>OU963920.1:1510245-2210245 GCA_902850365.2 Chilo suppressalis | reverse complement strand
AGCATACACTAACTGGGTGCTGTACCTAATAGGTTTAAATGCCATAACTTTCAAGATAGCTCTTTGTGCTCTTTCAAGTTCTAACATCTTTGACTTTCCAGAGCCCCCCCAAACCGTTATACAGTACGGTATTATTGACTGTGCCAGAGAAAAGTATGCAGTTCTGAGGATATGAGAATCAACGAGATGTCTCAGTCTGCTGAAAACAAAAATTAACTTTCTGGTTCGCAAAGTGATAGATCGGATATGTTCGGTCCACGACAACAGATTATCAACAATAACCCCAAGATATCTAATGCTATTTGTACGTGTTATTGATACGCAAGTGCATGAGTTACTGGCTGGCAAATTACAATTGTGTGCTTTCAAACAGTAGTCCGAATCGGGTTGTGAGGAGAGTCTGGGAGCAAACGTGATAAATTTAGTTTTATTAATATTTAATGTCAGCATGCTGTTCGAAAGCCATGACATGACCACACTCAAAGCCAACTCAGCGGAAAACCTAGCCTCGTCCCAAGTCTTCCCATTTACTACAATTGCTGTATCATCGGCATAAGACAGGATTTTACAATTTGGCAGTTTTAATTGACACAAGTCATTCATATATATTAGAAACAGGGTAGGTCCAAGGACGCTACCCTGTGGTATACCATATTGAATTGGTTCTTCCTGACTTGTATAATTAGCTATCCGAACAAATTGTCTTCGCGCATTTATGTAGCTCTTGAATAATTCAAGTGAGACACCCCTAACACCTATACTCTGAAGTTTGCGTAAGAGAATAGGGACAGACACAGTGTCAAAGGCTTTAGAAATATCTAGGAAAACACACAAAGAATTTAATTTATTATTAATATTATTCAATACTGTACTAGTGAGCTCCAAAACAGCATCCTCTGTTGACTTACCTGGTCTGAAACCATATTGATTTGGAGCCAATAAGTTTTTAGAGTTCAAGTAGTTAGTTAATCTATTATTAAGAATTTTTTCGAAGATTTTTGACAAGGTTGTTAAAATAGAAATGGGTCTATAATTGGTTACACTGTATCTGTCTCCGCTCTTAAAAATGGGATAGACTATTGCTTTTTTAAACACAGCAGGGAAAGTACCAGTAGAGAAACAAAGGTTAAAAAGTTGAGTCAATACTGGAATTAAAACACGCCTTGACTCTTTTATTAATACATTAGAGATGCCATCCCAGCCCGTTGCACAATCCAATCGTAACCCCAGGATTATATCTTCAATTTCTTTGTCATGGGTATCTAGCAGCACCATTGAGTGCATTTCAGAAGTATTACAATCTATGATAGGACAGTTAAAAGAAGATTCTACAGAGCTTTTGGCAATTTTTGATGCTAAACTTTTTCCAACACTAGCAAAATACGTATTCACAAAGTTAACAGCCCTTAAAGGATCTTCCGACACTGTTAGAAGTTCATCACAAGTAGATGCAGTAGTTTGCTTGAGATTAGTGGTACTCTTAATCAGATTCCAAACTTTCTTCGGGTTTTTGTTACATTTAGTGAATTCTGATCGCTCATATTCTTGTTTTAATCTTTTTAGGAGATTATTACAAAAATTCTTATATCTTTTATATGATATACTTAAAACGTCGTTGCTTGGATGTTTTTTTGTTTTAAGATAAAGCCTATCTCTATGCCGAATGCAGCGAAGCAATCCTGGAGTAATCCACGGCTTGGAGATGCGCTTTCTACTAGGGATATAAACAATGGATGTATTGGCTTCGACGGCGGTAGATAATTTATAAATTAAAATGTTAGCAGATGTGTCAGCAGAATACATATACTTTACATATATAACTATATTTATATAGAAATACATATTTAAACATCCATGACTGGAGTACAAACGCTCGTGTTCATCACACAAACATCTGCCCCCACCGGGATTCGAACCCAACTCTCGAGTCGGCGACGCCATGAAACCCGGCGTACAAACCACGCGGCCACGGAGGGCGTCAATGTTTCGCTATGACTTTAAGCATTGTGTTTCCGCTGGATTGGGTCCAGTCAACTATCTCTTAACTATTAGACAAGTCCGTCCGTCCGTCCGTGGTGCTGTTTCAGCGGCCAAACCGTAAGAGATAGATAAAGAGAATGTTTAAGTTATAAGTTGAGAATAGTCTGATAAGACTACAAACCGGATGTGAGTAACGTAGCACTTCCGGTTTTCGAGAAATCACGTGATTTCTATTTCAAACGAAACCACACAAAATCTCCGAAGGTCTCAATTAATTAAATACTTTTTTTTTTTTGGTGAACATTTGGTTCACTGGTTTGCTAGTTGGGAACTAATCTACCTAACTTTTACCTCAGCTGCACTTCAACAAGGGCCCGATAACTTGCACAAAATGCAACAAAGAGTTCTTCGAGGACTCAGCGTATCGCAGGCACATGCGATCAGCCCACGGGGACAAGGCACGTTTCACTTGCCCCGTGTGCAAGGAGAAGTTCGACTCGTTACGATTGAAATGGGACCACATGTGGACGGCACACAACCAGCGCACGTGCCAAGCGGACTGTCCTATATGCCGCAAGTCTTTCAGGAAGTACCAGGTAAATATTTAGTTTACAGAAATACACAACACACACACATATATACACCCATACATACATACACACACACACACATATATACACCCATGCATACATACACACACATATACACCCATACATACATACACACACACATACACCCATACATACATATACATCATCATCAGCCTATTAATGTCCCCACTGCTGGGGCACAGGCCTTCCCTATGGATGGAATAGGGAGATTGGGCCATGACCCACCACGCGGGCCCAGTGCGGATTGATGGGTGCTAACGACTGCAGATGCAGCCGGGACCAACGGCTTACGTGCCTTCCGAAGCACGGAGGGGCTCGAGATAGTTAATTTTTGGTCACCCATCCAATGACAGACCACTGCGAAAGTTGCTTAACTTCGACGATCGCAGCCGAACGCGCTAACCATATGCGCCATCGAGCTCCTCCTTTTAAACCTTACTTAACATCTATCCTCTTTCTAAAACAGTATGCAAGTGGACTCAAGGGTGGATCCAGCTTTGGCGCCAGGGGGGGTCATATAGCCAGCTTTGGCGCCAGGGGGGGGTCATATAGCCAGCTTTGGCGCCAGGGGGGTCATATAGCCAGCTTTGGCGCCAGGGGGGGTCATATAGCCAGCTTTGGCGCCAGGGGGGGGTCATATAGCCAGCTTTGGCGCCAGGGGGGGTCATATAGCCAGCTTTGGCGCCAGGGGGGGTCATATAGTCGTGGTATCTGTACCCAGCCGGGGGGGGGGGGGGTCATGACCCCCCCCCCTGGATCCGCCCTTGAGTGGACTGTTAGCAAATACCTGGGTAGCCTTGATTATAAGCCAACAGAAAACTTAATAACTCCTCTTAAGTAGTGAGTCTGTCCAGGTTGACCACTTGTTAGTTCCGCTTCTCGACACACACAAATATATACATACTCATACTAATATATTAATCAATATTCTTTATATTGTGTAATATATGTACTTTTATATATAAATAATAATAAATAAATATTTCCAACACACACACCAATTAGCCTAGCCCCAAAGTAAGCACTGTAAGGCCCTTTTCACATGCACACGGTCACGGCACGGCCGCCATGCCGTGCAACCGTGCTAGCACTTTCACATGTATACGGCTTACACACGGTCACCGGCTATGGATGTTGCAGTATTATCGAGAATTTTGGGGAACGACGACGTCTTTTATCATGGAACAAAAAAAGATTCTTTTCATGATCATCTAATTCTTCGAAACTACTATTTAATCCTATACATACTTCTTTCCACGGTTCTTTCGTCTCGTTCCTGTTTGGTGGTGACGCGATGGTTTTATCCCATAAAGTAGGACGCGCTTCAACTAGCGAAATCGACACATCAACATCGATTTCGACAGACATTCTGCAACAATCGTCCGTCCGTTCCCCTATGACTTTAGCTGACGAATGGTATTTGCGCTCGCCGTGCCGTACCGCGCCCGTGTTCATGTGAACGCGTCTATACAAGTCCATACAATACTATAAAGACGGTTGCCGCGTCAAAACCGTGCTTATAGTGGATAAGGACGGCTGACACGCGGTCACGGCACGGTCGCTGTGCAATGTGAAAGCTCTCATTGTTGCTCATACATTACTATTTTACACGGCACGGCAACCGTGCCGTGTCCGTGTACATGTGAATAGGCACTAAGGCTTGTGTTATGGGATGCTAGGGTAACGGATAGAATACATATACGGTACATATATAAGTATATTTAGATAGAAATACATATTAAACATCCATGAATGGAGTACAAATGCTCGTATTCATCACACAAACATCTGCCCCCACCGGGATTCGAACCCGGGAGGCGACACCTTGAAACCCGGCGTACAAACCAATTGGCCACGGAGGTCGTCGTCGAGAAGATATATATATGAATTAGCGGCCCGCCCTCGCTTTGCTTCGGTGTAGAGATGAAGTGTAGACTACAGTTTATGTTCTCAGGCTTGTATTATACACAATGACTAATGACTACGAATCTATGATTCTTCTTATACCTGCATGCAAAGTCTCAGCCCGATCGATTTAAAATTGACAAAGTTTCATACAAACTTTCATTCCCTATTTTATCCCCTTCGGGGTAGAATTGATCATAATCCTTTCTTAGCGGATGTCTACGTCATAACATCTACCTGCATGCCAAATTTCAGCCCGATCCGTCCAGTGGTTTGGGCTGTGCGTTGATAGATCACTATGTCAGTCAGTCAGTCACCTTTGAGTTTTATATCTATATAACTCTGTAAGTTACCTAAAATTAGCTTATAGTTTTAAAATTATATGTTATTACCTAAGGCTCACGTCACGTTATACCTTGTTTGTATGATATATATGTAGTCAGCGGGAGGGCCCTGTACACCTGTGTCACAGGTTTCACTGAAAACTACATAATTCAGGCACCAGTCTTTCACAACACTATAACATATTGTAAACCGCAAGTGGTACACCACAATACTCTATTTTTATGAGAGAGAGAGAGAGAGAGAATCATTTTTATTGACCACATTATAATGCGATTCAAATAGGAATAGGAAAGCCTCCATCTGTCAAATGTCGCTTGAAAAGTACGACTTGCAAAAAAATCTTGGAACCCTTTTTTAGCACCCAGCTAATTCTAGAATAAAAACCAAACATTTGTAAGCAAACAATGACAAATATTGATAATTAATATTGTTTGCTTTTTTTTTCATTTATTGAGCTTTGGCTATGACTGGTTGATAACCTAAATCGTCAACCAAAGGTCACTTTAAGTTGCGTTCATAAACTCGATTTAAAACTTTCGTTTACTTATAGGATGCTTATTCATATGTGACTTAGTAATAGTGCATGATTATTCATAGGTTTTTCTCACACAGTCTTAATAAATAAATATTATTAAAAATCGGTTGATTTTTTCCGCACAATCTTAGTAAATAAATTTAATATTTGTTTCTTAGGTTTTCACGCACATCACTCATTAAATAAAACTAGTTTTAAATAAATTTAATTAAAATATCTGATTTTTTTTCTCAATTAATCTTAGTAAATAAGTTTTAGTAAATAAAAACTTTTTTTGCTCACTCTACCTATTTGGTTTGAATTGACAGCTATGTAGTCACAATATGGCGCCCAGTCGGTCCTATTGTTATTTGAATCGCATTATAATAAATTTACAAAACAACATACAAAAAAAATGAAAATATACATAATGGAGTATAGAGAAAAAAAAATACATGAATAATAGTACCATTTGTGGTCACTCAGGACCCTGCCTCAACATAATGCTGCCGCAACACGCTACAAAACGTGTCACAGATGTGGTTTATGTGAGAGAAAAATAAATAAATAATTGATTGATTGAAACCGAAAACGTATTTGCATTTTCAGGACGTCCGAGTACACTTGAGGGATGTACACAACAGGAAAGCGATGTTTTTGAACCAGAAATTGATCAAAATTTTACCGAAAGTGATTAATGACTACAAAGCGGGCGAGGTAGCGGGAAGCTCATCGCAGATCGGGAAGGTAGACAACGAAATGTATGTGGTTTACGAGGAAGAGGAAAAAGAAGAAGGCAAGGAAGAACAAAGTGATTCGGACTGATTTAATGGAGTTGAAACTCGCAGATCGGGAAGGTAGACAACGAAATGTATGTGGTTTACGAGGAAGAGGAAGAAGATGAAGCCAAGGAAGAACAAAGTGATTCGGACTGATTTAATGGAGTTGAAACTGTTCAAAGCTTTGTTTTTTGCGAGTCCCAGAAATTTTTAGGCACAACTGCAAGTGCCACGATCGCGGAGTAACTGAAGGAATTGTGGGTAGGACTTTGTATAAGTCTACCCTCTGTCTTACTGATCTTTTAGTGTGCTCGATTTCCGAGATTTCGTTATCAAATGAAAAGGATACTCGAAGTGGTAGTCTGTTTCCGGCAGCGACGAATCATATATCATTTGAGAGATTGTTTTTTAAAATAACTGGAAAGAGATACTTTATTTTTTATAATTTATCTCCGACAATTTTTTTGAATCGAGTTTAAAAATTTTACAAATTAACTAAGAATGCTGTCTCCCTAGCATCAGCACCGGGTTATGATACATAGCTCGTTTTTATCATGCTCAATTGTCAAATTGCTATGGGTTATGACAGTTAGGAGCGATAAAAAAACGCGATATAATATAAATTGTAGTGCTCATGCTACGGGGTCTGGTTGCTGGCCACCCTGACATAAGTAACTTAATATTTATAAATGTGTGGCAACTTATAATGTCAACTCCAATCACTATGGAAAATATCAATAAGTCCAGTCGTGCATGATATTCGTTAAATCGTGATAAACTTATAAATTATGATTGATTATTCTTCTTGAAATAAAATACCCAAAAAATACCTAATCATGTAATTAAAGATGAACAGAACAATTATCCCTGCTCTAGTTACCTATTGAATAGAATATATTTGATAATTTGGCAACAATAAATAGATAAAGAAACTTGCCATTTGCCAATCAATAATTATATAAATTTATACTATAAAATTATTGAAAAAAAAACGGGGATAGAATAAATTCTAGTTTTTGTTCGAACTATTTACAAGGGAATTACATCACATTAAAATTTGGAGTATTTATACATTTTCATTCAAAGAACGCGAATAGTGATGTACCATGCATTTGTCGATATAATCAAAAGCGTTTACAAAAAAAAAGTTTATATTTTAAGCTGTGGATTTTTTTTTATTATGCAACAGAATGTTACATTTTTTACCTTTATTTTTAATACTAAGAATGTTGTGTATTTTTAAAATATGACTTTCGATGTTACTGTGTTAGTTTAATTAAGACATATTTTACTTATCAAACTAGGAACTAAGTATTTACCGTTAGAACTTAACGTATATGTTTTTTTTTATCTAAAAAAGGAAATTGCTGCTTTTATATGTATTAAGGAAATGATCGGCTGCAATCTCATACTTCAATTACCAGTTTAAAGCAAAGGATAGATTCCTGAGCTGTGATATATTTTGATCATCATCATCATCAGCCTATTAATGTCCCCACTGCTGGGGCACAGGCCTTCCCTATGGATGGAATAGGGAGATTGGGCCATGACCCACCACGCGGGCCCAGTGCAGATTGGTGGGTGCTACCGACTGCAAGTGCAGCCGGGACCAACGGCTTAACGTGCCTTCCGAAGCACGGAGGAGCTCGAGATAGTAAATTTTTGGTCACCCATCCAATGACCGACCACTGCGAAAGTTGCTTAACTTCAACGATCGCAGCCGAACGCGCTAGCCACCTACGCCATCGAGCTCCTCGATATATATTTTGATGATCTATGGATATGATGTTGTCTTTGATTTGTAAAAAGATGTTGTTCTTGTATGTACTAAACTAAAACTAGTTTGAACGTTCATTTTTATTTGTTCTGGACCAATCCCTTTTTTTATGTCTGGAAAATGCTTTACGTATTCTCCGCCCACAAGGAGAAGCTAAGCATGGTGACGCGATGAAACAAGTAGGGCCCTACCTAACGGTAAAAACCAGACAATACTCCTGCACCTGGCTGAAACATATCCCGAGGACCGCGGTCCCTGACATATGTTTCAGTAGGGCGGGCATTCAGGGCTTGTTTACCGGTTAATGAGGGCTACCGTTTTCTGTCTCACCAGATGGCGCCACTGTTGAGTGAGGTCCTAAATTGTAACTTTTAAAGTTTATTAATACGCACATGAAATCAAAGGCTACATTTAGATCGTATTTTAACACAAAAGAACTATATCCTAAACATAATAGGCCATGCCACAGTGACGCGCAGTTCCGTTTTATTCGGAAAAAATGGGAACATAATCATTTTTCTAACCTCAAATTTTTAATAACTGACATTCATTGCCACATAACTCATATTTGCCATAATTAAGCCGAATTATTACCAATTATTCACAACATTATTTTAATAAGAAATAAACCCGCGTAGTCAACCAACAAGCAATAACATTTGACATTTCGGAGACCTCGCGCTACACTAGCGCCTCTAGCGGCGGATTCATACGCGATAGCCCTCATTATCAAACCTTAATCAGTGTCAAGTACATTAGGAGCGTATTATTTAGGTTTGGCTCTACCTTAACCTTAAAAAACCGGTTTTCCTAAAATACGAAATCAAATAGGTTTTGAATCAATTTAGCGGTTTTTAAAGGGTTTCATTTCGCTCTTACTGACGGCATTGATAATAAATGAATAATTTGACTCACTAGACGCTAACAAACGAAATTTTAGTAAGATTGGTTGTACTTTTTTAGTACTTACACAACTAGCACTTTGTGCTCGTAGAGTATATGGGGGTAGATTTGTCGAATTTTAACTCCTAACTCGAAATCCAAAAGCAATTTGTATTTTTTTCAACACATTTGCTTAAAAATAGATTTATACAGAGGTTGTATACATTGTTCTAAAGTTCGAAATTACGGGCCATACAACGGAGCGTGCGGAAAACGTTTTACCTTTGTTTGACTTTAATACTAAAAAGAAAAAAAGACGAAAGTTGTAGTTCTAATTTTCACCACCAGCACGTGGCGCCCTTTGGAAATGCGCGCATTTTTTTTATTCGAAAAGTTTGCTTCATTATTTAAATTAGGTTGTTAACGCCATCTATCCTTCGGCGAAAGAATCTACAATCCATCATTATCATCATCGTTCGTTCAAACACAACATAACAGAAATATTTGCTAACATTTTGTGTTTATATGATAAAACAATGCCTAAGTGTGTTTTTAAAAAGTGCTCAAATTGCTCAAGAACTAAAAATAAAACCCACGGCATCACTTTTCATTCGTAAGTACTATAAAATATATTTTTTCATAAAAATTGCTGTTTGTTTTGAAACTTATTCGGTAGTGACGTCGAGTACTGGTCGCGTGATTGGTCGGTAATGCAGTGACGCGGATCTCGCCGTCCCGTTCGCGCTGCCATGGGATCAGTTTTTGTTTGATGCAAGTATGAGCGTACCGTATCTACCCATTTTGTTTTAATCTAAGGTGTATGTACTGTTTTCTCGCAAATGTGTTGAAAAACATTGTATGATATTCGTGCAGAATTGGTTTTCACAAACTTATCGCACTAATATCATAAATAAACTATATTTAATATCTTCGAGCATGTGGAGAAAAGGCTATTTGACAGTATGAAAAATAAATTACCATTTATTTACATGAATATGGGGGGCGATTTCACTTTTCTGACAAAAAAGTAGTTGTTCATATTACTAAAAATCATAAAAAAGAAGTCACGTGGCCGGAAACGCCTAGGATTGGTGGAGCCTAAAATGACGTCACCTGCTCGTAAACATACTGTGGAAGTGACATCACTTTGTACTGGTTAGAGTATTGATGAGAGCCGTGTGACGTCGCCTGCCTGTAAGTCGTTATGTTTGCTGGAGAAACGTTTTCGTGGCATATTTAAAAACATTATATTTTGTTTTTTTTACTGATGACTGACACAACAGAATTATAAATATCCACTTTTTATTCAGTCACTATAACCTGATAGATAACGTATGAGCGTTTTGGAAAATTCGTTAAATACCCTATGCGGGATTAATTGTTTTTTTAAGCAAAAGTGAAAACTAGCGATGGGCCGACTAGCCGCCTACTAGTCGGAAAAGACGACTATTCGGCAAAACATGCCGATTATAATAGGCACATAACAATGACTTAAAACTCAAAATTTATGCTTGTTTTGAATATTTAAACAGTACCTAGAGTATGTATTTAAAGTTACCAACAGTCTTAAAATATTAAAATAAAAATAAGGTAACATAATAAGAATTAAGAACTTAAGAATCTGTCAGTAATTCAGATAACTTAACACAATGAATATCGCACATAACAAAATGGCAATAAGTATGAGTATGAGCAGTAAGTACGTATTTGTTTCTTAGGTTTTCATGCACATCACTCATTAAATAAAACTAGTTTTTACGGGTTAATGCACGAAACTTTATATATTTATAAGTAAGTACGTATTAATTGAGTAACATCTTAAGTGCTAGCGAGTCGTAAAGAAGTCATTGGTAATTCCTTTTTTCCTTAGAGGCAAATTGTGATTTGAGAGACTCGTGTAGTGCGTGAGCAAGCCGAGTAGTGACGAAATATTCCGAACACCTTCCTAAGGTAGGTATTAGAATGATCGGCATTGCAGAATAGTCGGCAATTCGAAAACCAATTAGTCGGCAAATACTATAGTCGGCCCATCTCTAGTAAAAACTCAGTAGGTTCTAATCCAATACAAATACTTACAAAATATTTCTTTGGATTTTGGATGGATTGTGAGATACAGAGGTGACTTCGCTGGGATAACCACCCTCATATTTAAATGTAAAGAAAATTTTACGAGCTAAAAATTCACTCTTTCCAGGTTTCAAATGGGATTGCAACATGTAACAATTGAATGCTTATTTGTACTATATGCATGTTTCCGTACTTCGTGTGGGTACAAAGTTAAAGTTTATTTTATGGTAGAGTAATTACAATACCTTTTAATGTTAAAATTGACATGGCGCTCTTGAGTTGACGTACATACTTGTATCAAATCTGTAGATAACCATTTGAATTTTGGTATATTTATTAAGTTTGTAAATAAGTCCTAGGTATAAATATATAAGTCTTTATTCCCAGTCGCCCCGCAGGGATTGCCACCGGAGGCAAATGGAAAAAAAACCATCAGAAGTGATAACTTAAGCTATCCTTTTTTGAGCACAGGAGATTAGTAGGTGAAAAGGGGAATGGAGGATGTAAAGGGGATTCGAGGGACAAGGCGGCGGAGGGAAGCCAGGCAAACTGGCACCGTAACGCGTTACGTAACGAAGCGGTTTACCCTCCCATAAGAAACTGAAGTGGGGGCAATGACTTCATTCCCATTTGCCACCGGTGGCAATCCCCGCGGGGGCTACTGGGTATAATAAGTATAAAGATGTTACACAATTAATTGTTATAGGTAGGAATGCCTAAACCTCGAGCATGAATAAACTTTTACTAGTTAAGTATGATAATTATATATAATTGTGTCAATCTGAATCTATTCTTTATGCGTTTTTATGGTTAGCCGTTATTATTTAATTTCATATATAAAACAAGACATGAATTTAGTTGTTTCATTTCGTACACATTATTTGAACGGGTTTTATTAAGTTTTATAGAAAGAGCAGTCCAAGGAAACGTATCATGTTTTGCGCAATGATGAAATAATCAGATTGTACCTTCGATCAACAATACTAAAGTACGGTCACCGGGCAGAGATAATTTAGTACAATGACCTCACACTACCCATCCTTATCGCTCGCGCGCACTTATGTTGTTGTCACGCTGGCACACTTACCGTGTGTAGTAATGGTAGTTTTCCAATTACAGCACTAGAGCGCATTATTCATCATAATGCTTAACGTTGAATGTTTCAACTACAGCAACGCTTCGCACAATCGATCACTCTCAAAAGTAATGTTTTCATGTGATACCAACGCAGTGACAGAAAATTAACAAGTGTTTTTTGAAGTTATACTTCTTTAGGCGCGTTATGAAAAAATGTTGAGAGTGAAATTTTAAGATGCGCGCGCATCACTGTAACACAAAATTTTACTTTTGTGTTTACCGCACATTAAGAAAATCTACCAACAAAATAGAAATAGAATCTCTATTTAGTGGGTGCTAACGACTGCATTGTGAAGGCCTATCAAAAGTATTTATTAATCTGAAACAACGGAACCAAAGCGCGATTCAGGAGACTACAGCGCCATCTCTTGACCATTGGTGTAGTAGAACCAAAAACCACATCTTTATTTTTTGTAATAAAGTAACAGTTATAGGTATTCATATTTATAATATCAAAAGTATTTATTAATCTGGAACAACGGAACCAAAGCGCGATTCAGAAGACTACAGCGCCATATCTTGACCATTGGTGTAGTAGAACCAAAAACCACATCTTTAATTTTTGTAATAAAGTAACAGTTATAGGTATTCATATTTATAATGTGGATAAACCACATGTTTCTAGTTTGTATATTCGGAATACGTGTTTGAGTTTCATACAAGTGCAAATCACGTTGTAATAAATTATATTCAGTAGCGATTTTAATTGAATATTTTGATTATTTATTTATTTTTTCAAATTAAAACTGAACTTTATTGACTGTGTCCTTTTCCAGACTTTTTATTAATTTATTGTAATTAATTATTTGCATGTAATTAAAAACTAATTTTAAACGATGCCAAAGAAGGATAACTTCTCACGCGCCTACATAAGTACACGCACCCATTTTTATTTAAGTTGGCATTGATCGAAATGTTTTATTAATATCCTTATTTATATATTATCGTTAGTAATATTATTTATTGTTGAATTTATTTTAAATCTTTCATTGTAATTATTATATATACCAATTTATTTACACATTAATGAGGTTATTGCTAAATCTATGAATATTTTTTTTTCAACACTGAACTTAGCACTCTACTCGTGCATTTGAAAACTAATTCACGTTCCAATTAAGCATCAGCATAATTCGGCATTGTGCGCCACTGAGTCGCATTATGCTCTGTAATTGGAAAACTACCTATGTGTGTAAGCGTGAAGAATGGGTAGCGTGCGTGGGGTCATTGTACGAAATTATCTCTGCTCGGCGACCGTATTTTAGTAGTTTTAAACGAAAGATTGTACTAAAGCAGTAATGTGTGCGTGTGTATTGTGTAACGACAAGCATATCTACCGTCATAATCATCATCATCATGATAGCGGTCCGACGCCCACTGCTGAGCGTAGGCCTCCCCCCAAGGATTTCCACACCGATCGGTCCTGCGCCACTCGCATCCATCGGCTTCCCGCGACATTTACAAGATCGTCGGTCCACCTTGAAGGGGGCCTTCCCACTGAGCGTCGTCCGGTGCGTGGTCGCTATTCCAGAACCTTTCCGCCCTAACAGCTATCGGTTCTTCTAGCTACGTGTCTCGCCCACTGCCACTTCAGCAGAGCAATCCTTCGAGCGATATCGGTTACTGTGGTTCTCCTACGAATGTCCTCATTTCTGATTCTATCGCGGATGGAAATACCGAGCATCGCTTTCTCCATTGCTCGCTGCACGCTGTGTGACCTTGAGCCTTCTTATGAGATCCGCAGTAAAGGTGTATGTCCTCAAAGTAACACACGTACATGGTTGAGTATGAGGGTTATCACATGAATGTACCTTTAATTTAAATTCATTAGATTAGAGGGAAGGCCAGATATTAATTTATGTTTTTTCAGGGTTTAACGTCAGCATATTTTTGTTTCTTATGTTTTCACGCACATCACTCATTAAATAAAACTAGTTTTTCAAGGGTTAATGCACGAAACTTTCATTAGTCAGTATATTTTGTCGAAGCCAATCGCAAACATTGTTGAATCCCCTTTGAGCCACATCAAATACTTTATTCCATGTGTTCGCTGAAAAAAGCAGAACGGTATCATCAGCGTAACCAATTAGTTTACCTTGTGTCAGGTGAAATCCCAAGAAAAGGGAAGGGAACAATCGACCTTTCATCTTTATAATATTATTAATATAGAGAAATATAACAAGATTGAGCGATACAAACATATAAATCTGCTCTTTGACCACCAATTAACATTTAATCATGATTTTTATCGCTTCTGTCTAACTTCATAGTAATTTGACGATTGAGTGTGATAAAATCTCGATAAATATCATATTGGTACTCAGGAAGGCTGATTCAGGTTGTATAGTGATATAGGTGTACTGTGAGACAAATTCCCCAAACCAGGGTTGTAGGAAAGATCGTTCATAAAATTAAATAGGTACATTTTTACAAAGTAGGTACTAATACCTAATTGCTATATATAAATTGTACCCTACAGATCAAGAATATAGCCCGGCCGCGCTATGCCAGGTAAGTGGACGTGAGAACTTTATTCTTGTTTTGATATCTACTACTACAACTACACATTTCGTTCCAAACACTCCAAGAAACATTAGAATGTGTCACACCATCATTCAAATGTATAATAAAAAGATTGATAAAATTTAAGACTAGGCTGTATCGGCACTATTCCCTTTGCCTTCCTTGAGAAGAGAGATTATTAAAAATAAATTGTTTTGTAGGTTATATTTATGTTTTGATTGCCTGGTAATTTTGTATTTATTTTTGAAAGTGAAAATTAGCGGTCATGGAGTGGTCTAACGGAAAATATTTAGAATTCATTGAGGATTATAAAAAGAGTGAAGTGTTGTGGGATATCCGTAATTCAAATAATAAAAAGCGCAGAGTGCGACGCGAAGTAATACTTGGTCTTGCACAAAAATACGATTCAGATGAGAAGGGTATCAGAAGGAAAATAAAGACCATAAGAAACGCATTCCTCAGGGAACACAAACGTATTATTAATAAACAAGGTTCTGGATCTACCAAAGAACGTAAAATATGGTTTGCATATGAATCATTGCAATTTTTACTCAATGTGATGGAACTTCGCCCAGAAACAAAACCAGCCAGTACAGTTGGAAGTGTAAGTACCTTTAGAATCCAGACATGGGGGTTTTTTGATACCTAATTAACAGGACTGGTTTAGATAATTATCATTGATATCCAGCGTTGCCAGAACGTCCCAAAAGGGAAGATTTTCATCCCTTTTGTCATCAAAGCGTCCCTTCGATGTCCTTTTACATATTCCGTCCCTTTTTCCGTCCGTTTTCAATAACGCTCCACTGCAACATTAGTCGAATGCATTTCGTTTCAATCATTGATTTATTTCACTAAATTGCAATCACAATACGTTGTACATTGTCAACTTTGTTCGTCAAATCACCAAGTAAACTACATCGAATCCAACGCTCGCTATGCCTACGTTTAATATATACCTACTCAATGCTCAAACCCACCTACCATTATCTTACCTAATAAAACTTTTGTTTTTGAGGTATGTTTCAATTATGAATATAATAACTTAAGAAGTGCTTGCTTACTTTGTAAAGTCTGTGATACGTTCGTACCACCATGCTGTACCTACATCATAGTGGATAGTCCTCCGTACCATCTTCTTTATTTTTATTGTGTGCCCAAAAAAATATAACTAATTAGACCGTTTGAGATATATATGTTTTTTTTATTTATTTAAACGTATTATGGCAGAACTACACTTATCTATCGTGTTTGTTGTAATGCATCAGAGAGCTATCTGTTTCATAAATTTAATATGGCTAGAGTGAGAACAAGATTAAGAACAGTACTGACAAAATCAAAATGGCATGGAATATTATAAACAATGAAACTGGAAAATCCAAAACCCGGAATAATAATTATAATTATAATTTTTATTATTTTTAAAGCATGTAACTGCTTGATGTTTAAATCTAAAGAAAATATAACTAGAAAAAATTCCACGCGGACCAATTATAACTTAAATATTGTTAATAAAAAGGTTACATCAGATACTGAAGTTGCTACAGCATTTGAAAATTTCTTTACTGATATTCCAGTTTCTACGACTAAATCTTTGAACTCTTCCCCCGTTGCTGCCGAATCAATTTTAAGAGAAAACGTGAACTTCTACTAGCCATTTTCATTTTAAACATGTTGACTTTAATAATGAATAATGTAATAAAACAATAGCTAGAAGTTTCTACGCCACCAACACAATACTTCTGCGCCATATCAGCAAAAAATGGCGGCCTGACCCATATATAAATTCAGGATAGTATAAAAAAGTACTTAGGTACTATAAAAGCTTATTACAAAGTCTCTGATAATATTACAGACAAAAATAGTTGGGTATGAACTGTTCCAATCATTCCAACAGGTTTTCTATATTAAATAAATCATGATTGTATTGACGTTGTAACAACATAATGATTTGTAAATGTTGTTACATTATACTTTTAATGTTGTGGAGTTTTTTTTCGCTCATTTTTCTCCGCAGCTAAAAAATATGTCCAAAAACGAGTAGTAGGGGAAAAAAGTTTGGACGATTCAAAAGAGTTCTACTATACATCTAATTTGAATAAAGATATATTGATTTCTGAACGCTGTCGAGACATCGCGACACACAAAATATAGTTCTAACCGTACTAAATGTATGAAGCAGATCGCGTCACAACACAACACATAAGATAAATATATTTCTGCAGGCCCGTCCTTTTTGTCTAAAAATCGTCCCTTTTCAGATTCCGAATCGTCCGAAACACGACGCAGGTACTGGCAACACTGTTGATATATTTAAGTTGTCAGTAATCTGTTTCACGCATCTCACATTTGTATTTTATTTAAGTTTGTATTTGTACTATGTGTTCGGCTTTATGGACTTGTATCCTGGCTATGTCATTTGCTAATAAAAAAAAAACATATAAGGCTCGTATTACAGAATGACAACTAAGTGTTGATAGAGTTAGAAAGGTACGTCGCTCAAGGGCGGATCCAGGGGAGGGGGGGTCATGACCCCCCCCCCCCCTGGGCTGGGTCCATCTGTACCCACTGTCACTTGATCACGACTATATCGAGCCGTTACCGCCAAATTATCGTAAGCGACACTTTTGTCGAAATGCGTTTTTTGTGGAAACTAATATTTTAAACCGTAACGGACCCATCTCTGTTGATATTTCCCTCCAAAAGAACACTGTTATAATATAACGGAAGGTTTAAAATATTGGTTTCCACAAAAAACGCATTTCCACAAAAGTGTCGCTTACGATAATTTGGCGGTAACGGCTCGATATGCCCCCCCCTGGCGCCAAAGCTGGATCCGCCCTTGATGTCGCTATGTGCTATACATGGTGACATCCCTTTCTAACTGTACTGAAGTAAAGATTAACATGTCGTTCTGTAATACAAGCCTAAGACTTAAAAATAAGGATGATAGTAAATTCTGGAAGACATAAGTAGAAATAGGGTGTTTGACAAGTTCTAAAAAATGATGTAATGTTATTTACTTTTCTGTGGGGTGTTTTCAGTAAAAACAAATTAATCATAAATTTCATTTCCAAGTTGCGGTGAAAACGTTTCTCTGTACATTATGGTGTCACACTGGTATTTGACATCAAACAACTGTCATTAAAACATTAAACAATACTATGTAATGTATATGATATAATATATAAAAAATATTATCCAATACTTATTTTAAATACAGATGCCAAAATATGGCACTACCTTTTTTTAATTACTGTCAAATAGCCCATTATGAGTATAATTTTTATGCTATGGGTAGCTACAAAAAGTTCTAATTTGCAAGAGGAGCACTCAGGGCAATGAGCTTGGGCTTTAAATAATATATTCCAAGTGTAGGAATGAATCATCATCATCATCCAGCCTATTAATGTCCCTACTGCTGGGGCACAGGGATTCCCTATGGAAGGAATAGGGAGATTAGGCCATGACCCACCATGCGGGCCCAGTGCGGATTGGTGGGTGCTAACAACTGCAGATGCAGCCGGGACTAACGGCTTAACGTGCCTTCCGAAGCACGGAGGAGCTCGAGATAGTAAATTTTTGATCACCCATCCAATGGCCGACCACTGCGAAAGTTGCTTAACTTCAACGATCGCAGCCGAACGCGCTAACCACTTGCGCCATCGAGCTCCTCCTCTCCTTTTGATAGGAATGAATACTAATCTGTAACTGATGGATATCAAGTTTAGGTAGCCGTTTTCAAAACAGTTTTTTTTTATTTATTTGATTCTACAAACTGGTGACGAACATTCTACACACAATTTAATTATATTAATTATCACACAAAAAACAAGGATCTAAACTTTGATATTTTTATTTAGCCACTAAATAGTAATAATAATGACAGAGTGCTTGACATATAAAGCAACAGCCAAATCATAACATAAAACTTTTTAAATCATCAGCATATAGTAGATAGGGCATGGTATTAGACTAATAAAATCATGGACAAAGATTATGAACAGAAGAGTTCCCAAGTGTGAACCTTGAGGTACACCAGACGGAACTGCAAATGCTGAAAAAAGGTCACCTTCTATAGCAATTACTTCACTTCTTTTACTTAAATAACATTTAAGCTCACCTTTAATTTAACAAACTTCCATGGACAACAAGCAATTCCAGCTTTCAGCACAGCAGGGAATGATTAACTGTCGAAAGCCTTTGAAAAGTCGGTATAGATGAAATCTACTTGTGCTCTCCTAGAGAAAGTATTGCATAAATTTATTTCAATTCCAAAAGATTTGATGTTGTTGACTTACCTTATAAGAAACCATGTTGCTTTGGTGACAAAATTGGTTTGAAGTGATATAAAACTTTCGAATAGTTTCGCACAACAAGACAATAATTATACTTATAGGACAATAATTTTTAAAAAGTGATCCGACTTCAACACCGTGTCAACATGAGCTATTTTCCAAAGACTTAGAAACGCTCCCGCTTTTAAAGATTTATTGAACAAGATGGATAATGGAACAGTTATGGGCTTAACACATCGCTTCAATAATATTGGAGGAATGCCATCCGCACCAGGTCCCTTAAGCTCATCCAACATCTTAATTTTAGATTGTATATCGCTTTCACTTATATAAATTGTAATAATAACATTATTACTCTGCCTCATATTATACAAATACAAATACAAAAGCCTTTATTGCTGATAATTTCATAAAATACACATCATTAACCTTTACTTATAATTCAGAGTATCCTGCAGACACATAGGCCTCCTCCAGCCTTTTCCACCCCGATCTATCCCTTACTAACCTCAGCCATAGCGGGCCAGCCACCCTTCTTATGTCATCTGACCATCTTTACAGCTGTCGTCCACGTTTACGGTAAGTGTTCATTCTGGGGATCCATTCCGTGGTCTTCCTTGTCCACTTCCCTATTTCGTCTCTTGTGACGCGACCTGCCCACTTCCATTTGAGTTGCTTACTTTTTTGAATGACATCCTCAATTTTTGTGCATTTTCTGATGTCGGTAGCTCTCTTCTTGTCACTCCTTCTGTATCCAAGAATACTTCTCTCCATGCCTCTCTGACACGTTCTTAGTTTGTTTTGCAGTGCATGTGTCATGGCCCAAGTCTGGCAACCATATGTTAGTATTGGTAAGATACATGTGTTAAAGAGTTTTCTTTTCACTGATATGGTGTAGTGGGCATTCTTCATGATATCTTTTAGAGACCAGTACCTTTTCCAAGCATTAACGATGCTTCTGTCGATTTCCTGTGCCATCTGGTCTTAAATGATACAAGTTGTCCGAGATAAATGTACGATTTCACATACTCCAACTTTTCCTCATTTAGATAGATGTTGGTTTCTAACCTGTTTGTCATGACTTTGGTTTTTGACCTGTTAATTGTCAACCCCACCTCTCTACTTTTTGTGGCAAGCTCTTGCATCATTAATTGCAACGATTCAGGGTTGTCAATAATTAGCACTAAGTAAAATACGATTTAGAATTATTTTTGAGAACATCTTATATACATTTGACATTAGACTGATTGGTCGGTAGTTTCCTACATCGTCTGCCTCATATTATCTTTAGAAAAAATAAACTGAGCATCACTATTGCACGAATACACGGAGGAGTACACGGAGCTAAAGTATGTAGCTAATAGATCACAAATACCTTTCCTATCAGATGATTCATGGCCTTTGAATTTAATGGTATTTGGAAGACGAAGTCTACAAGAAGTCTTCTTCTTATTGTGAATGAAACTCCAAAAGTATTTTAAATATATTTTCTGAGGATACTTCTTCAGTATTAAAAGTTGACAGAGTAATTGTTTGAATGTGGTAAATAGTGCTCTTCCAAAAGTTACAATGGTTGGCAGCTGGGTTGCAAATAATTTATCAAGATAATTATTTTTTATGAATAATTATCTGACAATTATCCGATAATTATCGAGATAAAATGGTAATGGGTAAATAATTGATGCATGTAAACGAAATTATTTTTCTATTTTCAGGTATTGTTTTCATTTCAATATGATAAAAATCTAATTAAAAATTGTATTTAAAATCTATATAGGTAATCAAAGATGTTTTCCATATTTTATTCTTATTTCCTGCTTTTTCCAGTTTGAATTTATTTTTATCTCAATTTTTGGGCCAATAAAGTCAATAGCACATCATCCTCTTCATCTGAATTAGATAATGTTTTGGTATTTATGGCCAGTCCTGGTCATGTGCTTTCTTTCATAGTTCTAGTTAGTATCAATGATAATAAAATTATCAGTAGGTACGTAATTATCTTGATAATTATCCAGCATCCTGATTTACAGTAAGTAATCTTTCGATGAATTCAAAGGAAACTAAATTTATAAAATTTTCTCTAAATAATGTAAAGCAGGTTAATACACCTTTATACTGCCGTCCTCAAGCTAAAGTGTGGCTAAGTGAAATGTGGTCGACTTTTCAGTCTTAAATTGAATCTTATACAGTTTTTAATTCTCTATCGATCTGTCTTTAACAAAGATTCGTATTTTTATAGTACCTAAATGGTTACAAAATAGCAATAATTTAAAGTTTACGCGCCGTTTTTGGTCGTATTTCAAAAGTTGGTTTTGCCATTTAGCCGAGTTTTAGCTTGAAGACATCAGTATATATGAATGGTGAAGTGGTGTCTCCTGTTGAGAGTGCTAAGTTTTTAGGCACAACCTTTGATTCTAGAATAGAATGGTATAGACATATTGATGTTTTGTCAAGTGGGTGTAGCTCAGCGGCGTATGCTGCAAAAAATAAGGCTTCTGATGTTGAAACAGCTAGGTTCGTCTATTTTAGTAATTTTCATAGTGTGATGCCCTATGGCCTGATGTTATGGGGTTTAGCTGCCAATATAGAAAGTAGGTATTTTCATATTTCAGAAAAGAGCAATTTGGTCCATATAAAATTTTAGACCAAGGGATTCCTTTAAGGTTAGGTTAGGTTAGGTTAACATTTTAACATTGGTAGGCAGTCAGGATTTATGAGAATATGATTTATATACAAAGTAACTATTGTAGCAATTTTTATAGCCAGATATTCATAAATTAAGCACGAGAAATAAAATTAACTGTTCCAATTTCAGGTTACGAAAAATACAAAACACATTTTTAAGGGAAATGTTTAGCTTTTATCATAAGTTACCGCGTAATATTTATAATCTACCTCATCATAAACGAAATACTCATGTTTAGAATACTCCGATGCAAAAGTGATATTATTGAGTCGAAGTTTACATAAACGACCGAAGTGTCCAGGAATTAGGAACACTTCGCCTTAGATTAAAACAAAAAGGGAAGATACGACACTCGCGGCTCAAAAATGATCCGCTTAAATTGTGGTGCATGACCACAATTCGCTTTGGTCGCAATTGGACATTCAAGCACGCTGCATGTGCACTCAATATAACAATATTGCGTATATTCTCTGTTATAAAGATAAAACAATGCTTTTATAAAGAACACAAATAGTTCAAAATCATAACAATGCCTTGGCAACACTTTTCATTCGTAAAACTGTAAAATCATTTTATTCTCAAAAATCACGGTTTGTTGTAAATGTTATTTACGTAATCGCCATTTCGGTATCAAGAAAAGAAACAATACAGCTCTGCCGTGCGGACTCGGAAGCGGTCTCGCCGTTTCGCTCGTGTTGCGTTGAAGCGTTCAGATGGAATATTTATTTACAGAAGTGTGCATGTGTGAGAGTTGCTTATGTAGTTGAGTCGGATCATATTTTATTTGATGCTAGTATGAGTGTACCGTATCTTCCTATTTTGTTTTAATCTAAGACTTCGCACATTGAAATAAGCCAATTCCTGTTATTAAATTGACTTGTAAACTATGTAACACATAATTTAATGTATCTAATTAATTGTATTGGTAGCGACAAGCTTTTACGTAAACGTTGCTTTTGCGTTAAATGCTGAGAAGTTTCTTGCGCCCATTCCTCTTATCAGCTAAAAGATGGCCTGAATGGGTGATAGGAAATAAAAAATTTAACGATTCTTAAGAGCTTTTAATAAGTCAATTAAGGGTTAATTTAATTTAATTACAATATGATTTTATTTTATTTCATTTCAACAGTATAATATAAGCGAAGAATCGATTTTCAAGGAGCTCGACGAACTGTCAAAAATGAATTTGAGTATGGCCGATAGGATACTGTTAGTTGAATCGAGGAATACTTGGGGCAGGACAGTCACAGTAACTCTGAGCCCTTCTAGGGCAGACGTAGAAATACAGAGCATTATAAACGAATGGAAGGAATGGCTACTGATATGTAAATTTAGAGACACACCCCTTATGTACAAATGTTACATGTGCAAAAAAGCTTGGTGGAGCCTATACGACTTCAGAGAGCATTTGGAAGAGGAACATAACTCTGAACAGTTCCATTGCTACTTTGAGACAATGTATCAAGAATGTAATATAATTGCTGGTCTCGAAGCTACGCCTGAATTCGACAATTTCCCCATAGATTCAGATTGTTTGAAATGTGGCAACAACTATGACTACCACAGGCAGAACAAAGGTGATCCCGGGACAGAAACTGCCCATTTCTATATATGTCGATACTGCCGCTTACGGTGCTACACTTGCTCCAGTTATATGAAACATCAGAGCAACTGCGTGTCCTACAGAGAGTTCTTAAGAAATAGCAGAGAAGAAGCAGATAATCCAGAATTCCATCATTGCCTCGTTTGCAAGCTGGCATTGGTATCCGAAGATAATCTACGCAAACACTACAGCGTTGTACACAGTGTTCGCTCGGATGTGCCTATACTCACCCCAGTGAAGACGTGCATTATGTGCCATGTTAATTTTGTTGACCTATTATTCCATAAGTGCCTGCATAAGATCTATTCTACCATTTGCAGTGGTTGTACGCAAAGCTTTCGTACTAAAGTTACTAAGGACGTACATGAAGCTATTCACAAGAAGAAGTTCAGGTGTAGAATCTGCAATGTGATGTTGGACAGTGACTGCATGGAGACGCAACATATAGTAAGCAATCACAGTACAAATTTCCAAATTGTATACAAGTGCCCGGCGTGCACGGAGAATGTTTTCCTGTTAAACGATAAGGCTATTCAAAAGCACGCGCTTATATGCCATAAAAACAAGTTTGATAAAAGGCGGAGGTGCTTTGAAATGGTAAGTTTTTCGTTGTACCTATAATGATAAATTTTATAGGAATTCTAACTTCACATCGGTTCCAATGAGAACTTTGTAAATTCATACAAACACCAGCAGAGTGTGCCTGCGAACTCTTCTGCGCGATTTATGTTCCATAGAAACTCCCACGCTATAATTTACCCCCTTAAAATATGATTTCTGGGGAAAGCTATGCTATTTCCTTTCTCGGGACTCAAAACTATATCTTAATACCATTTTCATCGAAATCGGTTTAGCGGTGTAAGCGTGAAGAGGTAGCCGGCAAATGGACAGACACTTTTGCATCTAATAGACTTTTGCAATAAAAGAGAGCGAAGCTCAGCCTCAGAATGTATACCGGGTAACCGGTATAGGAGAATAGGCTAGTTGACTCATGTCAAATTGCAGTGTACAAATGTTTATTTCTTATAATTTTTGGCATGAGGAACCTAAATACATCGATTTCACTTCATAAAATAAGAAGATGGCTGTAGTAATTTAATTTGAAAAATAGTTTTTTAGTCTTATGCTTTTTAAACACTAAAAACGCTGTCAACCATGATTGTGACGTCAACATAATAGCAAAACAACTAAACGTCATTGGTGTCAATTCTGGCATGATTCTCTAAACTTAAAGCTAATTTTAACATCAGTCTCTCCTTTTCATTCTGTATAGATACTGACAAGGATACACTATTGTCAAATTTAAGTTTAGGTTTAGAGAATCATGCCAGAATCGACACCATTGTCGTGTTACTGTGGTTTCTTTCGTCCGACTAAAGTATATCTAAAAACTCTTATATCTTGAAGAAAAGTTTCCGTTTATTAGTTTTCTTGACTAAATTAATGCTGGTCGCCGGATTTGTGAAAGCAGAAACGACAAAACTCTTTGACTTAGCAGGTACATTCATAACCTTAAAAATTGAAACACAACATTTCTGGAGTTTTTAACGATGTGTTTCTTTATTCTCGTATAATACAATCATGATAATTACTATATTTATCATGAAATCTATTAGAAATCATGGTTTTGTAATGTAAATTCAGATAGGTTATATCCTACGTGCTTGCGAGTGTTTGTTTACTATTGTTCCCGTCATACCATAGATAATCTATAGACTTAAATGGCCGACAGCGTTTTTGTATGTCCATGAAAAATCTATTTTGAAATTAAAGTTTTGTAACTTTCTAGGTGAAAAAAAAATTACAATACATTTTTTTTTCGGTCTAATTGAACAATTATTAACCATTTAAAACATATTTCAAAAAAGTGTCAACTAGCCTATTGTCCGGCTTTTATTGGCCCTGTACAGGGCGTTAAGTAGGGCCTTGCTCATTTCATCGAGCCCCAGGACTGGCTGTAATGTGCAGGGAGGAGTCCCACATACCTTCTTCTTACTCCCCTGATGATTGAAGGAAGCGTAAGGAATTTTCCAGACATTAAAAGAAAATGTGTTCATAATATGACGCGTTCGGTTTTCAATTTAAAGCACATGCGTCGTCTACTGGAATCTAGGTCTTTGGCACAGACTAACTCTAATATAATCTTAATGTGTCTTGTTGCTTCTCATCAGGTAGTGGTGCCAGCGAAATGTGTCACTTCAGAAATGAACTTTGTCACAACTCTGAGTGGTAAGTGTCTACTAAAAAATTTAAAACTGTAATCAACTTACATTTATATTCATAGTTTCATCCTGGACGTACTTAGAATCAGCCTTCTGCAAATTTTTAAAATTCCATTTGCACAGGAAGCGAACAGGAAACGTTTTAAAATTGTCTCAAACCATAATGATATACCCAACCAATTTCAAATGTGTCTTGCTTGATTCATTGATTGATTGATGTGGAAAAATTTACAATGCTGATGCATTTTTGACGCTCTGCCATCCATCATTCTGTAAACTCTGAATACTCTGTCCACACACAATTTTAAATTTACAATTTCTTTTATTTATCAATACCCATAGGAGTTTAATATCTTATGTAAAAGGTAGCACTCAGAGACAATACCAAATATAGCATAATACGAAGTCAACAGAGTAGCTAGTGTGAAACTTTATTATGATAAAATTTGAAATAAGTGAGCCTCGATAAGCTCATCTGTTATAGTTATATCTATAATACATCAATTTGAACATGAAAGTTCATCGCATTTTTTCACAGGGAAATTCGGGATAAAAGCCAAACCCTGCAGTGACGATGAAGATTTACCATTGAAAATATTCGAAGACGACAGCAGTGATGATGCATCAAAGGACTACACCGAAACATTTCGTAATTCTGCTGCATTCGCTAACATAGTCCTATTTGTTAAGTCGGACAAAGACCATGAAACTAATCGTCCCAAAGATGAAAACGTACCAGAAACAGTTGCAGAGCAATCAAGCGATGATACTGTAGTAAATGAGAACATTGAAAAACCAAACATAAAAATCGAGAAGGATGACGTATTGAAAGAAATCGACGAAGATGTGAACTTCTTGGTTGACAGAGTTATCAAGCAGGATCCTGAATTTATACAGGAGAACATCGATGACGATTACGAGATGCTTCTGTCCAAAGTTTTAGGTGGTTCCAATTGCTCAACTACGAGCATGGAGTCAGACGATGTGAAACAAGAAATTGTGGACGAGATAGTTTTTGAAGATGACACCATGGTTTGGAATGGAAAAGGAAATAGCAACGGAAGCCCAAGCTGCCGCAACTGAAAACAACAAAGATAGAGTATTTCTCGACCAGCCGGGGAAAAATCCGAATCCACCAATACCATTCAAACGGACATTAGGTAAAATATACGTAACTTATGGCCAAAATTGACGAAAACAAAGTTACTCCGATACAAAAATAGTAACTTCATTTAGGAACAAGACCAGACCCGTCTTTCCCAGTGTGCACTTTGGGCAAGTGCCCAGGGCCCCGCAATGATAGGGGGCCCCCTCAGATCAAATACAAAGTCCCTAGTTCCAGACAGATCATCAAACGACAACCAATACCTTTCATTGACATCAGGCGTATTTCCGAATAAACTCAAATTATCAATAGTAAAACCATTGTTTAAAAAGGATGATAAAGAAAAAATAGATAATTATCGACCTATAACACTGATACCTATATTATCTAAGATATATGAAAAAGTCATGCATGCTAAACTTACTTCTTTCTTTGACAAATACCAAGTTATAAGGCAAAATCAGTACGGATTTCAAAAGAATAAATCGACTACCCATGCCGTTTTTGATTTAGTAAAAGAAACAATGTTAGGTCTGAATGATAATAAATACACAACGGTTGTATTTTTTGATATGTCAAAAGCTTTTGATTTTGTACATCACGATTCACTCTTATCAAAATTAGAGCACTGTGGTATCAGAGGCGTTGCATTAGAATGGATACGTACTTACTTGGGGAACAGAAAGCAATCGGTTGAGATCTCGCAACTAGACAGTAACTGTGTTGTCCAAACATATAAATCTGAGTTTAGAGATAATAATTTTGGTGTTCCGCAAGGAAGTGTATTAGGACCTCTCTTTTACTTGGTATATACTAACAAGTTGTCAGACGTGACTGAACATCGTTGTATTCTTTTTGCTGATGATATATCAGTGGTAATAACAACGGATAATAAAATGGCATTAGAAGACCACAAAAATGATGTAGAAAATACAATTAGATCAATTGCAAATTGGCTTCAGCAGAATAATCTGACTATAAACATAAAAAAAACTTGTTTCATGAATTTTAATAGTTCTATTGGTAAATCATTAAATATTAACTACAAAGGGCAAACACTAAAAAACTCGAACACAACCAATTTCCTCGGCATAGAAATTGACCAAAAGTTGGACTGGAAAGCACATATAGAATCTATATGCAATAAAATTAATCGTTTTACATTTGCACTTTATAAATTAACGAAAATAGCTACAAGAAATACTGCTCTTACAGCATACTTTGCATATGTCGAATCAGTCCTGAGATATGGATTAATTGTATGGGGAGGTAGTATAGAAGCCAATAAGGCTTTTATAGTGCAAAAAAAATGTGTAAGAGCTATATGTAGAACTGCACCTGACGAACCGTGCAGACCGCTGTTTAAACACTTAAATCTTACCATTGCCTTGTCTTTACATTTTTGATGTTGCCAAATTTGTAAAGCAAAATATGCATCATTTTAAACAAGCTGAAGATGTGTACCCTCGAAATACACGCAATGGCAATAGACTAGTCTCTGTGATAATTCCAAAGAGCATGCGGTTTAAAAAGAATTGTTATTGGATGTGTATACAGATCTATAATAAGGTACCAACAAACATAAAACAATTGCATTTTATAAAATTTAAGACTACTTTGTTTAAATGGCTACACGATAAGATGTTTTATAGTGTAAAAGAATATTTGAGTGATTGTAACTAGTGACATTTTAATGATATATAATTATAGTAGGTTCTTCTTTTTACCAAATGGTGCTTTATAATTGACATTGTAATCTTTGACATTATTGATATGACTTTTTTTTTTTTTTTTATGTATGTATTTAATTTTGAATGATGTTTTATGAAATGAAGCGGACACTTTTTGTAATTTCACTGACTTATTATTTACTAGATAAATTTAAATTTATTGTTATTGATATTGAAAAATGATTTCACAATGTTGATTAATATGTATTACGTTTAATTATGTAGTATAAAATATTTGCATGCTATTTAAGATGGCTGAATGGGCCGAACTTCAAAATTTGTAAGATCCCCAGTGTACCCTATTCAAATGCAAATAAATAAATTCAAATTCAAAAATTCAAATATTTATTACCAAAAAACCAAAAAGGACCTAATCTTAGAGGACCTTAAGTCCCAAGGCCTCCCCGCGCACTCCGTGAACTCCTGTTCACTAAGGACAGGCAGCCCTATGACCTCTTCTTGGTCATACTCGATCTTTCCCCCGAGGGAAAGAAAATCTTCTCAATTAAAGCCATTTGCCACATTTCTAACATCCGTTTTGAGCCCCCACGAAAGCGTGGCATTGTCGGACAATGCCACAATTGTCAGTTATACGGACACTCGGCCCGATTCTGCTTCGCCCGTGCTTGGTGCGTCAAGTGCACGCTCGACCACGGGACAAAGGATTGCACAAGGCCGAGGGTCCCAATTCCTGAAAACCCGCCCAGCTGTGTGTGCGGCGGCCAGCATACCGCGAACTACCGCGGCTGCCCTAAGGCCCCGCAGAGAGCAAAGACCGCGGCCCCCCTCGCCCAGGGAACGATCTCCCTCCGCCCCGCTACAACACTCGCGCCCCCCGCACCCAAAGCATGGCGTAAAGTGGCTGCTTCTCAGCCACCGACGCCCTCCCCCGCTGTCCCTTACAAGAACCCTCCTCAAGGGCTGTCCAAGCCGCCGGCGGCTCAACCCACCACACCCGCCTCCGTAACCGCGACCGCGCACGCCCCTACTGTCTCGGGCAACTCGATGGCCCTTAGCTCTGGTGATTCTGACGCAGCTTTTGCGATCAGGATCGCCACCGCTATCGGCCCCGTGGAGCTCGAGGCTCTGGGGGCCAAATTCAGGGAAGCTAAGGGTGACATAGTCATGTTCACCCGTATCTTCACCGAACACCGCGCACTAATCACAACAATCCGCTCCTCTTAATGGCGTCCTCGAGGATCAAACCGCGGTCCCTCTAGTTAGCGTTCTTCAACGCTAACGGTCTCTCCAGTCAAAGTGCGGAAATTGCAAAATTTTTAGTAGATCACGCGATAAATATTCTTTTAATACAAACAAGAAACGTTTTTGAAACCGTCCATTCGTGGCCCGCGCATTGCCAACTACAACTTAGTCCGGAACGATAGAGACGGCCGCGGCGGTGGCACTCTCATCTACTACAAGCGGTCTCTCCATTGCTCCCTGCTAGTCCCTCCCACTCTGACTGATCTAGAAGTCTCCGTCTGTCGGCTAGGCATGACCGGGCATCGATCGGTCACGATTGCCTCAGCTTACCTCTCCCAACAAAAACCTCACCCAACCAGAGGCCCTGTTTGCTATGGACGACGCCGTCATTATTGCCGGCGACCTCAATAGCAAACATGTGCAGTGGAGTTGCAACACAACCAACCGTAACGGCAGGTTGCTTTCCAAATTCTCTGACACTATGGTGTTTGGCATCATAGTACCCCTCACACCCACCCCTTCCCAAGCAGGTCACGCTGCTAATCCCCTAGACATGGCCTTACTAAAGAACGTAGCCCTTAGGCTGCGTTCGATAGAAACGGTTCATGAACTCTCCTCCGACCACCGCCCAGGCAGCATTCATTCGCGGCAGGCTATTCCACCTCATAGGGAAGCGTAGTAAGTTGTCACTTAGGCATAAGTTGACAATTTACAAAACTTGCATCCGCCCTATCCATGACCTACGCGAGTGTTTGCTTTGCCCACGTACCTCCATCGCGTCTTAAACCACCGGTTGCCCGTGGTACGTGCGCAACATTGATTTGCATCGCGACCTCAAATTAGACTCCATCGCGAAGCATATGAAGGACGCCTCGAGGCGTTACTTCGATAAAGCCGCGCATCACCCGAACCCCTTAGTAGTAAAAGCGAGTAGTTATCATACGTCCGCCCTCCCGTCCTCCAATCGTAGGTCCATCCGATTCCGTCGGCCTAGGCACGTCTTAGACTACCTCGACGATGAAATCACACGCGCCAACGCGCCTCCGATTCCTCCCACACAGGCCACAAACACCAACAGTACACAGCTAGCAAACGTGCACACTAGCATAGCATTAGGCAGACACTGCACCCGTAGGATAAGAGTGCGAAGACCCGGTCTACACACGACACGCTATACCAGTTACAAGTTAACTAGAGCCGAGGTCCGAGTCTCAGAGACGCCCTCTAGTTGAGCCGACCCCCTCAGGTTTGAGTGGTCTGGAGGCTCCAGACTCCCCCCGTGGGGAGACGCCATCCGACTGGAATACCTCCAGATGCACTCGCCAATTCTCGGCTTGAGGTCCTCTTAGGATCTCGCCGTCCCCAAACCCGGTGACGCTGTAAAAAAAAATATATTGTGGATAGTTTTTACAATGTTTGAACAAGGCAGCACAGTTTTGATAAAACCTAATATTCACGGGACGTATTCACAACGCCTGCCAAGGTGGACCGACGATCTGGTAAAGGTCGCGGGAAGCCGCTGGATGCGGGCAGCATGGGACCGATCGTTGTGGAAATCCATGGGGGAGGCCTATGTCCAACAGTGGACGTCTTTCGGCTGAAATGATGATGATGATGATTCACAACGCGATGCGTTGTAGTGTGCTGACGCGAGTTTGTATTCGCCTTTGACTTGGTATTTGGTTTGGTGGGCGCACTTGCTAAATAGTGCTTTTTGTTCTGTAATCTGAGAATATATTTTTTGCGATCTCGTCGTGCGATGATCTTATATCTTAACTTCATACCGTTACCGTGTACCTTTATACTTGAGGAGCTTGCGAACAAAACGGTATCATCAACAACCCATCTTAGTCCACTGCTGGACATAGGCCTCTCCAAATGCACGCCACTCAGATCTATCTCGGGCTACTCGCATCTAGGGTTACCATATCTCAGGATTTGTCCTGAGATTTCAGGATTTTTGGACTCTTCTCAGGGTTGCGGCTGGATTTTGCAAATCTCATAAAATCTCAGGATTTTTTGAATTTCCAATAAAATACAGCTTACGTTTTAAAGATCTCTTTAATAAAAAGTTATACAAACTAAAAATAATCTTCTATTGGTAATAATTGCACAATTAAAATCAGTACTTTATTATCCAATACGGTACTTAATCAGTTTATCATACTTAATATCTGAAGATACATTTTTAAGCAAGGTTTTTTCTTTAATTATGGATTCATATAATGCCCCACATGTTAAGCTCTTCAAATTATATTGATTTAAAAGTATATGCACAGTATAAACGATAATGTTACGACTTTTTTAAATTGTTAAGTATGTTTGAGAAAAAATTCTCAAACTGTAAAAAATCTCAGGATTTTTCAATGGAAATCAAACCTTTTCTCCGGACTTTTGATTTTATCATCTGGTAACCCTACTCGCATCCAGCTCCTGCCAGCCTCCTTACGCAAATCGTCACTCCATCGTGCCTGAGGACGTTCAACACTACGTTTATACCGTTTAAATGGTATATTTACATAAAATCAAATTTCACAGGAGCTGTATAAAACTAAATGACATACCTACAGTGAGCATTTGATTGATTCAAATTCAACGGCCCGGAAACCTCCGGACTGTAAAAAATGTAGTTTGACCAGATGCGTACTTATACCGTTTTGTTCGCCAGCTCGTCACTTCTATTAATAGTTTAATGCAAGGGATAGATACCTAAGTTGTGATATAGTTTTAAGATCTATGGATACAATTTTGTCTTTGATTTGTAATGAGAGGTTGTACTTTTCTGTAAATACTGAACTAGTTTAGTGTTTAAATATGTTTAAAGAAAAATATTAATATATTTGTATATGTTCTGGCATTGCCTGGCAATTAGGGTGACCATTAAAATAAATAAAAAACAAATACAAACAACGTGCGAAAAAAACTGGAGCAACATGACAGCCGGACAATTCTATATTAATCCGGAAGATTGGATACCCTACTCGCCAATTCATATTGCATTGTTTTATTTTTATTATAATGATGAATACTTGAGATTCTCACACTTATGTTATTAACTTATTATATATAATATTAGAAAACTTCACATATTAGGCAATATTAAAGTGTAGGTATATATTATATATTATACTTGTCGCACTGGTGTCGATTATGGCATTATTCTGTAAACCTAAAATTAAATTTGACAACAGTGTATCCTTGTCATTCTCTATACAGAATGAAAAGGCGAGATTGATGTAAAATTTTGGTTTTCTACATAATAATGTCAAAGAATGTGAGAACAAAAAAGAAAGAGTAACCATTTCAATTTTGGTGTCTTTATTTAGTTTGTTAATAAGTAGGTATATATAAGTATGTTTAAATATTTTTTATTGGTGAAAATACCAAACACTTGAGCATGGAGAATGTACTTTCTTTTACTAATTTAGTAAAATGATGTTATTTAATTTATTGTGTCAATCTGAACCTATTGATTTGTGCAATTATCGTTATTATTTAATTTTATAAATAATATTAGATATGAATTTGGTTGTTTTATTTCGAGCACAGTTTTTGGACGAGAGTACCCCTGCCTATTGGCAGGCAGTTGAAATTCATTAAATCCCCTCACTGATTAGAAGCCCAACCACGTATTTAGACGCATAAGTATCGCATCGATATTAAATTGCCTAAATACAACAACACGAATAAAATCGTGACCGAAATCTGTCCAAAAGTTATATCACGATAATAATATCATACAGTATTCTATCTTCATACAAACGGTCGGAAAGCGAGTCATACCTACGCCACTCGAGTTCGATGGGCTCTCGGCGGGCACTCAGTCGCGAATGCGCCGTCGCGCCGCAACGACGACCGAACGGTCTGAATTGTTTTTTATGCAGTTAGCCGTGCTTAACGTGCATTTTGTATTGTAAATATTTGATTTAATTAAGTAGATACCTACATAATTTAGTATGGAAAAGAACAAACGACGATCAATATCGTACAACAGCACAATTGCTGTTTTTGGTTGCTTGAACTCTTCAATAAGATATCATTTTTTAAATTACCTGAAATATTGGAAAGGTGTCTTACCTTTATAGAATATTTTTTATATACCTATCTACTAGTACGTAATTTGTTTCTAATATTTAGGTATTTCGGTTTTTCCATCGGGCAAAATATCTGGAATAATATATAAATAAGTGGTTAGGATGAAAAAAGAGACAAACGAGTAATCTGCCTACACTCGCGTTAAAAACAAAACTACATAAAATACTGTAGGCGGGCGGCCCTACCGTGTGCTAACGCAGCGCTCGGCCGTAGGCATTTATTTCAAGGACAGGGCGAAGTCACAATACTGTATAGATAATATTATATTGGTTATATTGGACGATCCACGGAGCTCCGTAAGATGAACGCGTAGTTAAAAACAATATAAGGCATTTTTCTAACATTGAAAGTCATCTTTATTGCTTACTGTTTAAGGTCTTAATAAGAACGCATACGTCAGAGCTGTGACAGTTTGAAATGGAAGCTCGTAAAATTTTACGGCTGCTATATGCGGAATAATATAGACCTTATTTCTTTGATTCTATGCGCAAATCTGAATGCTACGTTACCAATATAGCAGGTACGTACTGCAAGGAAATGAGACAGCTATATTACCGACCATGCATATGAATATTACAAATATTTCTATTTCTTGGGGTCCCCATGCAGTATTTATGCGTGCTATTTAAAACTTTAAGCCTCTACAGATAGGTCATTTCGCCAAGTTAATTTATGGTTAAACTTCTTCATACTAAAGTAGGATCTAACTATCACAAAAAACGGCTTTTAGTCCCGTGGGTAGTGTGCCCCGATCGGGCCGTGCGGTGTTTGACCGTGCGATGTATTTTTCGAGCGCGCTCCGATCGGGGCGTGTGGGCTTATTTGAGTATAAGTTTATAGTAAGTAGTAGAAAATTATTTGCTTTAATAAATGAAATTATAAATTTAATTGCTATTTCTTCTTTCAAACGTTTAATACTTGTAAAAGTATTCAATTGACATTGTGGGTTACCTTTAATGCCAAGAGATGGCGCGGCCTTGCTGCCTAAGTCTAGAGAAAATTCGACACGGCCATCAGGTCTGCGGTAGCATAAGGCGCTTAGCAGACGACGGGGCGGGGCGGGCTTTTTGTCCGCGAAGCAATAAAGACCGCGTCTGCCCGTCGATGTCTGCGGCTGCCCGCGCCGCGTACACAATGCACACGACGGGCAGAGGCGGTCAGTTCAGGACGTTCATTCTAGTCAGTGGCGGCGCTAGGCGTCGGCGACGTCGGCCACCGCCGACGGCCTCGCGCCTGAGGGGGCCTCGCAAAAAATTTTTACAAGTTACCTATTTATTTTCGTTTCTCCTGGCCTGGCTTAGGTAGCCGACCCCGAACAATTCGGGGAAAAACTTTATTATTTTCGAACACGTGCGTGATGGAAGCGAGTAGTACTGAATACCCGTATATTCAGAATCGTCTGTCTGGCATCACTATTTTTGTAATTAAATTTCTATTTTTTTATTTATTTTTTTGTCATCATTTGGTTATCAACAATAAAACTCGTTTACTCATACGTTATTTTATAATTTGGCTCACTTAATTTAACGGTTTTTTACTGCGAAGTAAAATAGGCCTCGCGAACTTGATGTCGCCGACGGTGGTCTAGCGCCGCCACTGGTTCTAGTGAATAGTCCATACTAAAAAGCGCGTGGCGCGGACTGAGTTGACCGCCCCGCGCCACCGTCTGCGTTACTGCATATAAACTGGTTTGTATGATCCAAGGCGCGGTCTTTTTGCCCTCTGTGTGTGTTTGTAGTATAGGATTCACTTTGTGCTATCGTTCGCGGCAAAATTGACCGGCCCGCCCCGCCCCGTCGTCTGCAAAGCGCCTAATGGTCAATGCATTCGCCCGGATAGCGAAGGGTGCGGGTTCCAATCCCGTCTGCTGAGTTACAGCAAATAAAGAAAGTAATCTTTCAACTAATAATTAATATAACATTCATATGTGTGGTGAAGCTGTCTCGTAGTTCTGGCGGTAAAAGGGTATTTGACAGTATTAAAAATAAAGTGTTTAGCACTTTATTTTTGTTAGCATTGTATTTAGAATGAATATTGGCAGAAGTTTTTACTATTATTACAGAAAAAATATTCATAATTTTACTAAAAACCCACGTAAAAGATAATAGTTGTCATGTCTATTGTCACGTGATTGAAAACGCCTGGGATTGGCGGTGCCCAAAATGACGTCACAAACTAGTAAACTTCCGGTCAAAGTGACAGTACATTGTATCATAATGTCAATGACATGTGTCGACATGGTGAAATAGTGCTCGGGGGCCTAGTGTCTAACGGGATTGCTTTGGCTATCGCTTACGATTGCATTTTGGGTACGAACCAATATCGAATTCGAATAGTTTGCGAGTGCGAAATGTCATTGTCAAAGAGACCGATTTTTAGTTTTCTTTACGTCCTTTATAACGCTGCTGTTTAAAGGAGATTGCTCAGCTTCCATACATGTTTGGCCTAAAGACCAATAATCATGAAAAAAAAATTCCTAGATTCAAAATTATATATAAATTACTGTAGAAACGAATATTAAACTACTTGACCGTCACTGAAAGCTTTATATTGAGATAGCACTTCCGTTTCCCGTCGAATTACCATCAGTTTCCGTACTTTTATTCACCTTATATCCGGTCCAGTGGCGACACCTGGCAGAGGCGCGGCCATTTTTGTTTTCCTAAGTTTTGACAGCGCCATATTAACTCATTGGCGTTCTGACTCCCGTCGAAGCAACACGTCCTCAATCTGAGCGATCGTTGTGAGATTTTAAAGGTTTTATTATTATTAAGTGATAGAACTGTAAGTAAAACTATTATTCTTTTTGATAGTTTTTGCAGCCCTTGTGATAAGGGATATTTAAAACAAATATGTTAAATTGTGCAATACGCTTGTTTGAAAAAGTAATAATAAGCCGTGAGCAAAACGTAACGGCAATTCAAGGTGCGTTTTGTTTAAAAAATTAAAGTACCTACATTAAAGAAAATTTTGCAATACTTTACGTCTGTCTTGGTCGTTTATCATAAAAACTATTTTAAGAGTGTTTTCTCTTGGTACTCAATTAATGTTTCCGTATAAGTAAATGTGAAAGTAAATTGGTAAATGTATTACAAAATACTTAATTAAATTGTTTTACAGTTTAGAGTGAAGGAATATCGGTCAATATTGACGTTTCAGCCGCCGACTGACTGGCATTATTGGCAAAAACAGCAAGATGTGTGGATCTAGTCATTATTGTTCTTCGAACAGCTGCAGTAATAATTGGTTGAATTTGTCGTCTTCTGGTATAACGAAAGCGGCATCGCTGCCTCAAGAAAAATAAGCGAGCTTGATATTCCAGCCCTTTTATTAAAAGATTTTTCGAGGGGTAAGTGAACTATGTACAATCTTAATAAGGTATTTCTAATGTCGATATGCCGTTTTCTGAACATGGCCAGCTATCAATATCTAAAGGCTTATGAATAAAAAGTTCTAACATTTTTACTGACCAATACACGTAATAAAAATTCTCGTATGAGTCGTGTGACTAAACTAGGATAAAGGAACGCTCTGTTCGAAAGACATTCAACGTTTATTTTAAATGATATGCTGATGTAAATTGAAAATTATAATCATAGTCCAGGCTTTATCAACCTGGAAACAAACAACGAGGTAAAGAAGTATGATGATAATTTATGATATATCACGTTCCTGACATTAATTTTCTTTCAGCAATTGCATATTTCTAAAATAAAAATGAATCATTGCGGGAAGGCACCTGCTCAGTTAATTTTAATAACGAAAGTGATAAGATAACAGAATTGTTTCTTAGGTCTTTTACAGCTAGCACAAAGCTAAAAAGTAAAAACTAAAGCACTGCTTAAGAAGTTAGTGATCTCTGTGATGAAGCACCACTTAATAAGATACCATCTATGAGGTTGTTTTTCTCGTATTAAGTAAGTATTTGTCATGGATTTAAGTGATTGACATTTCATCAACCTAATGAGCAACTCGCGCAGAGGCAAGTGATATTCATAAGCTTCATCTCATGAAGCCCAAGGCGTGTCAGGACATGCCCTCCCATGGCGTACCTACACATATGAGTACCGGTGGCAAATCACCCTCGCGGGGTGCATATTATATATAATTTGTTTCCACTACGTGGAATCTTATTAAATGCCTCTAATGCCTTGTCTACTTGCCTTGTGTACCGGTGGCAAATCACCCTCGCGGGGTGAATATTATGTACAATTAGTTTCCACTACGTGGAACCTTATGAAATGCCTCTAATGCCTTGCCTACATATGCGAGTACCGGTAGCAAATCACCCTCGCGGGGTGCATATTATATACAATTTGTTTACACTACGTGAAACCTTATGAAATACCTCTAATGCCTTGCTTACATATACGAGTACCGGTAGCAAACCACCTTCGCGGCGTGCATATTACCAAAACTCTGATGACCGCCCCTCGCGGGGGCATATTATGTATAATTTGCTTCCTCCGTATGGAACTCATTATGAATAAGGACTTGCCTTCCATGGCTTCCCTACACATACAAGTATCAGTAACAAAACATCGTTGATAGAGAAATATCCTCATCAATTTTTATAATCGCCCTTGTGGGGTCATATCACACATAATATATTATTTCCATTACGTGAATATCAATATATGTTCTCCTTAGAACATGTTCGCTTATGGAGTTCGTACTATTATGTAAGCACCGGTAACATACGACACTCCAGTGGAGCAAATTATGCATAATTTAACATGTACTCTATTCGTGATTCATAATTTATTTTTGTGACCATGGGGTCTGTAAAAGTGTAAACGATTCGAAACATTAAAAATAAGTAAATTGAAAATATAATAAATGTCGCTTGACATAATTCATTACTTCCATCGCGTGGAAGTCCTTACATCAACGCAACGCAACATACCCGCTCATGGCTTGCGTACACACATAAGTATCGGCTATAAACTACCCTCTTAATAGACTATAAAGATCGAACATCGAATGTTGACGTACCCCGTTGGGAAGTGCAATGTACGTGGTTTTTAAGGTGTCGCATACTCCGAGGTCTTGGGTTCACCCCGGTGGGGCAAATCATTGTATGATAAAAACGAGCATCTGTGCCTAAGTTTTGGTTGTTAACAAATATGAATTCAAAATCTAATCTAATAAATTCTAATCTATGCATCATCATTATGCATTTCTAGGCGTTAGCCCATAACACAAGCCTTTCAATGCCCATTATAAGGCTAGGCTAATTGGTGTGAAGTGTTGACTCGATCACTACGGTAATATATAATACATTTCAAAAGAAAAAGGAATATCGAAACAATTAATGTTTGAAAAAATTTAGTGCAGGTAAGTTGATGAATTGGGAGCTCCATAAATAATTCTTAAATAAATTTAATGGTATCGCATGCCATTCAAAAGCTTGTTTATCTAAATCCAATATATATCAAACTCCAATCTCAAGTGCAGTACACTATAAATATGTAAAGAATTCTAAGTTTTCTGCAATTTAAGGACTATCTGCCAGATAAATAGAAGATAACATATTTTCTCTTCAAAATAACAAAAGTAAACCAAATGGGTTGCTCACTCTTTTGATCGCGTAATGAGAGAAACTTGCAATATAAGAAATGTCGTGTATGTGGTGTCTGAGGTGGCCAACATGATCATTTTGATATATAAGTGGTGCTAGTTACTGAAGAAAGATTGCACGATCTACCAAATTCTTGAAAGGTTTTGAAGATCATTGTATGCAATTATCCCCTTTATGTTATTTTAGTAAAAATTACTGAAAACTGTTCTTAATATTAAACTTACGCTTTCTAATCTTGCCACGACTGTCTGGAATAAATATACTTCAAACCCTACGCATAGTACATGCACACCTCATGTAAGCTGTGTAAATCTTATAAATAACTAAATCTTTATTTAGTATTAAGTAATACATATAAATGACTCAGATCTAAGAACTGAAAAACAAAAGAAAAATTACAATCAATTATAGATTCCAGGATGGCAAATGAATTTCATAAAATCTGGTCTGAACTTCGTAATAGCATAATTTATCACGGCAACCCAGCAACAATATAAAAACTATACCAGAGAATTTCGTCGTAAAAACGTAAACTTCAGAAGTTGATCGGTTTCAACATTTTTGTCATTCCGTGGGGTTGTATCAACCACTCCCTACTGCTAACAATAATTATGAATTCACTGCAATCGACCTTGCAATCACTTCCCGCCAATCTAATATGAAAGCTTGGGAAGTATAGTTGAAGAACACGGCACGATATGCTAGCACTACGCTTTTCAACATATTCTACAAAGAGCGACAGCTCTGTCTTAAACAGCTATGAGATGGCTCGGAAACGCTGGCTTGCGTGGTTGCATTGGTCTAGGAACAAGAATGTTTATCGGAATAATCCCGCAAGTTGTGGACTCTGCTCTGAACTAACGATTTTTGAGAGACTTATTTTTAACTCGTGACTTATCTTAAAATAAATACCATTATTTTAAATAAGTCAGTAGTTTTTACATGATATACCAATGGATGATAAGTCTAATTACCTAAGCTCACCTGTCTTGGCAAACACATATATTGAAGTCGATTGTTTTTAAAGAATCAGTCCGTAACCTACTATTCTGTGTCTATAAGTTAACTTATTTCCTTTTCTTCAATAATGTACTCGTTACATCATAATGATCTGTTTCAAATACTTCGTCATATATGTTGTTCTGAACGTCATACAGTAATTATGCTGCGTATTATTTGGTTCAGCATGTGGTACACATGACTTGTTCCTACTTCAAATTATCCCGAATCATTGTATTTGTACCGACGAAGATTAGTTTAGCCTTGTTTTGGTTCAAAACAGGTGAAAGTAGTTAAAGACAATCCGATTGGTGACTTGTACCGAATAATGGTAATCGTAAGTGGGACCCTGATTTTTGGTACTTAAGTAAAAAGTACAGTCTTGTAAAATGTAAGACTCGGTATCGAACAACTTTACATCTTTTTCTCGCGTTCGTACGCCTTATTTGTGATATACAAAGATACAAATGAATGCTACACAAGGAAGCGTCCGGTCATTAACAAAGCAAATATATGTAGAAACGACACGAGTTTTAAGCAAAGGAATATAGCGATTAGCTAATACATATGTTAAAGCAGCTTCGTAAGCTTGAAGAAATTAAAGGCGTGATTCAAATTATTTGATTCATTTTTAACCTTACTCGTTTCTTTATACACTTTCATATAATCTGATAAATGTTAATATTTAAATTTATCATAAATTGTCACATTGGCGTATATATCTATGTACGTGGCGATTACCAGGCGATAACAAACAGGTCTCAATATAAAGCTTTCAGTGACGGTCAAGTAGTTTAATAGCAGCATTGTACCTGAAATAAAATGCATATTAAAATACTTACCTCACTGAAAGCTTTCACTTTAAATTCTGCCTGGTAAAATAATTGAGCCAATGAGTTAATATGGCGCTGTCAAAACTTAGGAAAACAAAAATGGCCGCGCCTCTGCCAGGTGTCGCCACTGGACCGGATATAAGGTGAATAAAAGTACGGAAACTGAAACATAGGTATTAAAATAATAAAAAACAAATAAGTTATATAGTAAACTAGGGAAATCAAACCAAGTACCGAAATTATGTATTAGATTCAGATATATAAAGCATGTAGATTAACAGATAGTTGCCTGTTTTTGAAGTTAATGCTTAAGAGTAACTTTTAAAATCAGGTATCATCTATGCATTTCCAGTTATAATAAGGTATAGTAAGGTAAATTTGACAATGACATATCAAACTCTCAAACTATTCGAACTCGATATTGATTCGTGCTAAGGGTACTGAAAACCCTTATTAGTCAATACATCAACACTAAATAAAACGCTGGATGGTACATATTATTACATAACTTTATTGTGCCATCACTTAGCGGGTTTAATAACTTTAGCAGGTTTGGCCACTTTGCCCGCTGGCTTTTCCGCCTTCTTCTTGGGTGGTGGAGGGGCAGTCTTCTTAGCAGCCGGCTTCTTGGGTTTCTTTGCCATAGCGGCTTTGATAGCCTTGCCTCTCCTCAAACGAAGTTTCTCTGCCTTGACAGCGGGGTCAGACTCCGGCAATTTGATCTGAAATACACTTGGTATGTTAATGAATGTTTTAAAAAGATTATTTTAAATATTAAGATGGGGTTAATGATCAGTGGTTTGTCAACGTGATTAGAGTAATCATGTTTGGTCATAACCCAATGCTCTGATAACAGAATATCATCATTTTCATGGTGTCGTTGCCAAGGATAAAACTGTCGAGCTTAATTTGCTAGAAGTATGGATGTCTATTGAGGAGCTCGATGGCGCAAGTGGTCAGCGCGTTCGGCTGCGATCGTTGAAGTTAAGCAACTTTCGCAGTGGTCAGTCATTGGATGGGTGACCAAAAATTTACTCCGAGTTCCTCAGTGCTTCGGAAGGCACGTTAAGCCGTCGGTCCCGGCTGTATCTGCAGTCGTTAGCACCCACCAATCGGCACTGGGCCCGCGTGGTGGGTCATGGCCCAATCTCCCTATTCCATCCATAGGGAAGGCCTGTGCCCCAGCAGTGGGGACATTAATAGGCTGATAATGATGATGAATGATAATGAATTTAAATATTAGCGCTAAGGCTAAAGTAGGCTGCTGCTGAAAATCAGTGTGGTAGCACATGTTGCCACGACATATATGAGCCGTGACCTGTTTGGTACAAAACCTTTAAATAATACAATAAGTTATTTTTGTAATTTGTGCCAAATAAACGTTTTTACTATTATTACTAGCGGCCGCCCGCGACTTCGTACGCGTGGTTAGACCCCAAAAGAGTTTTATTTCTAAAGAAATATAATTACTACACCATCTATAGAGCATACATGTTAAATTTCAAGTCTCTTACTGCAAAAACATAGGACTTTCATACTTCATTAGGGGTGGAGTTTCGTGATAAAATGTAGCCTATATGTTGACTCGACTTCTTAATAATATTTGTGCCAAATTTGAAGTAAATCCATGCAGTACTTTTTGAGTTTATCCCGGACATACAAAAAAACAGACGAAAATTCTAAAAACTATATTTTTGGCTTCGGTATCGATTGTAGATCACACCCCAAGTATTCTTATTATAAATATAGATAAGAATTAATTGTTACTCACGCCTCGTTTCTCGGCGAGTGCCAACGCCCTCTGGTTGTTCTTCCTCTGTTGGTCCAAAACCGCTTTCCTTCTCAATACAGCTGAGTAAGGGTTGAGCCGCAGCATAGCCCTCGAGTTGGTCAACGGATTCAGCTTACGGGTTGCGCGAACTACGCGCTTACTGCCAAAGAATTAGGGGTTACAATCGTGTGAACCTATCTTTGAAGTAGGAAAATTTAAAGTCTTATTTTATCAGTGTAAGTCAACGTGATAGAGTAATCATTGTTTGATCATCACCCAATGCTCTGATAGAGAATATCATCATACTGGAAGGTTTAGAACTACGTGCTTAGTGCCAAATAAATAGGGGTTACAATCGTGTGAAACTATGTTTGATGGACGAAAAATTAAAAGTTATAAATAAAACTAGTTTTTAAGGGTTAATGCACGAAACTTTATTTATTGACGTTTCGTAGCCCTTACAGGCTTCGTCGTCGTCTTCTGACGTCGTCTTCTGACGACGAAGCCTGTAAAGGCTACGAAACGTCAATAAATAAATAAAGTTTCGTGCATTAACCCGTAAAAACTAGTTTTATTTAATGAGTGATGTGTGTGAAAACCTAAGAAACAAATATGTTAAAAGTTACACTTTTATCAGTGTAAAGTCAATGTGATAGAGTAATCATTGTTAAATCATCACCCAATGCTCTGATAGAGAACATCATCATATTGATAGATTTAATAATTTGTCAGTGGCAAACTTTTATTAACATATTAAACCGAATAGAGGACTGGCTACAATGATAGAGAGAAACGGCACAAAATTTATAGTACAGAAGGTGTATATACTTCACCGTTCATACCTGTGTGGTGGTCGCACTAGGGGGCCGTCCATAAATTACGTCATCGATTTTTTCAGATTTTAGACCCCCCCCCCCCCCTACAATCATCCTATCGTCATTTGTTAATGACCCCCCCTCTTCTCCCAAAATTGACGTCATTACCAGTTTGACAAAATTAAAACATTGCAGATGAGAAAAATAGGGTATTATATGATTAAAACACTTGGTTATAGAATCACCTTTTATTATTTTTACTTTGGCAATAATCATTGATATAATATATAAAAATAAAATAGGGAATAATAATATTATATATTATTATTCACTATTTTTTACTCTGGATTACGGGTAATATCTAGTAAATTTCTTTTTAGAAATAATCTTTTTGTACGTGAACAATAAACTATAAATAAATAAATAAGAATGACGTCAATTTCGAAAACCCCCCCCCCCCTATATATCATTTACCGTCATCCGCAGACCCCCCCCCCCCCCCCCCCCCCCGCTAATTTAGAATGACGTAATATATGGACGGCCCCTAGGATTGTCAACTATGACTTATGCACAAAAAATCAAGTAGTAGTTGCATGGCCCTAGTGCGTATTTAGTTGTTTGATTTATTGATGAGAATGAAATAGGACGAATGAAAATATAAACAAATACAAAAACGAAAATTTACTGCTTAACTTAAATAACCATCCACTAAATAGTTTTTATGATTTTATTGTTACTGCATTTTTGCTTAAAGTAGGTCGCCGACGCGTGTCTCAAGTGGTACGAAATATCGTATCTGTGAGCAGTGTCTATGTGTGCGTTGCTTGAGCATACTTTGCATGTAGATTTCCATGACCCATCCATATTTTATGGCAACGGTCAGTTTCAATAATCAATATACGAGTTAAAACACAACTTTTGTATGAACAATTATAAAATACATTATTGAGACATATCATTGACTTAAGCTTTTTGATATTTATTCTCAAGTATGCTTATTCAGATAAAATATTCAATCTTTATTTGTATAAATACCAAGCAACCTCTCTCATACCGTGTCTCTCTCACTACAGGACATTGGCCAAATTTCTGTGTAAAACGGAAACAGCCACAGAACAAAAAAAAAAAATGTGTGCGTGTACTAGTGTACACACGTAAGAAGTGAAACTTCTTTATGGCCTTATTTTTTTCGAAAAATGATCTACATGCAACTTTCCTGAAATATATATATAGGCGTGCGCTAAGATTTTTCAAAAACTCACCCACTAAAGGGGTATAACTACACCTTACCTTGTGTGAAACACGAATATTTGCTGTCGATACTTTTTTTTTTTAAAGTTGACGGAAGAAGCAATTGTTCGGATGAAGTAAATAGTGCTCTTTTAAAAAAAAGATGGTGCGTAACCAAAAATCGTGACGCGTAACCGAAAAAATGTGACGGTAAATTTTTTTCCAACGCCGATAAAGAAGTTTCACTTCAATAAAACAAAGATATTTATTCTGAGTGAGAATTCATAGTATACGTACTTGGGGGCGCGCAGCACCTTCCTAATTTCGTCGGATTTGAGCAGACGGCTCAGGTCAGTGTTGGCCATCTTGGGCTGCGGCAAGTTGAAGTTCTTCTTCTCCTTAGATGGTGTCTTCCATGAACCGAACAGGGCGTCTGTTTACGAACAAAACATAGGCAAAGTCATATAAATGTAACAACATAGTTTAAAAAAAAAATGTGTGCGTGTCTAGTACACGTTCACACGTAAGAAGTGAAACTTCTTTATGGCCTTATTTTTTTCGAAAAATGATCTACATGCAACTTTCCAGAAATATATATATAGGCGTGCGCTAAGATTTTTCAAAAACTCACCCACTAAAGGGGTATAACTACACCTTACCTTACCTTGTGTGAAACACGAATATTTGCTGTCGATACTTTTTTTTTTAAAGTTGACAGAAGAAGCAATTGTTCGGATGGGGTAAATAGTGCTCTTTTAAAAAAAAGATGGCGCGTAACCAAAAAACGTGACGCGTAACCGAAAAAATGTGACGGTAAATTTTTTTCCAACGCCGATAAAGAAGTTTCACTTCAAAAAAACAAATATTTATTTCTAGTAAACCTTTCTTTAGATTTAAACATCTAGCAGTTAAATGCTTAAAAATAAGTAAAAACATAACTATAATTGCTATTTCTTCTTTCAAATGTTTTAATACATGAAAAAGTATTCATTTGACATTGTGGGTTACCTACAAACTTAAACCTTAAACTTAGTTAAACTTAAGTAAGCAGCGGTGTCCGCACATTGACTGGTAGTAGACCATTCTGGCATTATTCTATCAAGCAATTTTAACCAGTTGCGCCATCGAGCTCCTCAAACTTTTCTTTAGATTTAAACATCTAGCAGTTAAATGCTTAAAAATAAGTAAAAACATAAAAACAAATATGCTAAAATAAATGTAGTCCTCATGTCGACACACCAGCTGCCGTAGTTGCCAGCTGATGTTTCCTTTGGGATGCGTCTCTATTCCCCGCAGTACGTAACTCAAGTCATATTGTATGACACGAGTAAGGCTTAATTGGGGATAAACATATTTAAACTATCATCACTAGGGATCGGATAGTCAGATGCATAGTTGCCTAAAATTGAGATGTTGGCTATTGTGAAAAGCACTCTTTATTCGAAATAAGTAAGGCTGTTACAAGCACTTCATCGGTTCGCAAATCAACGGCGGGCAACGATATTAAATACCCTAGATACAACACAAACAAAATCGTGGCCGAAACCTGTCCAAAAGGTACATTGGACGATCCACGGAGCTCCGTAAGACGATCGAATTGTCAAAAACAATATAAGGTATTATTTAAATATAGAAAAAGTCACCTTTAATGCACCCATTATAAGGTCTTAAAACGCATGCGTCAAAGAGTTATGACAGTTCGAAATGCAAGCTCGTAAAATTTTACGATTTATTGCTATATGCGGAAGAATATATAGCTTATTTCTTTGAATCTACGCACAATTCTGAATGCGCTGTTAGCAATATAGCAGGTGCCGACCACGAGAAAAAGAGACGGCTATATTACCGACCATGCATTTGAAAATCAGAAAAATATTTTATAAAAAAAATCCTTGAAATGCATTAAATTTACAAACATTGATTATGTAGCTGTCGAAAAAACTACACTACGTACTATGACTATTTTTTTCGCATTTTTGACGTTGACTTTTCAACGGTCCGCGCGTGACTGTGAATCAAGAAGTGCTTGAGTGGAATTCAAGCACTTCTTGATTGGGCCACATTTTGAGCGCACGTGGTATATCTAGGGTATTTAATATTGTTGATAGTGGGAGGCCTAGTACTGAGAAGAACCGGGAAGAATTCGTTAAGAATACATCTATATTGTCGAGTATCTGAAAAGCTTGTACGAAAGGAAATTAATTAAGTTTATCTTATGATATATATTCCATAGAACAAATGCGGGGGTGCGGGCGGCCCTTTGTCGACTATAAGATAATTATAACCTCAAAATCTAATACATTCTGTAGTAGGCCAAGATTCCTCAAGTTGTCCATATCTCAACAAATGTCTAATTAGAGTTTATGAAATATTCTGAACACAACTAGCATTTTCTCATTGCTGTGCGTTCTGGGGCATTCAATAAATCAATCAAAATCATTTATTCAGTTTAGGCTGTTACAAGCACATATGAATGTCTAGAAGCTACGCCATCGGTTCGTAAATCTCCGGCGGGAGACCTTGTACTGAGAAGAACCGGCAAGAAACTCAGCAAGGGCTGTTTATTTCTCCCTGTTTTACTTCAGAGATTATTCATGAAATCACCCTTCATTACATAATGTGAAATTATACATTAATTGTTCACCTGCATTTTGATTGCTGTGTCACACAGTATAAATACAAACAGAGTTATTTATAATAGGTGTAACAATGTACAGGAAACAAGCAATGTCCTTTAAAAAGATGGCAGTAGAAACATTATATAATAGAACGGGTTGATGGAATTTGGTATCTTACTTGTATCTGTACCGATTCATCTCAATCTTTTTGTTTTTTTTTTAGTATTCGTTAGAGAAAAGATAATTATACTCTTCTCCTTTCATCATTAATTTGTGGACATCGGTGTGGGTTCTACACTTACCTAATTAGTATATACATTATAAATTTTAGTAATATTTAGTGTATAACTGTTCCATATTCCCAATTGTTAAAATAAAATAAATATATCTCACCGAGCCTGTCGAAAGCGCCCTGTGTCCAAATGATGAACCTGCCCACGTGTCCGCCCGGAGCCAACTTCAAGAGGTTCAGTTTCTCAACGCTCAAGGTTTCTACACCGGGGATGTTGCGGAATGCACGAGTGAGACCCTGTACAAATAATAATACTGTTGTAATTGGAATGACAGAACTGTACGCTTCGACGCAGAGAGTGCGAAATGGTTTCTTGATAACTTACTTTTAATAAATTGTAATTTAAAATATCATGGTGTACAATAAAGTGTTCATTCATTCCTTCAAATAACATTTAATAGTAGCAAAGTTTAATCTATAACATAAAAATGAATCGCTGAATGTGTTGCTAAGTGCAAATCTCGAGAACAGCTGAACCGATTTCGATAATTCTTTTTTTACAATATTCCTTGAAGTACGAGGATGGTTCTTACGAAGAGAAAAAAATTTAAAAATGCCTGAAAGTCCAAAAACAACAATTTTCTATACTCCCATACAAACGATTCGTAATAATACTTAAAAGTCAATTTGAACTTTAATACCATACCATAAATTTCAAATGTTAGTGGAGAGTTACCGGGAAAGCAAAACAATTGAGTGACGTGATGTCAAAATAAGTTTATATATATACCCTTTTCAGTTTTTTTTTATAATTATATGAGGCATTTTAGTCTACACTACAGCTCTACACCGAAGCGAAGCGAGGGCGGGCCACTAGTTCAAGTAATGAAAAAACATCTTTATTAATGCAATACAAACATGCTAAAAAAATGTAGTCCTCATGTCGACACATCAGCTACCGTAGATGCCAGCTGATGTTTCCTTTGGGATGCATTTCTATACCCCGCAGTACGTAACTCAGCTCATATTGTATGAAATGAGTAAGGCTTATTTGGGGATAAACAAAATACTTAATTTAATACCATGATTTGTTAACTTAATAACAAATTAATTACTAGAAAATAAGACGAAACTATGGCAGCATTATCAAATTTCTGCACCGATAGACCAATCACCTTTCATGGGTGGAAATTTCAAACCTTATGATTTATTTCATGATATTGATTTATTTATTTACCAGAAATACGGTAAGTATACTATATAGCCTTAAAATAAAATAGTGGCACCAAATGCTATGTTAAAAAAAGGTAAATTTAAAAAATAACCCGACTGCTCAAATATTACTTCCAAATAAAAACTGAAAAGAACAAAACAAGTCAAATCTTAATATATATAAATCTCGTGTCACAATGTTTGTCCTCAATGGACTCCTAAACCACTGAACCGATTATAATAAAATTCGCACACCATGTGCAGTTCGATCCAACTTGAGAGATAGGATAGTTTAAATCTCAAATTATAGTCGCAATTTTAATTTATTGCAAATTATTACTTTTGGGCGGTACGAAGTTCGCCGAGTCAGCTAGTAGTCTATAATTCTGTTAAGTAAGGAACAAAGCTACTTTAACAGTTGGAATAAATTTTTTTCAATCAAATGAAAAATAGTGATAAAAATAAAAATCATATCTAACGCATTCAATATATTTAAAACCGAACATGATATATGTAACTCATTGTTTTGACGTCCTCCATGGCCGAGTGGTTTGAGGTCCCGGGTTCAAATCCCGGTGGAAGCAGATGTTTGTGTGACGAACACGAGCATTTGTACTCCAGTCATGGATGTTTTATTATGTATTTCAATAAAAATATACTTATATATGTACAGTATATGTATTCTATCCATTACCCTAGTATCCTTAAACACAAGCCTTATAGTGCTTACTTTGGGGCTAGGCTAATTGGTGTGTTGGAAATATTTATTTACTTATTATTGTCAACCAAAGTAGCGGAGAAGTGATTTTGGTTTTCCACTGTCTATATATATTTGTTATTCATATTAATATATATGTAAGTAAGGTACAATATTCACCTGATCCTTGTGGTATATGATGAGGGGTCCCTTGCGTTGGATGCGCCTACGATTACGCATCTTTCCCTTGCCGGCGCGCAGTCTCTGCGATTTGTATACCTATCGACAAAGGAAATATGATAATCTCTTAATATATACTAGCAAACCAGTGAACCAAATGTTCACCAAAACCTGATTTAAAAAAAAATGTATGTATTAATTAATTGAGAACTTCGGAGATTTTGGGGTGGTTTCGTTTGAAATTCGTGATTTCTCGAAAACCGGAAGTGCTACGTTACTCAAATCCGGTTTGTAGTCTTATCAGACTATTCTTAACTTATAACTTAAATATTCTCTTTATCTATCTCTTACGGTTTGGCCGCTGAAACAGCACCACAGACAGACGTCCGTCTGTCTTGTCTAATAGATAAGAGATAACTAAATCACGCGTCACGTTGTTTGTGGATGGCTCCTAGACTACTTAACGGATTTTAATCAAATTTTAACACCATTTGTAGTTTGATCCAACTTCAAAGATGGGATAGCTTACATCTCAATTTTTAATTGCTGCAGCCGTTAAGACGTGACACGTCCATAAAAAATCACGTGTATATCCGTGGTCCGAGGATACCGTATATTAAATAATGTTCATGTATAAGTTTTTCGCCTTTCTTTCATTATTTTTATGCCAGTCAAAAACAACCTTACAACCTTGTTACTTTATACCTGAATTTTATAAATATTTTAAACAAAATAATAATATAATAGTACTGCCTGGTCCGCGTGGATTTTTTTCTAGTAAACTTTTCTTTAGATTTAAACATCTAGCAGTTAAATGCTTAAAAATTAATAAAAAAAAAACAAAAATAATAATATACTAAAAAATACACGTGATATGGGCGGGCGGAAGGGTTAAAAAACGCAAAAAAAACCACACATGATTAATGAACGGCCCCAAAGGTATTTACTTTGTAGGTTATCTACAATGCGAGATGGCGTTGCCTTGCAGCTTAAGAAAGGCTAAAAAGAATTCGACACGACCAGCAAGGCCGCGGTAACATAAGGTCAGTGCATTCGCCCGAATAGCGAAGGGTGCGGGTTCGAGTGCCATCTGCTGCCTGGTCCGCGTGAATTTTTTTTCTAGCAAAATATTCTTTTGAATTTCATATCTTCGCCACGTCTTGCTCAGTCATCTTCAACAGCAATGAAGTATCGGCCTAGGCTTTATATTGGCACCGGTGTTCAATGAACAGGTTAGGCCTATTGGTTGGCAAATTTAACCAAATGACTGCGAATGTATTCCATATTCTATATCAGCAAGACATTCATCCGCTGATTGTTGTGTATGGAAAGACTTTTATCTTGTCCTCTTTAGAAACAAACAGTGAAGTAATTTACTGCGTGTATAGAATGAAGGACTTGGTAAAAGAAAATTTGATTAAGGTAATGCTGGCACAGAAAATCAGCACACATTGTTAAGTTAAAAAAAATTATAGGCGTTTTGACAGTATAAAAAATAATGTACTAAATTTTAAAAAAATATTACTAGAAAAAATTCCAAAAGCTCATTTTTTTCTAGTAATTATTTCTTTAGATTCAAACATCGAGCAGTCTGTTGATACATGCTTAAAAAAATAAAAAATTATAATGTACTAATTGTTGGCATTTTTTTTGCTGCTGGGTAACATGACCGAAAATGCCTGGGATTGGCCACGAGTAAAATGACGTCACACGCATTTGATGCTTTTATGACAATCGTGTGACGTCACATACTAGTGAGGTGACATAATGTCCAAAGAAACGTTTTGGCGGCAACTGCAAAATTGAATTTTTAAACCAGTTTTCACTGAATTACACAACAGAATTAAAAAAAAAATCCACTTTCTATAGACGCCATAAACATTAGTAAAACAGGTGAGATTGTCTTCTCAAACTTGTCAAATAATCTATTATGTGCAAGTTCCATTGTAAAAGGTTAATATCATTTGCTATACATTAACTTTATTTTTTTTTACGTTTGTTAATTATCTCATATTTAAATGAAATGAAATAAGATTTGGCATTTTATGGTAAATAAATATTTTTTCTTTCAACACAGCCGACATTGTAATATGCAATGCAACTTCACCTCATAAAATAATATCTTAATTGTACTGCTTCTATTTACAAATCTAAAGTTTTCTAATATTTACCTTCCAAAACATTTGAATAACAGATATACTTTTCATATGGCAAAATTTTTCTTCGTCATATTATTAATTAAAATTCGATTCAAAAATCTCACCTTAAGGACATCGGACCAGGCCTTGATGCGTCTCAGGAAGATGACCGCCTGCTTGGTTTTGTTGATCTCCTGCACCTTGTCAGACACCACCAGGGGCAGCTCGGGGATCTTGTCGATCACATGACCTGGACATTGAGCATTAAAGGTGATAAAGACTGTATATGGTTGTTTTTATTTGCTTACATAAAAAAAGGTTTGAAAAAAGGATGATTTTATATTTTTAAGCATATAACTGCTTGATGTTTAAATCTAAAAAAATATTACTAGAACAGATTCCACGCGGACCAGGCAGCAGACGGGACTCGCACTCACACCCTTCGCTATCCGGGCGAATATGCACTGTCCATTATACTACTGTGGCCCTGATGATCGTATCGAATTCTCTCTTCTCGGGCGGAGCTCAGTTCAGTTGCGATCGTTGAAGTTAAGCAACTTCCGCAGTGGTCGGTCATTGGATGAGTGACCAAAAATTTACTATCACTCTCTCCTTCGTGCTTCGGAAGGCAAGTTAAGCCGTCGGTCCTAGCTGCATCTGCAGTCGTTAGCACCCATCAATAGTTCCCGCGTGTAGTGGGGAGCGCACTGTGTTCTGGTCCTCAGGGTAACCCTTTTCCAGAGGGCAGGGTTCAGATTATCATGTACCAAAATGTAAAGTGGTTCCAATAAATTATTATTATTATTCATTCAAGTAACATTTAATTTTTTATAATTTATAATAATAACCTTTATTTCTCACCATAATCACAATGTTGGTATTAATGGCTACATAAAAACCATGATATAAAAAACATGCAATTTTTTAAAATACATTAAAGGTATTTAATATTGTTCAGATTATGGTGGGTTGACACCTGAACTGGGATGAATCCTGTGTCTCAGGTAATCAACCCTCCACCCTATTCATAAACTTGTGTACCATTTAGTAAACGATTTATTAATCCAGATAACTGTTCTTAAGTTATTAATTCAATGGAATAGCCAAAGGAGTTTGTTATGTGTGGGTGTGTGAGTGAGTATCAGTGTGTGTGTGTGTGTGTGTGTGTGTGTGTGAGTGTGTGTGTATATGTGAGTGAGTGTCAGTGTGTGTGAGTGTGTGTGTGAGTGAGTGTGAGTGTGTGTGTGTGTGTATGTTTTTATATATTAATATAGTATTTATATTTATTTAATAGTAGCCAAGTTTTATTCGAGAAATAAAAAATCATCTTTATTGATGTAATTCAAACGTGCTAAAATAAATGTAGTCCTCATGTCGACACACCAGCTGCCGTAGTTGCCATCTGATGTTTCCTTTGGGATGCGTCTCTATTCCCCGCAGTACGTAACTCAAGTCATATTGTATGACACGAGTAAGGCTTAATTGGGGATAAACATTAAACCTCGATGGCGCGGGTGGTTAGCGCGTCCGGCTGCGATCGTAGAAGTTAAGCAACTTCCGCAGTGGGCGGTGCTCATTGGATGGGTGACCAAAAATCTTCTATCTCTCACTCCTCCGTGCTTCGGAAGGCACGTTAAGCCGTCGGTCCCGGCTGCATCTGTAGCTGTTAGCTCCCATCAGTAGTACCCGCGGCAGGGTTCCCAACTTAGGGGGTTTTACCCCAGATTTAGGGGGTAAATAAGTGAGATGGGATTTTTTTAGGGGTCTGAAATTTTTAAGGGTATTTTCAGCGATTTTTTAACTCTTTAATATTTTTAAATTGATAATATTAATATTTATTTCTTGACCTAGCGACTTATAACGACATCCAGTACGTTATTCTACAACCACTCTGTGGTGACTGGCGGCAATACTGGCGACACTGGCGGTCATTTTATTGTCTGTGCACATGGTGGATCTTGTACAACATTTATTCCATCCAATAAAATGTTAAATTTATTCAATGTCAAATTGCATGATTTAAAGAAATCTGAATATTTAGATGACGACGAAATATTTTATGTATTTAAATAACTTATAATACTTTTGAAACTTATTACAGATATTAATTTAAAATCATTATGAATTTATATTTATATATTTTTAGGGGGGCAACTCAATACCCAAGGCGATTTTAGGGGTTTTTGACACAAACTCTAGGGATAAATATTTTTGAGAGTTGGTAATAGTGTTGCCGATCGATAGTCGACTATCGATGATTAATCGATAGTCTATCGATAGCCAACCAATCGTATGACAATCGATCGGCTTATCGATAGTATCGATACTATCAATAGTATTGTTGCAGATAAAATCAACACTATCGATAGTATCGATACTATCAATAGTTTGTTATTAACGAAGTACAATAGTATCGATACTATCTACTACTATCTATAGTATTGCACTCATTCGATAGTATTGCCTTATTCTGAGCTACCGATAGTATCGATACTATCGGTTTTATCGATTCTATCGATAGGCCTATCGATAGGGTACATGATTTTCGATGTAAACTGTCGATAGTTTTAATATCGATAGTTCGGCAACACTAGTCGGTAACACTGACCCCATAGTTTCAGGCCTCCGCCCCAGCAGTAGGGACATCAATAAGGCTGATGATGATGATATGAATACTCACCACGGAGTTTTTTGGATTTTATCGAGTGTGGTTGGCGTCATATCTTAATTATTCTTAAATTCGTTCATAGTGAATATTGTGAAATAAAATTGGTGTGATTTTGTGTTACAACTGTCTGCATAACTGAAGAATTAGTACAATCGTCAAAATATACGCTATTCCGGTCAAGCGGACGTGAGAATTTTATTGTAGTATCGACTACCTCACAGAAGCTTATCGAAAAAGCCAGCTCGATACATTTCGCGCCAAACACTTCAAGAAACATTAGAACGCGTCACACCGACATTCTAATGTAAAAAGAAAAACAGAATAATTTAACTTAAGGGGCCGTTCATAAAATACGTTCGCATACAAGGGGGGACGGGGGGGTCTACGGCAACGTGACGTTCGTCGTTCATTAAATTTTTTTAAATTAGTATTTCTTTCAACTATTTTTATTTTTATTTATAGTTCTATTATACAAAAATTGTAACTTGATATATTTACTCATGTTTATTTTTGGACATTAGCGCATATTTATATATTTAAATTTTATTATAAAAACTAAATAAATATTTAAATTCTTAAAATTTGTGTACTATCAATTGAAATTAATCATACTTGGGGAGGGGGGGGGTCTCCGTTTTTGTGACGGAATATTTCAAGAGGGGTCACAGAAAGTGTGATACAGCGTGACAATAGGGGGGGAGGGGGTCCGAAAAAGCTGATTTTAGCGTGACGTATTTTATGAACGGCCCCTAAGACTAGGCTGTATGGGCATCGTTCCCCTTGCCTTCCCTGAAAAGGGAGAACTTAACCAAAAAAAAATGAACACTCACCGCGGGCCTGCACCAAGGCGGGGACTGCAGCGGCGGCCAGAGCGGCCGCGGTGGCGATCCGTCGCTGGCGCAGGTTGATGCGCCGGTGCCAGCGACGCCACGGCTTCGTGGGGGCAAACATGCGACCGCCGCGGCACATGTTACCGAACGCACCTTGACCAGACCTAGCATGGAAGAGAACGGACCGGTGAGATACCAGATGGAGAGTTACCACAAAGCCTAGCCTTCCGCTCGAATCTTATACCGGCCATACACACTACGAGAAATCGTTACGATTAGACTGTACAGTCCGAACGGTACCGATAAATCGTAGCGTGTATGTTATAAAACTGCACAGTTTCCTATACTAAACGAAATCGTATAAACTGTACCGTTCGAACTGTACAGTCTGATCGTAACGATTTCTCGTAGTGTGTATGGCGGGTAATATACAGTGTAGTTTAACACTGTATATTTCTCAAGCTTGTTTTCTGAGTCTGAATCTGAGTGCACTCTGGCCGTACCCTTACCCGGAACGCACAGATTGGTTATGTTGTAGGAAGGCCAAAGGGGAAGATCTTCCGTTCGAGTCTTCCTCCTCTAAGGATGGGTTCGGGAGCGATGCATTGCGTCTTACCTATCCGTTACCATCTTACCGACCGATGTTGGTCGGGCATCGTATATATGAACTGTTGGCTACCGAATCTTACTTGCGCGATGTAGGCTTCCTTAAATTGAGAACGCAGCGCTGGTAGCGCCATCTCTGGAGGAGACGAGTGTTTATTTCCTCCGCAATGTTATGGTTAAATTGGACAATAACCTAGACTTATTTGGTATTTCTTTTAAACATAAAGTAAATAAACTTATTAAATCTTCCCGAATCTTTAAATTTTTAAATTAAATAATATTTATTTGTATTGTGCGGTATATTTATATTATTGTTTTCTTATTGATATCACTTAAGATTATGCTGAATAATGTTAAATGCCTTGTTTTGTAATGCATGCGGTGGTGACCTTTAACTAAGATAGCATCTAATTATCGCCGATACTTGTATCTTGTTATATTGTATTGGTGTATATCTTGTTAATCGTCCTTACTTCCTTGGTATACCTATTTCACACGAGGGCAGAACAGTGTGCAGGTTAATAGCTCGCCGGTCTATTTTGTCTACCTTCCTCGCTTGACTGCCTTGTAGCTGGACTCGTGTGAACGCGAGGAGAGTGCAGAGCAGATCCTAAGGGGAGGTGAGGGACCTCAAGCCGAGAATTGGCGAGTGCCTCTAGAGGTATTCCAGGCGGATGGAGTCTCCCCACGGGGGGAGTGTCCTCTCCGTCTGGAGCCTCTAGACCACTCGAACCTGAGGGGGTCGGCCCAACTAGAGGGCGTCTCTGAGACTCGGACCTCGGCTCTAGCTAGCCGTTGTCGTGGGGGGCGGGGAAAAACGCCCAGGTACGTACCTGTACCTGGTATAGTGTGTCGTGTGTAGACCGGGTCTTCGCACTCTTATCCTACGGGTGCGGTGTCTGCCTAATGCTAAGCTAGTGTGCGCGTTTGCTAGCTGTGTAGTGTTGGTGTTTATGGCCTGTGTGGGAAGAATGGGAGGCGCGTTGGCGCGGATGATTTCGTCGTCGGGGTAGTCTAAGACGTGCCTAGGCCGACGGAATCGGAGGGACTCGAGGTGTTTAGTCACCTCCTCATCGCATGTTGTTTGTTGCATTGAAGAAGCACCTGTTGCAGAAACCTTGCACCCATTCACACCACGAGGCATGTCTGGAACGCCATGTCACTGCTTCTATGTAGCACTCGTTTCGCAGTAACACACAGTGGCATTGTGATCCTCTGTGTGTGGACATTTAGTGCCAAATTTCATTAAAATACGTTCAGTACTTTTAAAGTGAATGAGTAACGAATATACAATTTTTTATTACAAATGCTCCTCCCATAGACAATAGATTAAAGAAAATATTTTCAAACAAAGTATCACCCAACCAAAAAGTATTGTTGGCATGTTGGAAGGTTGCATTTGACATTAGATTGCTTTTTGATTTGGTTATGATACCAAATAAAGGAATCCAATTTGATGTAACAAGCCCTTCGATCAACAATTCTATAGTTAAAGAGTTGCATACAAAATCAAAGCTAAAAATTGTCCGCGTTAGTTTAAACTAACTTGATTCCCAATGATGACAAAGATAAACGTTTTAACAGTTTAAGTTGAACCTAATAACAACTATCTCACAAAGGAATAACAAAATGTTATTTCGCATATACGACCTTTTATCTTATAAAATGAACAAGATTTTCTTATGACTGGTGAACAAATGCTCATATTCATCACACAAATATCTGCCCCCACTGGGATTCGAATCCGGTGGCCTCTCGAGTAAGCGACACCATGAAACCCGGCGTACCAACCACTCAGCCACGGAGGTTGTCGAGCCGAACCTAACCTAGTTGATAGAAGATTGCTAGATACTTAACAAATAAATGTAATGTTAATTATGATTGGTTACAATACCTGTGAGTACCGCCACCCCTCACACGGGGAATACGAGCAACAGCACGACCGGTGCCCCAAGACTCCGCACTGGTTTGATGACCTGTAGACAAGGGAATACTTGTTATTTAATAACATCTTTTAAATGTATAATCCTTTAAGCTCAAAAGTTTCTTGTAGCCATTCTAGTCAGGTGAAAGCAAAGATGTACAGAGGCTCAAGCACGAATTTTGACCGCTCTGCAATCATATCATTGTCGTAAAATGTTGTATGGAAAAAGTTTAAGTCGGACGGGGTTGCTGCTTAGTTTTCATAAAAACTTTGTCTATATAAAACAATTACAAAAACTGTTCGTTCTTGTGAATGAATTCTATCTGCTGGAATCTTCCATAAAAGACAGAAGATTCCCCATTTGAAATCTTTAAAATAACGAGATAAACTTTTTAATATAACTGCCAGCCATAGGCACTACATAAACAAAGAGTTTACACTAGCAAAGAGACCGTAACGCAACGGGCGTTACAGTACTCAGTATTTGAAGTAACATAAAAACTTGTCATTAATTGCATGAAGTACTTGTCGCAGAAACCTTGCACCCATTCATACCACGAGGTGTGTCTGGAACGCCATGTGCCTGCTTCTATGTAGCACTTGTTGTAACACACAAAGGCATTGTAATCCTTTGCATGTGGACATTTAGTGCATTGCCATTAGAAATCAGTAGTTACTCCTTTGTTTATGATGTAAAACATATATAATTACCAGCTGACCCAGCAAATGTTGTTTTATTGGTGATAGAAGGGTAAAAATTTAGGGTTGTATGTATTTTTAATGCCACACTATAAAAAGAATGTCCAAAAAATCAAAAATAAATGTTAGGGAGTGGCCAACCCTTATCACTCAGGTGTATGAAAAATAGATAGTAGCCGATTCTCAGACTTACTGAATATGTATATAAAATTTCACAAAAATTGGTCAAGTTGTTTCGGAGGAGTATGGTAACCAACATTGTGACACGAGAATTTTATATATAAGATATAACTGTTATTGTTACTAACTAAACAAGTATATCAATGACATTGATATACTTGTATAGTTTGATTCAATATTATTAAATATTTTTCATCTATTTATTCATTTAAATGGTACACAAAACAGAATTACTACAAAGCATAAACAGACAAACTTTGACTTGATTTCAGACTTGGTTTCGGGTCTTAATTGGGCCAGAAAAATACTTCATAAATAAAGACCTATTCAATAAAACATTCTGCTTCTGGGCCCAGAAAGTAGGACATAAAGTCCTTTTGTTTATGCCATTTTTTTAGCTTCTTATTGATAGCTTTATAAAAAATTACGACTGTATCACTTCACATAAAAATAAAACATTTTATCAAAACAAAATATGAGAGTTAAAAATAGGTCATGTGAACTTGAAAAATATCAAAAAAGTCTATTGCCCTTTTCTCTACAGTAGTATTAGAAAGGGTTACAACTTCAATATTTTTGAAGACCACAAAAAGAGCTTTTTTTTTCATACCTATCTTGTGAAGTTCAAACTAACCTGCCTCCTTGCTGACACAGTATGGCTGGCGTGCATTCTTAGACATGGAAACGTGCACATCGTTGACAAGGTCAGGCCTGATGGGCGCCTTGAATACGAATGGTAAAGGCAGCGAGGCCCCAGGTACAACCTCGCTCTTCTCTGAGTAGACCGACACAAGCGGTCGGGCAACTGATAGACTCTGAAACAGAATTAGTGACAAATGAGTACAAAAAGCAGTTAACAGCACGCCTAACGTGTGTTTAGCTTTGTTAACACTCTACTATCGACTTTTATTATTAATATATTTATGTCTTCCACACGTCGACACAAAGTTACAATCAGAATTATAACCCTGTTTCCTAAGGGAAATTTTATCTACCCCAGAAGTGTACCAGAGGAACCACAATGGCATCAACTGGAAGAGTTCGGGGTGCACGAATAATGGAACAACTTGAAAATTCATAATGTAATCAGAATCTTAATGTAAACTCAAAAAAACTGACATAACCTCAAATTTATAAACACAATAAATATACAAAATATTGACTATATTCATGTGATGGGGATATAAGTTAAACTATTGTAATACAGCAAAGAGATTTTTGTTGAAACATAGGGAAAATATGCACATTTATACTGAAATTTCAAAAGCAAGCGTGACCGCTATGTCTCGCCTATTTACCTTTCACCGGGAGCTTTGTGTATGCAAAATGTATATAAATTTGAAGTTTTTAGATCCTTATTGTAGTTTGGAGAACTAGAAACTAAGTGAAACGTTCACATTATCACGAATTTTAACGAATTAATAACCAAACACGTGGGATTCGCACCATGATTTTTTCAACCAGAAGTAAACACTTGCACAACAATAGTTTTAGCCACTACACAGGATTTACGATGAATCAAAACTTTTAGGGGCTTCGAACTTACCATTTCGCTATATCAGCGAACAATATCCTCCAGAAAAACACTACAAGCGGTGGTAAAGACCATCCGCCATGCCACGGAGGTGTGAAAAGAACGGAAATGAGTTCAGAAAATTTGACAGCAATAATGGGCAGTTGCAAGGCCAAAAAATAAATCTATGACTTTGACATAAAAATAAGCACGATCAATTTAAATAAATAATTTAATTTAACAAGTACATCAAGTTATTGCGAAATACTAACTATATTATTTTATTAGCAGAGTAACTGCAGATTAATTTAAAAATAAAATAAAATAAACGTTTTGTAAATAATATAGACGTTTACATGCATGGTGGCTTTACATTATAAACTTTTTTTAAGATTCTGCCATATTAAGGAAGGCAACAAAAACAATGCCCATGCAGCCTAATCTTAAGTTAAATTAATCTTCTTTTTCTTTTTACATTAGAATGTAGGTGTGACGCTTTCTAATGTTTATTGAGGGTTTGGCACGAAATGTATAGAGTTGAAACTTTTTCATATTTTAAGTAAAAAGATAAATGCATTATTCAACATAGATTTACTATACTTTTTTCAGTCACAATTCTAGGTCCATGTACTTATTACGACAATCACGAATAACAATCTGTTTTTTTCTGTCAAACGGTTTTGTCGAAATTTGTAGGAACCAGCTGCATAATGCGAAAATTTTAATTTTATTGTGTGATAAATTAAATTATACGCAGCAATACCTATCATATTAATGTGTTTCACTTATATTGTAAAAATATTAGGACAAAGAAATTTTTATATAATTCCGGATCATTTTCCATGCTGGATAAGAGAGTAAGAAAAAAATCAGTATACCAGCTGTTATTTTGAACTCTGAATTAAAGTACACCAACTCCGTATTTTTAAAATGAATGCAGGAGTATATGTAGGTATTCTTTTAATAAATATGTTAATTGTCATGCTGTAAGGCCTATGGAGATACGTACCTTAGATTTTAAAACATTTTCTAGCTTTTGACGGCTTAGCAACCTTTGCAAAGAATAATACCTAGTATTAAGATGGTGTAGTATGTAATGACACCGTCTAACACTGTATCATGATAAATGGTTCTACGTACGCCGGGTTTCATGGCGTCACCGACTCGAGAGGTTCCGGGTTCGAATCCCGGTGGGAGAGATGTTAGTGTGATGAATACGAGCATTTGCACTCCAGTCATGGATGTTTAATATGTATTTCTATATAAAATATACTTATATATGTACTGTATATGTATTCTATCCGTCACCCTAGTATTCCATAACACAAGCCTTACAGTGCTTACTTTCAGGCTAGGCTAACTGGTGTGTGTTGGAAATATTTATTATAATTTATTTTATTATTTTATTTATCCATTGGATTAAAGACTACAATATCATTTACAGTGTCCAAGGATGGAAACAATACTGCCCGATGCAGCCATGGCGTTGATGAGACTAATACTATTCAAATATCAGACCATACCGGATCAGAGGCAGTTTTTTGTAATGAGATATGTACCAACGCTATAGATTTAAGTGTGGAAGCTAGAACTTCAAACATCAGCGCTCCTAAACCACCTGACACTGCATCTGTTTACTCTTATTATAATGATAAAGCTCTTATTAAGCCACTGGCGTCTGCGCCATTCATTATTATAAGCAGACCTCCATCCGTAATAGCAAGACCATCAAGCATTAGTCATCAAATTAGAATTCCCTCTGACTTGCCATCAGCAACATCGTTCACTCGCACTGGCCAGCCACAATCGTTATTTCTACAAGCTCTTTCGAAACTCAATGAAACTTCTCTAAGCAAAGAATTGGCGAAGCAATTAAATATTCAACAAATAACGGATAACACGGGTAGGACAATAAATATCATTGGAAAAAAGGAACTGTCTACTCCTGATTCTCTAACCAGCGCTCCACCATCCTATTCGTTTGTTTTGAGACAAATGGCTTTAAGAAGAAGGCCTAGAATCATCGGAACTTTTGTACCTTCTCCATCGTTCGTGCAACACACACCACCACCGAACTATGCAGCCGCTTTCGATATATACGTTGATACTCCGATCCCACCGGCACCGAGAGCTTACAACTTTGGTTTTGTCTCTATGCCAGTCATCTGCCCGGAATGCGGATACGCTGGCATGACGATGGTAATCAGTAAGATCACCATATGCACCCATCTTTGTGCAGTCATCCTGTGCTTACTCTGCTGCTGGGTTTGTGCACCATTACCTTACATTCTCAGATCATGTAAAGATGTTTATCATTACTGCAGGAATTGTAGGAATTTTTTGGGTATCTATCGTCCAACTAATCCTGAAAATGGGTTTTCGTGATATTCCTTATGCTATGTTTTCGTTCGTAAAATCGTGAAACATTCGAAAACCATTTGACAAAAAGGCAATACTAATAATAAGTAAACCTACGATTTAAAAACTTGGTTTGCCTTCGTACTCTTTATGAATTGATCCTTTAAGTGTCGCCACACACGGGCCACCGACCACAACCACGATACGCCGCCACCGGCATATTTCTTGTAGTTTTCATGCATTTTATATGGACTCGCCACACACGATACGCCCGTGGCCGCCACATGCTACAAATTGTCGTTGCTCGCTTCTTGTGGCCCGCACCGGCCACTTAATGCGCCGATACAAAACGCCGCCACACGTCACTCGCGCGATTCCCCACCCCTTTCTCCTTCACCTTAGTCGTCCGCTGTCGCGCGCTTCAACCACTTTAGTAGCCGCTTCTAGCTTCTCGTGGCGGCGTTTGTGGCTGTGGCGTGTGGCCCGTGTGCGGCGACACTAAGGAAAAGCGGAAAGAACTAATTACATGAAAAAGTGTCAAATGGAACAAGAAGGAACTATTCAATCAACGATGCTTATTTGTTGAGCTTTTTTGGCAATGAAATAGTCTTATTATATAATAATTAATCGAAGTTATGTAAATTTTTCATGTATTTTGTTAATGGTGTCAATTCTGAAACGATTCTCTAAACCTAAACTTAAATTTGACAACAGTGTATCCTTGTCATTCTCTATACGGAATGAAAAGGAGAGATTGATATTAAATTTAGTTTTAAGTTTAGAGAATCACGCCAGAATCGACACCAATACGTATTTATATTAATTATAACGTTTAAGTATGTTTTTGTCTTTTAATTTCCCAAATAGGATACATGACAAGAATTTAGAGCAATTTGAAATAATATTTTCGTGGACTATAATAAATACAACAAAACAATCAATGTTCATAACGCAACGACAACGAAACGCAGTTGGTAGGAGCCATAGATTAAGTCCATTTTTTTTTATATTCTTGAAAACAATAAAACATTACAAATAAAATTAAAAAAGGCATAAAAATTGAAATAAAAAACAATTCGTAAAACTCGAAGTATTTTTGGTTACAATATTAATTTCGATTGCACTGGTCAGTGCCATTAAAATATTTGGCAAACATTTTGACATTTGAATGAAATGTGATTTTCCTTAGGGCTGCGTTCTCATAAGATTTATTTAACAAATATTATTAATTTCTAAAATATAGCTTGTGCGACCTTTATAAAATCTATGAAGATACTAAATTACTGTGAATTAATAATCATCCACACAATTATAGAAAACGAGAAGCGAGGGATTTGTATTCAGGCTATAAAGAAGATCAAATGTCTGAACGCAGCTGCTGTCAGTGACAAAAAAGTGCCATCTAGCGACAAAATGTCGTCTGACAAATTAAGAAGTCACAGCCTTCCGCAAGTTCCGTGTGTGTTGCGGAAAAATCCCTTTTTGGGCGTCCGACCACATGTGGGAATGTTGAACAAAATATGTTTCTATGGTGAAATTCTGTCTTGAAAAGCCCAATTAGAAGTGTTTCCTATCTGGTATCGATAGATATAGTGTGAACGGATCACTGTGTGCCCCAGAGGAGTTCCAAACGGCCGTCGCTAGTGAATTTTTTCGATGTAAATACAGTCCATCCAGGGTCAGTCCGGTGTGCCCCAAGAAGTCCGCGCATATTTTTCGGTTGTCGTGTGTTACGTCGCGCTCGTGGACTGCGTGCGTAGTTTTCTTCGCGTTCGACCTTCATACCGTCCGGTGGGGTCGCGTCCGTGTGTGTGACTTTTCGATTCGTCGGTTAGCTCGGCAGCATGCCGTCTTGTTGAGGGCCATGGCGGCGCGCTCGTGATCCTGAGTCGCGCCCGGTCTTACATAACGAAGGTAGCGGCAGCGGCGGCATGGCCGCTCGCGTGTCGGCAGAGGGCGCGGGGCCCTCGTATGCGTCTGTGCTGAACTTTAGAGGGGGTGATAACAACGACAGCAACAAGGAGAACATAGAGGCGGCGCCGGAGGAGGTGACAGACGTAGCGCCACGCCAAGATGATGAGGAGGAGGAAGGTTTCGTGCCGGTGATATCGCATGGACGCCGTCCGGGCAAGGGCAGAAGGGAGCGCGAGCGAAGGGCGCCACCGAGGCCTCACAAGGTCCCGCAGCCACACAACGAGCCTCAGCAGACCCCGGAACAGCAAGCGGCTGCTGAGGAGGCCCAGCCAAAGAAGTTTGTGGAGGCTCCCATCCCAAAAGTCAACCCTTGGCAGGTGAGTGATCCATTTACAGATGTAAACAAACCCTTGTCAGGTGGGTTTTCACTGTGTTTTCACATTTGAACACTAGATTATGACTTGCAATTATTAAATCGGACTGTAATGCAGTTATCATTCTTTTCTTAACCGTTTCTGTATGTTAATAACTCAATGCTGCATTTCCCTTATTGTATATGTAAACAATGTATGTACCCATACATTATGTTTACATGCATAATGTCTCCATAAATTATGTTAAGACTTGTATTCGACAATGAAAGGAAAGGCAACGGAGAAACAGGCGCTTGATCAACCACGACTAAGGAGTTTTTGTTGCTTAGTATTACATGTTTATCATCATTTTAAGATCCAGAGTAATAAGACTCCCTTGATGATAGTAAGATACCATAGAATTTGACAATATTCTGTTTTGTTATTGTTGCAAAGCCAGATGTTCAACCCTAATACATAACCTTCAATAAGTCACATGTTTTTTTAAAGTTTTCAAATTACATAACAAAAGTTTAAATTGTGCAATTAAAGATAATCCTACTGATAAATAGTAAATAGAAAACAGAACTTTTATTTATTTCTTTAATATTTATTAGGTTTTTTATATTAATGAAGGTAGACATACATTATTTGTACTGACAAATTCTTATAAACTGAAAATAGGTATTTTTTTTTACATAATTATCATTTTATAACTGATTTACTAGTATTGTTTATTGACAATTGACATTTGTAAATGAAACATGTTCAAATAGAACTGCAGGTTATTCTCATATTTTACTTAACTAAAAGATCAGTGTTTAGGTGTTTTGTAATGCACATAACTTATGGTATGCTCTTTATGAGGCAGTCTAATATGGTTTCCTTATTGTTCATTTCTATTATTATCTAATTTAATCAAAATCAAATAGTTTACTTGGTTTAATGTGCTACAAGCACTCATAATGTCTAGAAGCTATGCCATCGGTTTGTAAATCTACAGTGGGAGATCTTGTACTGAGAAGAATCAGCAAGAGTTGTTTTTTCTCCCTCTATTCTTATAAACAGAGTTGTCAAGTTGAAAAATTGCTTAAGTATGATATGATTCATGAAGTCACCTTTTATTAATTAATAATGATGAATTGAATGTTTTGTTGGTCTACCCCCTTTTGGGGTAAACTTTTTGATTTTAAGTCTTGTTTTTAGTTCAAGTTGTAGATTTTTTTTATATCCTAACTTGTGGCCTCTTTTTGTACTGATCATATATATATATATATATGATACAACATTATCAACATATGTACAGATGTTGGGGCACAGTCTTAACTATTTACCAAATGTTAAATATGCTTGTTGCGGATTCATGAGTAAAATACTTCTTCGACATGTGTTGTGCAAATGACACATTGATAGAACAACTAACCTCTAGAATCTATGAAAGGTTATAAACAAGGCATACTTGCATCGTGCATGCATCCATATAAATCTTATATGGAATAATATAATCTTAATAGTAAAAATAATTTTTTGTATTATTTTCATACCTAAATCGCCAAATCTATTTTGGTATTGATCTAATGGGAACTTAGCCGAAAGATAAATGAAAAAAAGGAATCTTAAAATGGAGAGAAATAGAGGAGCAGATTTTGTATGGTGAATAGATTGTTCTATTCAGATGGTCACATGCACCACCTAGCATTATTTTGTAATTACATGCATAGTCAGTGAATGAAAATGATTCAACTGAAAGAGAAACTGAACTCACTAAAGGTTGTTATTCATTAATTATGATAGTGCAAGTCAATCAAAATTCACATACTTGCCCCAATGCATGTTTAATTAATCACATACATAATTTTTGTATGTTGACATTTTTACTTTTTATTTTATAGTTAAAATTAATTCAAATTATTCATCATTAATACTGTCATTAGAATTGTAAAAGATCTGGCTAACTTATGCATAAGTATGACATAACATGATCACATTTTTGGGGTTACAAAATGCGCGTTATCACTGCTCTACGATTTTATCTCTTATGTCGTAACAATATGGATGATAACATGAAAAAAATTGCCTGCACTCTACACTGAGAGACAGTTGATTTTAACGTGGCTGATATCTCTGTTTTTTTATTCTCATTTCAGTTGTGACTTAATAACCTAATAAGATAAACGGATGAGACTTTGTTTTAAAATTGACTTTCAAGTAGTTATCAAGTGACTTGATTGCACAGTGGTTGGGGGTTAAAACAAATTTTTGCTGCAGATGATTAACTTTGGATGGGTGAGGAGCTCGATGGCGCAATTCGTTAGCATGTTCAGCTACGATTGTTGAAGTTAAGCAACTTTCGCAATGGTCGGTCATTGGATTGGTGACCAAAAATTTACTATCGCCGTATAAATTTACCGCTGGTTCCAGCTGCAGTCGTCAACACCCACCAATCTGCACTAGGCCCCCGGTGGGTCATGGCAAAATCTCCCTATTCCATCCATAAGGGAAGGCTTGTGCCCCCAGCAGTGGGGACATTAATAGGCTGATGATGATGATGACAGGTGGCCATAACACTGTTGAACACACATGATTTTTCATGAACCTGCTGTGATTAGCATTTACAGAGGACTGTACAAAACAACATGCACATTTAATTATTTATACTTTCATAAAAACAATTTTAATTAAACTATAGTACTTGGGCCTCTGCACCCCAAACACAAATAAACTATCTAGCTAGAAAGTTTAGTATTCCTATCGCCGAAAGTTTATCAAAGTTTGTCTATGGTTGGAGCCAGTTTGTTCCTACGTCTGGTCCTGTGGGGATGCTGCTTAGTGTCCATAGAAACTTTGATTGCGATATGAATAACTTTTTTTTATACACATATATATATATAGCCAGGTAGGCTAATGACTCTACCCCACCTGATGTTAAGTGGTGATAAAGTCCAAACCCGATGATAGCTGGTCAGCAGCTATAAACTGCCACACCAACCATCCTCACCTTGCCGGCCTACAAACATGCTTCATCACACCCCTCTTAAAGGATCCCAGATTGTAGGAAGAAGGGAACACGTGCGCAGGCAAAAAATTCGACTTACAAATAGTACGACAAAGATGTGAATCACCAAATTTCTTTGTACCTAGTTACTTATAATATTATAAGTATATATATATACTAATTACTTACAATATTCGTGCTTGGAGTACTGGACTCTATCAAAACTCACACGATATTATTTGGAGCGTCTCATAAAAAACAGAATACCTTAAATTGATTTGGCAGTATGATACGTTCATTATGCTCTCAAATTTTTTTTAGCTTATGCAATATATGACCGAGCCGGTTTTGTCTAATAATGCTTACTTTCACTAAGCCAGTTACATTATATTAGATTTATTTTTAACTTTTTCAATTACCAATGTATTATGTAAAACAATGCTTGTGGTGGCAAACTAGCTAATGTGTAGTCAAACAGCAATGTTAGAGATGCATAGTTGTCTTGCAGTCCTAAAGGTCTAAGCCCATTAAAACAACTCTACTTGCTCCAACAAAATTGCTTGATAGAATAATGCCAGAATGGCCTACTAGCAGTCAATGTGCGGACACCGCTGCTTACTTAAGGTTAACTCGATGGCTGCAATCGTTGGAGTTCAGCAACTTTCGCAGTGGTCGGTTATTGGATGGGTGACCAAAAATTTACTATCTCGAGCTCCTCCGTGCTTCGGAAGGCACGTTAAGCCGTCGGTCCCCGCTGCATCTGCAGTCGTTAGCATCCACCAATATTACCCGCGTGGTGGGTCACGGCCCAATCTCCCTATTCCATCCATAGGGAAGGCCTGTGCCCCAGCAGTGGGGACATTAATAGGCTGATGATGATGATGATTACAGACCCAGAAAACTTGTCAGCACATCGCCTATACTTTTACCTTGGCCTTTGTGTTGAATTTCATAAAAATCAATTTAGTTATTCCACTTCCACCACCGGACGACCAGGCGCGGCGAGGGCTTCCACCCTTATGTTGTCGAAGTTCCTCCCATTCGCACGAAGCGATTTGCTTCGGCCTTTATTATGCGAACGGCCCCAGTGGAAATCCTTGCCGATGTCTGTTTTCCTGGACCAATATAATCTGGATATCTTCAAGGCCAGAGTGAACAGGCATCTTCTAGGCAGGCGTGTACCATCCTAGGCCTCATCATCGCTTTCCATCAGTTGAGATTGTGGTCACACGCATTGCCTATTCTGCATTAAAAAAAAAGTTATTGGCGTTTACTCCTTAAGAATCGATTCGCATATATAAGGGGCCCGGTATGAGAAAAATGTGAGGAGTAAAATCTATCGATGAATGACCTCGTTACGTTTTTGGTGCGCATCCTATGTCGCGCAACTTTGACAAACAAAGATGACGGATTGACATTAATAATTTTTTTTAAATCTGAACTGTATTCAGATATTGTTTCTGATAGAGCAATGGGGACAACGAGGTATGGTACAACCATTGATGCGGTATTTTCAAGATTCGTGAACCACGTGTCTTATTTTAGTTACCATAAACCACTTGTCACTGTAATTAATAATGCAGACAATGTTGATTTAATTAATATTTAAAAAAAATGATAATAGTCTAATAATAATAATTACATAATTTATCAACATTCCTAATGATATATTTATGCACATCTGACATTGACTATTGTAAAAAGTTTAATGTAAAATATTTCGTCGATTAGTTATAATAAATGTATATGAAATGAATAAATATATATTTATATATATGTATATTATTTTCATTAATTTGTTAATTTACCCTTTCATACAGTATCAATCTTTTTAAGTTAAATAAACTCTTTTGCGTCTGGCTAGACTATCGAACTTAAGGAGTAAATTCCAGTCGTGCGTCGGAGCATTTTCCTTTGAAAATAATATTATTAGTATCCTTAGCGCCGCCTTAAAGTTGAATTATCGTTTAAAATAATAATACAGATAATGTCGAACACAATATCCGGAGATACCAAAATTAATTTATTAACATTAATTTCGTTATCTGTCAGCTTAATATCGATAATAATAATTGTAACTTGATAATTGAACCCTTAGCACGAACCATTATCGAATTCGAATAGTTGAAATCAATCTATTTTATACACGTCAAATGACAATCAGTACAATTTTTAGTTCTCGTTACGTCCGTTGTAGCGCTGCTATTCAAGTTTCCGTACAAAATCTGACAATGACGCAATGTCTATTCGGAAAAGTAAGAGGAAATTTTAGAAACAAAATTGTAATTTCATGATCTTCCTTTCATTTAAAATGCTATGTTATTTAGGAAAACACTAGATTAAAACAAAAAGGGAAGATACGGCACTCGCGGCTCAAAAGTGATTCGCTTTTATTGTGGTGAATGACCACAATTCGCTTTAGTCACAATTGGACATTCAAATACGCAGCATGTGTACTCAATATAACGTATATTCTGTGTTATGCAGATAAAACAACGCCTTCGATGCTGTTATAAAGAACACAAATAGTTCAAAATCAAAAAACAAATGCCTAGGCAATACTATTCTTTCTTAAAACTGTAAAAACATTTTTGAAGTGAAAACTTCTTATGTTAAACTCGCGTCAGGGCACGTGGGCTGATCGGGGTCTGACGAAAACAATAATATTGGAAAGATGGTTGACTTTCAATATATTGGACGAAACATGGTAATATTTTATTTTATCGTATTATAATATTAAGTCTCATCTAAGACGTTCAGGTGGCAGGTTTATTGCGAAGAAAATGCTTTTTTTTACACAAGATGTCGCTAGGTTCGCTTAAATGCGATTCATGTAAGTTGATTTTTTTACAATAGCTGTCGCTAAGTGCGCTTCAACGTGATTCATGTAAGTTGCTTTTTCTTAGAGATAAACTTTTTAAATGTAATATAAATTGTCATGTTTGTATACGATAGCGCAATAAATAAATATTGCATTCTACCACATAAATGATAGTACTTTTATACTGATAATTAAAGCAATATCAAAAATGCACAACGTTAATATTCAAGTTTTCACTTCTGCCGGCACTCCCGGAGTGCAACCCGTCGTTTTTTCTCTTATAAATCACGGTTTGTCGTGAATGTTATTTACATAATCGCCATTTTGTTATCAAGAAAAGGACAACAATACGCTGCGTTGAAAGGTACAGTTCTGTCTCGCTCGCACGATTGAATGTTTATTTACAGACGTGTGCGTGTGTGAGAGTTGCTTATGTAGTTGAGTCGGATCATATTTTATTTGATGCTAGTATGAGCGTACCGTATCTACCCTTTTTGTTTTAATCTAAAGGAAAACATAATCCCTAACCCTTTCGATCTTAAAATACATGTTTATTTTTGTGTTTCTCATTTCACGAGTTTGATTCCCGGTTGTAGCAGGCGATTTAAAAAAACTGTGAATGCAGTTTTAGTTATTATTAAAAAATAAAATGATGTCTTCTTTCAGTAAAACAATTATTTTATTATTATTGTCGTACTATTCGTAAGTGGAATGGTTTGCCCGCGCAGGTGTTCTCTCCTTCCTACGATTTGGGGTCCTGTATGAGAGGCGTGCTGAAGCATTTTTGCAGGCCGGCAAGGTGAGGATGGGTGGTTTAGCAGTTTATAAATAAACTAGCAAACCAGTGAACCAAATGTTCACCAAAACCTGATTTAAAAAAAAAAACCGGTTTGTAGTCTTATCAGACTATTCTTAACTTAAACTTAAATATTCTCTCTATCTATCTCTTACGGTTTGGCCGCTGAAACAGCACCACAGACGGACGGACTTGTCTAATAGATAAGAGACTAGCAAACCAGTGAACCAAATGTTCACCAAAACCTGATTTAAAAAAAAAGAAAAAAAAAAATGTATTTAATTAATTGAGAACTTCGGAGATTTTGTGTGGTTTCGTTTGAAATTCGTGATTTCTCGAAAACCGGAAGTGCTACGTTACTCAAATCCGGTTTGTAGTCTTATCAGACTATTCTTAACTTATAACTTAAATATTCTCTTTATCTATCTCTTACGGTTTGGCCGCTGAAACAGCACCACAGACGGACGGACTTGTCTAATAGATAAGAGATCCTATCTTCAATATTTAACTTACTTTCACTCCGTGTGACAAACCCGTGGGACACCCTGTATAGTTTAAATTTCAAGTTATACCTCCACGCGTTACCGAGATAAATGGTCTTGACAGACGGACGGGAAACAAGGTGGGGTTCCATTTTTTTCTTTTACGGTACGGAACTCTAATACAGCACGTCTTCGTCAAGAGGCTACCCCAAACAATGGTACAGTTACGGTTCATCAGTGAGCACGTCCAATATCGGTCACCCATCCGAATCGAACGACACATGGCAACCCGCCAACAGAACAATGGTCAAATTATAACTTTATTTACGCCAACCAACTGTTATCGGTAGAAAATATGCATGTTTAATAAACCTTACATTTTTCACGTTTAATGGTCTTTAAACTATAAATCTGTACTAACATTGTAAAGTTGATGAGTTTGTTTGTTTGGTTGAACGCACTAATCTCGGGAAGTACTGGTCGGTGATTACTTAGCATAACGTTTCGTTACGTAACGCGTTACGGCGCCAGTCTATCTGGCTTCCCTTCCTCTCACGCATACGGCAGCGGTAGGCAGCCTTCTCCTCTCACTGTAACACGCAGCGTCGCTTAGATTAGTTTAAGTTAAAGAGAAAAAATCTCTGTCAGTCAGATTTTGATCTGTCAAAGAATCAAAACATTTGTCGGTCAGTTTTGATCTGTCAAAGAATCAAAACATCTGTCAGTCAGTTGTGATCGGTCAAATGGTCAAAAAGTCTTGAAAGTCTGTTGTGATGTCAAAGAATCAAAACGACTGTCAGTCAGCTGTGATCCGTCAAATGGGCAAAAAGTCTTGAAAGTCTGTTGTGATGTCAAAAAATCAAAACATCTGTCAGTCAGTTGTGATCCGTGAAATGGTCAAAAAGTCTGTCTGTATGTCGTGGCGTGACTACGAGGCTTCCAAAAGGTAATGGAAAAGAATTACATGAGAAACTGTTCTTTTGTCGGATGTTGATTCATTATATTTTCATAGTATTTAATACACCCGTGTGAAGCCGGGACAGACCGCTAGTATATTATATACATACTCTATGATGATGTTGTTTTTTAATGTTTATTTTTCCAATGCACACCAATTATCCTAGCCCCAAAGTAAGCACTGTAAGGCTTGTGTTATGGGATGCTAGGGTAACGGATAGAATACATACACTGTACATATATAAGTATATTTATATAGAAATACATATTAAACATCCATGACTGGAATACGAGCAGTATTCATTACACAAACATCTGCCCCCACCGGAATTCGAACCCGGGACCACTCGAGACGGCGACACCATGAAACTCGGCGTACAAACCACTCGTCGTTTTGTTTTTGGTTTACTTGTTTTTAAATGTTTTACGCACCATTAAAGCGACCTCGCACAGGCCCTGCCAGTATACCAGCGCTGACACGGTGAAAGAAATATTTTCTTCTCTCACTATGTTAGCTTATGCTGAGGCTAGGTCCTGGTTGGCCGTCTATAAATCAATAAGTACTTTTATTTTTGTCACATGCTATGATATTATGATGGCTAATAAAGAATTTTTAATTTTTTCTTCTCCATTTTTTGTAGCCAGGTAGGCAAATGACTACTGATGTTAAGTGGTGATAAAGTCCAAACGCTAAGATAGCTGGTACAGCAGTTATAAACTGCCACACCAACCATCCTCACCTTGCCGGCCTACAAAATTGCTTCTTCACGCCTCTTAAAGGAACCCAGATTGTAACTAACGAATAGTACGACATAGAAATGAGTCACCAACAACAGATATAAAAAAAATAACAAAGTTTTGTGTGTAACTAATCTTCTCGGAAACTGCTAGACCTATTCTTATGGAATTCCAAGCAGTTGCACTCTAGCAATGATTTGGCGGCGGTTGTAAATGAACTTCTCCATACATTTACTCATTACCTCAACCGCCTGATATTTACCAAATAGTCTCCCACACATAATTATATGTATAGCGTCTGCTCACAGAAATGAAATATGAATTTCAAAGTCATGCGACGCACGCGCACCGTACAGTGTTGACGTTTAAATGTGACGTTTCGCTGTTGGCTACCAGCCAAACCGACTGGAGTTATCAAGATAACACATTACGTGGTCCTAACTCCTTCCCTATACCAATGAATACCTGATGAAGTCGACCCTCAGCCACGTTAAAATGGTAATATCTTGAAAGACTGGTGCTCAGTCTTTAATACCTCACCGGGACATTGATAAAATGTCCCCACTGCTGGGGCACAGCATTGACAGGGTTTTTTTATGTTAAAAGTTGGCAAACAAGCATAAGCATGGCCCTATCTCCCTATTCCATCCATAGGGAAGGCCTGTGCCTCAGCAGTGGGGACATTAATAGGCTAATGATGATGATGAAACAAGCATATGGCCCGTCTGTTGGTAAGCGACTAACAAAGCCTCATGTTCAAATCGCAAGTGACCCGGGGGCCAATTTTTTAAATACGCCCGTTAGGAGCCTTCCACTCCTTCGCGGGCTCCACAATACTAAATTCGGCCCTGGGCACAGGCCTGTCCCAGGCCGCGTACTCAGCCCCCACGCGCGGGGCATCCTGCGCACGTCTGCGGGGTCCCCGTAATACCTCGGGAGACCTAGCCCTAGGTCGGGAGGCTGCTGGGTGCGGAGTCGAGGAAGAATCCCCAAAACGGGGACCCCGCGGCTTCGCACTAAGCAGCTTAAAGGGTATTTGCAGGGTTTCTTAGCGGATATTATGCCGTAAAGCGCCCGTAAGAGTTACGGGGTCCTCAGTGGGCAGCCACTGTGTGGGCTCTTAAGGCTTGCAGGAGCCAGTGCTCGTGAATTTCATTATTTGTGATATACCATGGCGCATCGCTAGTTCGAAGGATCATATTTCGGGCTCTTTGAATGCAAAGGATGTTGGAATTGCTAGCATTTCCCCAGATTTGTATGCTATAGGTGCACTGCTTCAACCAAATAAAATATAATCTACTAGCAAACCAGTGAACCAAATGTTCACCAAAACCTGATTTCTCGAAAACCGGAAGTGCTACGTTACTCAAATCCGGTTTGTAGTCCTATCAGACTATTCTTAACTTATAACTTAAATATTCTCTTTATCTATCTCTTACGGTTTGGCCGCTGAAACAGCACCACAGACAGACGGACGGACTTGTCTAATAGATAAGAGATGTTACATGACGGCCCTACGTCATGGATATTTCGCAACAAGTACTTCAATAAGTCAAAGACGCGAAAATGTAATTATGAGATTTTGGCACGTTTCCACAACAATCTTAGCGATATTGTTTGACGTAAATAACTGTTTGCCTTATGCTGTAGGAATTGTTCTTCACTCCTACATGAAGCCGTTGGTCCCTTCTGCATCTTCTTTTATGTTAAAAGGATGGCAAAGAAGAAGCATATGGCCTGTCTCACAGAAGACAGAGAGAGGTTACAAGAGAATTGTGGGCGGGGCAGGCGCGCCACAGTTACCAAAATTTTGCTTTCGCGTCGTTTGATTGGCTCATATAAATATTAGATGGAAGTGTATTGGGAGATTTAATATTTGTAATCCCGTAATTTAGGCCTTATACCTCTTCTCCATAGAGGTCATAGGTTACGCACGCGGGTATATTAAAGTGTTCCCATGGATTGTTACGATTGAGATACGATTGTCTTAGTTAATTCCAAGGGAAATACATTGCTCGGTAATGTGTACAGTTAGCTGTAAACCGGGGTTTTAAGAATGGTGGCATTTCTATTAAACACATATTTTTACGTTTAAAGAAAATTTTACTTGAAAAATAACCAACTCGGACCAGGGGGCCAATCGCCTAACGGAAATGCTTTGGGAAACGCTAACGCTTACGATTTTATATTGTTATTTCTAGCCGACTGAGGTTTTCGAATACCTCACGCTCATTTTTTTTAATATTGTTATTACCAATGCAAAAGAAAAAGAAAGAGCGCCAGGCATTTGAATACCTCAGGCGGCTAGAAATAACAAAATAAAATCGTAAGCGTTAGCGTTTTCCAAAGCATTTCCGTTAGGCGATTGGCCCTCAGGCAGTAGATGGGACTCGAACCAGGAGGCCTATTCTATTTCGACGAAAAACGAAATTTCGCACGTTTCTTACTCTATTTCTTTTTCATTTCGAAAATTCGTTCATCCTAAAATAGTTTGACAGTTAAATTCTCCAAGCCTACTCTACAATACTTTCGAACGAAAAGGTGAGTTTGACATATGATTGTTCGAAATTTTAACCTCAAATTGACGAAATGAAAAGCGTTACCTTTTCTTTTTCATTTTGGGATTTTTATTTGAATTAAGTCTAAAATGCTTGATAGAGTATTTTTCATCCAGGCTGCTTAGTTCGAGGAACATTTTATAGCATGTAAAATTAACAAAGAAACGATTTTTTTATTATTTATTGTATTTGCAATACTTCAAAATATTAAACGACATGGTTGACATACAATCGATTGTATCAACTCTACAAATAAGTCGGCTAACACTGTCAAAAAAGGTTCTTTCAATGTCATCAAAAATGTTGTCATAAAGTAACATTGCTTCCATGTAAAAACGTTATTTAAAAAGTAAACATAAAAAGAACTCACAAACATGACTCATTCCATTCGTTCACGAAAATTGTGAGTCCGAACTTTATGTGCGTGTTTGAAAATAAAATAGAGTAGAGTCACTTGCGAAATTTTGTTTGAAATTCGTTTGTTACCGAAATTTCGTTTCGGAGAAAGAGAGTAGAGCTCCTGCACTCTTTGCTATCCGGGAGAATGCGTCGTTGCTATCGGGTGTGAGCACTGATTGGTTCGATTGTTTGATGTCGCGTCGTTTGATTGGCTATTATCTATTAGGTGAGAGTGTAGTGGGGGCGAGACGGCGACATCGGTTCCTGTATAAACGCTCTATTAGCATCCTTCTAAGCACTTTCTGTGGTGGCCAGACAGCCGTAATAGGCTCTCAATAGGGTATTTGACAGTGTTAAAAATAAAGTGCCAATTGTTGGCATCTGTGTTTAGAATGAATATTGGCAGGCGTTTTTACTATTTTTACAAAAAAAAAATCATAATTTTACTAAAACCTAACGAAAAAGATAATAGTTTTCTTATCTATTGTCACGTGACCCAAAACGCTTGGGATTGGCGGAGCCTAAAATGATGTGACACGCAAGTGAACTTCCGGTTAAAGTGACATTACATTGTATCGTTTGAAGTTTTAATAACAGTCGTGTGACGTCACACGCTAGTGAGACGCCATATTGTCCAGAGAAACGATTTCGCGGCAACTTGAAAATGGAGTTTTTGATTTTTACTGAAATACACAACAGAATGATGAATATCCACTTTTTACGGACTCCATAAACATTAGTCAATAACGTGAGATCGTTTTCTAAAACTTGTCAAATACCCTATTCTGAGTACGATCTTTAGAAGATGTTTTGTATGAAAACAGTATCTCAAGATCGTAGTCTCAAAGTTGAGAGCGATCTATTAATACGGGTCCTAGTGTGGACAGCCCTATCGTATTACATCACTTGTGTTTGCAGAGTACGCATGCGCATTATAAATTGACGTTTTATGAATGGCGGGCTTTTGTTCTTCACAATAAGTTTCGACGGTTACCGCTAGATGGCTCTGTTATTGGGAGTGAAAGAGACGAGGGATTGTTTGCTTCTTTAACTTTTATATGAGGAATAGTGGCCCGCCCTCGCTTCGCTTCGGTGTAGAGCTGTAGTGTAGACTATAATTTTTGTTCTCAGGCTTATATTATACACAATGACATTCTTCTAATACCAATTACAATAGGCACGCGCCGCCAAGCCCCCCGCCCGTTAGCGTCGGAACCGCTATGTCCCTGCATTTTAAATCTGTAATATCTTCGAAAATATTCATTTAAATTATATGCGTTAAAGGGCCAAATTGGTCTATATTAAATGCACAATGAATTTAAGATACTTAATTGGATAAGGATGAATGTTATCACATTGCTGAAAATCGCTTCGTAAATAATCTGTTATTTCTCGTAAAAAGTATAGGATAAAAAATGGTTATTGTGGGTTATCCCTAAGAGATAGACATATGCCATCACGGACTTTTTTGTAGACCTTTTTAAGGTGTACAATACTGTAGTACATTATTTTGATTTATTTCGTAGGGTTCAGCCAGCGTTTGCAATGTAAGCTCAAAAAATGTGTTTATTTGCGACCTTACATTAATAACCTCTAAAATTATCAGTGTTTCTCTACTATATTATGCATTTTTTATACATATAAACCTTCCTCTTGAATCACTCTATCTATTTAGAAAAACCGCATTAAAATCCGTTGCGTAGTTTTAAAGATCTAAGCATACATAGGGACATAGGGACAGACAGCGGGAAGCGACTTTGCTTTATACTATGTAGTGATAAATAAATAGGCACAGTACAGCTAAACAAGGTAACTCAGAACTGTAATTTCGTCGAATGACTTTGATCTTTATGAGGCTTGAAATAAGATTCACAATATTAATTTTACATTTTATGCTAACTTGATGGGTGGCTGACTGTACTTACCAAGTTACTAATAATATCATTCGTCACTGTTATGATAACAACTTGGTTATGTCTAAGTGTGAGCTAAAGAAAAAGCCTGGTTAAGCGCGAGTCGCCCTCAAACGGGAATGGTTTTTTTTTAATTTATTGGCAATGAAACGGGTATGGTTCCGTACTAGTGTTGCCAGGTGTCCCGATTTTCAGGGGTCTGGGGATGTTTCCCGATTTGTACCTGATCCGGACGCTAAATGTCCCGGTTAATCAAAAAATTAAATTTAGGTAATTAATATAATACTATACTTGCACTAGTAGTTTAAAACGCAATAAATTAAACCCAGACTTAAAAACCGCTTGTTTTTTGTTTACTGTCCCGATCTGCAATCCTAAATCTCGATTTTTTGACCTCTTGTACAGATTTAAAACAAATCGGACCTGGCGACACTTTTCCGTACTGTCATACTGTTCATACAGTGACTGGTGATGACGAACAAAAAAAAGCCACAAATTACGTTTCTTGTATGCTATCTAGGCTCTCTTTTATTTTTATTATTATTGAAAAGCACTTGAATCTGTTCGGAGATGATTTTGGCATGAAAGATCAGAATTAATTTTAAATACCGGTCGCTACTAGAAATACAAATAGGTGTCGTGTGAGGCGGGTCGTAGCGTTCCCTAAAATATGGTTGAGCGAAGCGATGGCTGGTTCATGCGTCATGCTCGTGAACGGGTGCTGCCAGCGGAGATGAGTCTGCTCTTACTTCATTGGGTACTATTAATCGTTGTACTAAACTTTAATCGTTTTTTTTTTTGCCTAAACAGCAGGACATGGCATTCCTAAACTTTGAAGGCCAGTTTTTTAATATTTCTTTATTTTATAGTCATAATTTTTATATTATTTGCATTTGTAATGGAAAGTGACTTTACGAGTTACCTCATATTGAAGTCATTTTTCAATTTGACGACTCTGTATATAATACAGGGAGAAAAAAACACTTGCTGAGTTTCTTGCCGGTTCTTCTCAGTACAAGATCTCCCGCCGTAGATTTGCGAAGCGATGGCGTAGCTTTTCGACATTCACAAGTGCTTGTAACAGCCTAGACTGAATAAACGATATTGAATTTTGAATTTTACACACTAAAAAGGACATTGGGCAAAAATGTATGGACCCACATCCACCACGGCTTAAACTACATTTGTATGAAAGGTATTATAGTCATGACCATCTGTGCCAAAGCGCAACAAAATCCATCCCGGGGGTCTTTAGTTATTTTAAGTTAAATAGGTACAATTACTATAACGAACGAACATTAATGAAACAAGGGAATTAATTTAGTTAGTTCGACCCTACAGGCTCAGGTATTATGGGAGTACTTCACAAGGTGCAAGGGTGCCCCCTTATGTTATTCTGCCGCGCTAGAGTAAATCCAAAAATCCCCACATGGGTTGGGGTTTTTTCTAACAATCTGTTCGCTATAGTAAATTGTCTTCTATGTAAAACAGCGACCACAAACCACACAAACTTGTCCTCGCTTCGGAGAAAACATGATTCAAGTTCATCTATACTAATTAACAAAAGCGATAATCGTGTTCCAATGTCCAAAGCGTGTTAGATAAAAACAATCAAGTGACAGGGAGCGCACAATCACAACGTAGTAAGACGAATCGACTATTTGAAACTGCAAGTCCTTCAACCCCCGTAAATCGTTTTGAGGTTTCTCAGTAAGTGCAAGCGCAGGATGGTCGGCAGGCTTTGTCGTTTAACTGGTTGTATAGTACGGTATGGCATATTATTATGGTTACTAATAATTTTAAATGAATTTTTTTAGCAAATTAGATATGCCCATGTGTATCTTTTGACTACCAGGATATTTTTTTGCAGTGTCATAATGAAAAAGGCTAGTTTAGTTTTACATAGATCTATCGATTCATGCTAATTACATTGTTGGCGGAGCTGGGTGTGTTTTGCCCATTGTCCTTTAAGCTGTCTAATACGGTACCAGATGGACTGGCGCGGCTAACCTAGTCTCCCAAGTCTTCTGGGTGCGAAACGGAAAATCCGTCAAGCAGTCCGCGAAGCTATCGAGTACTTACGGCATAGTATCCGAATAAAAACCCTGCGAATACCGTCTACGCTGTTAAGTGCGGAACCGCTGCGGTTCGAGTCCCGTCTGCTGCCTGGTCCTAGTGGATTTTTTCTAGTAAAATTTTCTTTAGATTGCAACATCTAGCAGGCTTATATATAAAAATATTAACAATCATATTCTTCAGTTTTATAATATTACTATATGTCATCATCAGCCTATTAATGTCCCCACTGCTGGAGCACAGGCCCTCCCTATGGATGGAATAGGGAGATTGGGCCATGACCCACCACGCAGGCCCAGTGCGGATTGGTGGGTGCTAACGACTGCAGATGCAACCGGGGCCACCAAACCACCACCACCACAGACCACTAAAAAATTATTCTGCTGTTGTTTTTAGATTTGGCACTAGTGTTAGTATCTAAAGAAAAAAAGGTCTTAATCTATCTTATTCTATAATAGATAAATAAAATATATAAAATCTGCACGTGTTGCCACAGTTTCTTTTATACGGCAACACTGTAGTCCACGGTATAGTCCATAAACAAATTGTCCGTGCCGCATTATTTTAGGCTAGGCTTTACCCATAATTTCCCGCAATTTCCCGTTTTCATGTCTTTCCTCTTTTTCTTCCCCACTGGACCCTAATTTCCCCTTAAAAGGGGAATTTCCCTCATTCTGGAAACACTGCCTCCAACTTTCATGCTCTCACCCCGTCGGTAAAGAAGTTTCGCTTCAAAAATGGGATCGTCCACAGGTCTTATAAAATCGCAATGAAAGTATACTTAGCACTCCTCAATCTTTGGTTAGCGTAGCCTTGGGTCGTTATCGTTACGATAATAATGCTGCTATCGATCACTGCTACCATCTTGTTATCTTTCTTGTTCTATTGCTGTGTAACTAAGCAATTCTATAGGCCATATGTTTTCTGATGCACTGATGTTAAATTCAGTTTAGAAGAATCATTCCAGTATCGACACCATTATTGTGTTTAAGGCTAATAACATTTCTTTATTCATTTGTTTCTTAGGGTTTCACGCACATCACTCATTAAATAAAACTAGTTTTAACGGGTTAATACAGGTTGTTACAAAAATACAAATGAAGCTTGAAGGGCGTTGAAGTACATCATATAAGGAGTCTTCTCTAATTTTCTTAAAATATTTGCATGAAGTTTTAACTTTTTATAAAAACAGTTATTTTTAATGATTCTCGAACTAGTGACGTGTCGAAAATGGTCGATATTTTTTATTAATCTTTAAAAATAACTGTTTTTATAAAAAGTTAAAACTTCATGCAAATATTTTAATAAAATTAGAGAAGACTCCTTATATGATGTACTTTAACGCCCTTCAAGCTTTATTTGTATTTTTGTAACATCCTGTATATAATCGAAAGAAACCAACGCTCAATAAAAGTCTTTCGCAGGTAGCTCGACAAAGTAAATAAAAATCGTTAGAAAATATAAAAAGAAAAAAATACAGGCGGACCAGCAGACGGGACTTGAACCCGCACCCTTCGCTATCCGGGCGAATGCACTGACCAATTATGCTACCGCGTCCCTGATGGCCGCGTCGAAATTCTTCTAGCCATTCTTAAGCTGCAAGGATAAAAATTATAAATATCATTATTCTGACGATGCAGACCTGAAAAGGCTGCGAAACGTCAATAAATAAATAAAGTTCGTGCATTAACCCGATAAAACTAGTTTTATTTAATTTCTTTATTTGTTCTTGTTAAAATTAGAAACTATTTCACGAATTTCGGTAAAGTTACTATGACGCCATGACGCGACGAAAAGGACATACTATGCCACACACTATTTAAAATTATATTAAAAAAGTTTATCTCTCATAAAAATCAACTTACATGAATCACGTTTAAGCGCACTTAGCGACATCTATTGTAAAAAAATCAACTTCATGAATCACATTTAAGCGCACCTAGCGACATCTACTGTAAAAAAATGCATTTTCTTCGCAACAAAGCTGCCACCTGGACGTCCTATATAGAGACTTATTATTATAATGCGGTAAAATAAAATATTACTATGTTTCGTCCAATATATTGAAAGTCAACAACCTTTCCAATTTTATTGTGTGTCATGATGCGACCAGCCCACGTGTTTAACCTGACGCGAGTTTAGCATTTTTTTACCCATACAAAAAAAGGTGTACAACGCCGCTAAAGAAGTTTTCACTTTAAAAATCCTATTTTTGTAAGCAGGCGTTTACTAGTTTCAATCCAATCAAAAACACGAAACAGTAAGTAATGAGTCAAATCGATTTAAAAAGGTTTTTATTGATTGCATATTTTACTCACAAAAGTATTAATAAAATAATAATAATAACTTTATTTGGAACAAGTGCAATGTACATAAAATTATGAATCGTTAAAACTGCTTTAGTTTTACAAAAACTGTGTTGCAGAATTAACGCCCATTCCCGTATAATATGAAACAGTGTTCCTATCAATGTATAAAATTAATTAAAACAATCTGTATAGAGAGAAAATTAAAATGAGACAATAATATCCACAATTTAAAATCCATCGAAGGTAATTTCAAAACAAAAAATATGTCCGAGTGCATTTTTATCGATATTATAACAAACCAATACAAAATTTTACCAAAAAATGAAAATAAGGACTAAAATATAACATTTGAATTTTTATGCTCACATTAGAAGGTAGGTAAACACAGATAATACAAATCTATTAAAATTACAATATTAAACCTACCTGGACACTACAAACCAATAAATCATGATATAGAATAGTTAAATTCAATACAAGACACAATTTCGCACAAAATCACGAAAGTGAGGTACTTAGTAAATTGAGGAATTTTAAAAGTGTTTGAACATTATCTAAACAGGAAGTTGAATTGTTTTATTATCGTCTCATGGCCATAATCTTATTTAAAATTCTCGTGTCACAATGTTAGTTACCATACTCCTCCGAAACGGCTTGACCGATTTTTATGAAATATAATATGCATATTCAGTAGGTCTGAGAATCGGCTACTATCTATTTTTCATACCCCTAAGTGATAAGGGTTGTCCACCCCTACCTAACATTTGTTTAATTTTTTTATGGTTCGTCATTAAAAAATACATCTTCTAATATATAAAATTCTCGTGTCGCGGTGTTTGTGGTTAAACTCCTCCGAAACGGCTTTCCCGATCCTCATGAAATTTTGTGTGCATATTGGGTAGGTCTGAGAATCGGACAACATCTATTTTTCATCCCCCTAAATGTTACGGGTAATCCACCCCTACATTTTTTTTTAATTTTAGTTTTTTTTTCCGACCAACCAGCCCCTGTTTTTTTATGGCGGTACGAAGTTCGCAGGGACAGCTAGTATATATATAAAATTCTCGTGTCACAATGTCACCATACTCCTCCGAAACGGCTGGACCGATTTTTATGAAATATATATACATATTCAGTAGGTCTGAGAATCGGCTACTATCTATTTTTCATACCCCTAAATGATAAGCGTTGTCCACCCCTAACATTTTTTTTAATTTTTTTATGGTTCGTCATTAAAAAATACATACATCCCTAAATTTTCACCCTTCTACCAACAGCCTCTATTTTTATGGCGGTACGAAGTTTGCTCGGTCAGCTAGTATATTATAAGAAATTCGCAACACATTCTCTATAAATGTGAAAATTTGCATTTTTTTGTCTGTTACTTAATCTATATAATATAAAAATCAAAGGTGACTGACTGACATAGTGATCTTTCAACGCACAGCCCAAACCACTGGACGGATCGGGCTGAAAGGAGATTGCTCAGCTTCCATACATGTTTGGCCTAAAAACCAATAACCATGAAAAATTGTTTCCTAGATTCGAAATTATATATAAATTACCGTAGAAACGAATATTATCGACGGCCACTCCTGAGAACTTCTATAAACCATATACACTGAATGATTTTGAGGTTAAGTTTGCAAATAGGCACATAGGTATTAGAATAATAAAAACCAAATAACTTATATAGGAAAATAGGGCAATCAAGCCAAGTACCGATATTATGTATTAGATTCAGGTACGTGGGGAGGTCAATAAGTTCGCGGAATGGAGGGGTTGGTGGGGGTAGGTTTACTCATCCAGGTAGGCATTAGTTGAGCACCTCATTAAGAGTATATATACCAACTTTGAACCTAATCGGGTCATTAACTTTTGAATTATCGAACTGCAAACAAATGAATCGGGAAAAAGTCAGCCAGTATGGAGAAAATTGAACACCGCGCCGTTATTAAGTTCCTTACCAAGCAAGGAAAATCCGCTCAGATTATTTTTCAAGAGCTGTTGGCGGTTTACGCGGACTCTGCCCCTGGTAAAACCATGGTTTACAAGTGGCATGGTCTTTTCAAACAAGGAAGAGAGTCCATTGAAGACGACCCCCGCTCCGGACGGCCAATTGAGGCCACCACACCGGAAATCGTCGAAAAAGTAGAAAAACTTGTATTGGAAGATGCCCGGTTGAAGAAGAAGCAGCTTGCAGCAATGATTGGAGTATGCGAAACAAGTATTTTGAATATTCTACATCATCATCTTGGGATGACTAAGGTCAGTGCAAGATGGGTTCCGAGAATGCTTACGCCACTTCAAAAACTTCACTTCAAAAAACTTCAAAAAACGCCACTTCTCGCCAGTTTTTGGAGCTCTGTGGAGAGAGAAAGGAAGAAGTTATGGCCCGAATCGTTACTGGTGATGAAACCTGGGTTCACCACTATGAACCCGAGTCAAAGCAAGAGTCGATGCAGTGGCATAAAAAAGGCACACCTCCTCCAAAAAAGTTCAAAGTGACACAATCGGCTGGCAAGATCATGGCGACTGTCTTTTGGGATACAGAAGTATTTTACTGATCGATTATACAGAACGTGGTGCCTATAACGGGACAGTACTACGCTTCTTTACTAGAAAGATTGAAAGAAGTCATCAAGGAAAAAAGAAGAGGAAAGCTGTCAAAAGGTGTGCTCCTTTTGCACGACAATGCACCCGTTCACACGTGCCATGTTGCGACGGCTGCCATTCACCAATGCGGCTTCGAACAATTGAACCACCCACCCTACAGTCCAGACTTGGCACCCAGTGACTATTATTTATTTCCAAAAATGAAGAAAGAGCTGCGTGGAAAAAAAATTGACGACGATGAAGAAGTGAAGTCCGCAATTTCGGCCTATTTTGACACCAAAGACAAATAATTGTTTTTCGATGGTATAAACAAGTTATTTGAGAGATCTGACAAATGTATTAGGGTTAAGGGAGAATATATTGAAAAGGAAAAATAATTTGGTGTTTAATTTCAACCTCCTTCCCTCTTATTCCGCGAACTTTTTGACCTCCCCTCGTATATAGAGCATGTAAAATAACAGATAATTGCCTGTTTTTAAAATTAATGCACAAGAGTAAGTTTTAAAATCATGATTATGCCATTGCGACTTTCAGAAGCAATCTTGTTTCATTTGAAAAGTGTCTAACACTAATTACACTAACAAAATGCATGTCAAGGAACTGGTACCTGCTTACCTATGTTATGAGAAACATGGAACTGTTATCATAATTTTATAAAAACCAATAGGATATTTTCTTAGTAATAATTAGGTTTATAATGGTAAAAGGTAATTCTAATGTAATAATATATTGCGTAGGTTCATGATAGTTCTGATCAATGTGTGAAATATGTATATTCCTGACATAGCTTAAATATTCTGATAAGGTAAATTAATGAAATAAAACAACTTAAGTACTTTTATGTAGCGTTTAATATTACATATCATCTACATTTTGAATTAAAATATCATCGAAATATTTTATCAATCTTTACAAAATAGATTTGTTTTGATGTTATATAAACAACCTCGATCAGTCTTTGTGAATGTTACTACACCCATAGCCAATAAAAATGATTCGTATGTTTTCCAAACCGGTAAAAATAGAAGTCCTTTTTTAAAATTAATATATTATTTAAAGGTGGCCGTTAAAATCTAATGACTGTAAAATAAAGTATAAATTACGCCAAGAATTACTGTATATGTCAATATTTTATTTGCATTTAGGCCAATTTGACCAATCTCCTTTGGCATGCAGATAGATCAGATTTGGCATGTAGACATCCGCTAAGCAAGGATTTTGATCAATTCTACCCCCAAGGGGATAAAATAGGGAAAAGTTTGTATGAAACTTTGTCAATTTTAAACCGATCGGGCTGAGGCTTTGCATGCAGGTATAAGAAGAATCATAGATGAATGTCATTGTGTATAATACAAGTCTGAGAACAAAAACTGTAGTCTACACTTCAGCTCTACACCGAAGCGAAGCGAGGGCGGGCCGCTAGTTTTGTATATTATCTAAAAACACACAGGGCTTTTTGTCTGGAAAAACGTTAAACATTTCAACGCCGTAGCAAAGTGTAGCCGCGGCGAGAGAGCGTGCCCGACTGAGTACAAGTCGGGCAATTACCTGACTTTCGTATTGCCAAATTAGAAGCATGTATGACGTATCTATAACTTTAAAACATCATCGGCTTCTTCTAAGGATTTCCACGTGGATCAGCCCTGCACTATTTGTGTACGAGATTTCTATTTACCTCGTTTCATGTATAAGAGACTGCTGAATCTCAAACGTTAGAGTTCTCATACGTTTGGCAACCCTGCGCGGCGCGACCGCGGCCGCGACGACACAGGCCGTCGGACAGCACCTTAACCTTTCTATAAGAAAGACCCACTCTTATTATAATATGTGTCAATACACATAGATCCAGATTGTACGGATTAATTCCTTTGGTATATACTTTTATCACCACGCCACATAAGCCGGACGAGTCAATGACCACGATCGTTTGGCGGCAAAAAGACAGGCGGCCATTTTGAATTTTTATCTGTAAAGGCTAGAAAAAGTTTTCTTGTGCGGCCATCAAAGTAGCGTGAAGTTTGGCATGTCTTAAGTTTTTCTTCAATTTAACATTTTCTTTAATTAACTTTTAGAAATGACTGTCGGTTTTGCGCTTTTTACACTGAAAAGCAATAAAAATAGCTGTATGTATTATGATTTGACATTTAAAGTTAAAAGCAAATTTGACAGAAGTCTTTCCTTTTAATTTTCGATGAGAGCATAATTAAATAAGCTGTCAAATTTAGTTTAGTGTTGAGATAATCATAGCAATTAATGCAATTTACATTGAAAAAGGCTAAATTACCAGCTATAGAATGTTAAACAATATTTGAATGATAAAACGGCCTACTACTATTTGTAAAATTTTTGGAAATTTACAGTGTGTAACTAAAGAGAAAATTTCATTTCCATCGATGCTTTTCAGAACAAGTATTTTATTAGCGTTATAATAAAGCAGTAGTTGATCACTAAATAGCTTGGTGATTATCACATCCATCTGTCAAAAGCAGTTGATCGTCATTATTATCTTGAGATGACTTTTAAATTTTATTAAGTATTAAAATTGTCTCTTCAAGATGGGTATTGAACAGAGCCTTACATTTACTCTCTTTTTAAAAAATTGCTCATTTATTTTGTAAAATAAAATTGTTTACCTGATATTTTGGGGATTTTGTATATTGCAACTGCAGCAACTTGCAGGCCGGCAGGGTGAGGATGGCTGGTGTGGCAGTTAGAACTGCTGTATCAGCTATCTTCGCGTCTGGACTTCACCTTCACTTAACATCAGGTGGGGTGGAGTCATGTGTCGGATCTATCTATAAAAAAAAAAAAGAAAAAATCATTGTTACCTTACATTATGTGATGGAAGTTGACACCAATATAAGTTATAAAGAAAATATAACTAGAAAAAATTCCACACGGACCAGGCAGCAGACGGGACTCGAACCCGCACCCTTCGCAATCCAGGCGAATGCACTGACCAATTATGCTACCGCGGCTCTCACGGACCGCGTCGAAATTCTTCTAGCCATTCTTAAGCTGCAATACAGCGCCATATCTTCGCATTATAGGTAACCCACACCAATATATGTTTGTAAGTTTGATATTAGCTTTCAATGAGGGCTACCGTTTTCTGCCTCACCAGATGGCGCCAAATATTAATACGCACATGAAATCTAAGGTTACATTTAGATCGTATTTTAACACAAAAGTACCATATCCTAAACATAATAGGCCATGCCACAGTGACGCGCAGTTCCGTTTTATTCGGAAAAAATGGGAACATAATCATTTTTCTAAGCTCAAATTTTTAATAACTGACATTCATTGCCACATAAATCATATTTGCCATAATTAAGCCGAATTGTTACCTATTATTCACAACATTATTTTAATTAGAAATAAACCCGCGTAGTCAACCAACTAGCAATAACATTTGACATTTCGGAGACCTCACGCTACACTAGCGCCTCTAGCGGCGGATTCATACGCGATAGCCCTCATTGAACAGATTTACATTTTTCGTGGCCCCAATGTTAGTGTAAAAAACCTCAATGATCATCACCTTTTTATACAACGCTTATTGTAAATTAAAAAAACTTTTTATTGAAGCAACTTTTAGTGAGATAGAGCTCCGTCTCTGTCGCTGGCTTATTGCTTGGCTGATGACGTAGGCCTGGTGTCTAGGACCTTTTATGATACTTTGTAGAAGTGACTCATGACCATGCATGACTAGGAGTATGATTGAAACATTGAATCTGTTAGTTGCTAATCATGGCTTAGTACTACAGAATTTTGTGTCTTAAAAGTAGGGTTACCAGGTCGCCAAACATAATAGCCGGACAGACCAGCCAGTTTGGCCGAACATTTGGGTAAAAAGGCCGCACACCCTACATTGTGTTGTGTTATTTATTGGATTTTGTGGCTCAGTAATTTAGGTTCGACATAAAAAAATTGTTTCTTAGGTTTTCACGCACATCACTCATTAAATAAAACTAGTTTTAACGGGTTAATGCACAAAACTTTATTTATTTATTGATGTTTCGCAGCCTTTTATTGAGCGTTCTAAGTCTTTCGAAGGTAGCTCGACAAAATTAAATAAAAAATCAGTATTCTGACGATGCAGACCTGAAAAGGCTGCGAAACGTCAATAAATAAATAAATTTTCGTGCATTAACCAGTTAAAACTAGTTTTATTTAAAAAAAAATATATAGGGAGCGATTAAACTCGCTTGCGCACGGCCACGCTCGGCGCTCGCTCGTTTGCGAAATGTAAAAAGCCGGAAACTCAATCAAAAAGCCTAACTATGTCCCGCTTTATCCGGACGCCTGGCAACGCTACTTAAAAGCAATCATCATCATCAGCCTGTTAATGTCCCCACTGCTGGGGCACAGGCCTTCCCTATGGATGGATTAGGGAGATTGGGCCATGACCCACCACGCGGGCCCAGTGCGGGTTGGTGGGTGCTAACGACTGCAGATGCAGCCGGGACCAACGGCTTAACGTGCCTTCCGAAGCACGGAGAAGCTCGAGATAGTAAATTTTTGGTCACCCATCCAGACCGACCACTGCCAAAGCTGCTTAAAAGCAATACTTGAGTAGAAATGTACTCACACTTTAATAGGGAGAGTGACATAACTTTTTTCTTCGTGTATCAACTAGATAATCGGAAAGTATTGGGCACGAATTTTTTCATTTTTCTACAATCAAATCGAAACACTACAGTTATACATTGATGTGGAGTGTCGCATGACGTCAAGTCTTGGTACAATTTTAACTTAGAAATAACGTCAGGAGCTACTAACCCTAGTAGCCAGAAAGAATATAGCGGCCTAATTTTTTTTGTTTTTTTTTTCTCTATAGAGTTAGGCAAATGACTCTACCCCACTTGATGTTAAGTGGTAATAAAGTTCAAACGCAATAATTACGAGAGGTAGGACATAGCGGATTTCCCGCTGGATTTGGAGCGCCCGTCTGGGGTGGTAATCTCCACCTTAAAGAAGACCATAGTAAAATATCACTATTTTTTGATGGTGTTGTGTTTCTGTCGGTGTGTAAGATTCTAGGGATCCATGGGGGGGTGCGTCACGCATGGTAAGCAAAGGTGCGGTGTTTTTTTTTTGAGTGTGTATGCTATTGGTCGCAAATGACCTTAACAGCGTTAATCATATTAAATACAGATAGATGTCAATAATTGGTATTTCATTTATTTTACTATTTAAAAAACACTTCTATTAAATGATTTTTTGAAGTGAAAACTTCTTTAGCGGCGTTGTACACTTTTTTTTTGTTATGGGTAAAAAATTTTACACTCGCGTCAGGTTAAACACATGGGCTGATCGCATCATGACACACAATAAAATTGGAAAGGTTGTTGACTTACAATATTTTGGACGAAACATAGAAATATTTTACTTTATCGTATTATAAGTCTCTACCTAGGACGTCCACGTGGCAGCTTTATTGCGAAGAAAATGCATTTTTTTTCAATAGATGTCGTTAGGTGCGCTTAAATTTGATTCATGTAAGTTGATTTCTTTACAATAGATGTCGCTAAGTGCGCTTAAACGTGATTCATGTAAGTTGATTTTTCTGAGAGATAAACTTTTTTAATGTAATATAAATGGTCATGTTTGTGTACGATAGCGCAATAAATAAATATTGTATTCTACCACATACATGATAGTACTTTTATTCTGATAATTAAAGCAATTCGTGCAAAATTATTCCCTAACCATTCCAAAATATCAAAAATGCACAACCTTAATATTGAAGTTTTCACTTCTGCCGGCACTCCCGGAGTGCAACCCGTCGTTTTTTTATAAAAGTTATTATTGATTATTTGTTCTCTCAGAATAGTAAAATCGCTACTAATATTCATATTAAATACAGATGCCAATAATCGGTACTTAATTTTTAATACTGTCAAATAGCCTATTATGTCAGTGACAAATGTCGACTTAGTGAAACAGGGCCCTGATGTTAAGTGTAAGTGCAGTCCATTCGCGAACCTTGGTAACTTGATGTAACTTGACTGTAGTACTTACCTACAGCACATACATACATATAAAATATCAAGTGCGTACTTGACAGACAACAGTCCATAATGTTACTTAACGAAGTAGGATGGATGAAATAAAAAATCAGACTTGACATTTGCCACTGTAAATTAATTCTTACACACCTTTAAATCACAGCTCAAAATCGATGAGTATTGTAACTGCGCAAATTGATACTCCATTTGCGTTCGGATGTGGTACAACTGATGGGCTGTAGCGGTTTTTGAAGTGAAAGCTTCATTAGCACCGTCGTGATTTGAAACTTGATGAAAGGAAAATTTAGCTTAAATTATATTATCCAAAAGTTTCAGACACGTATTTTTTCTTTTTCAAGTGATAACTTCTTTGGCGGGATTGTATACTTTTTTTTTGTAATGGGTAAAAATTCAACATAGTAATATGTTATTTTATCGTTTTATAATAATAATTCTCTAACTGGAACGTCCAGGTGGCAGCTTAATTGCGAAGAAAATGCATTTTCTTACAGTAGATGTCGCTAGGTGCGCTTAAATGCGATTCATGTAAGTTGATTTTACTGAGAGATAAACTTTTGAATGTAATATAAATTGTCATGTTTGTGTATGATAGCGCAATGAATAAATATTGTATTCTACCACATAAACGATGGTACTTTTATTCTGATAGTTAAAACAATTCGTGCAAAATTATGCCCTAACCATTCCAAAATATCAAAAATACACAACGTTAATATTCAAGTTTTCGCTTCTGCCGGCACTCCCGGTGTGCAACCCGTCGTTTTTTTTTTCATAAAATCAACTATTACAGAGACAGATTGATTTGAAATGTCACACACAGAACACAGAAAGAGGTTAGAATGGCCTTGTGAGCGGGGCACACAGTTATGTTTCACTGATTAAACACACCAATTAGCCTAGCCCTAAAGTAAGCACTATAAAGCTTGTGTTATGGGATACTAGGGTAACGGATAGAATACATATACTGTACATATATAAGTATATTTATGTAGAAATATATATTAAACATCCATGACTGGAGAAGAAATGCACGTATTCATCACACAAACATCTGCCCCCACCGGGATTCGAACCCGGGACCTCTCGAGTCGGCGACACCATGAAACCCGGCGTACAAACCACTCGGCCACGGAGGTCGTCAAATGAAAAAGGAAGTGAATGCTCATAACTTAACCAAAACTTGGTTCTGATTGCGTCGTTGCTCTCGGGTGTGAGCGCCGATTGGTTCGATCATTTGTTGTTGCGTCGTTTGATTGGCTATTAACTGGAAGTGTAGTGGGGGCGAGCCGGCGCATAGACGAACAAACCTTCCTTGTGAACAAGCTCAACACGTTGTCACCGTCTTACTGTGACCACAATTCCAACGCGTACAAAGAAATTTGCTGACTCATTTCTTTGTCGCACTATCCATAAATGGAATGCTCTGCCCGCTCACGTGTTCCCTCCCTCTTACAACCTGGGGTTCTTTAAAAGAGGCGTAAAGAAGCAACATGCAGGCCGGCAGAGTGAGGATGGCTGGTGTGGCAGGTAGTACTGCTGTATCAGCTATCTTCGCGTCTGGACTTCACCTTCACTTAACATCAGGTGGGGTGGAGTCATTTGTCGGACCTATCTATAAAAATAGCTTAGCCGGCAACGGCCCGGGTAGAAATCAGTTCGTCAACAAGCACCTCTAATGTAGCGTGAATTTAATTTAATTTTGTCTTCCATCGTTAGTAACTATGATTTATTAAATCGGTTAGCGGTCATATCTTGTACCACTCAACATTTTTTCGTTTCCCAACTCGTTTGGAAACAAACTCGTTCCCCGAATGTATAACAAAAACTATATGTTATAGAAAGCTTTCATGATATTCACTTACTGTATTGTATAATGGTTTGCGGTTGTGGAAGTGAGCGACTTTCGCAATGGTCTGTCATTGGATGGGTGACCGAAATGTGATATCTCGACCTCCTCCGTGCTTCGGCACGCACGTTAAGCTGTTGGTCCTGGCTGCATCTGCAGTAGTTAGTATATACAGTAGACTTATTTTGTTTACCAAAAAATATCTCTTACAACTGTATCGAGTAATTTACTTCATCATTTTTTTTTAAAGCATGTAACTGCTTGATGTTTAAATCTAAAGAAAATATAACTAGAAAAAATTCCATACATAACATTGTGGGTTACGTATAATGTGAAGAGATGGCGCTGCCCTTGCAGCATAAGAATGGCTAGAGGAATTTCGACGCAGTCCGTGAGGACCGCGGTAGCATAATTGGTCAGTGCATTCGCTCGGATTGCGAAGGGTGCGGGTTCGAGTCCCGTCTGCTGCCTGGTCCGCGTAGATTTTTTCTAGTTATATTTTCTTTAGATTTACTTCATCATTATCAGCCTATTAATGTCCCCACTGCTGGGGCACAGGCCTTCCCTATAGATGGAATAGGGAGATTGTGTGCGGATTGGCGGCTGCTAACGACTGCAAATACAGCCGAGCACAACTGCTTAACGTGCCTTCCGAAGCACGGAGGGCCTCGAGAAAGAAGATTTTTTGGTCACCCATCCAATGACCGACCACTGCGAAAGTTGCTTAACATCAACGATTACAGCCGAACAACGCTAACCACCAGCGTCATCGAGGTCCTCGACGGAGGACTGTAACGTCCGTTACGTTACAGCCTCCTTGTTTGGGTAAACTCTGTGTTCATGTAATGCCTCCGGCTGGCAGTTATATTAAAAAGGTAATGTCATGATTTTTAAAGTTTTATAATTGGGAATCTTTTGTCGTTTGATAGAAGATTCTAAGAGATAGACTTCAGGCACCAAACCATACGTTGATAGATTAAGCTCAATTATTATATTCGCCTGACTTCTAATAAAATAAAGAGTTAAACATCCCTTCAGGGTAGATCGCCGCAGTACCCTACACCACGGATTAAAAGTACCGCATACAAAAAGTCTCTCGAACTACTGCGGAACCAAGAGGACTGGACCACAGAACACTGAACGAGGTTAGACGGGCCTTATGGTCGTGGCAGGCGCTCCACAGTTATGTGTGAGCCAGTGTTGCCAGGTCTCCAGATTTTACAGGAGATTTCCTGTTTTTCTGAAATTTCTCCTGTTCTTTTCAGTTTTTCTACATGAATTTCCTGTTTTTTTTAGAATACGATTTTCTTGCATTTTCCGTCATTAATAATTATAATATAAAGGTAATTGTCTTGATTTAATTTACCAGTTCTAGGGGGGGGGGGGGGGGGGTGCAAATCGGAAAAAGTACGCCTCTGCATCTACTGTTTTTTCTCTTAGCTAGCTTAGCTCTTTCCATACATCAACTGTTTTTTTCTATAACGACTCCAGATTTTTAAAAATCGGACCTGGCAACACTGGTGTGAGCTCATAAGTTGACCAAAACTTGGTTCTGATTGCGTCGTTATTCTCGGGGTTGAGCGCCGATTGGGTCGACTGTTTGATGTCGCGTCATTTGATTGGCTATTATCTGTTAGGTGGAAGTGTAGTGCGGGCAAGGCCTTTTAACCCAACTGTCCGGTAAAACTGGCTGTTCGTCCAGCTATTAGGTTTGACGATCTGACAACCATACGTCGACGAACTTTTTTTTTACATTTTAGGGACTTGTCCTGCGCCAGCAAAAGTCCTTGGTCTGCGCAGGCCATTAATAATGACATAATAATAATTACTAGCAAACCAGAGAACCAAATGTTCACCAAAAAAAAAAATGTATTTAATTAATTGAGAACTTCGGAGATTTTGTGTGGTTTCGTTTGAAATAGAAATCACGTGATTTCTCGAAAACCGGAAGTGCTACGTTACTCACATCCGGTTTGTAGTCTTATCAGACTATTCTCAACTTATAACTTAAACATTCTCTTTATCTATCTCTTACGGTTTGGCCGCTGAAACAGCACCACGGACGGACGGACGGACGGACTTGTCTGATAGATAAGAGATAATAAATGAATATTTCCAACACTCACACCAATTAGCCTTAGCCCCAAAGTAAGCACTGTAGGCTTGTGTTATGGGATACTAAGGTAACGGATAGAATACATAGATAGTACACATATATAAGTATAATTTATATAGAAATACATATTAAAATGAGGAGCTCGATGGTGCAAGTGGTTAGCGCGTTCGGCTGCGATCGTTGAACTTAAGCAACTTTCGCAGTGGTCGGTCATTGGATGGGTGACCAAAAATTACTATCTCGAGCTCCTCCGTGCTTCGGAAGGCACGTTAAGCCGTTGGTCCCGGCTGCATCTGCAGTCGTTAGCACCCACCAATCTGCCTATTCATCCATAGGGAAGGCCTGTGCCCCAGCATTGGGGACATTAATAGGCTGATGATGATGATGATGGCATATTAAACATCCATGACTGGAGTGCAAATGCTCGTATTCATCACACAAACACCTGCTCCCACCGAGATTCGAATCCGGGAGCTCTCTAGTCGGCGACACCATGAAACCCGGCGTACAAACCACTCGGTCACGGCGATTGTCAATAATAAACTTTAAACTTCATGCTAAATTCAAATAGAACGTGTATAAAACCCGTTTATATTGTATTTTTTCTAACCCTCATCTCTCATTAAAACTGACTTAACGCATATCGGAAAATCCGTCAAGGAAATTGGTTGTTTGTAATGGATAATGTGTATGCGTTAGAGCAATATTCGCGCAACTCTTATTTGCCTACAAAAATTGAGGAAAAAATGTACTTCCCACATAAGTCTTCCAATATTTTAGGCGGCTGAAGTGATGATGACTAATTTTTTTTTCTTCGTTTATCAGGTAGATTATCAAAAAGTATTAGAAAAAGTAGACGACCTCCATGGCCGAGTGGTTTAGACGCCTGGTTTCATGGTGTCGCCGACTCGAGAGGTCCTGGGTTCGAATCCCGGTGGGGGCAGATGTTTGTGTGATGAATACTAGCATTTGTATTCCAGTCATGGATTTTTAATATGTATTTCTATATATAATATACTTATATATGTACAGTATATGTATTCTATCCGTTACCCAAGCAACCCATCACACAAGCCTTACAGTGCTTACTTTGAGGCTAGCCTAATTGGTGTGAGTGTTGGAAATATTTATTTATTTATTGGACACGTATTTTTTCTTTTTTCACATAATATAAACATTGCAGAGATATATTGATTAGAAAATTCGCATGACGTCACGTTTGAGTACACCTACAAGTGAAAAATCACTCAAAAGTGACGTCACGAGCCCCTACTCCCAAACTTTGACGCGATATAACTTTGTCATTTTTTGGTTGATTGCCCAAAGGAAAAATACGTGTCCATTATTTTTTGATCATCTAACTGACGGACTAATATATAGAATTTCGTTTACTGTAACCCGTCATCACCCCTATTGATCCATCGAGTCACTTTTGTAATAAGATGTTTTTCTTGTCTTCCTATACCTACAATTTAATATGTAAGATCAATGACCTTATAATTTCCTCAATGTGCATTCTCCAGGGGAGGGAGAGTCCTGGTGATTTGAGATACAGGCGTTCTGCCTAGTTCAGGCACCAGTCTCTCACAATTAGGGTTACCAGATGAAAAAAACAAAAATCCTGAGAAAAGGCTTGATTTCCATAGAAAAATCTGAGATTTTTACAAATTGAGAATTTTCTCACAATTTAGAAAAGTCTTAATATTATCGCTTGAATACATGCTGCTTATCCTTTTAATTCAATATAATTTGAAGAGCTTTACATGTGGGGTATTTTAGAAATCCATAATTAAAGAAAAAACCTTACTTAAAAATGTATCATCACATATTAAGTATGATAAAACTGATCAAGTACCTACTTGGATAAATAAGTACTGATTTAACTGTCCAATTATTATCAAAGAAAGGTTATGTTTAGTTTGTTTAAGTTTTTATTAAACAGATCTTTAAAACGTTAGCTGTATTTTATTGAAAATTCAAAAATCCTGAGATTTCAAGAGATTTGCAAAATCCAGCCGCAATCCTGAGAAGAGTCCAAAAATCCTGAAATCTCAGGACAAATCCTGTGATATGGTAACCCTACTCACAATCCCTTTTACTGTTCTATAAAAATTATAGTATAATAAGTTGACATGGGATTTGTAGATTGTGGAAGGAGAAATAAAGATGATTATTATTATTATCAATCTTATCTTGCTATAATCATTGTCATCAGCCTATTAATGTCCCCACTGCTGGGACACAAGCCTTCCCTATGGATGCAATAGGGAGATTGGTCCATGACCCAACATACGGGTCCAGAGCTGATTGGTGGGTGCTGATGACTGCAGATGCGGCCGGGACCAACGGCTTAGCGTGCCTTCCGAAGCACGGAGGAACTCGAGATAGAATATTTTAGGTCACCCATCCGACCACTGCGAAAGTTGCTTAACTTCTGTTTAAGCTGTTAGAGGGTCTATATAATATTATTATTAACAATTATTTTATTATTATTTTCGTACTATTCGTAAGTGGAATTGTTTGCCCGGGCACGTGTTCTCTCCTTCCTACGATCTGGGGTCCTGTATGAGAGGCGTGCTGAATCATTTTTGCAGGCCGGCAAGGTGAGGATTGGTGGTTTAGCAGTTTATAAATAAACTAGCAAACCAGTGAACCAAATGTTCACCAAAACCTGATTTAAAAAAAAACCGGTTTGTAGTCTTATCAGACTATTCTTAACTTATAACTTAAATATTCTCTTTATCTATCTCTTACGGTTTGGCCGCTGAAACAGCACCACAGACGGACGGACTTGTCTAATAGATAAGAGACTAGCAAACCAGTGAACCAAATGTTCACCAAAACCTGATTTAAAAAAAAAATAAAAACATGTATATTTAATTAATTGAGAACTTCGGAGATTTTGTGTGGTTTCGTTTGAAATTCGTGATTTCTCGAAAACCGGAAGTGCTACGATACTCAAATCCGGTTTGTAGTCTTATCAGACTATTCTTAACTTATAACTTAAATATTCTCTTACGGTTTGGCCGCTGAAACAGCATCACAGACGGACGGACTTGTCTAATAGATAAGAGATAAACAGTGTTGGTTTCCTGTGCAGGTCCGAGGTGGCAGCACGGGCGCTCCGCCACCCGCCGCCCCCGCCCTGGTGGAAGAAAAGCGGTCCCCGCTACAGCCCCAGCAACAGGGCAGGGCTCAACCACAGCCTGGTAAGTTAAGAAAGAAAGAAAGAAATAATTTTATTTGAGACAACATAAAAAAACATAATAATATAAAAAATAAAATAAAACAATGAAATTTAGGGTGAAGCCAAACGAGCGTAATTTTGTGAGTTGTGAGTCGCTTATTTTCGGTCACTTATTTTACCTTCAACTGAATTTCTGTTGAGCTGCCATACGAACGTAATTTATTCAGTTACTATTGAGCGTTAGTACGGGGTGTTCGTGTCGTCGAGTGCAATGGATCCATTAAAAATATTGTGTATTTACGAAGCATATTCAGAAGATGAGGCCAGAAAAAGAAACTGGGTAGTCAGACCACTGAATAGTCAGAGGCTGATATGTGGACAGTTCCATACTTTATATGAACGTTTATGTGCAAATCCAGATATGTTTGAAAAGTACTATCATATGCCATTACGTGTTTTTCAAGAATTATTACACCACGCAACTTGTAACAATCTGTTGCTTCCCCACTCCCTTCCTTGCCCTACCCTCACCCCGACCGAAATTCGGACGAGCTTATGCGCATTGAGTCGGCAGACAACTCATTTTGCGTTGTCGTGTGGCACCAACTGTCTTTTTGTATGAAACCGAATGCAGCAGACTTTCTGCGACCGAAATTCTGCGACTCACCACTCACAAAATTACGCTCGTTTGGCCTCACCCTTAGTCTCAAAACGGTCCCAACTCAGCATAGTGGTAATGTTGCCATTAGCGCTGGTCTTCCGTTGGAACCGGTTTGGTGTCGCACGAATCAATAACAACAAGAACAATAAATAACATAAAAAAATAGAAAACAAAATAAAAAATCAGGAGTAAAAAAAAAAGTTCTATATGGTGTCACATTTTTGATGTTAAACCTCTTTGCGGACTGGGTGTTAATGGAAAAATCCTATGAAAAATATGAAAAGGAAATGCTTCGCAATTGTCACACGACTACATATATAATTATATTATACAGGTCGTCCCACGGCTACCTCACACGGAGGGAAAGTATATTAAATATTGAAGAAAGGATATTTTACTGAAAGAAGACATCAATTTATTTTTAATTATAACTAGAATTGCATTTACACATTTTTATAAAATCGCCTGCTACAACTGGGAATTAATCTCGTGAAATTTCGAAAAAACACAACATATTTTATGATAGCCATCGAAAGGTTTAATCATAAGGATTATTTTTTGCTTACTAACAAAGCATTTTAAGCCTTGCAGCTTAAGGCTAGGAAAATTTCGACGCGGCTAATAGGGCCGTGGTAGCATAATGGTCAGTGCACTCGCCCGGAAAGCGAAGGATGCGGGTTCGAGTCCCGTCCGCTGCCTGGTCCGCGTGGATTTTTTTCTAGTAAACTTTTCTTTAGATTTAAACATCTAGCAGTTAAATGCTTAAAAAATAAATAAATAAAATCATAACTGTAATTGCTATTTCTTTTTTCAAATGTTTAATACTTGAAAAAGTATTCATTTGACATTGTGGGTTGCCTACAATGCGAAGAGATGGCGCTGCCTTGCAGCTTTTAAGGCTAGGAAAATTTCGACGCGGCTAATAGGGCCGTGGTAGCATAATGGTCAGTGCATTCGCCCGGAAAGCGAAGGATGCGGGTTCGAGTCCCGTCCGCTGCCTGGTCCGCGTGGATTTTTTTCTAGTAAACTTTTCTTTAGATTTAAACATCTAGCAGTTAAAGGCTTAAAAAATAAATAAAATCATAAAGCATTTTAAATGAAAGAAAAGTAATTAAATTATAAATTAAATAACACAAACTAATATAAAATTGAATACGCCTCAAAGTAAGTTAAAATGTTGAGTTCATCCTCGTTGACGTTTATCATTGTGCTGCTGTGGTTTCTGTAAGTGCATATCAAAACGTCCTAAATTTCTTAAAGTATCCACTAACCTTTTAAACACATATTGAGAAGGTACGTCTCTATCAGGATCTCTTTCGCGGTACCACCACAGATCTAATATGTCTTTGTGGTTCTTAAAGTAAGCTTCCATTAAATCCATTTTATTTTGATACGCCAAGGTATGTAAATTAACATAAAACTAGCAAACCAGTGAACCAAATGTTCACCAAAAAAAAAAGTATTTAATTAATTGAGAACTTTGGAGATTTTGTGTGGTTTCTTTTGAAATAGAAATCACGCGATTTCTCGAAAACCGGAAGTGCTACGTTACTCAAATCCGGTTTGTAGTCTTATCAGACTATTCTTAACTTATAACTTAAACATTCTCTTTGTCTATCTCTTACGGTTTAGCCGCTGAAACAGCACCACGGACGGACGGACGGACGGACTTGTCGAATAGATAAGAGATTTGCAAATAAACGAAAATGAAACTCACAAATACAAAAGAACAGGCGCTTGAAAATTGATGTTTTCCATTTTCGAATTATTATTTTTATAAATTTCAGCCAATCGCATTTTAACTGTGAGTTCAAAAAGAAATGCATACGTTCTACACTTCGTATATCACTTTATTATTTTTATCACGTAATAAGACATTCCTTTTTTTTTAATGCTATGTTAAAAAAATCCTTATGATTAACTCTTTCGATGGTTATCATAAAGCTAAAGCTTATTACAAAGTGTCTGATTGTATTACAGACAAAAATGCTTGGGTTTGAACTGTTCCAATCATTCTAACAGGTTTTCTGTATTAAATAAATCATGATTGTATTGACGTTGTAACAACATAATGATTTGTAAATGTTGTTACATTATGCTTTTAATGTTGTGGAGTTTTTTTCACTCTTTTTTTCTCCGCAGCTAAAAATATGTCCAATAACGAGTGGTAGGGAAAAAAATGTTTGGACGATTCAAAAGTGTTGGTACTATACATCCAATTTGAATAAAGATATATTGATTTTTGATTTCTGAATCACACTTTAACCCAGTGCTAGAATCTTTTCTGTTCTGTGCTTTGTTTTAATTGCCTATATTCACTTGTGTTATTATTGTCAACAGAGCCCCCAGCTCCGCCGGCACCGAAACCAGCTGTTGTAAAGCCGAAGAATCCAAAGATTCCTCAGAAGGTGAGTTTTTTATTATGAAACTAGCAAACCAGTGAACCAAATGTTCACCAAAACCTGATTTGAGAACTTCGGAGATTTTGTGTGGTTTCGTTTGAAATAGAAATCACGTGATTTCTCTAAAACCGGAAGTGCTACGTTACTCAAATCCGGTCTGTAGTCTTATCAGACTATTCTTAACTTATAACTTAAATATTCTCTTTATCTATCTCTTACGGTTTGGCCGCTGAAACAGCACCACGGACGGACGGACGGACGGACGGACTTGTCTAATAGATAAGAGATTATAATTAAATAATAAACTCGTGACCCTAGCTAGGCTTCGAACTGTACAAGCCCTAATGCCGCAATAACATTTGTTCGTTAGCCCGTATTGGGGTGCACGATGGAGCTGAAATTAGCGGCGATAGGTGATGAAATGAAAGGAAAATGAAATGAAATGAAAAGTCATTTATACAGTCTAGGCTGTTACAAGCACTTGTGAAGGTCAAGAAGCTACGCCATCGGTTCGCAAAACTACGGCGGGAGACCTTGTACTGAGAAGAACCGGCAAGAAATTCGGCAAGGGCTGCTTTTTTCTCCATGTATTGATATATACAGAGTCGTCAGGTTGAAAAATGACTTCAGAGATACTTCTGAAGTCACCTTCCATTACATTATTTAGGATATAGATATATAGTTACAATAAATTTTATATTTAGTATATAGGAAGCGGCATTAGATAGGTACCATATTACTGTTACAAAAACTGACTCATACCCATCAAATAACAAATTACAAGAAACACTATGTCCATGCATTACGATCATTTAGATAATCATTAACTTTATAATAGCCCTTATTCATAAGAGTATTCTTAATCTGAGATTTAAATTTGGTTAGTGGAAGCTCAATCAGATCTTGGGGAACTTTGTTAAACAATGCAATACTACATCCCAGAAATGAACCTCTTGATTTTTGGAGTCTGAAACATGGAACGGCAAGCTTATTCTTAAATCTCGTGGTATCCAGTCGAACGCTATTTCTGTACAGGTTGATTCTTCTTCTTTTTCCTCGTAACTGTAACGTCCGGTACGTTACTACCTCCTTGTTTAGGTAAACTCTTTGCTCTTGCAATGCCTACGGTTGGCAGTTATATTAAAAAGTTAATGTCATGATTTTAAGATTTGAAATAAGGAATCGTCTGTCTTTTGATAGAAGGTTCCATTCAAGAGTAGATCTTCAGGCACCAAGCAAACCTCTCGTAGTTAGATAAAAATAATTATACTCGCCTGAAATCTAATATAAAATAATAACCATCGTCAAGTTGTTTTAATTAATCGCCACGTCCCCAGGTTCTATCCATTCTGGCTAGAGCTCCATATAACCTCATGACTGAGGGTCACGACAGCATGAGGGCACCCGGTGTACCAGCTCCCTCCACGTATTGTGGTTTTCGGACAACCGGATAGATGTACGAATGTCAGTTTGGCAGACTTCTTTGACCGCATCAGTCCATCGGGCGGGTGATCTTCCGCGGCTCCTTTTTACAAGCTTTTATTTAACTTGCTATGTATGTTTGTTACGGTCAAATCTTACAACTCAATTTTAAAGCACTTGCCCTCAACCGATTAAGCTGAAATTTGGTATGCTCGTTCAATTCGGATGACAATGCATGATTAACAGTGTGACGTCATTCTAAATCCAATATGGCGGCATACCCAAAATGGCGGACCAATCATTTTTAATGCATTCCTACAATATGGGTATCAAATTGCTTGCTGAGAGTAACTCGAAAAAAATGTGACGTCACTCTCAATCCAATATGGCGGACTTCTAAAATTTGAAAATCTATTTAAAAACAGATATCTTTAACTTATTTAGTTGAAATTTACTTTTTTTCTTTTTAGCGCATTTGAATAAAAGCTTGTTTTTAAAAAGGTTTTTTTTACCTTAATTTTATTCCTTCCACATGACCTACGACGATGAGCTTTTCAAGATTGCCTGGTTCTCGTCGGGCCACGTGTCAGAAGTACTGAAGAAGTCGCTGCATACATACAGTAGACAAGTTGATTCTATGAGATTTAATTTTTTTTTTGATAAATAAATGTATAAGAATGATTCAGGAGAAGAATCAATAAACTTCGAGCATTCCTTCTATTTTTGAAATAGAAGGCTGGTATGAGCGTACCGTATCTACCCTTTTTGTTTTAATCTAAGATTCTATATCGAATTTCTATTCGAATTCTATGTTAGTTTGTGCTCATTGCTATTCTTTTATTCCTAAAAGTTTTATATTGAAAGGTGAATGATATTGATACAATCTATCAAGACGACAATCGACAAAACAACATGACAACACGCACACGTCTGTTACCAAATTAAATTGGTGACACTAGTGTTACCTGAACCGGCACGAATTTATGTACACTCAACTAATTGCATATTAATCGCGTTGGCAGAAAATACACAGTGAATTAACATAATAATAAAACAGCTGACACAATAAAGCGATACAAGAATTGATAAATATGTTTACGGTGTAATAGCAAACCTATTGTTTTAAAAGTCTAGAACATTCTGTTCTCTTCTCTTAATATCATTTATTTGGAATAGATTTACGTGTTTATACACTGTATCAACACCATGATAGACAGCGCAACAATATTATTAATGTTTATGAAAGTTTTCTATTCTTTTAAATAGAATCACACAACAACATTTTCATGTATGTAATGTTTGCTAAGACCATATGATCCGCATTGTCAAAAAGTTCTCAGATCTCATGTAGAGCCAAGCTTTACAAAGCCTAAATTCACAAACTCATTCACTCATTCACTAGTCAAAATATGTAATAATTTATTTACTTCGTAAAAAAAGTTTATATATCTGAAGTGCTGTCCTGTACGCAATATCATGTTACTGACTGAGGGACAGCGGACAACGTAAAAGAGATGGAGAAACAGGATCTCTTTTACGTGTATAGCGCTCTTTTTCAAAATTCAATATCGTTTATTCAGTCTACTTAGGCTGTTACAAGCACTTGTGAATGTCGAAAAGCTACGCCATCGGTTCGCTAATCTACGGCGGGAGACCTTGTACTGAGAAGAACCGGCAAGAAGAGTTTCTTGCCGGTTCTTCTCAGTACAAGGTCTCCCGCCGCCCTTGCTGAGTAGCAAGGGCTGTTTTTTTCTCCTTTTATTATATACAGTGTCGTCAAATTGAAAAATGACTTCAATATGAGATAACTCATGAAGTCACTTTCCATTACAAATACAATGCTGTCCTAAATGTTGGATCTAGGCGATTAAACCTATTCCTCCAGAGCTGGCAACGCATGAGTGGTATGCTTGGTTCTGCAAGTGACAATGGGCGGCAGTGACCACTTATCATCAGTGCCCTATTTCACCAAGTCGACATATGTCGTACTATCCGTAAATGGAATGCTCTGCCTGCTCACGTGTTCCCTCCTTCTTCCAACCTGGGATCCTTTAAAAGAGGCGTGAAGATGCAACAGGCAGGCCGGCAAGGTGAGGATGGCTGGTGTGGCAGGTAGAACTGCTGTAAAAGCTATCTTCGCGTCTGGACTTCACCATCACTTAACATCAGGTGGGGTGGAGTCATTTGTCGGAACTATCTATATAAAAAAAACGACGGTTTGTTTTGAGATGATCTATTATAGGTAATTTTTCTTTTTGAACGCAAAATCAGTGATATCAAAGGAGAAATCTCCATAAATTCTTCTGTATAAGAAATAATCTTTTTTCAAGCTTTCACGGAGAGCCATTTTGTTGCCACAACGAAAACACGTCAATTTTATACACAGCCCCAATTTCATGTGAAGAATTACGACAATTTGTCAAATTAGTCGACTTAAAAAAATACCTTTTCTACGTAATTGTCGTCGAAATAAAATACGGACACTGTAACATAATGCCTGTCACTTTTATAAGCACTTCCGAAAAAAAAACTCAAAATTGTCACTTATCACCTGCCACTCGACAATTGTCAGCTTACTTAATTTCAGTGACATATGTCGACTTGGTGAAATAGGGCTTAGAACGTGGTGTTTACTCTTAGTTTTCTATAAAGAGGGGGATACTTCCACTGCATTCTGAAAAGCCACAGTGTCTCTACATCCCTGTAATCAATAATATAAATAGAGTGGGGAGTAATTTGTTTACTTCGTAAAAAAGTCTCTATGCCTTTATAAGCTACACGTGTGGCCGGGTTTTCTTCGCTATATCGAATGCCAGTGGATCGGTGACAATTCACCGAAAACCCTATCGGGTTTCGATATATCTATCGATTTGCCATTTGATCGAAATTTCAATTAATCGATTTTCAATAGATCGCTGTGACATTAGTTCCAAATTTCGATAAATCGATTGTCAATAGATTCATTTCAATTAACAGTTTAAATACAATACAAGGGTTGACAATTTGACATATAAATATAATTTTACTGCTACAATTCTGGGATTTACTTTATTTCTTTAAAAAACCAATCCAGCCTTCGATAATTTACACATCAATCTAACTATGTAGTTTTTGATCTATTGGAATAACGATCTATTGATCTATCGATTATTTGTCATTCGATCAAATGGCATGTCGATATATTTGGTTTTCGGTTAATTTTCACCGATCAACAGGCATTCACACACACAGACTCGCATAGAGTAATTATAATTCGAGGATTTTTAATAAATATATTGGTAACTTATAAAAATATTAAGTAAAAAATGTTTCAAGTTACACCAAATACTTTAATTAACTATTGTTATATTTTTTGTTATTATAGAAAATTTATGTATTACTGTAACTTCGTATCGCCGCAAACGGGCCACACGCCACAGCCACAAACACCGCCACAAGAAGCTAGAAGCAGCTACTAAAGTGGCTGAAGCGCGCGACAGCGGCCGACTAAGGCAAGGGAGAGAGGGGTGGGGAATCGCGTGAGTGACGTGCGGCGGCGTTTTGTATCGGCGCATTAAGTGGCCGATGCGGGCCACAAGAGACGAGCAACGACGATTTGTAGCGTGTGGCGGCCACCGGCGCACAGTGGGTGAAAAAAAGAGGTCCCCTTTCATAGGATTTTTGAAAAAATAAAAATGTATATTATCCGTTTAAGGTATGCGGTTTTATTGGACATATCACTACATTGAATAATAAAATAGTTTGGGGAATTTCCTTTTAATCTAACACCATAAAGCACGGGCTTTAGAGTTTCAAATGTATGAAAACGGAATTTGTTTTGCTCATAACTTGTATCGGTCTTCTACGGTCAAGCTGAAACTTATAGGGATTATTACCGGGTCTGTTACGAAGCCATGTGACCTTTGACCTTCACCCCGGACGGCCCCGTTCAAAAGATACGAATTTTTCAAAATGCTTATTAGGGTAATTTTGCTTTACGGGGTTATGTGTCTCAATAAACAGTTTGTTTATGTTTCTTGCCCAGCATTTAGTTATTAATATAACACAGATTATTATCTAATAAAACTACACAGTAGATAACGCCACCATACAACTTAACTTTAAATAAAAGCGTCCTTATTCAAAAGATATGGAATTAATATAAATAGATAAAAGAAATAGTTTTAAGAAAAAGAAAACAAGAATACAATATTGTAAAGAATTACAATGAAGTCGTTTACAGCCTACAATTTAATCTTTTGTTTGACAATCGCTTAAAAGCCGCGCGCCATTAACGAGAGCATCATTACATATAAACAATACAAACTCTATTGTTGCAGGTTTTGAGGAATTCAAAGGGTTACCCACAGTCATTACCTGCCGTTGTTTGCCTATAATAATTAATTTTGTCAAACAAACATACTTACACTTACAATGTCTATCTAAGAAAGGGTTTGATCAAATATGTTTATTTTGGGATACCTAGAACTTTAACTGACTAAGCTTAAAATGAACAAAGTGTTTTTCCAGATAAACTAGCTGGTTATTAATATTAGTAAATGTAGTAAGGGAGATTCTGATATGTTACTGCCAAACGAGAAAATAAACTATTTACATTATGAATAAAACAAAATTATTAACATCAATATTTTTATTTACAAAACTTAAATTAGTAACTAAGCTTGATATCATAAATTAAATAATGCATAATAAGGAAGCCACAACTGTATAAATTACTACACACATACAAGCTAAAGTATAAAAGATTAGTAGAACTCAAATTGGCTACAACAGTTCTTAAATACGTAAACTGTTTATATTAATATGATACAAAGATACAAAAAAATAAAAATACAAAGTTTGATATAATTTGATTTGAGGGAAAGAACACATACTAATCAAAGTCATAATCAGATACATTACCTACATCTACAAACTCTATATTTTCCTTATCTTCACAAGAAGTTAATAATAATGATTTAGCTTCATTTTTGAGAGGTTTATTTCGTTGACATATTTTAGGCCTGAAACTTGATAGGTATGGGTCAGACGATATTAACAAATTATTGATAATATCTTCATTTGTTGCAATCCTGCTAGATTTACGCGAGTGGAAAGTTCTGAAGTTTTTAAAATCTTTGTTACGAGCTTCAGAGGCCTCTTCAGAGAGCTTGCCGATTGGTATAAAGTTATTGTGCTCTATTATATCGGCACCATGAATGAGTAATTTATGCACGCTTGAGGGCATATAATACCATTCATAGAGCTCGACATATTTGCGTGCTGTAGCAGCACAATATTGGCGGAATTTTTCCACGTCCACAAACTCTCCACATGAGATAGCCTGAAGAATCACTCCAAATCTTCTAACAAGTTCTTCATCAACACCCGTTATTTGAGCAGTAATTTGAGGATTAACAAAAAATCTTCTTGCTGTGTTTCCATCGTTGCTTGTACCAGCCCCTTGTTTAACAACGTCCACAAGTAGCCCCGTTTCAGTCCGGAATTGTTCTTGAATAGCCTTTTTTCTTTGGCGTAACTGTTGCTTCAAATCTTCGCCCTTAGCTTGCCATTTCTTGAAGTCGAGACGGTAAGCAATATGTAAGATACATTCCATGCATCTAATTCGTGCATGGAGGGAAGACAGACCGAACTTAAACATGTCTACAGACTGGGTTCTCTGAGTAACCTTGTCGATATCATTCATTTCTTTTGGTTTTGCTTTGCATATATCGCATGTAGCTGTGGATGTATCTGATAAATGTGAAGTTATTTTACCATCAATCATCGTCATATGCAGAACGTGTTTTACATTTGCACCATCGATAACAGTTGGACGTAGAGCAGCAATTTCCGTATCAATTTAAGTCATTTCTTCTTTAACATTCAAATCGTTCTCTTTAGCAAACTTAAAATAAATGGGTCGACAGTAAAACGTTGAAGACGCTTTGGGGTTTTCCCATATTATTTCATCAGTACCATCTCTCAATAGTTTTAACGGCACAAATGAACACATGAAGATGCTTGAATCATCGCCGTCAATTTTTTGTTGGTAGTTGCTTTGCACCGTCAAACCCCCATTTACTGATAAGAGTCGAATTACTGCCAGTTAAATCAGTTTCCAGAGTTTTTAATAGTCTCTTGACCGTAATATCTAAAATAGACTGAAGTTTAAGTTTAACTTCAGTCTCAGTTATTACCATGTCTTCTTTTTCAACGTAGCACTCCTTCTTCTCTTGCTTCAAAGCATCATACGATGGAAGTATATCACACCCCATGTCTCTCATTGTCTGCCTCAATGTAATATACTGCCATTTCGATAATTTCAGTGATGTTGAAATACCGAGTGCCTTATCGGCATGACAAGTTCGTTTCGTCGATTTCAGGCAGGCTCGCAGCATTGGCGCATCTTCAGGCGTTTTAATCAAATGCTTCACTAATTCTACAAAGTCCGTTTGGTTTTCATTTTCCGCTTTCCTAGCCAGGGCATAAGCAAGTGTCTCAAAATCGTTTTCGGCAATGAGATTTTCAGTTCTTCTTCTTTTTTGCAGTGGACTCAAATTGGCAAATTCTTTTCGAGGACTAAATGTAGCGGTTGATGTCGACACAGCCACACTATGAGGAACAGTGCATTCCGTTGATAAACTAGGTCTTGTTACTGTTGAAATACTTGTTGAAGGATCTTCAAAACTCGTCATAATATTTGATTGTTCTTCAGTTATGTCTAGTGAAACAAACTCTGGCCATTTTATTTCTTGGTCCAACCAGTCAGCAAACTTCTTTATAAAATTCCCTTGTGTGTAATTAGCTGACTTCCATTTGCGTTTAAGATTACTCGTATATGTAGCACAAAACGTTTTAAGAGTTGTCTTTTGTTCTTCAGATAATGAAAATCTCACTGAATCGAGTACTTTTTGAAATAACATGTCGGCACTAAAATATTTTTGCCTCATATATATATATACGTCGAGATTAGACACAAGCCCTTCCATTCTGAGCAACTTAAAATTTGAGCAAAGAGAACGTTACGGTACGAATCAATAATGATAAGTGAAATGAAATACAGGTGTACTCCGTATTTATTATAATGGAAGTCATTGTTGAATAATAATAATAACAACGTATTATTTATTCACCTACCCACAATAAAAGCAAATAATCAGTAATTATTATAGGCTAACAATTGCAGGTAATGACTGTGGGTAACCCTTTGAATTTCCCAAAACCCGCCACAATAGAGTTTGTATTGTTTATATGTAATGATGCTCTCGTTAATGGTGTGCGACTTTTAAGCGATTGTCAAACAAAAGATTAAATTGTTGGCTTTAAACGACTTCATTGTAATTCTTTACAATATTGTATTCTTGTTTTCTTTTTCTTAAAACTATTTCTTTTATCTATTTATATTAATTCCATATCTTTTGAATAAGGATGCTTTTATTTAAAGTTAAGTTGTATGGTGGCGTTATCTACTGTGTAGTTTTATTAGATAATAATCTGTGTTATATTAATAACTAAATGCTGGGCAAGAAACATAAACAAACTGTTTATTGAGACACATAACCCCGTAAAGCAAAATTACCCTAATAAGCATTTTGAAAAATTCGTATCTTTTGAACGGGGCCGTCCGGGGTGAAGGTCAAAGGTCACATGGCTTCGTAACAGACCCGGTAATAATCCCTATAAGTTTCAGCTTGACCGTAGAAGACCGAGACAAGTTATGAGCAAAACAAATTCCGTTTTCATACATTTGAAACTCTAAAGCCCGTGCTTTATGGTGTTAGATTAAAAGGAAATTCCCCAAACTATTTTATTATTCAATGTAGTGATATGTCCAATAAAACCGCATACCTTAAACGGATAATATACATTTTTATTTTTTCAAAAATCCTATGAAAGGGGACCTCTTTTTTTCACCCACTGTGCGGCGTACCGTGTGTGGCGAGTCCATATAAAATGTATGAAAACTACAAGAAATATGCCGGTGGCGGCGTTTTGTGGTTGTGGTCGGTGGCCCGTGTGCGGCGACACTTCCTAACTCATATTCACCTCCGGGGTTTCGTCAACATGTGGTAATGCCATTTAGTAAAACTAAAATAAGGTCTTTGCGTTACGAGCTCAGCTCAGTGCGAAAACCACAGTTTAATTTGTAAGCTAAGTTAAAAATGTTGTATTGGTGAATATATATATTTTTGATTTTTGATTCGATATTGCGTAGAAAACCCCGTGTGGCCGGCATAATGTATATTTTATTTTCACCAACGACGATGAAAAGGGCCCTTCAGTTACGAATGTTACGATGTCAGCATTCTTATCGCTTCCATTCAGTGTACCAATTGAAGGTGTCGACTTTCACCGACTTTTTTTTTTATATCACAACAAAGTCGATATAGTTCCGGTCTCAAGATTGGTTTCATCCATTCCTCTGTTGCGTAATAATTAAAGTGTTGATTATGTTCAGCAATTGTGTTTAATGATTATGAATTCATACATAATATACGTATTATTTATGAGGAGCTCGATGGCGCGGGTGGTTAGCGGGTTCGGCTTCGATCGTTGAGGTTAAGCAACTTTCGCAGTGGTCGGTCATTGGATGGGTGACCAAAAATCTTTTATCTCGAGTTCCTCTGTGCTTCGTAAGACACGTCAAGCAATTGGTCCCGGCTGCATCTGCAGTCGCTAGCACCCGCTAATCCGCTCTGAGCCCGCGTGGTGGGTCATGGTCGTGGCCCAATCTCCCTATTCCATCCATAGGAAAAGCCTATGCCCCAGCAGTGGGGACATTAATAGGCTGATGATGATACCATACCTATTACATTTGGCATTTCGGAAACAATAGTTTCAGGTTGATAGCCTTTAGTGCTTTGCTACGAAAAGTGGTATTTTTTTAATCCCAATCTAGATAGACAAAAATTCTTATACTAAGAAGGATTTTCAACTAGTGATAATGTGGATTAGATAAACGTAGATCTTTTCCTGATATACTTAAATAGTTATCCGACTCCAAGCAAAGATTGCCCATTGCCCGTCGTTCTATCCAAAAAAAACCCACAACATTTGCATTTAAAAAGAAAATGATTTATCTACCAATAAGTTTTGATACGCGGCCTATTGTGTTCGTAAAAGCACTCTCATTATTGAGTTATATCAATGACGTGACGGGGCGAGCCAATTTACATCTCGCTGGCTCGCTCCGTACGTTCTTGGACATCACTACAAACCCAGTGTTGACTCCAACAACGAGGCGGACGGTCGCGTGCCCGCGCTTATTCAAAAATCGAACGCGTTTCAAAAAATATTCGGTTCCATTTTCAAATTGACAAGTGCCCAGTGATTTAAATCCATGTTCCAAACGTTCTAATTAAACATTTTAAATTTCGTGTTTTGAGGTTTCAGTAATATATATATTTTTAACACGTAAACAAGTGGCGTCCAATAAAGTTGGTTAGTTGTGTGTTTATCGGAATGTGTAGTTGTTTTTAAATATTGCTACCTACTAGATTCGTTCTGGTGACACGAATTCGTTATAGCTATGGAATGGAATTATTGTTCCCAGCCGCGACTTTCCGTCTTGTTTTTTTTTTATTTAACAGCATAAGAGTGACAAGGTTTTTGGTTTGTCTTAAGTGAAGTGGTACTAATAAATTTTATGAATATTGGTGATACCGGCAGAGTACGCTCGTTGCCTATTCTGACCTAATTCCTAACTCCATAGCCAATAGTCTGGAGACCTTTATAATTACGGGAATAAATTGCTCTTTGATTACATATTAGTGATCTATATTATGGTTTTGGTGATAAATTCAGAAGATATAGTATTCTTTGCTTCAATGTTTGTTTAGATTTGATTTATTTATAAAATAGGATGAAATTGACTATGTTTTAAAATAAAATTCTCCTTAATTTTTATTACTACAGAATTGAATTTCATACATAAAATATAATTTTACTTATTCCACGCTCCTATGTCATCCTTTTTTCGATAACTTGTGTTTTATTGAAACTAGAAGCCCTCGAAAAAGGCGAAAAATAAACAAATTTTTATCACCACTAAAGACGTCTAGGATAGAGTTTTAATAAGCATTTACAAAAAAAACAGTACATAGGACCATAGTATAAGTACTTACTAGTGTTTGTGTATTTTTTTTGTTAACATATATCTAAACCTTTATTTGTGTAAAATTTCTTTTACATATATCTATCTAGTTTTTGAGGAGGAAATTGGCGGGAGCCAGACCTCGAATTTTGCAATTTTTATACGAAATTTTCAGCGTTAACTACTGTTGTCCCTATCGCATGGTATTTGCCAATGCATGACTAGGGTTACCATCCGTCTGGATTTGTCCGGACATGTCCGGCCTTTTTGCCTTTCGTCCGGCTTTTTTTGATTAGATGCAATATGAGTAAGCTACTTATTAAGTTATATCAAATAACATATTTGTTTCTTAGGTTTTCACGCACATCACTCGTTAAATAAAACTAGTTTTTTACGGGTTAATGCACGAAACTTTATTTATTAACCCTATGCATGACAGCAATAAATAAAGTTTCGTGCATTAACCCGTATAAAACTAGTTTTATATATCAAATAAGTCAAATAATCTTTATTAAGTTCTCATTAATTCAAAACAAAATATATATTATCTTTAAAAATCAATAACGAGACCCCCTCGCGATGCGAGCGTCTGATACCGCGCGTATAATATAACTCTAAGTGGGTGATGTTTGCATTTTGTGACTAAAATGTCCGGACTTGTTCGAAATGTCCGGCTTTATGTCAAGACTTTTCAAATTTTTAAATAGTGTAACCCTTTGCGTGCCAGCAATAGTTTTTTTTAAGCATTGAAATGCTAGATGTAAGAATCTATAGAAAATTTTAGTAGGAAAGAAAATCTTTAAAGGACAATGGGCAAAACGCACCCAGCTCCGCCAACAATGTAATTAGTATGAATCGATAGATCTATGAAAAACTAGCCTTTTTTATTATGACACCGAAAATAAATATCCTGGGAGTCAAAAGATATGACACCGTCAAAATATCCTGGTAGTCAATAGATATGACACATGGGCATATTTAAGTAGCTGAATAAATTCATTTTATAGTAGCTTCATTTTATATTATTAGTAATCGTAATAATATGCCACATCATACTATACAACCAGATATACGACAAAGCCTGCCGACCATCCTACGTTTGCTCTTACTGAGACATTTCAAAACGGTTTACGGATGATGAAGGACTTGCAGTTGCAAATAGTCGACTCGTCTTACTTCGTTTTAATTGTGCGCTCCCTGCTACTTAATTGATTTTTATCTAACACGCTTTGGATATTGGAACACGATTATCGGTTTTGACAATTAGTATGGATGAATTACGTGTTCTCCGAAGCGTGGACAAGTTTGTGTAATCTGTGGTCGCTCCGTTTTACATATCTTCTATATAAAACGGACAATTTACTGTAACGAACAGAATGTTTAAAAAAACCCAACCCATGCGGGGATGTTTGGATTTACTCTAGCGCGGCAGAATAACATAAGGGGGCACCCTTGCACCTTGTGAAGTACTCCCATAATTCTTGAGCACCCTATGTAGAGTCGAACTAAGTAACTAAATTAATTCCCTTGTTGCATTCATGTTCGTTCGTTATAGTACTTGTACACATTTAACTTAAAATAACTGAAGACCCCCGGGATGGAATTTGATGCAATTTGGCACAGATGATCTTGACTATAATACCTTTCAAACAAATGTAGTTTAAGCCGTGGCGGACGTGGGTGCAGCGTCCATACATTTTTGTCCAATGTCCTTTAAACAATAGTTTTTTCAAAATACCTATTTCTCAAATGTCTTTCAGCACGCGTCCGCTCATAACTAACTTTTATGGTGTCCCATATTAAAATGACGACCCATCAGGTCTAACCCACACGGCTTATAAACCCGGGTAGAAATATCGTCGTTACCAAGCTTCGGAAGGCACGTTAAGCCGTTGGTCCCGGCTGCATATGCAGTCGTTAGCACCCGCCAATCCGCACTGGGATCGCGTGGTGGGTCACGGCCCAATATTCCTATTCCATCCATAGGGAAGGCCTATGGAGGATATGCCCCAGCAGTGGGGACATTAATAGGCTGGTGATGATGATGATGATGATGAACCTCTTTCTGTGTTCTGTGCTTTTCACATAAAACATAGCCATCATCTTGATGCGTGGCTATCGACAACCGTGCGTTTTTGTCGAAATTTTTTACCACGAACGACAAAACTGTGGAATATATTGTCGCCAGCAGTGTTTCCGGACCAATACGACCCAAAAACCTTCAAAAAAAGACCGTACTCCTTCCTTAAAGGCCGGGCGACGGTGATCACTTACCATCAGGTGAGCTGTCTGCTCGTATGCCCCCTATAACATAAAAAAAAAGAGACAGAATGCGTCGATGTTTCATTGTATTTTATTTTTATATTGCCACGTCTCTTGCGTTTTGCGTACGGCGCAGACGCCGTTCGTAAGTAATTGTGATGTTGATAACGCTGTTATTTTCGTTGTTGCCGACCAACTTGACGATTGGCTTATTTAGCCTTCAACGGTGAATTGTTTGTTAAAAATTGATTTTCACCCGATATCAGTGATGCATTAACTAACGTGTTGGTTATTATGTGTGCCGCGTTAAAATATCGCTGCCAGTTTTGAATATTATTGTACCTGATGCATACTTTTTGCATTTTTTGTTTTTTTTTTTAATCGGTTCCGAACGTATTGAAGGCAAAATCACAAGTAAACAAGGGGTGGATACATCTTTATATATATAACTAGCTGACCCAGCGAACTTCGTACCGCCCTAAAAAAAAATAGGGGTTGTCCAGCGGACAAAATTGTGAATCTAAACCATTCTCAGATCCCCTTGAACACACACAAAAAATTTCATCAAAATCGGTCCAGTCGTTTAAGAGAAGTTCAGTGACATACACACTCACAGAAGAATTATATATATAAAGATTCTATTCTTTATGGCGGTACGAAGTTCGATGGGTCAGCTAGTCTAATATATAAAATTCTCGGTCCCGGTGTTTGTGGTTAAACTCCTCCGAAACGGCTTTCTCGATTCTCATGAACCTACTACCTACCCCTACCACCAACCCCTATTTTTTTATGGCGGTACGAAGTTCGCTGGGACAGCTAGTAGAGATATAAGAATAGAGTGGGGAAGCCGGCTCTAAAAGTGTCCGTCTAGTAGAATGTGCTTACGGTTGCCATTGCGCATGCGCGATTAGAGAGAGTAAGCTATCGGTCTCTCATCTTCTTTCTCTTTCTATTAGAGGGACACTCCCACTTGTAGTAGAGTAGAGTCTATATCTCCCCTACTCTATTCTTATACCTCTATGGGTAGATAAGTCTGACCATAGGCATATTTTTTTTGGTTATGTAGGTCTTTTAGGTAGGCAAAGGTCAAACTATACAGCCTTGTCATTTTTAGTTTAACCATAGACAGTTTAGTGATGGGGATTCAGAGAGCACTAAGCGCATGCTCGAGTAATTAAATAATCTTCTAATAATATTAAATATTTACAAAATAAAAGCAAATTGCTGCCCTAGGCGCGATGCATTCGTCGAAAGTTTGCATCAATGATTTGTACCCAAATATAAAGATTCTACTAAAAAAAAAACATATTTCCAACACACACCAATTAGCGTAGCCCCAAAGTAAGCTCTGTAGGCTTGTGATATAGGATACTAGGGTAACGGATAGAATACATATACTGATACATATATAAGTATATTTATATAGAAATACATATGAAACATCCATGACAGGCTAACAAATGCTATGCTATGCTCGTATTCATCACACAAACATCTGCTCCCACCGGCATTCGAACGCGGGACCTGGGCGGGAGTGTTGGAAATATTTATTTATTACTAGCTTACCCAGCGAACTTCGTATCGCCATAAAAAAGAGGCAGGTGGTAGAAGAGAAAATTTAGGATTGTATGTATTTTGTAATACCATTTCATAAAAAAATAAATATTGTCCACAAAAAAAAATTAAGGGTTTCTAACGTAGTGTTCTATCAATTTCCTGGGATAATATTCCTCCTAACCCATATGAGAACACTACGTTACAGTACCCAATAGTTTGAATTTTGGCGCGAAGGCGCATTGTAGGTTTCAGAACACTACGTTACAGGTGGACAACCATTATCACTTAAGGATAGTAGCCGATTCTCAGACCCACGGAATATGCATATACTCGTAAAATTTCATAAAAAACGTTCAGGCCGTTTCGGAGGAGTATGGTTACTAACATTGTGACACGAGAATTTTATATATAACATTATTTCATAGTTGCTCATTCGTATAGTAGCTCTCAAACGGTACACACGTCAGTGAGGTCCCCTCGTCCAGATTCTGTTATCACACAGGCGCTAGTTGATATTTTGGTTGCACAATCATCGGACGCTAGCGGGATCGCCTGGCCGCGTGCCAGGCTTATAATTAACATAATGTTGTGTTATAAACTCGTACCAGTAACGTAAAGTTAACGAAAATAGATTACAAATTTTTAGGTAGAATTTTTTGAAGTGAAAACTTCTTTAGCGGCGTTGTACACTTTCTTTTTGTATGGGTAAAAAATGTTAAACTCGCGTCAGGTTACACACGTGGGCTGATCGCATCATGACACACAATAAAATTGGAAAGGTTGTTGACTTTCAATATGTTGGACGAAACATGGAAGTTTTCACTTCTGCCGGCACTCCCGGAGTGCAATCCGTCGTTTTTATTTTTGGGCAGCATTGAGAAATCAATGTATCTTTATTCAAATTGGATGTATGGTACAACTCTTTTGAATCGTCCAAACATTTTTTCCCTACCCCTCGTTATTGGACATGTTTTTTAGCTGCGGAGGAAAACGAGCGAAAAAAACTCCACAACATAAAAATTATAATGTTATTTATACCTGTCACTCGACATTTGTCAGTAACATAATAAGAAATATGTCGTCTTTGTGAAATAGGGCACAGGTTGATCTTTTTTGTGGAAGTTATTATTACTATTTATAAGTCCTAAAGTGAGGAGCTCGATGGCGCAAGTGGTTAGCGCGTTCGGCTACGATCGTTGAAGTTAAGCAACTTTCGCAGTGGTCGGTCATTGGATGGGTGACCAAAAATTTACTATCTCGAGCTCCTCCGTGCTTCGGAAGGCACGTTTAGCCGTTGGACCCGGCTGCATCTGCAGTCGTTAGCACCCACCAATCCGCACTGGGCCCGCGTGGTGGGTCATGGCCCAATCTCCCTATAGTTGGTTAGTTCTTCAGGGCGGTTTCCGCACTTAGTCCTAATTATTGGTTCATTGTGCGTGTCTCAAAACATTCCCGCTTACTCCAGCCAGCCTATATCGGTCCAGAAGGAAAGCAGCCTTGATAGACTGCTGCAAGCTTCCGGAAACGATTCTGGCGACTGGAGAAGTCGTGCCCGTTGGTCGGCCACACTCCTGCATTCCATGATGACATGCTGTGGCGTTTCTTCTGCCTCCATTGTCTATAGGTGTTTGTTTAGGGGACAATGACCAGTCAGGGATCCTATAATCCTGCGAAGTTTGTACTATTTAGTCTGGTAAGGGTGCGGGCAAAACTTTTCCCAATGGGGACATTAATAGGCTGATGATGATGATGATATAGATAATAATAACGCGATATAAATAAAGTTTAAATGGAATTTCTAGTATAGACATATAATATAGCTGTCAGTTATAATTGTATATTTCGCTATGTATTTGTGCCGGAAGTTGGCAATAACACGAATAGGTGTGTTCCGGTTGTTGCATAACGCAATAACTCTGATATTGATCAATGAAATGTCATTCGGAGAGCAATCGGTGGAAGATGACAGGACGATAGGAATTTATAAGGCGTATGTGCATCGGAGCGACGAATAGATAACCTAAAAAGCGAGATCCTTATCTATTTATTCTTCTCATGTATACTAGCGGTCGCCCGCGACTTCGTACGCGTGGTGTTAGTTAGAAATAAAGGTTCACTGCTCGCTCCCCGTAGGTGATAGCGTGATAATATGTAGCCTATATGTTGACCCGACTTCTTAGTAATATTCGTTCCAAATTTGAATTCAATCCATGCAGTTCTTGAGTTCATCCCGGACATTCATACAGACAAACAGACAAAATATTGTTTTAAACTTTCATGGTCACTAACATTATAGTAATATAAGTTATTTACGGGATTGTTACCATGTAAGTACCTTGTTTTTAGCGAGTTTCCGATATTTCGGCACTGTCGCAAGCGCCATGATCACGGAGTAACTGAAGTAATTGCGGGTAGGCTGTTATTAGCTGCAGACACATCGGTCTACCCTCCGACGAAGTCTTTTATTGCGTTCGATACCCGTACCACTGTTCACATTCTCACTATTCACTCGAAACTGTTCTCGACACACAACACTTACAGTATCGTATCGCGACACGACACTTTTTTTGATTATTTCCGGTTTTACACATACGAACTCGCTAAAAACAAGGTACATGGTAACAATCCCGTAAATAACTTATATTACTATAAACCTACAAAAATTCTAAAGCTATATTTTTGGCTACGGTATCGATTGTAGATCACACCCCTAGTATTCTTTTAAAAAAATATTCAATGTACAGTTTTGACTTTCATACCATTTTATTATATCTATGTATAGATAGATTGTCGCAGGCATTGTGTATAATTCCGCTTTTAACAATGAACGGCGTCGTCCGTTTAAAAACGCTAGCTGTTTTAAAATATGCCGAAGGCATAATGTAAATTGTCTTGTCACTTTATAATATCCTACAACACAGTGTTGCCAACTTGGATTTTGAAAAAGTCGTAGGCCCGATGTGAAAATTACGTAGAATTGGTAAATTTTGTATATGAAAAGTACGTAGATCTACGTACTTTTTTCTGAGTGAAATGAAGAAGCTAGGTGAAACTGAATAAAACGAGTATTTTGTTATACAATTTCTTTGAAAACGGGACATAGAACAAAGAGTTCATGGAGAAGTAGCTGCATTGGAAGCATTTACCATGCTGTGGTAGACATTTACCATCAGACACAGACACTGGCGGGTGTCGATTCTGGCATGATTCTCTAAATTTAAAATTAAATTTAACATCAGTCTCTCCTTTTCATTCTGTATAGAGAATGACAAGGATACACTGTTGTTAAATAGGCTATTTGACACTTTTTGGAATTATGTTTTAAATTGTTAATAATTGTTCTATCAGACCGAAAAAAAATGTATTTTTTTTACCTAGAAGACATACAAAAACGCTATTAATCTATAGACTTATCTATGCTATGACGTCAAAAAATTTGTAAACAAACGCAAGCACGTAGGAAATAAATTTTCTGAGTTAATATTATAAAACCATGATTTCTAATAGATCACATGAAAAATATAGTAGTTATCATCATACACTTGGTAAAAGACTCTAGAAAAGTTGTGGTTTAAATTGCCAAGAGAAATAAACATACTTACACATGAACACATGTTTAAATCTTGCTAAATCCTGTAACTTCATCGACTGAAAGTCATTTTGTAAGTACTCATTGAATAATATTTAAAATTTAAAAATACAATTTTTAAGGTTATGAATGTTCCTACTAAGTCAAAGAATTTTGTCGTTTCTGCTTTCACAAATAATAATAATAATAATAATAATAAAACGTTTATTTGGCACAAATTACAAAAATAACTTATTGTGTTACATAAAGGTTGTGTACCAAACAGGTCACTGCTCAGTATATGTCGAGGCAACATGTGCCACGACACTGATTTTCAGCAGCAGCCTACTTAAATTAAATGACATTTAAGGTCATCGATAATAATTTAAATAAAAATTAAGAATAAAAGATTTAAATACAAATGTCAAATTACTGAAATCAATTGGATAAATATTGCGAAACAAAATGAAAGCCAAAAAAAAATAAATTAAATTAAAATTTACAGCGTATGAAATGGTGCTCAAAATCAACCATAGTGTTCTAGGTTCAGGTTAGTTCATTGCAAGTTTTGCACATCTAATAAATATTTCCTGTATTTAACTTTAAAAGTGCAAACCGTTTTGGAGTTCCTTATCGGAGGAGGAATGTTATTCCAACATTTGGTCGCTGCATAACGAAAACTACCTCGAAACGCACTAGTTCTATGTGCGGGACACCTCATACGAGATGTTATCCGCAAAGGACGCTCAGAGAAAGTCAGCTTCTCATACAAGTATATGGGGCGCTTACATTGTATAACTCCAAACAACAAACTCGCAAAATGCATTTTGCGACGGTTTTCCATATTTAGCATATCACTTCTATTTAGATAGGGTGTCACGTGCGCTCTTCGGGGAATTGGAAAACAGTATCTGGCACAAGCGTTCAAATCCTGCGTCTAGCATTAATTTAGTCAACAAAACCAATAACGGGAACCTATTCTACAAGATACAAGAGTTTTTAGATACATCTTTATAAACAATAAACATTTGTATAGTTTTTAAGTAAAGTAACAGAAAATGTTCTTTTTTATTCTAGTGAATTAAGTTATTTTACAAATTTGAATAAATTGAAGAAAGTACGTAGATTTTGGGACTCAAGTTAGTAGGTTTGCAGAAAAGGCCTAAAATACGTAGATCTACGTAAAAAGACGTAGAGTTGGCAACACTGCTACAACATTTGATAGACAATCCAATCGGCTTTTACAAAATGCCGCGGCAAATTGAAATATTTCGTTATTTTTCTTACCACGCGTGGCGCATAATCAAAACATGAAAAATGGCGTCGAGTAGTAGTTTTTAATGACACAGAAAATTATTGAAAACATCGCAAATTATACGAGTTGAACAGACTTTTCCCCAAAAAGAAGTATTGTCGGACTTCATGAAAATAATAATGTTTGCAATAAGCGCTCGTGCAAGACGTGTAAATGACATTGTAAATCAATAACTGTTCATAATTTATATAGGGCCTTGTGTTCGCCACCTGCTAACTTCTCGTGCTGATGGCAGTTTGTAATGATGTGAAAAAAAAGGAGATATTTCTTGCTCGATTTGGAACTTTACATCTGGGAAAATTACACAAAGCTGAAAATAGCAGACATGTCAAAAAAAATACATAAAAATAATTTATTAAGTCTAAGCTGTTACAAACACTTGTGAAAGTCGGGAAGCTACGTCATCGGTTCGCTAAACTACGGCGGGAGACCTAGTCCTGAGTAGGACAAGGCATGCAGGTAGATGTTATGACGTAGGCATCCGCCAAGATAGGATTTTGATCAATTCTATCCCCAAGGGGATAAAATAGAGAATGAAAGTTTGTATGAAACTTTGTCAATTTTAAACCGATCGGGCTGAGACTTTGCATGCAGGTATAAGAAGAATCGTAGATGAACGTCATTGTGTATAATACAAGCCTGAGAATAAAAACTGTAGTCTACACTTCAGCTCTACACCGAAGCGAAGCGAGGGCGGGCCGCTAGTTTAAAATAAAACAGTTGCCCCAACATTCCTTAATTTCAAGGCGGTATTTTTTTTCATACATTTCGTTACAAACACGCACATAATTGGATTGAACTCATTTAAAACTGATCGCGGTTTTTTGACAAAAATAAAATATTCTCCGGTCAGCAGCACCACACCACACCTGTTGTTTTAAATAAACCAGATTGACATTTAGTAATGAATGTGGCAACATTTAATTAGCGACCGTCGGACAACTGGGTCTGTAGTGTTGCGAAGGTCGGCATCGCCTCTCGTATCGGTTAAGTTGTGTCAAGTCTATCTTTTATACATATAATAAAACTAGCTGACCCAGCGTACTTCGTATTGCTTACAATAATTTGGAAGAAATGATAAACGACGAACGTCAAATGTTTGACAGGCATATACACATAGCCATCTGTCGGATCCAATGTAAAACATTCCAAAATCAACAACTACTAATAAATTAAAAATTAATTAAAAAACATTGTCCAGCGGACAAAATTGTGAATCTAAACCATTCTCAGATCCCCTTGAACACACACAAAAAAATTCATCAAAATCGGTCCAGTCGTTTAAGAGAAGTTCAGTGACATACACACTCACAGAAGAATTATATATATAAAGATGGTAGGAAAGTCAAAACTGTACATTGTATATTTTTCTAAAAGAAAAATAACGAAATATTTCAATTTGCTGCGGCATTTTGTAAACGCCGACTGGATTGTCTATCAATTTATTATATTGTTTTAGTGGGTAGGTCCGGCGCTGTTCCGCGTCGGGGAGTCCCACACACGTCGCACGCCTAGCCAGCGCGTGGTACGGTCCGTAAATGGGTTTTACATCGTCAAAAAAAATTTGATCCCCAAGAATTAAGACCCTTTTATATATTGAGAAGCTTCTGTCGCCTCCTCGCAGCCCAATCCCAAATATATCCCTGATGTATGTAATGCGGATCATCATTAGCCTCTTTATGTCCCCACTGCTGGGGCACAGGCCTTCACTATGGATGGAATAGGGAGATTGGGCCATGACCCACCACGCGGGCCCAGTGCGGATTGGCGGGTTCTAACGATTGCAGATGCAACCGGGACCAACGGCTTAACGTGCTTTCCGAAGCACGGAGGAACTGGAGATAGAAATTTTTGGTCACCCATCCAATGACCGACCACTGCGAAAGTTGCTTAACTACAACGATCGCAGCCTAAACGCGGTAACCACCTGCGCCATCGAGCTCCTCGAATGCGGATATATTGATAGTAATATTATGAAAAGAAAAACTGGTATTCGGGGATTCCGGGGCAATATAAGGTCTAATTACTGTCTGGACACGGAACAAGACGCTAAATTCCGGGACAATCCCGTATTTCCCGGCCATCTAGCAACCCTACTTGATATGCCGTCGATTGTACATTACGAATACAAATTGTTACTTTTCATTTCGTCGACATACAAACCTACAGGAAGCAGTTTTTCTACTACTCATCGTAAGCACGTAACTACTATGCTAAAATAAACCTTATCTTCTATAATATAAAAATGAATCGCTGAATGTGTTGCTAAGCGCAAATCTCGAGAACAGCTGAACCGATTTCGATAATTCCTTTTTTAGAATATTCCTTGAAGTACGAGGATGGTTCTTACGCAGAGAAAAATTAAAAAAAAAATGCCTGAGAATTTCCAAAAACAACACTTTTCTATACTTCCATACAAACGATTCGTAATCTCTTATCTATTAGACAAGTCCGTCCGTCCGTCTGTCTGTGGTGCTGTTTCAGCGGCCAAACCGTAAGAGATAGATAAAGAGAATATTTAAGTTATAAGTTAAGAATAGTCTGATAAGACTACAAACCGGATTTGAGTAACGTAGCACTTCCGGTTTTCGAGAAATCACGAATTTCAAACGAATCCACACAAAATCTCCGAAGTTCTCAATTAATTAAATACATTTTTTTTTAAATCTGGTTTTGGTGAACATTTGGTTCACTGGTTTGCTAGTAATACTTAAAAGTCAATTTGAACTTTAATACCATACTATAAATTTCAAATGATAGTGGAAAGGTTCCGGGAAGGCAAAACAATTGAGCGACGTGATGTCAATAGAAGTTTGGAAAAGGCAAATATACCATTTTCAGCTTTTTTATAATTACTTATATGAAGAGTCATTTAAATCTACACTACAGCTCTACACCGAAGCGAAGCGAGGGCGGGCCACTAGTTTTAATATAATAAAAATGGATGCGTGTAACTTATGTACGCGCGTGAGAAGTTATACTTCTTTAGCATCATTAAAAATATTTTTTAATTGCATGCAAATAATTAATAATTACAATAAAATAATAAAAGGACTGGAAAAGGATAGTTAAAACAGTCAATTAAGTTCAGTTTTAATTTGAAAAATTAAATAAATATTCAAAATATTCAATTAAAATCACTATTGAATTTAAGTTATTAGTCCATATGTAATTAGCACTTGTAAGTAACTAAAACACGTTGTGTCTATATAGAAACTAGAAACATGTGGATAAATATTATAAATATGAAAACAGTGATCAGAGGCGACGAGCGTGCCAACATTGTTTTTGACAACGCGATCATCTTATGGAGCTCCGTGGATCGTTCAAAGTACCTTTCGAACAGATGTCTAATAATGGTGGATTATTAACCACTTAGTGGTTAAACAAAACAACACTAACATTCATAACGCGCCCGCGGCCAACTTCATGGTGTTACTATTGTGTTACAGTGATGCGCGCGCATCTCGAAATTTCACTCACATGATTTTTTCATAACGCGCCCGCGGCTAACTTCATTATGTTACTTTTGTGTTACAGTGATGCGCGCGCATCTTAAAATTTCACTCTCATATTTTTTTCATAACGCGCCTAAAGAAGTATAACTTCAATTAGGTTGATTGGTTTGCTACAGTATAAATTAGTCTAGGTGGCGCCGCCCGCCGGTTTTGTTTCAAAAACTTGTTTCGTAATACTTAAAGTGGTGTAGTAAGGAATAGCGGGTTTACGAGTTTCGTCTCCTCACTAAATGTCAAAAGTCTTTGGCGCCTTTTTTTAGGTCATTCGGCTAGGGTTGCCAATTTTCGATATTGTTAAAAGATTTATTTTACAAGAATAAAATTCAACAATATAAAACAACATTTTGCCTGACATTATATTATGTTGACTAATATTATAAATGCCAAAGTTTGTGAGTGTGTATGTTTGTTACTTCTTCACGTCTAAACGACTGGAGCGATTTTTATAATTTTTTTTATAAAGTTAGCTGACACCCTGGCTTAATACATAGGCTACGTTTTATTGCGGGAAAATATCCCTAATACCCCCGCGGGTAACACCGCGGGTTACAGCTAGTAATTTATAAAACAACATTTTGATTTGTTAAATTACTTTATTTATATTGAACAAGGTATAATTTATTATATAAATCCTAGAGTAATATCCATAGTCTACCTACACCGTGCCCAATCGTGAGTAGATCACTTTAGTATTATGTATCACTAGAGGTCGCCCGCGACTTCGTCTGCGTTAACTAAGTTTCTTGGAAATCCCTCTGGAACCTAACATTTTTTTCGGGATAAAAGTAGCCTATGTGTTATTCTGATCTATAAGCTACATTACTGTAAAGTTTCATTAAAATCCGTTTAGTAGTTTTTGCGTGAAAGAGGAACAAACATCCATCCATACATCCATCCAAACAAACTTTCGCCTTTATAATATTAGTAAGGATATTATGATACAGTACCCCTAGCACGAAACATTATCGAATTCGTAATGTTTCCGAAATGTCATTGTCAAATGTGTACTGATTTTTAGTTCTCGTCACGTACTTTGTGCCGCTGCTGTTCAAGTTTCCATACAAAATTTGACATTGACAGTTCGGTTTGCAAACTATTCGAATTAGATAATAGTTCGTGCTAGGGGTACAGAACTAGGCTAGGCGGGGATTGTCCCGGAATTTTACGCGTTGTCCCATGTCCAGAAATTAGACTTTATTTACCCGGATTCCGATAATGTGCTTGTTTCGTAAAAAAATAACTAATAAATAAATAAATAAATATTTCCAACACTTACACCAATTAGCCTAGCCCCAAAGTAAGCACTGTAAAGCTTGTGTTATGGGATGCTATGGTAACGGATAGAATATATAAGAATATTTATATAGAAATACATATTAAATCCATGACTGGAGTACAAATGCTCGTATTCATCACACAAACATCTGCCCCCACCGGGATTCGAACCCGGGACCTCTCGAGACTAATAACGAATGATACCGCTGGGCTGTGCTTGTCATTTTAATTCTGGGGGGTGATGGGGGGTTTTGATTTGATGCTTCATATTTTCAGGGGGGGGGGGGGGGGGGGTGCAAATGTCCTGGAATTGATAAACCAGCATCTGGCAACCCAATACAGAACAGAAACTATTCTTAGTAATCTCTTATCTATTAGACAAGTCCGTCCGTCCGTCCGTCTGTCTGTGGTGCTGTTTCAGCGGCCAAACCGCAAGAGATAGATAAAGAGAATATTTAAGTTATAAGTTAAGAATAGTCTGATAAGACTACAAACCGGATTTGAGTAACGTAGCACTTCCGGTTTTCGAGAAATCACGTGATTTCTATTTTGTAATTATCACAATTTTAATTAACTATTTAAAGGTTACATTTTTTTTTAAATAAATAATTTCAAACGAAACCACACAAAATCTCCGAAGTTCTCAATTAATTAAATACATTTTTTTAAATCAGGTTTTGGTGAACATTTGGTTCACTGGTTTGCTAGTAATCGTTGATTTGATTGTGATCAAACTGCTCAGTGGTTAGTCTATGGAGTCATTCTACACTCGCGGTACGGTGCTGCAAACATCCTACTTGTCTGTCAATACGAACAATGGAATCCGAGATATGTAAACATTGGTCTGTCTGGCACGTCCCATTGTGCTGTCTAAGGGTCAATTCACGCATTGTCTACTTGGGTAAAGAAGTTGTATATACGGTATTATTACTTTGCATTACTTTGTGGACTTAAAGAAAACCCACAAAAAGCATAATACCAATAATTGACAAAGTTTTAGAAAACGATCTCACGTTATTGACTAATGTTTATGGAGTCCGTAAAAAGTGGATATTCATCATTCTGTTGTGTATTTCAGTAAAAATAACCAAATCAAAAACTCCATTTTCAAGTTGCCGCGAAAACGTTTCTCGGGACAATATGGCGTCTTACTAGTGTGTGACGTCATACGACTGTTATTAAAACGTCAAACGATACAATGCACTTTAACCGAATGTTTACTTGCGTGTGACGTCATTTCAGGCTCCGCCAATCCCAAGCGTTTTGGTGACGTGACAATAGAAGAATGAGAAAACTATTATCTTTTTCGTTAGTTTTTAGTAAAATTATGAATATTTTTTTATGTCAAAATAGTAAAAACCCCTGCCAATATTCATTCTAAACACAGATGCTAATAATTGACACTTTATTTTTAACACTGTCAAATACCCTATTACTCGTAATGTACTACCAGCCAATTTCTTTTCTGACCCACTAAAAGCTTGTTTTCTTGAAACTATTGCAAAACAATAAAGTAGCTTTTCTCTTAAAAGTACGTATCCTTGGAAAACATATTTTGAAAGAAAGAAAGAAAAGTATTTATTGGCAATACACGCAAATACATATGTAAAAGCCAGTGTGACCACGTACACCTTTAAGATGTTGATAGATGATAGTTAATACATATGTACGAGCCAGCGTGACCACGTACACCTTTTAGATGTTGATAGATGATAGTCAATACATATGTACGAGCCAGTGTGACCACGTTCACCTTTTAGATGTTGATAGATGATAGTTAATACGTATGTACAAGCCAGTGTGACCACGTACATCTTTTAGATGTTGATAGATGATCGTTAATACATATGTACGAGCCAGTATGACCACGTACACCTTTTAGATGTTGATAGATGATAGTTAATACATATGTACGAGCCAGCGTGACCACGTACACCTTTTAGATGTTGATAGATGATAGTCAATACATATGTACGAGCCAGTGTGACCACGTAAACCTTTTAGATGTTGATAGATGATAACAATACATATGTACGAGCCAGTGTGACCACGTACACCTTTTAGATGTTGGTAGATGATAGTTAATACATATGTACGAGCCAGTTTGACCACGTACACCTTTTAGATGTTGATAGATGATAGTTAATACATATGTGCGAGCCAGTGTGACCACGTACACCTTTTAGATGTTGATAGATGATAGTTAATACATATGTACGAGCCAGTGTGACCACGTACACATTTTAGATGTTGATAGATGATAGTTAATACATATGTACGAGCCAGTATGACCACTTACACCTTTTAGATGTTGATAGATGATAGTTAATACATATGTACGAGCCAGTGTGACCACGTACACCTTTTAGATGTTGAAAGATGATAGTTGTTTTGTAGTACGCAGGTAAAGAAGTCACCAAAGTTAGATATGTAAACTATTTTACATAAATAATTAAAGTATAATAGTTTAATATATTAATAAAAGTTATAGTAATAATAAGCCGAAAATGCTACTCTATATATTTTCTGATATTTTCTGAACAAATTGATTAACATGACAGATTTTGCCGCCTCCTTATGACATATTGAAAACGACATTATGTATTTGGAGTTTGGCCCATAGACTCAGGATTTCGCTATTTCTTTACCAAGGTTATTTCTTAATATGAAGAAATTAAAAGATTTTCAGCTAATTTTAAGATTTTAGAAATGATTATTTATAAATTCATTCCAAATTTTTTTTCTATAAGATTATCTATTGCATAGAAAACAAAGGTCAATTTCAAAGATCTTTGGTCCATATTCGTACAGTTTCCTTGTTAATAGACGGCCCTGAGTAAGTGCAATTACGCATTATGAAGAAAACTTGTCTGTTTTGACATTTTTAAGCGAAGATGCGGGCAATTTGACGACTTCCGTGGCCGAGTGGTTTGTACGCCGGGTTTCATGGTGTCGCCGACTCGAGAGGTCCCGGGTTCGAAACCCGGTGGGGGGAATTTGTTTGTGTGATGATGACGATGATGTTTAATATATATTTCTATATAAAATATACTTATATATGTACAGTACATGTATTCCATCAGTTACCCTAGTATCCCATAACACAACACTGCTTACTTAGGAGCTAGGCTAATTGGTGTGAATGTTGAAGATATTTATTTAATTTATTTAAGTGCGTCATGAATTAATTTGTTTTGATAGCACTAAGAAATAAATTTATCAAGAACTTTTATTTAACTTGCCCACAAGACTCATCAGTCTGCCGTCCTCAAGCTAAAACGCGGCTAAATGACACAACCAACTTTTGACATATGGCCAAAAAACGGCTCGTAAACGTAAAATTATTGCTATTTTGTAACCATTCAGCACCTGACGGATTTTTACACTTAAACTATAAACGATACAAATACTTGTTAAAGACAGATCGATAGAGTATTAAAAACTATATAAGATGCAATTTAGGGCTGAAAAATCGATCGAAAGGACGGACGGCAGCTGTGTTCACAACACTGATCAAAGCATTACCATTCATACAACATTGTTCCATTCCATTAGAAATTCCCTCGCGCAATCTTGAAACTTTTACCGATAAACAAGCTAGGCTAGGCTATTTTTCTATATTCAAATTGAAACTCATTTATTCAGTCTAGGCTGTTACAAGCTCTTGTGAAAGTCAAACGCTACGCCATCGGTTCGTAAATCTACGGCGGGAGACCTTGTACTGAGAAGAACCGGCAAGAAACTCAGCAAGGGCTATTTTTTTCTCCCTGTTTTGTTTCATACAGTGTCGTCAATTGAAAGATGACATCAAAAATTGAATACATGTGTTGATGTCAACTTCCATCACATTAATATTATTAATTAACAAAAGTTAAGTATAGCTAGGTACTATTTTTAAATTCAGAAGTGGCGATTAAACAATTTTCAAGCAAATTAGCAAAGTAAAACGACAGTCTATTATGTTAAGCCCAAGGTGACTTATCATTTATGAAATCTTTTACAGTATAGTAACCTTTCTTAAGGAGACATGTTTTTATACACACTTTAAACTTATTAAAAGGTAAATTAATTATTTCTATTAAAGTACTTATTATGTGTACAATACGCACACCGCTGGCCGAACGACGACGGCGATGTTACGATACGGCGATAACGCTCAAGGTCAAGTGTTGCGCAACTATTTATTATTTGCATAGTTCTCGTGCTAACATCACTAACTATTGTTCGACGTGGACTCTCCCCCCCTCCCCCCCCCCGTTAAGTAACGTAGAATAGTTTTGGATTAGTACCCCCACAGGTTCGAGTGGTCTAGAGGCTCCAGACGGAGAGGAGACTCCCCCAGTGGGGAGGAGATGCCATCCGCCTGGAATACCTCTAGAGACACCTATTGTTTGACTTGGACTCCTCCCCCCCTCCCCCTGTTAAGTAACGAAGAGTAGTCTTGAATTAGTACCCCCTCAGGTTCGAGTGGTCTAGAGGCTCCAGACGGAGAGGAGACTCCCCCCCCGTGGGTAGGAGATGCCATCCGCCTGGAATGCCTCTAGAGGCACCTATTGTTCACGTGGACTCCTCCCCCCCCTCCCCCTGTTAAGTAACGAAGAATAGTCTTGGATTAGTACCCCCTCATGTTCTAGTGGTCTAGAGGCTGCAGACGGAGAGGAGACTCCCCCCCCCCCCGTGGGGAGGAGATGCCACCCGCCTGGAATACCTCTAGAGGCACCTATTGTTCGACGTGGACTCTCCCCCCCCCTCCTCCTGTTTAGTAACGAAGAATAGTCTTGGATTAGTACCCCCTCAGGTTCGAGTGGTCTAGAGGCTCCAGACGGAGAGGAGACTCCCCCAGTGGGGAGGAGATGCCATCCGCCTGGAATGCCTCTAGAGGCACCTATTGTTCGACGTGGACTCCTCCCCCCCTCCCCCTGTTAAGTAACGAAGAGTAGTCTTGAATTAGTACCCCCTCAGGTTCGAGTGATCTAGAGGCTCCAGACGGAGAGGAGACTCCCCCATTGGGGAGGAGATGCCATCCGCCTGGAATGCCTCTAGAGGCACCTATTGTTTGACTTGGACTCCTCCCCTCCTCCCCCTGTTAAGTAACGAAGAGTAGTCTTGAATTAGTACCCCCTCAGGTTCGAGTGATCTAGAGGCTCCAGACGGAGAGGAGACTCCCCCATTGGGGAGGAGATGCCATCCGCCTGGAATGCCTCTAGAGGCACCTATTGTTTGACTTGGACTCCTCCCCCCCTCCCCCTGTTAAGTAACGAAGAGTAGTCTTGAATTAGTACCCCCTCAGGTTCGAGTGGTCTAGAGGCTCCAGACGGAGAGGAGACTCCCCCCGTGGGTAGGAGATGCCATCCGCCTGGAATATCTCTAGAGGCACTCGCCAATTCTCGGCTTGAGATCCCTTTAGGATCTCGCCGTCCCCAAACCCGGTGACGCTGTAGAGGTCAGCTGAGATCAACAGCATGCTTACACACTCAAAAAAAAATTTGGTTAGTTATTGACGATCTCCGTGGCCGAGTGGTTTGTACGCCGGGTTTCATGGTGTCGCCGACTCGAGAAGTCCCGGGTTCGAATCCCGGTGGGGGCAGATGTTTGTGTGATGAACACGAGCATTTGTACTCCAATCATGAATGTTTAATATGTATTTTCTATATGTACAGTATATGTATTCTATCCGTTACCCTAGTATCCCATAACACAAGCCTTATAGTGCTTACTTTGGGGCTAGGTTAATAGGGGTGATGACGGGGTGCAGTAAACGAAATTCTATTTAGTCCGTCAGATAGATGATCAAAAAATAATGGACACGTATTTTTTCTTTCGACAATCAACCAAAAAATGACAAAGTTATAGCGCGTCAAAGTTTGGGAGTAGGGGCTCGTGACGTCACTTTTGAGTGAATTTTCACTTATAAGTGTACTCAAACGTGACGTCATGCTACTTTTCAAATCAATATATCTCTGTAATGTTTATATTATGTGAAAAAAGAAAAAATACGTGTTCAATACTTTTTGATAATCTACCTGATAAACGAAGAAAAAAAAATTAGTCATCATCCCTATTGGTGAGTGTTGGAAATATTTATTATTATTATTATTATTATTCCATGTTTTGTCACTGTCCATGGCATTTGTGTGACATGAACAAAACACGGCGTAGCTAGTCTAACCTTATTCCTTGTTTATTAATAAAGAGGTCCGACGTTTAATGCGCAAAAGATTTTATTAAAGGCCGCAACGTTACATGTGTTTTGTGATATGATGGCTGAGTTTTTGTTAGTCGAAAGAACGAAGCAATTACGGCAGGGTTGTCGAATTGAGAAGTCGATATTGCCATCATAAAAGTTATCTAAAATAGTTGGACAAGATTAGTATTCATCATTATCATCAACTTATTAATGTCTCCACTGCTGGGGCACAGGCCTTCCCTATGGATGTAATAGGGAGATTGAGCCATGCACCCACCACGCGAGCCCAGTGTGGATTGGCGGGTGCTAACGACTGCAGATGCAGCTGGGACTGACGGCTTAGCGTGCCTTCCAAAGCACGTAGGAGTGTGATATAGAAGATTTTTGGTCACCCATCCAATGACCAACCACTGCGAAAGTTGCTTAACTTCAAGGATCGCAGCCGAACGCGCTAACCACCTGCGCCATCGAGCTCCTCCATCGAGGAAGATTAGTATTAAATAACAGAAACATTTGTGCTTCAGAAGGCACAGCTCACCAATCGGCACTGGGCCGCGTGGTGGGTCATGGCCCAATCTCCTTATTCCATCCATAGGAAAGGCCTGTGCCCCAGCAGTGGTAACATTAATATGCTGATTATTATGATGATGAATAAAGATTTGTATAAATATAAAATATGTAAAACATAATACTTTTCTTATTTCTTGCGTTTGTGACAACAGATTGAGAATATTCGAACGTTAAGAATTATGTAAAAATTCTATTAAACGCGCTTCATACTAATTTTAGCGTTTAGTATGTCAGACCTGTCATTTTGTTTCATATTCATTAAGAAATAAATTACATTTTATTATAGTAATATTAAGCTGTATTTATTATGGCCATCTATGCTAATATATACATATTTGTCTGTCTCATAGTGTTGCCCCTTTGAAACTTTGCCAACTCCAAATCAATGAATATTTATTTACTAATACGAGTTAATCGACTATTGTAATTTAAAGATAAAAAGGGGGTTCCCGCGACTTCTTCTGCCTGGAAAAATTGTTTATTTAGTTAAAGGATTAAACCTTACGATTTTGGTGCTCTATAAAAACTTTGAACGCTCGTTTTATCCCTTTGGGGGGTGAGTTTTGGAAAATTCTTTCTTAGCGAACGCCTACATAATATCAGCTACATTTGTGCCAAATTTCAGCACAATCAGTGATCAGTCATTGACTGTTGCCTTGACTAAAATCTAATTAATTATAACATGGCATGGTGAACAATCATGATCAAGCTGTACTGCGTTGTACTTGCACTGTGCTATTCTCAAACTCTTCCCTCTAGATTATCTAATGAGAAATCAAACGATTCATGCCACACTATACTTTGTGTGACTGTTTTTATATAGCAGCACAGCTCTTGGCTGATGGGTTACTTTTATTAAAAATGATCCATTACCACCTGACACCCGCCAATTCGCACTGGGCCCGCATGGTGGGCCCAATCTCCCTATTCCGTTCATAGAGAAGGCCTCTGCCCCAGCAGTGGGGACATTAATAGGCTGATGATGATGATGAACATTGAGGGTCTCAATTTCCTTTACTTGGAGAGATATATTGCTATAAATATGTTTACACAAGAGTCGTTAATATATTCAGTATATTTACCGTATTTTCTTACTTGGCATGCAAAGGTTATAAGTTTATTTGAAGTCTTAAAATTTTTAATGTGAGTGTAAATTAGTTTTGATTAAGAAAGCAATTAAAACAAAGGTCGATGCAATATAGCATGTAGTTAATATAAAAAAAACGAGTGTGCTTATGACCACACGACTGAAGTGAAACTTCTTTATCTCCATCTGTATGTATATATATATATATATATATATATATGTACGTACATGTATGTACATATACATATTTCATTTACTAGCTATAAGAGAAAGAAAGAAAGAAAATGTGCGCGCGCACTGTTCTTTCTCTCGCTTATACCCCCCACTCAACTCCCGTTCGCCTCGCCCGATCACACTTTTCGTAACGCGTTCGCCAGCTTACTCCCAAAGTCAAGCGTGCGTGAAGAAATTTCACTGCAATAATGCATAACATGATTCACATGTGTCATCATGTTTTGCAAGCAGTACTGTTTTTAGTCGCATTGTGACAACCCTAATGAGACCAAATTTTAAATTATCATAGTGACGACTTAATCGTTTTAAATTGAACTGACGAGTGATCTAATCAAGTAAATGTTCCGAATGAAAACTGTGTCTCTGTTTTCCTATTAACGAAAGTAATAATAAATAGTTTATCCAATGCCGGCACTCCACTTGGCTTTACGTATATTTGCTATTTGTAAACTTGACAACTGTCTGTAGGCCTTTTCGCTAATTGCTTTTGACAGATGGAAGATGAAGTGATAATCACCGAGCTTTTTAGTGGTCCACTACTGCTTTATAATAACTTCACTAGGATACTTGTTCTGAAAAGCAACGATGTATATGCAATTTTGTCTGTTCCTTTTTTTTTTGCAGCCAGGTAGATGAATGACCTGATGTTAAGTGGTGATAAGGTCCAAACGCAAAGATAGCTGGTACAGCAGTTATAAACTGCCACACCAACCATCCTCACCTTGCCGGCCTGAAAAATGCTTCTTCACGCCTCTCTTAAATAACCCCATATTGTAGGAAGAAGGGAACACGTGCGTGGGCAAAGAATTCCACTTACGAATAGTACGACATAGACATGAGTCACCAAATTTCTTTGTTCGTATAGGAATAGTGGCCACAGTAAGTCAGTGGTAAGGTCCAATGGGTACTTTTTGCTTTTGGGTCGAATCTTGAGGGTCCAACGGGTACTAGACCGCAACGTAGGCCACCGCGCGTGGTATCCGAAGAAAAGGTGATGGAGGGATAAGAGATAATAACTCCTCGGAACACTCGCCATGGTATATGTATAGTAGGTAGAATGCTCTTCATGATACATACTGTAAATCTAAAGAAAAGTTTACTAGAAAAAAAATCCACGCGGACCAGGCAGCGGACGGGACTCGAACCCGCATCCTTCGCAATCCGGGCGAATGCACTGACCATTATGCTACCACGGCCCTATTCGCCGCGTCGAAATTTTCCTAGCCTTAAGCTGCAAGGCAGCGCCATTTCTTCGCATTGTAGGTAACCCACAATGTCAAATGAATACTTTTTCAAATATTAAACATTCAGTGCATTCGCCCGGATTGCGAAGGATGCGGGTTCGAGTCCCGTCCGCTGCCTGGTCCGCGTGGATTTTTTTCTAGTAAACTTTTCTTTAGATTAAACATCTAGCAGTTAAATGCTTAAAAAAATAAATAAAAACATACTGTAAATGTCAAAAATGTTAGCAAATAGGCCGACAGAGCATGCTTTATAAGGAATGAAAAGGACAGACATGATGTCTGGTTTACAAATGAGGAGCTGGCGAACAAAACGGTACAATTACATTAAATTAAATTTCACAAGAGCATTAAAAAACTGAATGACATACCTACAGTGAGCTTTTGGCGTGATTATTAATTAAGTAATTTTAACACTATTTTAGGTGGATTTGATTGACACGAGTTGAAATTCAAATTCAGCAGGCCCAAAACCTCCGGGCTGTAATAGTTATTTATTATACAAGAGTGGAAAGTTCCTTTTTAACCGCGTGCTCGATTTGGATGACCGAGCAAGCGAAGGATTCTAAAGTTGAATCACGAGCGCAGCGAGTGATTCTAAATTAGAATCCTGAGCGTCAGCGAGGGAAACAAACGAGCACAAGGTGAAAAATCTTTCCACTCGAGTGCAATACGTAACTTTTCATCCCACCTCAGCGAGGAAATGACAAAATGAAAAAGAAAACAATTTATAATGACAAAATATTTAAGCAATAAAACGTGAAAAACTAGAATGGCGCGAAGCACGCAAATAAAACAAAGAAACCAAGAAGGTTCCAAATTTAAATTTTTTCACAATTTAAAAAGTTCTAGTCATAAATTTGGCACCATAGAGGTTACATTAAATAGGTTTAATGACGTTTTGAATTTACAATTATATTGAGTACTCATTATATGTGATGTTCTAAATTCAAATCTACTTTGCCGCTCAAGCGAATAAAATAGAATTTTCCAGCCAGATTTCGAAGCGCAAAATTACACTTTCCGAGGTGGTGGGATGAAAAATAAATTATTATATGGTACTATATTAAACCATAGATGAATGTATTTGTTTCTTAGGTTTTCACGCACATCACTCGTTAAATAAAACTAGTTTTTACGGGTTAATGCACGAAACTTTATTTATTTATTGACGTTTCGTAGCCTTTACAGGCTTCGTCGTCAGAATAAAACTTTTATTTAATTTGTCGAGCTACCTTCGAAAGACTTTTATTGAGCGTTTGGTTATTACATTGTTCGATTTTTAAGTTTTATTGTCTATGTATGAATTTATTATTTAATTTACTTAATAAAGTATTTTATTTCAAATTCTTTTTTGTAATTTTGAGTTTATTTATTTGACCCTAACTACCGTAAACTACCACCGGTTCCAAAATAGGGAGACCTTTCTGAGAAGAACCGGCGAAACAAACTCAAGAGAGTTGGTCTCGCTTCACTCGACTAGATTTCGCGGGCGTACTTGTCTAATGCGGCAACAAATACTATGCCGAAATCGGCATACCCGAGCTTTCACTGAGCCAGTCAACCTGACAGTTGTGAATGGGGTGTACGTAGTGAATGTTTTATTAAAATTTGGTGTTAATTGAATGTAAAATGCCAGTTTATGTAGTGAAACATTACAACAATAAGTAACAAGGACGCTGGGATCACATTACATTAATAAGTATAGTAAAATTTCGAAATTTCAACATAAAATAACATGAATCCTAAACGTCATTCAGGTGTTGCCGCGTATACAAGAATCAAGTCCATATGGTTGAGATTTTTATTTATAATGTGAATTTATTGTTAGTGTATTTTATTATAGAACCTATGTTATTTAAACTTACTATTAAACTTGCAATTAAACTTAACCTAGTTTTATATTATTCAACGTTTATCTTTGTTATCTACCCTTTATTCCTATGATATTCTGTTATTATTTTTAGTACCATTTTATTCAACACATTTGCTTAGCATAGTATCATTGCAAATTGACATACACATACTACAATAATGAGTTGCCGCAATTTCGGAGCTGCTGTTTTTTTGACAGCGCGGTATCTAGTCGCGTGAAGCGAGACCAATCATTTATCTATGGGTCAAACCATATGCGTAAATACCGTTTTTTTCGCCAGCTCTTTAAATAGAAAACTCGAATAGCGTAAGTGAAGTGCCCGCATAATACTCGTATCTACTTATATCTTGATGGATCGCGCTCCTCTTTAGTGCCGTATAAAGTTCATTGCTATAATAAACATGCCTTTTGCAACCCCGACAATGATATTGCCTCCTAACTGGATGTGGAATATTTTGCGAACAAACTTTGTGATGGTAATAAGCGGTGCCTGGAATGAATTACCACAGTAATCCGAATAGAGACTGTTATACTGTTCAGAAATAAATAAATATTTCCAACTCTCACACCAATTAGCCTAGCCTCAAAGTAAGCACTGTAAGGCTTGTAATGGGATACTAGGGTAACGGATAGAATACATATATAAGTATATTTTTATATAGAAATGCATATTAAACATCCATGACTGTAGTACAAATGCTCGTATTCATCACACAAACATCTGCCCCCATCAGGATTCGAACCTGGGACCTCTCGAGTCGGCGACACCATGAAACCCGGCGTACAAACCACTCGGCCACGGAGGTCGTCAATAAATTGGTGTTGACAAACACACAGGAATACAATTCTGTTCGGGTTTTCTTATTACTGTCAACAGGCTATTTGACAGTATGAAAAATGAAGTACCAATTTTTGCCATCTGTATTTATGTACTATGAATATAAGCAACGATTTTTTAATTGTGAGAAAACAATTAAATTATAACATTTTCTAAAATAAACTTTTAATAGAAATGTTTTTTTTCTACGGTCACGTGACCGAAAACGCTTGGGATTGGCGCGATAGACTAAAATGACGTCACACGCTAGTAAACTTCCAGTGAAAGTGATATTACATGGTATCGTTTGACGTTTTAATGACAGTCGCGTGACGTCACATACCTGTGGGGCGCCATGATGTCCAGGGAAACGTTTTCGCGGCAACTTAAAAATGGAGTTGTTTATTCTCTTTTTTTTTTACTGAAATAAACAGCAGAAAGATGAATATCCATGATGAATGATTTAAAATTATTTATCCATTTATAAATAACGTTAGATCGATTTCTGAAACTTGTCAAATAGGTTAGGTACCTTATTCGATTTGGGTTTTCTTCCTAAAAATTTTTACGTGAACAGTCTGTATCTGACCAAAGATTCCGATGAAGCCGAGGATTTCAGAGGAGCGCTATGGCGCGGGTGGTTAGGGAGTTCGTCTGCGATCGTTGAAGTTAAGCAACTTTCGCAGTGGTCGGTCATTGGACGGGTGAGCAAAAATCCTCTATCTCAAGTTCCTCCGTGCTTCGGAAGGCACGTTAAGCCGTTGGCCCCGGCTGCATCTGTAGCCGTTAGCACTCGCCAATCCGCACTTGGCCCGCGTGTTGGGTCATGGCCCGATCTCCCTATTCCATCCATGGGGAAGCCCTGTTCTCCAGCAGTGGCATTAATTGGCTGATGATAATGAACAAATATTATGTTATGTCATTCATATTTTAAAGTATTAATGCATATATCTAGACAAAAGCATGTCCACGTGTTTTATCGCTCTAACACGTGACAGATTTATGAATCGGTCGATTATAGACGATAAGAGCAGAGAATTTTTCAATTCTCCCAATAAACGGTAAAACTATTTGCAAAATTGATAACGAAATCGCGAATTGATCGCGTAACTCTCTACCTTACACCTTACTTAGTAATCATACTTGCATGCATACATTTACCTCTCATAATTTTAGAAACATACATTATTACAGTGCGACTAGGGTTACCACCCGTCCGGGTTAGGTCGGATATTCCCGGACTTTTAGACTATAGTCCGGACTTTTTGCGGATCTTTAGAATAGAATAATCTTTATTTGCATTAAATAGTGTTGACAAAAGGTGTTTGCATATAAAGCATATGTTAAAAGCTAAGAATCTAAAACCTATTTAGCCATATTAAATTTACCTATCATTCATTTAGTAACAAGTATTTTATCATATTATATTTATATTTAACAAATGTATTGATGAGGGAGTGTTTCCAGATCTAATGAAATGTGCTAAAGTTATCCCTCTTTTTAAGGCTGGTGATAAATCAGATCCCAGCAATTTTAGGCCTATATCTGTATTACCAGCGCTAAGTAAAGTATTTGAGAAAATAATTTATAACCAATTACTAGCACACTTTTCTATAAATAAGCTACTTCATTTAAAACAGTTTGGTTTCACTAGAGGCAAAAGTACTACTGATGCTGGAACTGCACTTCTCAAACACATTTTTGATATATGGGAGAGTAAGCACGATGCTATTGGCATTTTTTGCGATTTATCTAAGGCGTTTGACTGCGTTAGCCATGAAACATTGTTAAATAAAATGAAGCATTATGGTGTATCAAATATTTCACTAAGTCTGATACAGTCTTATCTTTCTGCTAGGATTCAGAAAGTAGTTATAAATGAAGCTGAGTCTACAGGAGCACCCATTTCTATGGGCGTGCCCCAGGGTTCAATATTGGGCCCATTGCTTTTCCTTATTTATATTAATGACCTTCCTCACTTTACAAGAGATTTGTGTGAGACAGTACTATTTGCTGATGACACCTCTTTAGTGTTTAAAGCTAGGAGAGGAAATGATTGTTATGACGAAGTAAATTGTGCTCTCTCTGAAGTCCTTCGCTGGTTTACGGTAAATAATTTAAAACTAAACTCTAGCAAAACAAAATGTGTTAAGTTTACTTTACCTAATGTGAGGCAGGTTAATACTAGTTTAAAAATAAATGAGCAGCCTGTAGAGTTAGTGGATTCTACAAAGTTTCTGGGTATTACTTTAGACTCGCATCTGCAATGGGATCCTCATATTGATGCCTTATCAAGTAGACTGAGCTCTGCGGCCTTCGCTGTTAAAAAAATAAGACTCCTAACTGATGTGGAAACGGCAAGAATGGTTTACTTTGGTTACTTTCATAGCGTTATGTCATATGGCCTTTTGTTGTGGGGCTCAGCTGCTAATATAGAAAGTATTTTCGTACTGCAAAAGAGAGCTGTTCGCGCCATATATAATTTAAAGGCAAGAGAATCTCTTAGAGAAAAATTTAAAGAAATTAATATTTTAACACTGGCATCGCAATACATTTATGAAAATATAATATATGTAAGAAGAAACTATGACGCATTTGCAAAAAAAAGTCAAACCCATAACTTAAACACGAGATTTAAGAACAAGCTTGCCGTTCCATGTTTCAGACTCCAAAAATCTAGAGGTTCATTTCTGGGATGTAGTATTGCATTGTTTAACAAAGTTCCCCAAGATCTGATTGAGCTTCCACTAACCAAATTTAAATCTCAGATTAAGAATACTCTTATGAATAAGGGCTATTATAAAGTTAATGATTATCTAAATGATCGTAATGCATGGACATAGTGTTTCTTGTAATTTCTTATTTGATGGGTATGAGTCAGTTTTGTAACAGTAGTATGGTACCTATCTAATGCCGCTTCCTATATATACTAAATATAAAATTTGTTGTAACTATATATCTATACCCTAAATAATGTAATGGAAGGTGACTTCAGAAGTATGTCTGAAGTCATTTTTCAACTTGACGACTCTGTATATATCAATACAGGGAGAAAAAAGCAGCCCTTGCTGAGTTTCTTGCCGGTTCTTCTCAGTACAAGGTCTCCCGCCGTAGTTTTGCGAACCGATGGCGTAGCTTCTTGACTTTCACAAGTGCTTGTAACAGCCTAGACTGAATAAATGACTTTTCATTTCATTTCATTTCATTTCATTTCATATAATTTAAATTCAAATTTATGTCAATATTAATTACAATTCCCAATGTCAGTTCAAAATAAAATATTTTATGTCAATTTAGTGTGATATACCTGTAATAACATTTTTTTTCAGTATGATAATTTAAGAGTATTATTCAATTCAATGTCAATATTAATTACGATTCCTGATGTCAATTTAAAAGTAATATTCATGTCAATATTATATGCATTTAAAATAAAATTAATCGACTTTTTAAAATTACATTGAATATGAATAATAAAATTACATAATGATTTAAAAACCATACCATTGCAACTGACTGAGTAATGGTACCATTTTGTGCCAAAAAATCCGGATTTTTTTTCGAAATGTCGGATTTTTTTTCAGACTTTTGAAATTCCTAAATGGTAACCCTAAGTGTTCTTCTTTCTTTTTAAATGGCTCAGCGGGGATATACCCACAATATCTGCCAATTTCACGTAGATGGCCATTACACGACAAGGGATTCTTAACAAAATTAATTTTGAAATGAGAAGTTGAAAATACTATTTTATAAATTCTGTCTCTTCCTATGTTGATTTAACGACCCTGTAACATAACACGACACATTTTATGGCATGCAAGACAAAACACAACATCAACGTCACAATACACAGAATTAACATTTTAGTGGAGGTTAAAAATGTGGCTAATTATAGTTTTAATTTGCTACATTGTATAAATTTAATAATTATACTAAATTTATTTAAATTTAATTACTAGCCTAAGTGTTTAATGGTATTGACAGGAGGGCGCTGCCGGGGAATGAGTAGTGAAATCAAGATAAGAAAGTGGTTAAAATCACCGCACTATAGGGAACGTTATAATTTACAATAACTCGCAAGGAGTAATCTATACATCTATACATACATATAAATAAAATTGGAGTGTCTGTTTGTAATATTGAAATAACCTCTTTTTACTACATGCATATGAATATACATATATACGGTACATATACCAAAATACTTTTTTTACAATTTTTGTCTGTCTTTTTGTTCCGGCTAATCTCTGAAATGACAGGACCGATTTGGACGGAACTTTTATTGGTAGTTAGCTGATGTAATAAGGAGTAACTTAGGCTACTTTTATATCAGAAAAATTCTTTTATTTTAGAAGAAAAAAACTAAAAGTTAACGCGGACGAAGTCGCAGACGGCCGCTAGTAGGAAATATAAATGGCTTTTTTACACCTTCCTAAAATTAGTTACAATTTCGGCCATGTGTCACAAGATCTTGGTCGAGTGTATAGTGATAACCTGCATGCTCACCTCTCATAATTTTAAGAGCATTATTAACTTCACCGATGCATTGTTACTTCGGAAACTGTAAGTGAAAGTTAATCCGAAGCATGTTTTCTTTAATATATAAAAAAAAAAGATAGTCTTTCAAAGCATCCACAGTTAAATTCATATTCATCAAATCGATGGAACTACCAATGCGTTGATAACAGTACAAGTTAAACTGGATTAATTATTATCGAAACGCAACGCTAGCGGCCGCTCGACTCGACCTTGGTTTGTGAACGGTGTGGCGTGCGAGAGGGAAGGAGGGAGTGCGAGCGAGACGGATATACCGGTGCCCGCGCAACGTGGTCGCCACGAGGCCTGACACTTTTGAGGTTATGTGTATTCCGATTAGATTGACGTATGCATGGATGATGTAGTTGTTGCGGGTTGGCTGGTCGATGCCGAGTGATTGTGTATATTGAACACTTGTATCAACTTTTAATTAATCTGACGGTGTAATAATTAATCATAGTTTAATAAGATTTCGCCTACCTATGGGTAGTAAAGCGCTTATAAATTAAACGTTTGAGGGACCCTCTTTTCAAGTAATAATTTTTTTTGAACACCTGTCTAAAACTTTTAATCGGTAAATAAAGATACGGAGTAAACGACTCTTTGAATTGTGAATGTTTCAATGTTGCTTAATAGATGTACCATTTAGTTTTGTTCATATACTTTTTATAGCGTTGCCATTTTTAATAAATTTTTGCGATTAATATAATTTCGAAAGGAACAGGGATCAAGTAGCTAAGTCATTGAATCGAACGCCTAGGCGTTGGTAGGGTTGCCTACTGTACTGTTTAAAACAGTATTATACTATTTTCACTACTATGTGTAGTTATTTATAATTGAAACAACTTTGATGCTATTATTATTTTATATTGGATTTCAGGCGAATATAATAATTTATTGAGCTTAATCTATTAACGCATGGTTTGGTGCCTGAAGTCTATCTGTTGGAATCTTCTATCAAAAGACAGACGATTCCTAATTTCAAATATTGAAATCATGACATTAACTTTTTAATAACTGCCAGCCGTAGGCATTACATGAACAAAGAGTTTATCCAAACAAAGAGGCTGTAACGTAACGGACGTTACAGTATACACTTTTTACTGTTGAGCAAAAATAAAGTATGCAAAATACTGTATTCAGGACGGTTAACCCCCACCTCAACGCTGAACATTCCAGGGTTAAAGTGGGAATATTTATTTAACGATCTTCATTCACACATTCAAAGTTTAGGTGTGCGTTCCATTATCGGAGTGCCTAATACTTCTTTATTGGAGACACTGCAAAATTGCGTCGAAGGGACCAAAATTTAAGCAATAGTTATATATATTATTTTAAATCTAAAGAAAAGTTTACTAGAAAAAAAAATCCACGCGGACCAGGCAGCGGAAGGGACTCGAACCCACATCCTTCGCTATCCGGGCGAATGCACTGACCACTTGCAGCTTAAGGCTAGGAAAATTTCGACGCGGCTAATAGGGCCGTGGTAGCATAATGGTCAGTGCATTCGCCCAGATAGCGAAGGATGCGGGTTCGAGTCCCGTCCGCTGCCTGGTCCGCGTGGATTTTTTCTCTAGTAAACTTTTCTTTAGATTTAAACATCTAGCAGTTAAATGCTTAAAAAATAAATAAAATCATAAATATATTATTTTAGTTTAAGATAGCACTAAACGCTATAATATTATTGCGTTGAAGGTTACCAGAATTCCTACGCGCAATGATAGTTGTGAAAATTTCATAATTAGCGTCGTCTTAAAAGTTAATTTATCGAGGTGAACTCGCAACAGCTGGATGTAATAAAATATTACAGAGTAGTGAGCACACTGAGCATTGTATATACCATACACGAGCGTTCGAAAACGCCGGCGCGTTTAATAAATAGGATAATAAATCCTGCCCCTCTATGAGCACCGCGATATGATATATAACGCGTCTTTATCATGCTCAATGTCAAATTACTATACAGTTTGACAGTTACACGCGATAAAAAACGTGATACAATGTATATTATGGTTAGGGTTGCCCCCCTTTTTTTTGTCCAAATAAAGTACATTGGATATTAAAAGTAGAAAATAAAGTACATTGCGTCCAAAATAAAGTACTTTTTATTCCACTTATTAGTTAGCTTAAATATATATTGTACATTGCTTCTAGCACTACAAATCTGTAGTTCTTTTTCGCAACGGGAAAGGTCATGGTACAAAGCCATACATACAGCCACGACAATGTTGCAAAGAAATAAGCTAAGAGCGACATATTATTTATACATACTGTCTGTCCGTTTTGCGTGTCAAAAATGTTACCTATCAATCTCTTTTTGTATATTTTATTCAAAATTTATCCCCGAGTAATCAAACCACATTAGTTTAAAGTATTTTCGCGTACTTTATTGTTGGCATAAAGTATAGAGTACAATTACCCGAAATAACGTGCAATACTTAATAATAAAGTACGGGTAATATTACTTTATAATAAACGTAGTGTAGGACGCCCTGAGACAAGATGGGATGATGATATTCGTAGGCTGGCTGGAGTGGGCTGGATGAGAGTAGCACAAAATCGGGAGCAGAACATGGGTTGATGATGATGAAAGTACGGGTGGCAACCCTAATTGTGGTGCTTATGCTACGGAGACTGGGTCGATTTCGGATATTGCGGTTCCACTAGGTCTCTTCCTATCTAGGACCACCAAGTCAATGGTGGGCGTTCTCTATCTTTGAATGCTTCTCGTTTCTCTCTTCTACTTCACAGGACACTCTTCTCCTAACCTATCTCTTGAAATTCCAAGTCATTCTACTGATTTCTTTTCCTATTCCTTCTCTGTGAATTCTGTACGTCTATGGAACTTATTGCCAGAAACTATTCGAAAAGCTCGCACTCTGAACTCGTTTAGGGATCAAGTTCGGAGTTATTTCCTATCCCAACAGTGATGTTTAATTTTTCCTTAATCCTCTCTCTTTCCTTCCTTAGATATATCTGTTTTCCTGCCATTGATATTATTGTTATTTTCTACTAGCTGCCCGCCCTCGCTTCGCTTCGGTGTAGATCTGAAGTGTATACTACAGTATTTGTTCTCAGGCTTGTATTATACACAATGACATTCATCTATGATTCTTCTTAAACCTGCATGCCAAGTCTCAGTCCGATCGGTTTAAAATTGACAAAGTTTCATACAAACTTTCATTCCTTATTTTATCCCCTTGGGAGTAGTATTGGTCAAAATCCTTTCTTAGCGGATGCCTACGTCATAACATCTACCTGTACGCCAAATTTCAGCCCGATCCGTCCAGTGGTTTGGGCTGTGCGTTGATAGATCACTATGTCAGTCAGTCACCTTTGAGTTTTATATATATATAGATAGATTACACCCCTCCTTATCTCCTTCATATTTATTTATCTTTCTATTATGGGTTGCCTGGAAGAGATTGCTGCCTAGAAATAAGGCCGTCTATATTGTGTACGTTCTATCATGTTTTTAATTTACTTATGTCTCTTGTATGGTGTAAAACAATAAAGAATATAATTATTATTTTTAACTACTATTTGCGGTCTCACCATCTCAGTTGGTTTTCAGTGAGTTTTCCGGCGATGGTGCAATTTTTAATCTGAGTCTTATATACTCGTTGCGCACTTCACCTTGTCGGGTCACACCGCCGGCCGTTAATGGCTTTAGAAAGCACTAGCTGACCCAGCGAACTTCGTATCGCCATAAAGATATGGGTGGTAGAGGGGTGAAAATTAAGGGTTGTTTGTGTTTTTAATATTACGATACATATTTAACGTAGTTTCTTTTTCCTCAGACGATCTAATAATTATTTTGAACACAAAATCGGTTATTGTGATTAAACCATGATAGCTAGATATATGTTCTCGCGGAGATTTTTGTAGGTCTTAATGGGATCTACAAACCCGTAGTACATCGTTTTGTTCTATTGTCAATAGTTTTTGCAGCGCACGCAAAAATAGGTTTTCGATTTTACACCTTGTGTTACAAAATAGCAATTTTATTACGGATCCCTAATTTTGAAAAAAAAAAATATAGCCTATAGCCTTCCTCATCGAATCTAATGATTCTTTGAGTGTTGGGTAGTCCATAAATGGACTACCCAACACTGAAAGAATCATTCAAATCGGACCAGTAGGTTCAAAGATTAGCGCGTTCAAACAAACTCTGCAGCTTTATAATATTAGTATAGATATGAAAAGTATAAGGGTAGCACTCACAGAACACAGAAAGAGGTAAGAAGAGCCTTGTGGGCGGGTCAGGCGCGCCATAGTCATGTGTGTGCAAATGCTCATAACTTGACCAAAACTTGGTTCTGATTGTGTCGTTGCTCTCAGGTATGAGCGCTGATTGGTTCGTTGTTTGATGTAGCGTCATTTGATTGGCTATTATCTTCTAGGTGGAAAAGTAGTGGAGGCGGACCGGTGACGTCAGTTCTCGTGCAAACGGTATACGATCATCCTTCTAACCCCGTTCTGTGTTCTGTGGTAGTACTTATTTCTCATACCTTGGACAACCCTTTGAGCAATGTTTCCGTATAAGGTCTCCCAACTTTAATGCTCGCACTAAGCGGCGACGTATTTCGTCGTTCTCTAATAATAGGCACTACATCTTCGTGTTTATTTTTAAAGTTTAGACTCGTGGACTTGCGTGAACTGTTTCGTTTGCTTCTTCGGATGAAACTAATAAAGTAACTTTGTTCCGGAAGAGAGAACGAAAAAAGCTATTATTATTAATGCAAGCACCATTTTTGTAGTTATTTATAATCAGTAGGATTAGCAATCAAGCAAGTTTAGTTTTGACACTATATGTATGGCCTATATCTTGCCTAATACAAGGTATTACTTTTTGTGTGAAACTATAACAGATTGTGTAGATCACGGGTGGTATTGTGATCCTGTGAAATCCTGCCATGTCCTCGTATATTTTGTGTTGTGTCTTCATAGGAGGACACGGTATTGTTATTTGGAATGGTTGTGACAGAATGGAGTCACTGAGTCACAAACCATTTTGTCTTTTGATATATTTTGTCATGTCTGTATTTATGCTCAGTAATGGAAAGACAAATAAAACTTTATTATTATTATTTTAGTCATCTGCAGTTAGGGTTACTATTTAAAAAATTGAAAAGTCCTGACAAAAAGCCGGACATTTCGATAAAAGTCCGGGCATTTTAGTCACAAAATGCAAATATCACCCAGTTAGTTACAGTGATATTATACGCGTGGTAGCTCTGAAGCAGAAGCTCGCATTGCGAGGGGGGTCTCATTGTTGATTTTTAAAGATGATTTATATTTTGTTTTTAATTAATGAGAACTTAATAAAGATTTATTTGACTTCGCAATCCGGGCGAATGCACTGACCAATTATGCTACCGCGGCCCTCACGGACCGCGTCGAAATTCCTTCTAGCTATTCTTAAGCTGCAAGGCAGCGCCATCTTTTCGCATTATAGGTAAACCCACAATGTCAAATGAATACTTTTACAAGTATTAAACATTTGAAAGAAGAAATAGCAATTATAGTTATAATTTTTATTATTTTTAAAGCATGTAACTGCTTGATGTTTAAATCTAAAGAAAATATAACTAGAAAAAAAAATTCCACGCGGACCAGGCAGCAGACGGGACTCGAACCCGCACCCTTCGCAATCCGGGCGAATGCACTGACCAATTATGCTACCGCGGCCCTCACGGACCGCGTCGAAATTCCTTCTAGCTATTCTTAAGCTGCAAGGCAGCGCCATCTTTTCGCATTATAGGTAAACCCACAATGTCAAATGAATACTTTTACAAGTATTAAACATTTGAAAGAAGAAATAGCAATTATAGTTATAATTTTTATTATTTTTAAAGCATGTAACTGCTTGATGTTTAAATCTAAAGAAAATATAACTAGAAAAAATTCCACGCGGACCAGGCAGCAGACGGGACTCGAACCCGCACCCTTCGCAATCCGGGCGAATGCACTGACCAATTATGCTACCGCGGCCCTCACGGACCGCGTCGAAATTCCTTCTAGCTATTCTTAAGCTGCAAGGCAGCGCCATCTTTTCGCATTATAGGTAAACCCACAATGTCAAATGAATACTTTTACAAGTATTAAACATTTGAAAGAAGAAATAGCAATTATAGTTATAATTTTTATTATTTTTAAAGCATGTAACTGCTTGATGTTTAAATCTAAAGAGAATTTTTTCTAGTTATATTTTCTTTAGATTTAAACATCAAGCAGTTACATGCTTTAAAAATAATAAAAATTATAACTATTTATTTGACTTATTTGATATAACTTATTCAGTAGTTTAACTGATATCGAAACTAATTAAAAAATCCAAGCAAATGAAAAAGCCGGGCAAAGTCCGGACAAAAGGCAAAAACGTCCGGATATGTCCGGAAAAATCCGGACGGATGGTAACCCTATCTGCAGTCGATAAATTGGTAGGTTCTTCACATTTTCGTAGGTAGGGCCCTGTTCACTTGAACGAGCCTCAGGACTGGCTGAAGTGGGCAGGAAGGAGTCCCACATACTTTCTTCTCGCTCCCCCAGTGGTTGAAGGATGCGTAAGGCATTTCCCAGACACAAAAAAAAAGATTCTTCACATTTTCACGATTCCCTAACTAACACAATATGAACACGGGATTTATCTATTTATTTATTTATTTATTTTTAGGGAAATAACAGCATTAATTTTTACATAAAAAATATAACATTAGTTTAAACAATTGCCTAGGTAATTTCCACTATTAATTATCTCACATAGTGTCTAATAAACACGAGAGAAAAAAGAAACAATTTTTGGTATCATAATGAACATAAACAAAACAAAAAGAAATAAGAATTTTGTGCCTAAAACGAGTTAAAAAATTAGTTTTTTAAATTTCAAGAAATTAAGATTAAATATATCAATGTGACTATATTTAGAGTTATATGATTTCATAGCTCGCACAATGTAGCGATTACTTGCATAATTAGTCCGACCCGCGGGAATGCAAAACGTATCACGTGCTCGTAGATTTGCTCTTGGACACTTTAGCAAAATTTTACTTAAAAGATATGAAGAATCGACAAGACCATTTATAACCTTGTGAAGCAAGACCAAGTCTCTGCACTCTCTTCGGATCACGAACAATTGCACATGTTGATAAAACACACACCTGTTTTAAACCAGAGCCCTAATTCATAAAGTCGACATTACGTCACTGACACATGTAAGCCGACATTTTTGTTGTGGGGTGATCTATTATATATTTTTTTTCTTTGAACGCAGAATCAGTGATTTCAATGGAGAAATTTATACGTCCTTTATTAATTCTCCTGTATAAGATCATTATCAGAAACTCATCTTTTCAAGTTTTCGTGGAGAGCACGTTTTGTAATTAACAACGAAAACACTACAATTGTAACGGAAATCTTACCTGGCCCCGTTATCTTGGCAAGAAATACAGACAAATATGTCGACATAAAAAAAGTTGAAGTAAGATACAGACAATTATAAGAAAAAGCCTGTCATTTTTATTATAAGCATTTCCGAGAATAATTCTCAAAATTGTCACTTATCACTCGACATTTGTCAGCTTTCCTAATTATGTCAATTACATATATCGACTTGGTGAAATTAGGTCCAGGTTAAACTTTAGCCAACGTTTTGGTATACAACGGCAATTGTTTCCAAAATTTAGAATTAAGAATAGAACATGGGAATCGAGAATTAGTTGAATAAAAGTGTCGTCATACAAAGTTATGGCTCAGTGTTGTGTCAGTGGACGGTGGTGACATGTGCTGTCACTGTCAGTGAGTGTCAGTGTGTGAGCATGACAGCTGGTGTCTCGACGCGGAGGAAGGCCAGGGCGAAGCGGAGCTGGGCGAAAGTGGAGCACGACGCCCAGGTACTGGTCCAATACAACACGAGACTCTTAAAAACGTAATTACTGGCGCCAATAAAAATAAGAATCGCAAATGACGATACAAATAAATAAATAAATAATAAATAAATATTTCCAACACACACACCAATTAGCCTAGCCCCAAAGTAAGCACTGTGAGGCTTGTGTTATGGGATACTAGGGTAACGGATAGAATACATATACTGTACATATATAAGTATATTTATTTAGAAATACATATTAAACATCCATGACTGGAGTACAAATGCACGTATTCATCACACAAACATCTGCCCCCACCGGGATTCGAACCCGGGACCCCTCGAGTCGGCGACGCCATGAAACCCGGCGTACAAACCACTCGGCCACGGAGGTCGTCAATACAAGGGTTTTCGAAGTGCAACTTCTTTTCGGACGGGTTGAATAGATGGAAATGAAACGGAAATGCGTCACGAGCGTCACACTAATATGTATATATATATATATATATGTGTGTGTGCGTACACAGCTCTTCCCGACGAACTCTGCGAAGGCTGAAACGCTACGAGCGTCACACGCGACAATATATACCTATATGAGTGATGTCTGCGCTGCTCCATTCCCCTATGCCTTATGCACCGCCTGATGTTAGTTTATTCAAGAGAAGAAGTTTCATTTCATTCATTTATTTATTGATTTTTTAACTTTATTGCTACTTACAAAATGGACAAAAGGCGGACTTGACGCTAAAAGCATTCTCTGCCAGTCAACCTATAGGTATACAGAGAATGCACTTTTACCCTTAGTGATGTTGTTTTGTCTATATAACCATTAAATCCATCGGTCCAGGCAGAAGACAGGACTCTAACCCGCACCCATCGCTATCTAATTAAGCTACCGCGGCCCTGACGGCCGTGTCGAATTCTTTCAAGCCTTTCTTAAGCTGCAAGGCAGCGCCATCTAGCCGCATTATAGATAACCTACAATGTCAAATGAATACCTTTCCAAGTATTAAACATTTGAAAGAATAAATAGCAGTTCTAAATAAATAAAAAAATATAACCATTAAATATTAATTGCATTGCTAAAACGCTATGATAGAAGTTTTGTTGCTCATGGCATTTTACTTTCATCTTATATGATGAATACGTGCCGATGTAATCTAGCTCTCCCAATCGCAGTGTTACCAACCCTTACCAAAATTTTACCCTAATATTTTTTAAATTCCCCTAAAATCCCCTAAATATAGAAATTTATATGTACCTACTTATCTTATTACCTAAATTCTTTCGTTGCTCATAAACTTAAAACGTTACATATTTAGTTAAAGTAAATTATTTTATTGAATAAATACATTTTCCTAATGGAAAATCAAACGAAAATGAGCTGACAGGCTGTTAAATCCTATTTAGCTGTTTTGATTGGTGGAAGGCAAAGAACTTTAGTCCATACAGCCTTAGGAAACAACCTGCCACACAGTGAGTTCAGTCGGTGCGTTCCATTCTACGCACAAAACTGAAAGAAAACACACGCTTTGTTTTTCGATTTAATTGGAAGTTTTGTTAAAAGCCCCTAAAAGAACCCCTAAAACCGTCTTAACCCTTCTAGCCCCTAAATCTGGGGGCAAAACCCCTAAGTTGGGAACCGTACCCAATCGGCACAAAATACCGCAATGAATTACGTCATAAACGGTAAACTGTATATTACAGCAATAGCCATTGATCCCCCGACTACATGGGATCAATAAATCCAACGATAAGGATGTCTTTATATAAATAATAAATAAATAAATAAATATTTCCAACACTCACACCAATTAGCCTAGCCCAAAGTAAGCACTGTAAGGCTTGTGTTATGGGATACTAGGGTATACATATACTGTACATATATAAGTATATTTTTTTTTATAGATATACATATTAAATATCCATGACTGGAGTACAAAATGCTCGTATTCATCACACAAACATCTGCCCCCACCGGGATTTGAACCCGGGACCTCTCGAGTCGGCGACACCATGAAACCCGGCGTACAAACCACTCGACAAAGGAGGTCGTCAAATTATATATATATATATAGGAGCTCGATGGCGCAAGTGGTTAGCGCGTTCCGCAGCGATCGTTGAATTTAAGCAACTTTCGCAGTGGTCGGTCATTGGATGGGTGACCATAATTTACAATCTCGAGCTCCTCCGTGTTTCGGAAGGCACGTTTAGCCGTTGGTCCCGGCTGCATCTCCAGTCGTTAGCACCCACCAACCCGCACTGGGCCCGCGTGGTGGGTCATGGCCCAATCTCCCTATTCCATCCATAGGGAAGCCTGTGCCCCAGCAGTGGGGACATTAATAGGCTGATGAGGAGGAGGATATATATATTTCAAGTTCTTTGGCAAATTAATCATTCCTGTATACATAGGGACAACTTTGTTATATACACCTTGCTATAGACCACCTCCTTGGCCGAGTGGTTTGTACGCCGGGTTTCATGGTGTGGCCGACTCGAGAGGTCCCGGATACGAATCCCGGTGGGGGCTGATGTTTGTGTGATGAATACGAGCATTTGTACTCCAGTCATGGATGTTTAATATGCATTTCTATATAAATATCTTTATATATATAATTCTTCTGTGAGTGTGTATGTCACTGAACTTCTCTTAAACGACTGGACCGATTTTGATGAAATTTTTTGTGTGTGTTCAAGGGGATCTGAGAATGGTTTAGATTCACAATTTTGTCCGCTGGACAACCCCTATTTTTTTAGGGCGGTACGAAGTTCGCTGGGTCAACTAGTACTTATATATGTACAGTATATGTATTCTATCCGTTACCCTAGTATCCCATAACACAAGTCTTATAGTGCTTAGCTTGGGGCTAGGCTAATTGGTGTGAGTGTTGGAGGATTTTATTTATTATTATTATTTATACAAACAAATACTGGTTACTCGCTCTCGCTTCGCCTTCCCTATGGATGGAATAGGGAGTTTGGGCCATGACCCACCACGCGGGCCCAGTGCGATTGGTGGGTGCTAACGACTGCAGTTACAGTTAGAGTTGCCACCTTTTTTGTCGAAATAAAGTACATTGGATATTAAAGGTAGATAAAAAAGTACATTGTGTCTAAAATAAAGTATTTTTATTCCACTTTATAAGTAAGCTTAAAAATATATTTTACATTGCTACTAGCAACTTTTAATAAATAATTTGCTACTAAAAAGCTGTAGTTCTTTTCCTCAATGGGAAAAAAGGTCATGATACAAAGGCATACAGCCACGAAAATGTTGCAGGAATTAGATTAGGGCGACATATTCATACTTTCTGTCCGTTGTACGCAAAAATTCTTCCTATCAACCTCTTTTTGTATACCATATTTTATGTAAAATTAATCCCCGAGTCATCAAATCACATTAAATAAAGTATTATCGCGTACTTTATTGTTGGCCTAAAGTATAGAGTACAATTACTCGGCAACCCTAGTTACAGCCGGGGCCAACGGCTTAACGTGCCTTCCGAAGCACGAAGGAGTGAGAGAAAGCAAAATTTTTGGTCACCCATCCAATGACCGACCACTGCTAAAGTTGCTTAATTTAACGATCGAGCTTTTCTTATTCATTTCTACTTTAGTAAGTAGTTCACTGCATGGTACCTTGGAAAGTTAATGCCAAACGTTGGCATACAAAGTGAAAGTATCTCTTATCTATTAGACAAGTCCGTCCGTCCGTCCGTCCGTGGTGCTGTTTCAGCGGCCAAACCGTAAGAGATAGATATAGAGAATGTTTAAGTTATAAGTTGAGAATAGTCTGATAAGACTACAAACCGGATGTGAGTAACGTAGCACTTCCGGTTTTCGAGAAATCACGTGATTTCTATTTCAAACGAAACTACACAAAATCTCCGAAGTTCTCAATTGATTAAATACTTTTTTTTTTTTTTTTGGTGAACATTTGGTTCACTGGTTTGCTAGTGGCTTTTTAATAGTTTTCAAGGATCACAAACAACTTTTTTTTTTTCTAAAGGATGTCAATAATTTTGAGCAAAATAGTTTATTTATTTATTTATTAAAGGTCTGCCAACATTTTTACACCTTAACTTACATAATCACACTTATATGTAACAATTTTCAGCATAGTGCAAAAACAATTACTGGCAAACTCAACATGAACAAAAAATAAAACGGAAGTACATATATATATAAAGTATTACACTGGCATTATAACTAAAGGATATCTTTGTATATATAATTCTTCTGTGAGTGTGTATGTCACTGAACTTCCCTTAGACGACTGGACCGATTTTGATGAAATTTTTTGTGTGTGTTCAAGGGGATCTGAGAATGGTTTAGATTCACAATTTTGTCCGCTGGACAACCCCTATTTTTTTTAGGGCGGTACGAAGTTCGCTGGGTCAGCTAGTTTAATATAATTCTTACATTCGTCTATTCGCCTGTAACAACCAACTCACCACACCATAAATATCATAAATAACCATTGCACATTCAATAAACTTAAACTATACTAAAAAATAAAACAAAAATGCATTAAAACACTAAGTTAAATGGAATATATATTAAATTAAATTTGAATTTGGCTTATAGTTGTTTAAAATAAACTCTTTAAATGGCAATCTTGCTAAGTTGGGAAATATTCCGTCTAGGATATCACTAAAGCCTCGATGACACGGAGTGGGTTTACAAGCTACAAGCCAGCGAGTTCGCTAGTAGCTTGTAATCTCGCCCCGTGTCATCGAGTAGCAGATGGTAAAAAAGCCGATGACACGGAGCGAGTTCAAGCTGCTAGCAAACTCGCTGGCTTGTAGCTTGTAACTCGCTCTGTGTTATCGAGGCTTATATGTATTGTAATGCTATATTGCTTATTTGTATCTTAGGTTTTCACGTACATCACTCATTAAATAAAACTAGTTTTAAAGGGTTAATGCACGAAACTTTATTTATTTATTGACGTTTCGCAGCCTTTTCAGGAGGTATATTACCCTAGCGTAACAATTTCATAAGTCCATATCCTAAGGTATATAGTATTTTGTTGCTAATTTGTTGCTATTTTGTGCCGCAAGAATTGATTTTGTTGCTCCATGATTTCTCGGAAAAACGCCAGTTACGCTAGCGTAATATTACGCTAGCGAAACCACAGCGATAACTCGGAGGCAAAAGCAGTTAGAGAAATCAGATGAAAGGCATATTTTGTTGCTATTTTGTTGCTGTAAGATAAGCTGGTTAGATATGGAAAAATTCCCCCCATTCATGGGGGGCTAACTACCCTTATTCTTAGATATTTCAGATTTTTCGTATCTTGTGAACTAAAGCAGCTAGCGGCACGAGACAAACGCCGTATTTTGTTGCTATAAGGTAGGCATGCTGCGTACATCATAATCACAACCCTTATCGGGGTATGACCAACCCCCGACCTCAAGACACCAGATAATTCGTATCTCGTGAGCTAAAGCAGCTAGCGACCCGAACCCAACGGCGTATTTTGTTGCTATTAGATAGGCATGCTGCGTACATCATAATCACAACCCTTATCGAGGTATGATCAACCCCCGACCCCGAAGACACCAGATATTTCGTATCTCGTGAGCTAAAGCAGCTAGCGACCCGAGACCAACGGCGTATTTTGTTGCTATAAGATAGGCATGCTGCGTACATCATAATCACAACCCTTATCGGGCTATGACCTACCCCCGACCTTGAAGACACCAGATATTTCGTATCTCGTGAACTAAAGCAGCTAGCGGCACGAGACAAACGGCGTATTTTGTTGCTGTAAGATAAGCTGGTTAGATATGAAAAAATATCATCCCTTCATGAGAGGCTAACTACCCTTATTCTTAGAAATCTCAGATATTTCGTATCTCGTGAGCTAAAGCAGCTAGCGACCCGAGACTGCTGTTTTAGTCTCCGAATCCTGGCTTAAGCCTTCTCTGCCCTCTTCATTCTATACTTTTCCTGGCTTCCATTTGATACGTAATGATCGCATTGGTTCTCGAGGTGGTGGAGTTGCAATTTACTTACATACTCATATTCCCTTTACTATAATTAGCTCCTCCACACAGCCTCCTCCAGCGAATGCTGGCGAACATCTACTTGTCGAGGTTCTCCTGTCACATACCAAAGTCCTTCTCGGAGTCTATTACAGCCCCTCTTTAAATGTTAACTTCTTCAGTTCTTTTGATCAGCTCTTAGGAGATGTTGTCCCATCTTATTCATTGATAATGGGTGATTTCAATACCTGTCTTCTGAAAAATGATTTCCGTTCTGCCTCCCTTAATTCTGTTATTAGCTCTTGTAATCTTCATATTCTTCCACTTAATGCCACTCATCATTTCCCAAACTCATCTCCTTCACTTCTTGACTTTTTTTTTTTTTTTTTTTTTTTATATTACTAGGTAGGCAATAGTAATATATAAAAAAAAAAAAAAAAAAAAAAAAAAAAAAAGAACCGAAGATATCCCGGACGCCAGCCTGTACGAGATTAGTGTAGCTCTGAAACAGCTCAAAAACAATAAGGCGCCGGGTGATGACGGAGTTACAGCCGAGCTTCTGAAAGCAGGTGGACGACCAGTCTTGAAATCTCTTCAGAAGCTATTTAACTCTGTCATACTCGAGGGCAGAACGCCTAGCGCATGGCATAGGGGAGTGGTGGCGCTTTTCTTCAAGAAGGGCGACAGGGCCCAATTGAAGAATTACAGACCCATCACGCTCCTGAGTCATGTATACAAGCTGTTTTCGAGAGTCCTCACGAATCGTCTCGCGCGCAGGTTTGACGACTTCCAGCCTCCCGAACAAGCCGGATTCCGAAAAGGGTTTAGTACCGTAGACCACATCCATACGCTGCGGCAGGTTATACAGAAGACCGAAGAGTATAACCTGCCATTATGCTTGGCGTTTGTGGACTACGAGAAAGCCTTCGATTCGATCGAGACATGGGCCGTGCTTCGGTCACTCCAAAGGTGCCAAATAGACTATCGATACATCGAAGTGTTGCAGTCGTTGTATGAAAACGCCACTATGTCAGTTCGACTCCAGGACCAAAACACGAAGCCAATCCAGCTGCAGCGTGGTGTAAGACAGGGTGACGTTATATCACCGAAACTGTTTACAGCTGCGCTGGAAGACGTTTTCAAACTTTTGGACTGGAGCGGACTTGGCATCAACATAAACGGCGAGTACATGACGCACCTTCGATTTGCAGATGATATCGTAGTCATGGCTGAGACCATGAATGACCTTGGCACAATGCTCGGCGACCTCAGTAGGGTGTCCCAACAAGTGGGTCTCAAAATGAACATGGACAAGACGAAAATCATGTCGAATTCCCATGTATGTATGTACCCACTCCAGTGACTGTTGGGAGCTCTACACTGGAAGTTGTTAACCAGTACGTATACCTGGGACAAATAGTCCAACTGGGTAAGTCCAACTTCCAGAAAGAGGTTAATCGACGAATCCAACTTGGCTGGGCAGCGTTCGGGAAGCTACGTAGCATCTTCTCGGAACATCTACCGCAGTGCCTCAAGACGAAAGTCTTCAATTCGTGCGTGTTGCCAGTGATGACATACGGAACCGAGACGTGGCCGCTTACAATGGGTCTTGTAAGAAGGCTCAAAGTCACCCAAAGGGCAATGGAGAGGGCTATGCTCGGAGTTTCTCTGCGTGATCGAATCAGAAATGAGGAGATACGCAAGAGAACTAAAGTCACCGACATAGCCCACAGAATTGCAAACCTTAAGTGGCAATGGGCAGGGCACATTGCTCGCAGGACCGATGGCCGCTGGGGCGGAAAGGTCCTCGAGTGGCGACCGCGTACCGGGAAACGCAGTGTTGGCAGGCCCCCCACAAGGTGGACCGACGATCTGGTAAAGGTCGCGGGAAGCCGCTGGATGCGGGCAGCATGGGACCGATCGTTGTGGAAATCCATGGGGGAGGCCTATGTCCAACAGTGGACGTCTTTCGGCTGAAATGATGACTAGGTAGGCAAATGACTCTACCCCACCTGATGTTAAGTGGTGATAAAGTCCAAACGCGAAGATAGCTGGTACAGCAGTTATTAACTGCTACACCAACCATCCTCACCTTGCCGGCCCGCAAAAATGCTTCTTCACGCCTCTCTTAAAGGACCCCAGATTATAGGAAGGAGGGAACACGTGCGCGGGTAAAGAATTCCACTTACGAATAGTACGACAAAGAAATGAGTCGCCAAATTTCTTTGTTCGTGTAGGAATAGTGGCCACAGTAAGTCGATGGCAACGTAGGCCAGCGCGCGTGGTCCTCTGAAGAAAAGGTGATGGAGGGATAAGCAAGAATAGCTCCTCAGAACACTCGCCGTGGTATATTCGGTAGAATGCGCTTAATGATGCCACATCACGGCGTAATTGTAGAGACTCGAGTTTCTTAGTTGCCTCTTCATCGCCAATGATGCGGGCAGCGCGCCGCTGCAACCTATCCAAGGCATCGAGTAAGTACTTTGCGGAGCCATCCCAGAGGTGCGAGCAATATTCCACGCAGGACCGCACTTGTGTTTTGTACAACAAGCACAGTTGATCGGGCGTGAAAAAACGCCGCACCTTGTTCAGGACCCCGAGTTTGCGTGAAGCTGTTTTGATCAACGTTTCGATGTAGTTCTTTGGATTCAGGTCTGAGCGAACTTCCATACCGAGCATGGTAATATTGCTCTGTAGCGCCAGTGTTGTGCCCTGAAGAGAGGGAAGGGGAAGGAATGGCGATGTTTTTGCCGTGAAAGCGCAAGCCTGAGTTTTCTTGGCATTGAACTCAACCAAGTTCCTAGTACCCCATTCGGAAATGTGGTCTAAAGCCCGATTGAGCTCAACGACAAGATTCTCCCGTTTCTCCACGGTTTCTACCTGTCCAGCCGCCGCGTGTCCAAAGTATCTCGCATGCACTGTGCTATCGTCTGCATAGCAATGAATATTCGCAAGTGGAATCAAATCATTGATATGCAGCAGAAAGAGTGTGGGGGATAGAACGGAACCCTGAGGAACACCGGCATTCACTGACATGAACTGCGAACTACATCCGTCCGTAAGGACGCGAATTCTACGCTCATGCAGGAAGTCAGCTACCCAGGCGCAGAGCTGAGCAGGCAGACCGTATGCAGGAAGCTTGGAGAGAAGGCTCTTGTGCCAGACCCTGTCAAAAGCCTTGGCGATGTCAAGGCTAATAGCCAGAGACTCTCCCCGCTTGTCTATAGCTTCAGCCCAGATGTGTGTCACGTACGCTAGAAGGTCACCCGTCGATCGATTCGGCCTAAATCCGTATTGACGATCGTGAATTAGAGAGTAATCTTCTAGGTAGCGGGTCAGATGGTTGTTAAGGACCCTTTCTAAGACTTTACACAACACTGAGGTGACAGCTATCGGCCGATAGTTGGCCGGGTCTGAGCGGTCCCCTTTTTTGGGCACTGGTTGCACATTGGCGTCTCTCCAAGCTTCCGGCACACGCCCCAAAGAGTAAGAGAGTTGGTACAGTCGCGTAAGCACGGGAGACAACTCCGCTGCACAATGTTTTAGAACAACTGCTGGGATGCCATCGGGTCCACTAGCTTTCCGGACGTCGAGTGCTTGCAATTCCGCACGAACATCACGCTGCCTGATTTTAATGTCAGGCATCGTAGTGCCACAATGAGGTAGTGTAGGTGGCAGTGCATTGCAATCACTGATTCGGGAGTTAGCCGCAAAGAGCTTTGCCAACGAATCGGCTTTCTCTTGCGGCTCATGAGCTAGTGACCCATCTGGACATCGCAGAGGTGGCAGCGAGGGCTGGCAAAAGTTGTGTTGCACGGCCTTAGCCAAACGCCAAAAACTACGGGAGCCCGTAGGGTGCGTTAACAATTCGTGGCCAGTACGTGCTACACGTTGGGCATCCGCTCTGATGTAAGCCTTCTTACAAGACTTGGAAGCACTATTATAGGCAGCTTTCAATGAGTTAACCCCGGGATCCTTAAGAGCGCGGCCTCTGATCCAAGCGCGATATGCCGCCTGCTTACGAGAAACAGCATCGGCACAATCGCGATTGAACCAGCGGTTACGTGTGCCCTTACTGATGAGATCAGAATGTGGAATGTAATACTCCATTCCCATTACGATCTCCTCAGTAATGGCAACGGCACTGGATGATAGGTCCTTTTCATTGAAGCAGCGCTGCTTCCAAGGGACAGACGCAAAGTAATCGCGCATACCATCCCAATCTGCCGACCCATAGTGCCAGACCCTGCGTTTGACCACCAATGGTCGAGTTTTGGCCTGTGGCACCTTGACAGATATCAGGCAATGGTCTGATGAACCTAGTGGGGCTCGAACCACAATCTGATACTCCTGCGGATGGGTCGTAAGCAGAAGGTCTAGTAAAGAAGGCGCTTGACTTGCTATATCTGGGATCCTGGTGGGCTGATCAACCAGTTGTGTCAAGTCATACGTGAGAGCGAATGCATGGGCAGAGATCCCTGCATGGTCGGTTTTGGAAGAGCCAAGCCACAAACCGTGGAGGGCGTTAAAGTCTCCCAAAAACACCAGTTCTGCGTTGGGAAATTGCGCCTGGGCATCATCTGCTACCCTACTGAGGTGGTCAAACAGTCGAGTTGTCTCAGCGTCGCCGGTGTGAGATCTGTAGAGGCACACGTAGACTCTGGCCAAAGGACCAGAGTCTACATGTACCGCCAACATGGAAAAGGAGGGGTCTTCCAGGCAGCTCAAACGGCGACAACAAACATCCGCCCGAACATACAGGCATACGCCGGCTTTTGTTCTGAAGGATTCTTCAAGCGCGTAGCCGGGATATTTAAGGTAGCCTGTGTCAGCGGGCGGAAGTATTTGTGTCTCCGTGAGAAACAATAGTGCTGGCCGTGCTGTCTCAAGATGGTGGTGGACAGCATTGAGGTTAGAGTGGAGTCCGCGTATATTACAGAACTCAACCTCAAACAGCGCGGAAGGCGTGGGGGTGTGCACCGCTGTACAACCAAACTTTATTTTACGGGCTGCCATCATGAGAAAAAGTTGAGAGACGTGAATCGAGTGGAGTTAGTCGCGACAAAGACAGGCAAATATATGGAGGCACGTTTTCCCGAGTAACTGCCTGCGAAAGAGATACGCCGACCCAACGGACGGAAGGGCCCCCGCACCCTCCCGGGAGTGGCCGCCGGGACCCCACGCCCCGGTCACCAACCGGCACGACGGTCCACCCCGAGATTATGCGTGACATGATGGGGCAGCCTCGCGAACTGGTTAGGAACGCTCGGGCCCCTGTACTGTGCCACGGGCGGCCAGCGGGACAGCCGTTTCTACGGGTCTCCCTGGCCGGTGGGTCGATGCAGTCCTCCCGGCATCGGTTCGACGGATGCCTCCACTGGACCGAATCTGTCGCGGCAATCTCCACTCGAGCTCTGGTTGTACGCTGGCTGACCCCGAAACGCGCGTGAAGCACTTCACGGGTTTTTCACCATGCGTACGGTGGTAACAAACCAGGCGGGTGTTAGGCACCCTACCACCAGAAGAGCAGATGGAAGCTCTGATATCCCTCAGTCGCTTCTTACGACACCCGCGGGAAGTGAAGGGGCGGTGAGTGGTATTCTTTCTCCGTCACCGCACGGATAAAAATAGTCTCTTCTCCTCATCTTGTCATGAAGCATGGTCAATGTTCGGCTGATGCCTTTTCATACCATGACTTAATTTTCTTGTCCTACAAAATTCGTCCTCCCAAAATTAAACCCAAAGTCATTTTTCAGCGTAATAGGCTAGTTGCCTATATTTTAAATAGTGGTTAATAATATACCTTGATGTTTATTTAACCCCCAAAAAATATTATTTTAAATAAAAAATTACATTAGCAATATGTATATTGTATTTTAAAAAACATATTCAAATTTCCCTCGAAAACGCTCTAGACTATCATGGCGTCTAGAATGACGTCACGCCGTGGAAAGCAAACAATACGCTGTACGCCGACTATTAAAATTATTTAGTTAAAAATGAATCCATCGTATTACAAGTACTGCATAGTGTCCTAGTATAAAAGGAGAAGCATAAAACGCCAGACAAACTTTTTTTTAGGTATATTACCCTAGCGTAACAATTTCATAAGTCCATATCCTAAGGTATATAGTATTTTGTTGCTAATTTGTTGCTATTTTGTGCCGCAAGAATTGATTTTGTTGCTCCATGATTTCTCGGAAAAACGCCAGTTACGCTAGCGTAATATTACGCTAGCGAAACCACAGCGATAACTCGGAGGCAAAAGCAGTTAGAGAAATCAGATGAAAGGCATATTTTGTTGCTATTTTGTTGCTGTAAGATAAGCTGGTTAGATATGGAAAAATTCCCCCCATTCATGGGGGGCTAACTACCCTTATTCTTAGATATTTCAGATTTTTCGTATCTTGTGAACTAAAGCAGCTAGCGGCACGAGACAAACGCCGTATTTTGTTGCTATAAGGTAGGCATGCTGCGTACATCATAATCACAACCCTTATCGGGGTATGACCAACCCCCGACCTCAAGACACCAGATAATTCGTATCTCGTGAGCTAAAGCAGCTAGCGACCCGAACCCAACGGCGTATTTTGTTGCTATTAGATAGGCATGCTGCGTACATCATAATCACAACCCTTATCGAGGTATGATCAACCCCCGACCCCGAAGACACCAGATATTTCGTATCTCGTGAGCTAAAGCAGCTAGCGACCCGAGACCAACGGCGTATTTTGTTGCTATAAGATAGGCATGCTGCGTACATCATAATCACAACCCTTATCGGGCTATGACCTACCCCCGACCTTGAAGACACCAGATATTTCGTATCTCGTGAACTAAAGCAGCTAGCGGCACGAGACAAACGGCGTATTTTGTTGCTATTTTGTTGCTGTAAGATAAGCTGGTTAGATATGAAAAAATATCATCCCTTCATGAGAGGCTAACTACCCTTATTCTTAGAAATCTCAGATATTTCGTATCTCGTGAGCTAAAGCAGCTAGCGACCCGAGACCAACGGCGTATTTTGTTGCTATTTTGTAGCTATAAGATAGGCATGCTGCGTACATCATAATCACAACCCTTATCGGGGTATGACCAACCCCCAACCCCGAAGACACCAGATATTTGGTATCTCGTGAGCTAAAGCAACTAGCGACCTGACACCAACGGCGTATTTTGTTGCTATAAGATAGGCATGCTGCGTACATCATAATCACAACCCTTATCGGGGTATGATCAACCCCCGACCCCGAAGACACCAGATATTTCGTATCTCGTGAACTAAAGCAGCTAGCGGCACGAGACAAACGGCGTATTTTGTTGCTATTTTGTTGCTGTAAGATAAGCTGGTTAGATATGAAAAAATATCATCCCTTCATGAGAGGCTAACTACCCTTATTCTTAGAAATCTCAGATATTTCGTATCTCGTGAGCTAAAGCAGCTAGCGGCACGAGACAAACGGCGTATTTTGTTGCTATTTTGTAGCTATAAGATAGGCATGCTGCGTACATCATAATCACAACCCTTATCGGGCTATGACCTACCCCCGACCCTGAAGACACCAGATATTTCGTATCTCGTGAACTAAAGCAGCTAGCGGCACGAGACAAACGGCATATTTTGTTGCTATTTTGTTGCTGTAAGATAAGCTGGTTAGATATGATAAAATATCATCCCTTCATGAGAGGCTAACTACCCTTATTCTTAGAAATCTCAGATATTTCGTATCTCGTGAGCTAAAGCAGCTAGCGACCCGAGACCAACGGCGTATTTTGTTGCTATAAGATAGGCATGCTGCGTACATCATAATCACAACCCTTATCGGGCTATGACCTACCCCCGACCCTGAAGACACCAGATATTTCGTATCTCGTGAACTAAAGCAGCTAGCGGCACGAGACAAACGGCGTATTTTGTTGCTATTTTGTTGCTGTAAGATAAGCTGGTTAGATATGAAAAAATATCATCCCTTCATGAGAGGCTAACTACCCTTATTCTTAGAAATCTCAGATATTTCGTATCTCGTGAGCTAAAGCAGCTAGCGACCCGAGACCAACGGCGTATTTTGTTGCTATTTTGTTGCTGTAAGATAAGCTGGTTAGATATGAAAAAATATCATCCCTTCATGAGAGGCTAACTACCCTTATTCTTAGAAATCTCAGATATTTCGTATCTCGTGAGCTAAAGCAGCTAGCGACCCGAGACCAACGGCGTATTTTGTTGCTATTTTGTAGCTATAAGATAGGCATGCTGCGTACATCATAATCACAACCCTTATCGGGCTATGACCTACCCCCGACCCTGAAGACACCAGATATTTCGTATCTCGTGAACTAAAGCAGCTAGCGGCACGAGACAAACGGCGTATTTTGTTGCTATTTTGTTGCTGTAAGATAAGCTGGTTAGATATGAAAAAATATCATCCCTTCATTAGAGGCTAACTACCCTTATTCTTAGAAATCTCAGATATTTCGTATCTCGTGAGCTAAAGCAGCTAGCGACCCGAGACCAACGGCGTATTTTGTTGCTATTTTGTAGCTATAAGATAGGCATGCTGCGTACATCATAATCACAACCCTTATCGGGGTATGACCAACCCCCAACCCCGAAGACACCAAATATTTGGTATCTCGTGAGCTAAAGCAACTAGCGACCTGACACCAACGGCGTATTTTGTTGCTATTTTGTTGCTGTAAGATAAGCTGGTTAGATATGAAAAAATATCATCCCTTCATGAGAGGCTAACTACCCTTATTCTTAGAAATCTCAGATATTTCGTATCTCGTGAGCTAAAGCAGCTAGCGACCCGAGACCAACGGCGTATTTTGTTGCTATTTTGTTGCTATAAGATAGGCATGCTGCGTACATCATAATCACAACCCTTATCGGGCTATGACCTACCCCCGACCTTGAAGACACCAGATATTTCGTATCTCGTGAACTAAAGCAGCTAGCGGCACGAGACAAACGGCATATTTTGTTGCTGTAAGATAAGCTGGTTAGATATGAAAAAATATCATCCCTTCATGAGAGGCTAACTACCCTTATTCTTAGAAATCTCAGATATTTCGTATCTCGTGAGCTAAAGCAGCTAGCGGCACGAGACAAACGGCGTATTTTGTTGCTATTTTGTAGCTATAAGATAGGCATGCTGCGTACATCATAATCACAACCCTTATCGGGCTATGACCAACCCCCAACCCCGAAGACACCAGATATTTCGTATCTCGTGAGCTAAAGCAGCTAGCGACCCGAGACCAACGGCGTATTTTGTTGCTATTTTGTTGCTATAAGATAGGCATGCTGCGTACATCATAATCACAACCCTTATCGGGCTATGACCTACCCCCGACCCTGAAGACACCAGATATTTCGTATCTCGTGAACTAAAGCAGCTAGCGGCACGAGACAAACGGCGTATTTTGTTGCTATTTTGTAGCTATAAGATAGGCATGCTGCGTACATCATAATCACAACCCTTATCGGGCTATGACCTACCCCCGACCCTGAAGACACCAGATATTTCGTATCTCGTGAACTAAAGCAGCTAGCGGCACGAGACAAACGGCGTATTTTGTTGCTATTTTGTTGCTGTAAGATAAGCTGGTTAGATATGAAAAAATATCATCCCTTCATGAGAGGCTAACTACCCTTATTCTTAGAAATCTCAGATATTTCGTATCTCGTGAGCTCTCGTGCTTTAACTCACGAGATACCAAATATCTGGTGTCTTCGGGGTTGGGGGTTGGTCATACCCCGATAAGGGTTGTGATTATGATGTACGCAGCATGCCTATCTTATAGCTACAAAATAGCAACAAAATACGCCGTTGGTCTCGGGTCGCTAGCTGCTTTAGCTCACGAGATACGAAATATCTGAGATTTCTAAGAATAAGGGTAGTTAGCCTCTCATGAAGGGATGATATTTTTTCATATCTAACCAGCTTATCTTACAGCAACAAAATAGCAACAAAATACGCCGTTTGTCTCGTGCCGCTAGCTGCTTTAGTTCACGAGATACGAAATATCTGGTGTCTTCAGGGTCGGGGGTAGGTCATAGCCCGATAAGGGTTGTGATTATGATGTACGCAGCATGCCTATCTTATAGCTACAAAATAGCAACAAAATACGCCGTTGGTGTCGGGTCGCTAGCTGCTTTAGCTCACGAGATACCAAATATCTGGTGTCTTCGGGGTCGGGGGTTGGTCATACCCCGATAAGGGTTGTGATTATGATGTACGCAGCATGCCTATCTTATAGCAACAAAATACGCCGTTGGTGTCAGGTCGCTAGTTGCTTTAACTCACGAGATACCAAATATCTGGTGTCTTCGGGGTTGGGGGTTGGTCATACCCCGATAAGGGTTGTGATTATGATGTACGCAGCATGCCTATCTTATAGCTACAAAATAGCAACAAAATACGCCGTTGGTCTCGGGTCGCTAGCTGCTTTAGCTCACGAGTTACGAAATATCTGAGATTTCTAAGAATAAGGGTAGTTAGCCTCTCATGAAGGGATGATATTTTTTCATATCTAACCAGCTTATCTTACAGCAACAAAATAGCAACAAAATACGCCGTTTGTCTCGTGCCGCTAGCTGCTTTAGTTCACGAGATACGAAATATCTGGTGTCTTCAGGGTCGGGGGTAGGTCGTAGCCCGGTAAGGGTTGTGATTATGATGTACGCAGCATGCCTATCTTATAGCTACAAAATAGCAACAAAATACGCCGTTGGTCTCGGGTCGCTAGCTGCTTTAGCTCACGAGATACGAAATATCTGAGATTTCTAAGAATAAGGGTAGTCAGCCTCTCATGAAGGGATGATATTTTTTCATATCTAACCAGCTTATCTTACAGCAACAAAATAGCAACATATTTTGTTCACGAGCTACGAAAGATCTGGTGTCTTCAGGGTCGGGGGTAGGTCGTAGCTCGGTAAGGGTTGTGATTATGATGTACACAGCATGCCTATCTTATAGCTACAAAATAGCAACAAAATACGCCGTTTGTCTCGTGCCGCTAGCTGCTTTAGTTCACGAGATACGAAATATCTGAGATTTCTAAGAATAAGGGTAGTTAGCCTCTCATGAAGGGATGATATTTTTTCATATCTAACCAGCTTATCTTACAGCAACAAAATACGCCGTTTGTCTCGTGCCGCTAGCTGCTTTAGTTCACGAGATACGAAATATCTGGTGTCTTCAGGGTCGGGGGTAGGTCGTAGCCCGATAAGGGTTGTGATTATGATGTACGCAGCATGCCTATCTTATAGCTACAAAATAGCAACAAAATACGCCGTTGGTCTCGGGTCGCTAGCTGCTTTAGCTCACGAGATACGAAATATCTGAGATTTCTAAGAATAAGGGTAGTTAGCCTCTCATGAAGGGATGATATTTTTTCATATCTAACCAGCTTATCTTACAGCAACAAAATAGCAACAAAATACGCCGTTTGTCTCGTGCCGCTAGCTGCTTTAGTTCACGAGATACGAAATATCTGGTGACTTCAGGGTCGGGGGTAGGTCATAGCCCGATAAGGGTTGTGATTATGATGTACGCAGCATGCCTACCTTATAGCAACAAAATACGGCGTTTGTCTCGTGCCGCTAGCTGCTTTAGTTCACAAGATACGAAAAATCTGAAATATCTAAGAATAAGGGTAGTTAGCCCCCCATGAAGGGGGGGAATTTTGCCATATCTAACCAGCTTATCTTACAGCAACAAAATAGCAACAAAATACGCCGTTTGTCTCGTGCCGCTAGCTGCTTTAGTTCACGAGATACGAAAAATCTGAAATATCTATGAATTAGGGTAGTTAGCCCCCCATGAAGGGGGGGGGGGATTTTTTCATATCTAACCAGCTTATCTTACAGCAACAAAATAGCAACAAAATATGCCGTTCATCTGATCTCTCTAACTGCTTTTGCCTCCGAGTTATCGCTGTGGTTTCGCTAGCGTAATATTACGCTAGCGTAACTGGCGTTTTTTCCGAGAAATCATGGAGCAACAAAATCAATTCTTGCGGCACAAAATAGCAACAAATTAGCAACAAAATACTATATACCTTAGGATATGGACTTATGAAATTGTTACGCTAGGGTAATATACCTCTTTTCAGGTCAGGTTAAATACAAATTAACAGCGACAGCTATTCCTAGATTTGACTTGAACGTGTACCATACCATTTAAGCTTATGTATTTATGCTGAAATTAGTTTCTTGGTTCTTACAGGAGCTCAACATTACTTGCAAGGCAATTCCCCTTACTATTAGCTTTGTCAACTCGAACAGTAGTTGCTGTTTTTCCAGTACAAACTATAATGCATGGGGGCAACCCCATCTCAAGTACTTTTAAAATTCCAACAATATAAGATCATAATAATAGGAAAAAATATTGATGTTCGTTATCTCTCTTCCCCGCAGGCTTCAGATTTCACGGACATTGGCGACTGGCCGACGCTAAGTGCGGCAGTCGCTGGCCCAAGATGTCACTCCACGCCGCCCCCTCAAGACACTGACTCCTCGCACCACAACGGAAACGCGGTGAGTAAATACCCCCTCCCCCTACAAACGCCGTGATGTTTTGCTGTTATAAAAACCCCCGCGACGCAGGTAAGAGAGAAAGTAAGAGAGAATCCACGCACCACAAAGGAAATGCGGTAAGTGTCTCCTCTCCAATCTGGGAGAGCATCGTCCACCCACAGAAGAATATAAATTCTCGAACTGTTTGAAAGCAATTGGCCTGAATCTTGTATTGGGTGCAAGGTGTCACTCTAAGCTGCCGCCTCAGGTCACAAACCCCTCGCACCACAACGGAAACGCTGAGTAACTACACCCCTAGTCTGAGAGAGTACTTTCCACCTGCATAAGAATTTATCTTACCCTCAACCCTCCTCAGTCTGGGAGAGTATCTACCACCTACAGTTCTTGACGAGCTCGATGGCGCAAGTGGTAAATGCTATATGGTATGCTACGATCGTGATCCTCCGTGCTTCGGGAAGAACCTTAAGCCCTTGGTCCCGGCTGCATCTGCAGTCGTTTACATCCATCTGTCCGCACAAGGTCCGCTTGGTGGGACATGGCCCAATCTTCTTATTCCATCAAAATGCTGTGCTGTGCTTAATAGCTGATGATGATGAAGAATTGTAATCCTACTTCTCCCAATTGCTTTCTCTCCGATCTATTCTGCCTACTAAATTTATTTTATATGTAACTAACGTTAATTCATTCGTGGCCTTTTGCTTTTCATTGTTTCTGACTATTATGTACTCATTTTTCAGGACCAAGACCGTAAACCCCTGGAGGAACATCACCACCAGCAGCAGCCCAAGGCTGAAAAGGTGGAGCCGACGCAGAATCACCAAACACACGGAGACAAGCACGACAAACAAATCGACAAGACGAAACCGCAAGGTGAGTGTGGTAACATTTAAACCGGCCCATTCACAATACTGCAGCAGGGACGATTTGAGGTCACAGCTCAAGGATATGTAATATCCCTAAATACACCACATGCGCTAAAAATGTGTCCCAATCAAGAAGTGCTTGAAGACGACTCGAGCACTTCTTGGTTCACATTCACAGTGACGCGCGGACCATTGAAAAGTGAACATACCGCAGAGCTCCGGAAAAAAATGCGAAATAAATACTTAATAGTATTGTAGTGTCGTTTTTTTTGACAGGTATCTAATCATTGTTTGTTAATTTAACGCATTTGAAGCTAATTTTGTTCGAATATTTACTATAAACGTGATTTATATTTGTGATATTCAAATACATGGTCGGTTGAATCATTGTTTGTTAATTTAACGCATTTGAAGCTAATTTTGTTCTAATATTTACTATAAACGTGATTTAATATTTGTGATATTCAAATACATGGTCGGTTGTGTATCCGTCTCTTTTCCTCGCGCTCCGTACCTGCTATATTGCTAACAGCGCATTCAGAATTACGATATAGAGTCATAGAAATAAAGTCTATACTTTTCCGCTCATAGCAAAAACAAGTCATAAAATTTTACGAGCTTGCATTTCGAACTGTCATAACTTTATGACGCATGCGCTTAAACTAAGACCTTATTTTAATATGCGTTAATGGTGACTTTGAATGTTCAAATAATGCCTTATATTATTTGTGACTACGCGATCATCTTACGAAGCTCCGTGGATCAATCAATGTACATTTTGGACAGGTTTCGACAACGATTTTGTTCGTGATGTTGTATGTAGGGTATTAAATATCGTTGTCACAGTTCACTAGACCCGGCACCCGCCCAGCATCGCCTGATCTTGTGCGGTTGATATTCTTGTATGGGTTTCTATGGGTACGCGCTCACTACATCAATAGGGCATTTGACAGTATTAAAAATAAAGTGACAATTGTTAGCATCTGTATTTAGAATGAATATTAGCAGGAGTTTTTACTAATTTTACAGAAAAAATATTCATAATTTTACTAAAAACCCACGATAAAAATAATAGTTTTCTTGTCTATTGTCACGTGACCCAAAACGCTTTGGATTGGTGGAGCCTAAAATGAAGTCACACGCAAGTAAACTTCCGGTTAAAGTGACATTTGATTGTATGGTATGACGTTTTAATGACAGTCATGTTATGTCACATACCAGTGAGCCGCCATAATGCCCAGAAATACGTTTTCCGCGGCAACTGGAAAATAGAGTTTTTGAATTAGGTTTTTTATCGAAATACGCAATATAATGATGAATATCCACTTTTTATGGACCCTATAAACATTAGTGAATAACGAGAGATCGTTTTCTAAAACTTGTCAAGTACCCTATTGCTTACCGTCACTAGATCGCCACGTTCGCTCGCTTGCCGTCTTTTAGCCGCTGGTTGTAAACACGCTTCTCCTGAGTGGACCGGGCGTGGCCTGCGAGTAGACAACACATTTCATTTTCTTACTCATTAAGCGCATCAGCTATTAGAGCGAATTCAAGTTTTGTAAAATTAAGTATTGTGAAAACACACGTGTAAATCTAGTGACGATTTGCAAGCCAACACAGAACTTAATTATCGCTGACAACTCGGAGTCAACTGCCCGGCGGCGCGGCGTTCATAGTTTTTTTTTTCACACTTACACCAATTAGCCTAGCCCCAAAGTAAGCACTGAAAAGCTTGTGTAACTGTTAGAATACATATACTGATACATATATAAAAAAATATATACAGGGTGAAATTGAATGTTTTAATGAAACTTCGTGAGATTGTTGCGTTACGTGTATAGAGTATGCTTGATTTTTTCGGATTTTTTTACAATTTTTTTTTCGTTTTTTATTTTTTTTAATTGTACATTTTTATGTCCTTTCCTCCTTTTGAGTAATAATTATTTTTAAACACGTATTCATAGTAAGTGAAATATAACAAATAAATAAGCACTACTAAAATAAACGTAAAATAGTGGATGCGGCCAGGCGAGGCCGACGCCGGGAAATCCGGCGTATATACCACTCGGTCACGGAGGTCGTCAAAAACACATTTTAAGTTCATCATCTCTTATCTATTAGACAAGTCCTTCCGTCTATGGTGCTGTTTCAGCGGCCAAACTGTAAGAGATAGATAAAGAGAATATTTAAATTATAAGTTAAGAATAGTCTGATAAGACTACCAACCGGATTTGAGTAACGTAGCACTTCCGGTTTTTGAGAAATCACGAATTTCAAACGAAACCACACAAAATCTCCGAAGTTCTCAATTAATTAAATACATTTTTTTTTTATAAATGAGGTTTTGGTGAACATTTGGTTCACTGGTTTGCTAGTTGTAGATAATACATCTGTATTTCCGTTAGTGACGATACCTAACACAGTACTTAATTTTCGCTGACAATGCCAAGTCAACTATACGTCCGCGCGGCGTTTACCCGTTGCCAACGAGGCGTCCACCCGACGTTAGCTAGTTGACAACGCGGCGTCGACCTGCTTTTACTCGTTGACAACTAGTCGTCGTCTTGCAACGAGACGGTGCCGGGTGACTCTATTGAGCTGTTAGTCTGTTTTTTTTATATAGCCAGGTAGGCAAAGTCCAGACGCGAAGACAGCTGGTACAGCAGTTATAAACTGCTACACCAACCATCCTCACCTTGCTGGCCTGCAAAAATGCTTCTTCACGCCTCTCTTAAAGGACCTCAGGAAGTGGGGAACACGTGAGCGGGCAAAGAATTCCACTTACGAATAGTACGACAAAGAAATGAGCCACCAAATTTCTTGGTTCGTGTAGGAATAGTGGCCACAGTAAATCGGTGGCAACTTAGGCCAGCGCACGTGGTCCTCCGAAGAAAAAGTGATGGAGGGATAAGGGAGAATAACTCCTCAGTTTTGTTTTGGGTGAAAGGGTCTGATACTCACAGTAATCGTTGTTCACAGGCGTCGGCAAAGCGGGCAACAAATCTGGCAAACACAAATGGGTGCCGCTAGACATTGACGTGAAGGCGACGAGGCCCGGCAAGCATGCGCCGTCGCACAACCAGAGGCAGGACCACGGTATGTTTGCATTGACGATTTTTTATATTTTTATTGAAAGCATTATGACTATAGATCGGATAATCGGTAACATGCATTTACTTATCACTAGGGATCGGATAATGGGATACATACATTTACCTAAAGTTAATTAAAATAATATACCGAGATTCACTAATCGGATGTATAATTTACTTAAAGTTAGATTTTAATTTCCCATTCGTGTATGTGTGGGTATGTAAGGTGTAAGAGAAATGGCGGTGTGGTTAATAAAAAATCCGATCCGATCTATAGTGATAAGGGACATGCTCGCTCAATACGATCACTTAGACTTATTTGCTGACGGTCTAGGGAGATTAATTACCATGACTCGCCAAATTTTAGATTCTGGGTTTTAACTTTGATGTTTTTTTTGGCTTTTTAATTGTGATTCAACTTATGACTATTTCTATTTAATGAATGTTTTTGTATTGCACTGCATTGACTTGTTGGTGTGTTGGATTTGCTCTGTGAACCAGCATGTGAAACTGAATAAATAAATGCATGTATCCGATTATCCGATCTCTAGTGTTAAGTAAATGCATGTATTCGATTATCCGATCTGTAGTGATAAGTAATATTGTGGCTTATTCTTCCTTTATGATTTTGCCTATCCACAGAACACACAAAGAGGTTAAAGGGACCTTGTGGGCGGGGCAGGAGTGCCACAGTTATGTGTGAGCAAATGCTCATAACTTGGCCAAAACTTTGTTTTGATTGCGTCGTTGCTTTCGCGTGTGAGCGCTGATTGGATCGTTTTTTTTTGATGTCGCGTCGTTTGATTGGCTATTGTATATTAGAAGGCAGTGTAGTGGGAGTAAGCCGGCGACATAGGTTCCCGTACAAACGGTCTATTTTTACCATTTTAACCTTTTTCTGTATATCTGTCTATAGGCACATGATCACATGAAACATAAATAATTATTATAATTTAAGATTTGTAGTCCCGTAATTTAGGCCTTATACCTCTTCTCCATAGAGGTCATAGGTTACGCACGCGGGTATATTAAAGTGTTCCCATGGATTGTTGCGATTGAGATATTCTTGTCTTTGTTAAATCCAAGGGAAATACATTGCTCTGTAATGTATAAAGTTAGCTATAAGCCGGGGGTTTAAAAATGATGCCATTTCTATGAAACATCTATTTTTAAATGAAGAAAAATTTGCTAGATATAAATCCACCCGGTCCAGGCAAGAGACGGGACTCGAACCCACACCCTTCGCTATCTGGGCGAATGCACTAACTATTATGCTACCGCGGGAACTTTTTTACGTTCCCTAAAATATGGTTGGCGAAGCGATGGCTGGTTCCTGCGTCATGCTCGTGAACGCGTCCTGCCAGCGGGGATGATTCTGCTCTATACTGCTTCACTATTTAGATGTTGTCTTTTATACCTAATATGGATACCGTTTTGTATTTATATTGTTTGACACAACAATCAAAATGCGAGTGGAAGTTGTATTGGTAGCGAGAGATTTTTTTTTATATGTTGCTGCTTCTGTTTAATGCTGATGAGTTTCTTGCACTCGTTCTACTCATCAGCTAAAAGATGTCTTAAATGGGTGGTAGGAAAAAATATTGGACGATTCAAATGTGCTTTCAAAAAATGTAAAAAAAAAAATACTAGAAAAAATTCCACACAGACCAGGTAGCAGATGGATCCGCGTGGAGTTTTCTAGTAAAAATGTTCTTTACATTTAAATATCTAGCAGTTACATTCTTAAATAATTAAGAATGTAGCTTTCAATAAGTCCATTTTAATGAAGTATAATTTGATTTAATTTGATAGACACCGTGTCCCTGAACGGCGAGGACCGGCGCGCAGGCCCCCAGTCAGGCGCGGACCGGGGCTCCGGGCGGGGCCGGGGCGCGGGCCGGGGCGCGCGCGGGATCCGACGCAGGCCCGCGCCGCCCCTGCACCTGCCCTACCATGATTACCATCACGACCTGCCGCAGGTGAGTTCAACAACTTCATGAATCGGCATAGTGTTTTCCCCAAAAATCTACCTTTAAAGAGGTGAAAATAGGGGTAAATTCATAGTTTTAACTCTGTAATCGTGTTTTAGGAAGATGAAAAAAGAACATAAGTTTACAAAATGTGACTGACGAAACTGTAATGAAATATTGGTTGAGCAACAAAGTCGCGCAATGGAATGATATCGCTTAAAATTAAACAATTAGTAAAATAACAATATTAAATAGCCTTAGTTTACAATCAATACTATTAAAGTGCGTAGATTTATATTCTTTTATCGTAGGAATATTAATTGACCAGTAAAAGAAATGCTTTTTTATAAAATAACCTCAAAGTGCGCAAGGTACCAAAAAGCATGGCGGTTTTACACATTTTTTTGCAATTTTTCATTGAGTATATTCAATTTATACGGTTGTGTACCACATTATTGAGACTTTGACCGTTGGCCATGCTGGATAAAGACAATATAATTTTACAAAAAAATCTAGGAAATCCCTACTTAGTAACTTTCTATAAAAAATGGTTGCCTGTAAAGTCGGTTTTACGGGCGAAGATTTTACGTGACAACGTCTTTTTCTCGGTAGAATATTTATTGATATGAATATAATTAAATTGCACAATAGGAACAAGGAATTGACTGAAAATAAGAATTGCACAAATTTTAACTATAGAAATATATTTTGTTTACTAAAACATTGTACATGTAAACTTAAACTTAACACGAGAGACTCATCGTAACGTTACCGAGCGTTACACTTTTTCATAAGTGACTCCCAGCCGCAACCTAATTTAAGACGTTGTCACGTCAAAATTGAGTACTTTTTAATCCAGAAATCGCCTTTGGGGAGATGAAAAAGTAGGGTAGTTTTACCTTTTTTTTATTTAAACCCCGCACTGATTGAATTGTCCCCGAAAATGTAGTGTTACTTTTTACCCCAAATTATCTTATTTTAGTGAGCTGAAAATGTAGGGTAGTTTTTACCCCAGAAATCATGTTTTAATGAGAAAGGGAGGGGGTTTTAAAAGGGAAACCGATTAAGTTGTTAGTAGGAAACAATAATTTTTTGTTTATCGTATAGGTTCGCGTGGGCCAAGGTCTAGTATCCGGCGTAGTAGGAAGCTTGGGGGCGTAGTAGTCCAGTACCCGTTGGGAGCGCCCTTAGCGCCGCCATTAGCTCAAGCCTTCTACTACGGGGCCTCTTATAAACCACTCATACTTATATGAATTCATACTTCTATCTACTATATTTTGTATGTGAAAGTGCATCTGTGTGTTGGTATACAGATAATTTGAGTTCGGGGAAATGACATAAGATCGTTTTTATTACAGAAATCATCTTTTTAAAGGGTAAAAAGAGGGAGTGGAATCAGCATAGTATTTCCCCAAAAATCGACCTTTAAGGAAGTCAAAAGAAGGGTAGAGTCAAAGTATTTTACCCAGTAATCGTCTTTTACGAAGATAAAAATGTTGAGTAGTTTCTTAACTAAGAAATCGTCTTTTAGGGAGGTGAAAATGTAGGCTAGTTTTTACCCTAAAAAATGTATTTAAGGGAGCTGAAAATGTAGGGTAGTTTTTACCCCAGAAATCGTCTTTTAATGAGAAAGGGAGGGTTTTTAAGATTGTAATGATTGTAATAAACAAACATTTCTGTTTACCGTATAGGTTCGCGTAGGCCAAGGCCTAGTATCCGGCGTAGTAGGCAGCGTGGGGGGCGTAGTAGTCCAGTACCCGCTGGGAGCGCCCTTAGCGCCGCCATTAGCTCAAGCCTTCTACTACGGGGCGGCTGCCGCTAACGCTACGCCCTACGGCCTGGGGCTAGACCATACCACGCTGAAGGAATTGATCAAGAAGCAAATGTGAGTGAATTTCATTGTAATTTAAGCAGGTTGCCTTCGAAATTGATAGATCCAGTCCAGACAAAAATGTGAGTGTGACACTTTCGAACTTGGAAAAATGATGTCCAGATAAAGATGTGAGTAGTTTGGTCTACGATTCTAAATACCCTAGATACACCAGCATGAACAAAATCGTGCCCGAAACCTGTCCAAAAAGTGCATTAGACGATCCACGGAGCTCCGAAAGATAATCTCGTAGTCAAAAACAGTATAAGGCATTATTTTAACATTGAAAGTCACCTTTAATGCATACCGCACAAGGTCTTAATTAAAACGCATGCGTTAAAGAGTTATTACAGTTCGAAATGCAAATATTCTCTGACTCTACGCGCCATTCTGAATGCGCTTATAGCAATATAGCAGGTACGGATTGCGAGGAAAATAGACGGCTATATTACCGATCATGCATTTGTTTATCACAAATATCAGGGCCGCGTTAGCATAATGGTCAGTGCTATTCGCCCGAATAGCGAAGGGTGCGGGTTCGAGTCCCGTCTGCTGCCTGGTCCGCGTGAAATTTAACATTGAAATATTTTATAGCAGTGTGACCTAAACCCGCACTTTACGCACGCTTTTCCGTGACCTAAGTTGCCTATTTCTGCACGGTGTGTAAATGAATTGACCAACTTCACTCATGTAGAATTAGTACATTACTAACTAACGTAACTTAACTTTACTATGCCAATCAAGGAATAAACGTTCATGGATACATTGAAATTCTATTTTGTTGTAATGATATTTGATTTTTTCCTTTTGAAATATACTTTCAAAATGGTAATCTGAACCGGAATTCTTTCTTTTCAGAGTTTGACTTGCAGTCTGTATTGCAATTCTTTGTGATTGCAATACATGAATTTTACTTTAAAAACACTAATCGCATCCATCCTCGCTCCGCTCGGGCGCTAACTTCACGCCGTGCAGTAATAGGCAACTTAGGTCACGCGTATCGTAATGTACTATTCTTTACTTAAACATCGAGCAGTTGTCGAAGAGTATATAACTTTAAAACATCATAGGCTGTTGTATTTGTATGTTTTAATATCGATTCTCGTCCCGCAGCGAATACTACTTCAGTCCTGACAACTTAGCACGCGATTTCTTCCTCCGCCGCAAGATGGCGGCCGACGGAACCATTCCTGTCACTCTGATCGCGTCATTCCACCGCGTGAGAGCTTTGACTGCGGACGTGCAGTTAGTGCTGGACGCCATAAGGGACTCGGATAAACTGCAGCTGATTGCTGGATTCAAGGTCAGTATGATACAATTGTAGGAAGGCCAAAGGGGAAGATCTTCCTCCGAGCTGGGTGATGGTAGCTCGGAGGCCGCAGCCCGACTGATGTTGGTCGGGCATTGTATATATGGAGTGTTAGCATCCGAATTTCACTTGCGCGATGTAGGCTTCCATACGTATGAATCGCAGCGACGGCAGCGCCATCTCTTGAGGAGGCGAGTGATGATTTCCTCCATCCATTGGATATATGTGGGGCTTATAAATGTCGCCGCCACACAATTAAAATGGTTCTCTTTCTCATATCACACTTTATCATGATATACTGCACAACCTCTTTTTGTATGATAATTATGTACTTATTATTATCATAACTCATCACTAAGAGCAACTGCACATTGAGCCACTAAACGCGACCACTGGTGGAGTAGTCTGGCCACCGAAAAAATCGAGTGGCCGCCACTAAACGCGACCTCTAGTGGCTTAGTCTAGCCACGGAATAAAAAGAGTGGCCGCCACTAAGCCACTGGTAGTCTAGAGGCCGCCATTAAACGCGACCACTAGTGGCTTAGTCTAGCCACGGAAAATATAGAGTGGCCGCCACTAAGCCATTGGTAGTCTAGTGGACTCCATTAAACGCGACGACTAGTGGCTTAGTCTAGCCACCGAAAAAATAGAGTGGCCGCCATTAAACGCGGCCACTAGTGGCTTAGTTTAGCCACCTAAAAAAATCGAGCGGCCGCCACTAAGCCACTGGTAGTAGGCAAGGAATATAATGTACAAAGTCAATTGTACTGTTTGTATTACTGGTCTATTAAATTTATAAAATTCAGTTTAATGCCAACCGTTTTGTATTAAATTTCTGATAGTGCCACTTAGTACATTCTTTTCTTCAAGAATTTTGTCAGCAACCATACACTTAAGATCCATATTAAATTCTTGTATTCCCCAAACACAGGTGCGAACAGCGTTCGAGCCCACAAAATGGCCCATTCTCGACATCACAGCAGGCGGGCCGAATCCAGAATCCGAGGAAACTACACAAAACCAGAAATCACCGGAAGACATCAAACCCAAAGAGGAATCCGAAGCCAAAAACCCATCGGGCAACGAAAAGACCACTACCACTTCTGACGGCGAAACCAGTTCCGAGCCGAACAAAACTAGTTCGGACTCCAATAAGACTAGTTCGGACACGAATAAAACTAGTGCGGTCCCGAACAAGACTAGTTCGGACTTGAATGAAACTATTCCGGAGGTCAGTGCGTCCGCAATTGATGCGGTACCGGTGCCGGTAGCAGTCAAAGAGTTGAATGTCAGAACGGAAGGGGCGAAGAAAGAAGCACCCAGAATAGAACCGGAGACCATTGTGGAGGTTTCGGCGTTGGAGGAAGTCAGAGTGGTGAATAATGCGCCTGAGGTTAGTGCTTTCTGCTATATCTTCATTATTGTCGCCTACTCGAGACAAGTGCGGATCCAGCTTTGGCGCCAGGGGGGGGTCATGTAGCCAGTTTTGGCGCCAGGGGGGTCATGTAGCCAGTTTTGGCGCCAGGGGGGTCATGTAGCCAGTTTTGGCGCCAGGGGGGTCATGTAGCCAGTTTTGGCGCCAGGGGGGTCATGTAGCCAGTTTTGGCGCCAGGGGGGGTCATATAGTCGTGGTATATTAAATATTGAAAGTACTTAAATAAAATCCCCCTGCGTTTGGTCCATCTGTACTCAGCCCAGGGGGTGGTCATGAACCCCATGACCCCCCCCCCCCCCCTGGATCCGCCCTTGACTCGAGAGGGCCCGGGTTCGAATCCGTGATGAATACGAGCATTTATGCCGTGCTCAAACTAAAGTGCAGATAAGTGACATGTGGTCGATTTTTTAGTCTTAAGTTTCACCTTATAGTGTTTTTAATTCTCTATCGATCTGTCTTTAACAAGCATCCGTATCATTTTTAGTTTATGTCTAAAAATCTGTCTTTATGATGAATGGTTCATCATCATCATCATCATCAGCCCATTAATGTCCCCACTGCTGGGGCACAGGCCTTCCCTATGGATGGAATAGGGAGATTGGGCCATGACCCACCACGGGGCCCAGTGTGGGTTGGTGGGTGCTAACGACTGCAGATGCAGCCGGGACCAACGGCTTAACGTGCTTTCCGAAGCACGGAGGAGTGAGAGATAGTAAACTCTTGGTCACCAATTAGCCTAGCCCCAAAGTAAGCACTGCAGGCTTATGTTATGGGATACTAGGGTAACGGATAGAATACATATACTGATACATATATAAGTATATTAATACAGAAATACATATTAAACATCTATGACTGGCGTACAAATGCTCGTATTCATCACACAAACATCGGTCCCCCACCGGGATTCGAACCCGTTAACTCACACCTAGAAAAGCGGAGATCGTCATAGTTGGTATAATTATAGTTCAGCCAAATCATGCTTTATAAAAAAAAGTGTAGAGAATTAAGCCAGCATCAGGCCTATTATAATGATACTAGCAAACCAGTGAACCAAATGTTCACCAAAAAAAAAAATGTATTTAATTAATTGAGAACTTCGGAGATTTTGTGTGGTTTCGTTTGAAATAGAAATCACGTGATTTCTCGAAAACCGGAAGTGCTACGTTACTCACATCCGGTTTGTAGTCTTATCAGACTATTCTTAACTTATAACTTAAACATTCTCTATATCTATCTCTTACGGTTTGGCCGCTGAAACAGCACCACGGACGGACGGACGGACTTGTCTATTAGATAAGAGATGTTGTTGGAAGTTAAAATACAAAGTGACAATTTCTACAAACACTACTATGTTAACTTCTTGTTATTCGAAGATTAAGAGTCCACACTGTTCATCAAGCCTTGTTAAATTTATTCACCGCAGCGTGGTCTCATGAAATCGCCATTTTGTGGTAAGAAATGAAGCCAACTAATTCTTGGTTAATTCATGTAGAATGATTCATGAGGAGCTCGATGGCGCAGGTGGCTAGCGCGTTCGGCTGCGATCGTTGAAGTTAAGCAACTTTCGCAGTGGTCGGTCATTGGATGGGTGACCAAAAATTTACTATCTCGAGCTCCTCCGTGCTTCGGAAGGTACGTTAAGCCGTTGGTCCCGGCTGCATTTTGCAGTCGTTAGCACCCACCAATCCGCACTGGGCCCGCGTGGTGGGTCATGGCCCAATCTCCCTATTCCATCCATAGGGAAGGCCTGTGCCCCAGCAGTGGGGACATTAATAGGCTGATGATGATGATGATGATGATTCATCACATTTAAGTATGAAGACTAACAGTTAACCACTACGCCTACGAAGGAAATTATCCTTAAACAACTACGACATCCTTTGGTGTTCACTTAGCCACCTTTCATCTCCTATTTTCTTCTTTAATTATTTTCAAGCGAGCTCAAAATACGATGTTTCTCCTCGTAGCCTATTCCAGAAAAGCTACTCCCCCCTTCTCGCACAATCTCTCATCAATCAAGACGCCCCCTGACGGTGATTTGTGTCACCATCTTTACGTTTAAAACTAATAAGAAAAAGCACGCTATATTGAGCCGTCAACTTTTTCTTTATGTACTAGTTCTTATGAGTTTCAATAGATGGCGCTTAACACAAATAATTATGCTACAACATGCCTTATTCTCGTTTAGGTGAAGTTCGATGATAGCCCAGAAAAGAAGGAAGCAGAAGCGCAGCAGGAGCAGGAGAAGAAGGCGGCAGACGCCAACGAGGATCCGCCGCTGCAGTCCGAAGCTGGGGAAGAAAAGCCCGGGGAGAAACGGTAAGTAGTCTGGGTAAGAGGGAGGATACCATACATATAATACTAGCTGACCCAGCGAACTTAAAGAAGGCTGAAAATTTGGAGTTGTATGGGTTTTTTAATGCCATATTAAAAAAAAACGACGGGTTGCACTCCGGGAGTGCCGGTAGAAGTGAAAACTTGAATATTAACGTTGTGCATTTTTGATGGTTAGGGAATAATTTTGCACGACTCGCTTTAATTATCAGTATTAAAGTACTATCATGTATGTGGTAGAATACAATATTTATTTATTGCGCTATCGTACACAAACATGACAATTTATATTACATGATAAAAGTTTATCTCTCAGAAAAATCAACTTACGTTAATCACGTTTAAGCGCACTTAGCGACATCTATTGTAAAGAAATCAACTTAATAAATCACATTTAAGCGCACCTAGTGACATCTATTGTAAAGAAATCAGCTTAATAAATCACATTTAAGCGCACTTATCGACATCTATTGTAAAGAAATCAACTTAATAAATCACATTTAAGCGCACCTAGCGACATCTATTATAAAAAATGCATTTTCTTCGCAATAAAACTGCCACGTGGACGTCCTAGATAGAGACTTATTATTATTGTTATAATACGATAAAATAAAATATTACTATGTTTCGTCCAATATATTGGAAGTCAACAACCTTTCCAATTTTATTGTGTGTCATGATGCGATCAGCCCACGTGTTTAACCTGACGCGAGTTTAACATTTTTGACCCGTACAAAAAAAAGTGTACAACGCCGCTAAAGAAGTTTTCACTTCAAAAATGTACAAAACATAAATGTTACGAGCGTCAGTGAAGCCGCGACAGAGCGTCAGATAGAATTTCTATGCAAATGTCATTGTCAGTGCCGCTTTGTTCGACGGCGATGCTGACATTGACATATGCATAGAAATTCTATCTGACGCTCTGTCCCGGCTTCACTGACGCTCGCTTCGAAAGCCCTCCTTTAGGGGTATGAAAAATAGATAGTAGCCGATTCTCAGACTTACTGAATATGTATATAAAATTGCATAAAAATCGGTTAACCCACTTCGGAGCAGTATGGTAACTAACATTGTGACATGATAATAGGGATGATGACGGGGTGCAGTAAACGAAATTCTATTTAGTCCGTCAGTTAGATGATCCAAAAATAATCGACACGTATTTTTTCTTTGGGCAATCAACCAAAAAATTACAAAGTTATAGCGCGTCAAAGTTTGGGAGTAGGGGCTCGTGACGTCACTTTTGAGTGAATTTTCACTTATAAGTGTATTCAAACGTGACGTCATGCGACTTTTCAAATCAATATATCTCTGCAATGTTTATATTATGTGAAAAAAGAAAAAATAAGTGTCCAATACTTTTTGATAATGTACCTGATAAACGAAGAAAAAAAAATTAGTCATCATCCCTATTATATATATAAAATGTCGACATCAGATATATAAAAATAGATAAAAAGCGTATGTACTTTATGTGCCGAAAGGGAGAGCAAATATCTTTTTTTAAAGCTATTATAGTGCTGGTCGTCGCCGTTATCGATATCGATTGTCAGTCGTGTAAAAAAGCGATTGTGCTTATGACCACATGGCTGAAGTGAAACTTCTTTAGCTCCATCTGTATGTATATAAATACATATAAATATGTGTGTATACAATATATACATGTATGTACTAATGTTATATATAAAATTCTCGTGTCGCGGTGTTTGTGGTTAAACTCCTCCGAAACGGCTTTCCCGATTCTCATGAAATTTTGTGTGCATATTGGGTAGGTCTGAGAATCGGACAACATCTATTTTTCATCCCCCTAAATGTTAAGGGTAATAATCCACCCCTAATTTTTTTTTTAATTTTAGATAATTTTTGTTTTTAATTTTTTTATGATACATCATACAGAAATACATACAACCCTAAATTTTCACCTTTCTACCACCAACCCCTATTTTTTTAGGGCGGTACGAAGTTCGCTGGGACAGCTAGTACATATATATTTTACTAGCTATAAGAGAAAATGTGCGCGCGCACTGTTTTTGTCTTGCTTATATCCCCCACTCAATTAAAATTTTTCCCGTTTCGCCAATCCCAGGCGTTTTCGGTCACGTGACCATAGGACAAGAAAATCATTTCTGTTAAATGTTTTTTTAAACTAATGTTCTCTGGGTATAGTTAAGTCACTGCTAATATTCATATTAAACACAGACTCCAACAATTAGTACTTTTTTCTTCATACTATTCAAATAGCCTATTGTGGCCTACAAATCTGTAAGTACGATAGAATGAAAAAACGAAAATAAAGAAACCTTCGGCGGTGAGAAATAACAAAATGAAATCGTAAGCGATGACGATATCCATAGCAATCCCATTAGGCGATTGGCCTCCTCGTGTGGCCATAAGCACACTCGTGTTTTTTCTAGAAAAAAATGGGTGCGTGTACTTATGTAGGCGCGTGAGAAGTTATCCTTCTTTGGCATCCTTTAAAATTAGTTTTTAATTGCATGCAAATAATTAATTACAATAAATTAATAAAAAGTCTGGAAAAGGACACAGTCAATAAAGTGCAGTTTTAATTTGAAAAATAAAATAAATAATCAAAATATTCAATTAAAATCGCTACTGAATATAATTTATTAGAACATATGTGATTTGCACTTGTATGAAACTCAAACACGTATTCCGAATATACAAACTAGAAACATGTGGATAAATATTATAAATGTGAATACCTATAACTGTTACTTTATTACAAAAAATAAAGATGTGGTTTTTGGTTCTACTACACCAATGGTCAAGAGATGGCGCTGTAGTCTCCTGAATCGCGCTTTGGTTCCGTTGTTTCAGATTAATAAATACTTTTGATAGGCTTTCACAATGCAGTCGTTAGCACCCACTAAATAGAGATTCTATTTCTATTTTCTTGGTAGATTTTCTTAATGTGCGGTAAACACAAAAGTCACACACCAACTTCATGCTGTTAATTTTTGTGTTACAGTGATGCGCGCGCTTTTCTTATTATTTTAATAAGAAAAGCGCGCGCAAAGAAAGCTTAATCTTAAAATTTTACTCTCATCATTTTTTCATAACGCGCCTAAAGAAGTATAACTTCAAAAATTTCTTTTAGATTTAAACACCCAACAGTTGAAAGCTTAAAAAATTAAAAATACAACTATTTCTTACCTCTTTGTTCATACTGATGACGTATCAAATACGCTTTAGTATTTAATTGAGAGGTTATATCGACGCGACACAACCGAACTGCGCGTGTCATTAGTACGCTACGTGGATCATAGATGTCGCTACAATGTTGCAAGTGATTTCTTCAATGTGAAATTTTTATTTTTTTAAGGCATTTAACTGCTAGATATTGTGGGTTACCTACCTACAATGCGAAGAGATGGCTCTGCCTTACAGCCTAAGAAATGTTAGGAAAAATTTGTAACTGTCATCAAGGCCGCGGTAGTATGACGCCCGGATAGTGGATGGCGGTTTGAGTCCTGTCTGCCTGCCCTGCCGTCCTCTTGGAATTTTTTCTATTAAAATTTCCTTTAGATTCTTAGTTTTTGTTTTTTTTTTGCCTGGTCCGCGTGGAATTTTTTCAAGTTATATTTTCTTTAGATTTAAACATCAAGCAGTTAAATGCTTAAAAAATAAAAATTATAACTATGATTGCTATTTCTTCTTTCAAATGTTTAATACTTGTAAAAGTATTCATTTGACATTGTGGGTTACCTATAATGCGAAGAGATGGCGCTGCCTTGCGGCTTAAGAATGGCTAGAATAATTTCGACGCGGTCCGTGAGGGCCGCGGTAGCATAATTGGTCAGTGCATTCGCCCGGGTAGCGAAGGGTGCGGGTTTGAGTCCCGTCTGCTGCCTGGTCCGCGTGGAAATTTTTCTAGTTATATTTTCTTTAGATTCTTTAATGTTGTTTTTATAGTATTTCCGTCTTAAGAATTTTGAACGACATTTTGACGAGGTTGAAATAGCGAGTGCTGTATCTTCCCTTTTTGTTTAAGAGCCCTTTCACATTTTTTGCAAAAAATCGTCATTTTTGAGCGCCTTGTTTACCCCCTCAGAAAAGGTTTTGACTATTTCCAATAGAAGTAAATAGTAGATTTATTCTTCCTATTGTAAGTTATTGTAGAATATTTGCAAATACTGTTTTCCTTTTTTTTTGTACTGATCGTTCTACCGCAGCTAGTTTACGGAAAAAACGATAATATGCACAACTTCAAACGCCTGAATCTCTAATTAATTGCCAATAAATTAGATCAAATTAATTACTACGACATCAGAAATATGTTTTTGTTGTAACATAATGTATTAGAATTTTGATTTTCCATCTCATTAATGATCAAAAAAAACATCTAACCTCCGTGAGTTTTCCCAAAAAACAATGCAGGTTTACCTCGTATTTTGATATTGAATTAAATAGAATTACTGTCAAAAACTTTCATAAAACTAACCTACCATTATTGAACTACTAAAATATTTATATATTTTTATAATTAGTTCATTAATAATTATTTTTAAGACTCGAAACATCACCCGTAAAATGCAATATATGCTAGTGCAAATCTACCTACGCGCCGATCAGTACGTCAGCGACGCAATTCTGTAAAAGGGCTCTTAAATCGTAAGATTTTTGTATGTTATATAACAGAATTATTAGAAATATAATAGTAACATTTTATTCAGGCGTAAGAAACAAATGGTGGGTATATTCCCATTGGCCACGATGGGCGGGCCTCTGGTGGCCCCAGTGTCCAGTTTACTGAGAGCCGTGCCGCCCCCGCCCTTACCAAGGTAATTATATAATGTTTATTTAGTTATTTAATGTGTTTGTTTTGTTATTTATATATCTATACAGTGTTCTGTGATGTGGTAGTGAATGTTTTTATAAAATACAAAATGTAAAAAAAAATGAAAAGCTTCATACCCCTTTCATTTGTAATGAGGATTCGTAGCGATTTTAGTTCATTATCATCATCATCATCAGGCAATTAATTTCCCTACTGCTAGGGCACAGACCTTCCCTATGGATGCAATAGAGAGATTGGGCCATGACCCACCACGCGGGCGCAGTGCGGATTGGTGGATGCTAACTATTGCAGATGCAGCCGGACCAACGGCTTCACGTGCCTTCCGTAGCACACCTCCGTGCTCGAGATAATAAATTTTTGGTCACCCATCCATTGAGCGACCACTGCGAAAGTTGCTTAACTTCAACGATCGCAGCCGAACGCGCTAACCACTTGCGCCATCGAGCTCCTCAATTATTTAGTAATTTATTGTGTCTGTTTTCTTATTTATGAGTCTGTACAGTGTTCTGTGGATATTTTTCATAAAATACAAAATGAAACAAAAAAAATAAAAAGCTTTATACCCATTTCATTGGTAATGAGCATCCGTAACGATTTTAGTTGAGAATTCAGATTTATAGAGCTAAGGATTCCATAAAATACAGTGGTTAAATTTTTGTTCTACGACAAATATTGACAAAGTTATGATCAAATTACTAAACTAATTTTCGGCTGGACGCGTGGTGACTGTGACGTCACAGAGCTCTAGCTATCGAGCGCGAGCGTGCGTAGAGACGCTACTGAAGTTCCACCGGAGAGAACCATGATCGAGCTCTGTGACGTCACACGTTTACGGTGAATATCGGCTATCAGAAAATTAGTTATAAAATCACAACGAATGAACCGATTTCGATGATTTAAAAAATATATTAATGAAAAAGATTTTAAGTTGATTTGCTGACCTAGTAATGATCCTCGTTTAAGTTTCGTAGGTACACTCGCGGAAAGACCCGCTCTGTCACCCATAATGCCAAAATCGCTTGCGGTAGCGGCGTAGTAAAAATTCATTCATAGACATGTAATTATCGCTGTCTTACTTTTTCGTATAGCGCTGTCGCGATCACGATGCGGATGACAAATCGCAACTAAAACAAATGCAATTCAATTCATTATTCAATCAATGAAATGCTCTCTGTCTTACTTTTGTGCGGCGGCCCGGATTGGCGACCGACGCGAAGGCGGGGCGTAGTAAAAACTACTGTAGAAAACCGTTCAAAGCATTTTGTTCGCCAAGTGACAGAGCGCAAATTCCGCGATAGTACCTCAAAATAATACAGACAACAAATTAATAATAAGTAATTATTTATCTTTTGGCCTGTTCAAATTCTTTTAATGAGGATTCATGGAGATATCAAGCCAAAATGAATTCCAAATACCTACTTAAACAGTGAGAAACAAAATCCTAATAGTCCAACGCAATCAAAAGATGCGGCCGTTCTTGTTCAAATTATGCCGCATATTCTGTCGCTTTTAACAACGTATCATAAAAACCGACTTCACAACAACAGTACCACTAAAAAGTAAGAAAAATACGCAATTTCTGGAGTTTATTGGAGTTTACTCCTTAAGAATCGATTTGAATATATAAGGGGCCCGGTATGAGAAAAATGTGAGGAGTAAAATCTATCGATGAATGACCTCGTTACGTTTTTGGTGCGCATCCTATGTCGCGCAACTTTGACAAACAAAGATGACGGATTGACATTAATAAAAAATTATCAACATGCCCAATGATATGTTTATGCACATCTGAAATTGACTATTGTAAAAAGTTTAATGTAAAATATTTCGTCGATTAGTTATAATAAATGTATATGAAATGAATAAATATATATTTATATATGTATATTATTTTCATTAATTTGTTAATTTACCTTTTCATACAGTATCAATCTTTTTTAAGTTAAATAAACTCTTTTTGCGTCTGGTTAGACTATCGAACTTAAGGAGTAAACTCCACTCGTACGTCGGAGCTGACACACACAATTTTTATTCATCAACGTTTCTTTATGATGTTACCACGTGAAACTATCGTCCGTAAACCGACTTTATAGACAAGCAATTTTTGTTGTTGTTTTTAGAATGTTTCGCACCGGCCGCCTCGGGCCGAGTCCCCACGACCATCTAAACCCCGATGTGCCCGAATTCGTCCCGCTCGCCAGACGATTGGGTAAGTTATTTATGTTAAGATAATAACCGTCTTTATTTTGTTATCTTTAAATTTCTAAATGAAATTAAGTATTCGAGAATAGGGGTGATGACGGGGTACAGTAAACGAAATTCTATTTAGTCCGTCAGTTAGATGATCAAAAAATAATGGACACGTATTTTTTCTTTGGGCAATCAACCTAAAAATGACAAAGTTATAGCGCGTCAAAGTTTGGGAGTAGGGGCTCGTGACGTCACTTTTTAAGTGAAAATTGTAACAAAATGTGACGTTATGCGACTTTTCTTATCAATATATCTCTGCAATGTTTATATTATGTAAAAAAAGAAAAAAAAACGTGTCCAATACTTTTTGATAAGCTACCTGATAAACGAAGAAAAAAAGAATTAGTCATCATCCCTATTGTATGTGAAAGATAATTTTAAATATTTTAAGAAATATTTGTTAGGGCGAATCGCTGTAGACAGATAAACCCACGTTTAAGGGTTTTTAGATACAGCCATTGTATATTAAAATGTAATATGTAAACTTAGATTTGATCGAATAAATAAATGGATGAAGGAATCACTCATATATATGTTTATAAATATTATATATATATTGTCGCGTGTGACGCTAGTAGCGTTTCAGCCTTCGCCGAGTTACCCTTCAAGTTTCGTGCTCGTCGGGAACAGCTGCGCACGCATCCCTCCCTATTTACTATGTAAATTTCAATAGGAAAGATGGTTGGTATATACCACCAGCTTGGGAACCCATTATACAACAGATAAAATTCCAACCCCGAGCACACACTGCAAGACCAAGTTCTTTTTGTTTGCATGATTTAACAAGAAGGAGATAGAAAGCCGCTCTGAGATTGTTTCGCCAGTTCTTCTCAGAAAGGTCTCCTAATTTTGGAACTGATGGTAGTTTACGGTAGTTAGGGGCTAATAAAAAAATTCAAAATTTAAATAAAGTTCTTTATATCCGAATGCTCAATAAATGTCTTTCGAAGGTAGCTCGACAAACTAAATTAAAAAATCATTATTCAGACGACACAGCCTGAAGAGGATGCGAAACGTCAATAAATAAATAAATCAGTGCATCTACACCGTTGAAACTTGTTTCGTTAAATGAGTGGTCTGCGTGAAAACCTAAGAAACAGAATACAATTGTAATTTCCCTCATTTCTGTTCTGCGTTGTGGTGTTTTCAATATTGTGTATTGTTATAGCTATTAACGGGATTGTTACTGAGGAGTTCTAGCCAGAGTGAATAGAACTCAGGGACGTAACTACTAATTAAAAGATACTGGTAGAAATAAGATATTTTATATTTTATGTATTTGATTCAGGCGAATATAATTATTTTTATCTAACTATCGTCTCTTGTATGAATGAAATAGAAGGTTCTTCTATCAAAAGACAGACGATTCCTTATTTCAAATCTTAAAATCATGACAGTAACTTTTTAATGTAACTGCCAACCGTAGGCATTGCAAGAGCAAAGAGTTTACCTAAACAAGGAGGCCGTAACGTAACGGACGTTACATTACCATGTACCTTGTTTTTTATGAGTCTCCGATATTTCGGCATTGTTGCAAGCCATCGCGGAACATTTAATTGATTCGGGTCCTAATCACTGGATTGAGCTCCATAATCCACAAATTATTTCGACAGAACGCCACTACATACCAAGAATGGTCAGGGAAGAGATTGAAATAACCAAAAACAAGAATTTCAATCGTGAGGATGGGTTTAAATTGTCAAATGTTTGGAATCCAGTGGTTCGTATGTGTAAAAACTGCAAAAATGAAAAAAGTGTCGTTCCGCGATCTGATACTGTGAGTATTGTGTGTCGGGAACAAGTGCGAGTGAATAGTGAGAATGTGACCAGTGGTAGGGGTATCGAGCGCAGTAAAAAACGACGTCAGAGGGTAGACCGATATGCCTGCCAATAACATTTACCCGCAATTACTTCAGTTCCCCCATGATCATGGCGCTTGCAACAGTGCCGAAATATCGGAGACTCATAAAAAACAAGGTACATGGTAACAATCCCGTTAATAGCTATAATGTTAGTGACCATGAAAGTTTAAAACAATATATTGTGTATTATATTGTACAATAATAAATTTAACGTTTCTCTCTGTTGTTTATTTGTAGAAGAACCTGGCAGTGAGAAGGCAGATCAGGAAGATCGCCGCAGTTCCGGCACCGGCAGCCCCCAGACGGAGACGATCGACGTTTGGACCGAGGTGAGAATCTGTCCTTATCTGCACCCTTAGCAAGAACCTTACCCTCATCAAGCCTTAAAATCCATAGTTCAGGTCCACGAATTAACGCAATTAAAATTTATCATCATCATCAGCCTATTAATGTCCCCACTGCTGGAGCACAGGCCTTCCCTATGGATGGAATAGGGAGATTGGGTCATGACCCACCACGCCGACCCAGTGCGGATTGGCGAGTGCTAACGACTGCAGAGGCAGCCGGGACCAACGGCTTAACGTGCCTTCCGAAGCAGAGGAGTTCGAGATAGTAAATTTTTGGTCACCCATCCAAAGGCCGACCACTGCGAAGGTTGCTTAAATTCAACAAGCAACTTTTGCAGTGGTCGGTCATTGGATGGGTGATCAAAAATTTACTATCTTGAGCCCCTCCGTGCTTCGGAAGGCTAACGTGCCTTTGCTGTTGGTTCCGGCTGCATCTGCAGTCGTCAGCACCCGCCAATCCGCACTGGGCCCTCGTGGTGGGTCATGGCCCAATAACCCCATTCCATCCATAGGGTAGGCCTGTTCCCCAGCAGTGGGGACATTATTAGGCTGAGTACAAACCACTCGGCCACGGAGGTCGTCAAAGTCGTCAAAATATCTCTTATCTATTAGACAAGTCCGTCCGTCTGTGGTGCTGTTTCAGCGGCCAAACCGTAAGAGATAGATAAAGAGAATATTTAAGTTATAAGTTTAGAATAGTCTGATAAGACTACAAACCGGATTTGAGTGACGTAGCACTTCCGGTTTTCGAGAAATCAGGTTTTGGTGAACATTTGGTTCACTGGTTTGCTAGTATCTGATAACTTGTAATAATTCAGGTGAAACGTCGCAACAAAGCCGGCTCCCGGGAACGGACCGCGCCCGCGCCGCCGGCCGACGACAACGAACCACGCGAGGAGTTACACTTCCAGCTCGATGAGGAGTTGGAGCTGCCTCCACCCAGGCAGAACACCTTCACTGATGCACTGTGAGTTAAATTATAATCTTATCTATATAAATACTAGCTGACCCAGCGAACTTCGTACCGCCATAAAAAAAATTAATTAAAAAAACATTGTCCAGCGGACAAAATTGTAAATCTAAACCATTCTCAGATCCCCTTGAACACACACAAAAAATTTCATCAAAATCGGTCCAGTCATTTAAGAGAAGTTCAGTGACATACACACTCACAGAAGAATTATATATATAAAGATAACCTCATCTATCTGTACGTCAATAAATATAACCTCATGAATCTGCACGTCAACCAATATGACCTCATCCATTCTCTCTCAACATCTTTTATGAACATGAACATCTTTTATCAAGGTCCTAGTTTGCAACATATAACTTATATGTGTAGTGTATGTGTATATATTATTCTATTAATATTATGTTATGTTTGTATCAGTATCTATAAGCATAGCATATTATTGTTTATGTATATATATGTATGTAGGTGTTATGTTTTGTATGTATTTTATATAATACTAGCTGACCCAGCGAACTTCGTACCGCCCTAAAAAAATAGGGGTTGTCCAGCGGACAAAATTGTGAATCTAAACCATTCTCAGATCCCCTTGAACACACACAAAATATTTCATCAAAATCGGTCCAGTCGTTTAAGAGAAGTTCAGTGACATACACACTCACAGAAGAATTATATATATAAAGATATATAATGTTATTTCTATTTTATATTGTTTTATATTTTGCTGGCACATTACTCTTCTATCTCTGTTAAACTATCTTTCGACTTAAAGGTTGTGTGGAAGAGATCGCTTTCAGCGATAAGACCGCCTTTACCCACCATAGTTGACTATCTGTTTTGTAAACCCTTTAATTGTTTATGTGTGAGTAATAAAGTGTTTATCTATCTATCTATCTCTCTCTGGTCGGTCCCTCATGACTGAAAATCGTGGTCAGCATGCTAGTTGCATCTGGAATGGATAATCTGCATCCACTGTTTCTGTCCAGCGCGTCCCTCACAACCGTATAAAATTTGGACGACGACTTTTCTTTATTATAGATATTAACGGGATTGTTACCATGTACCTTGTTTTTAGCGAGTTTCCGAGATACAAAAGGTACATTATAGCTATTAACGGGATTGTTACCATGTACCTTGTTTTTAGCGAGTTTCCGAGATACAAGGTACATTATAGCTATTAACGGGATTGTTACCATGTACCTTGTTTTTAGCGAGTTTCCGAGATACAAGGTACATTATAGCTATTAACGGGATTGTTACCATGTACCTTGTTTTTAGCGAGTTTCCGAGATACAAGGTACATTATAGCTATTAACGGGATTGTTACCATGTACCTTGTTTTTTATGAGTCTCCGATATTTCGGCAGTGTTGCAAGCGCCATGATCACGGAGTAACTGAAGTAATTGCGGGTAGATGTTATTGGCAGACATATCGGTCTACCCTCTGACGTCGTCTTTTACTGCGTTCGTACTACCACTACCACTAACAATCCCGTTAATGTCTATAATGTTAGTGACCATGAAAGTTTAAAACGACTTTTCTTTAATTGATCTGTCCATCTAGTTGGTGAACGACCGCGCGATCGTTTGCCTTCGGTGTTCCCAACAACAATCATTTTTTTTTTCTAATTGCCGTCATCCCTGCGCGTTGTGTGGCCGAAGTATGATAGGATGCGGTGTCGGCATACAGTTGACAAACGAGTATTTATACGGATCTGACTCAAAATCGATGCATTGGTGCGTTTCGCGGTCCAAGAAATTCTCAGCATTCGCCTCCAGCATTCGCATCCCGAATGCATCCTTTGTCTTTCTCGGGCTAAAATTGTCCACGATTCAACTCCATATAAGAAGATAGGGAATACCAGGGGGCCAATCGCCTAACGGAAATGCTTTGGAAAACGCTAACGCTTAAGATTTTATTTTGTTATTTCTAGCCGTCTGAGGTATTCAAATGCCTCGCGCTCTTTCTTTTTCTTTTGCATTGGTAATAACAATATTAAAAAAAATGAGCGTGAGGTATTCGAAAATCTCAGGCGGCTAGAAATAACACTTTAAAATCGTAAGCGTTAGCGTTTCCCAAAGCATTTTCGTTAGGCGATTGGCCCCCAGGGCTCGTATCAGTCTGATCTTGGTTTTGATACTGATTCCAATTTTTTGTCTCAAAACGGTCCCAATCATAGAGGTTTAACAATAGAGTAGGGGAGATATGCGCTCTACTACTAGTGAAAGTGTCCGTCTAGTAGAAAGAGAAAGAAGATGAGGGACGGCTAGCTATCTCTCTCTTTTGTGACGCTGCGCAGACGTCCATTCATACGTCAACAAATATGGCCTCAACCATCCATACGTCTGACTGAATGGCAATGTCAGTCGGGCCTTGTTCGGAACCTGCGCTCCGGATGCCCCCCCCCCCCCCCTTGAACTGTCACTCAAATTCTGGTTTCCTTGTGTTCGTGGATTTTATTTTTGTTATGTTTATTTTATTACTGTTATTGTTTCGTGTCGTGTCGTCACTGAACCGGTTCCAACGGATGGCAACATCAGCATTTTGCTGAGTTGGGACCATAGAGGAATAGAGTGGGGAAGGCTGCTCTAAAAATGTCCGTCTAGTAGAATGAGAAAGAAGATGAGAGTCGGCTAGCCTTTCTCTCTCTAATCGCGAATGCGCATTGGATGAAAAACCTACGGATGAATACCGACTAATCACACGACTGCGCAGCAATACCGACCAATCACACGACTGCGCAGCGCCACAAGAGAGAGATAGCTAGCCGTCCCTCATCTTCTTTCTCTTTCTACTAGACGGACACTTCCACTAGTAGTAGAGTACATATCTCCACTACTCTATTCTTATACCTCTATGGTTGGGACCGTTTTGAGACAAAAAATTTAGATGTGTGTGTTTTGTATATATTTTCCGCACGGCTTGTGCATTTAGCCAATGTCAAGTGTTAAAATGTTTACAAATACTATGGCACTCGTGGTCAAAGTAAGTGGCAGTCAATTCAATCCCCCTTTCCCTATGTTGAACCTGAATGAACCTCCCCGTGGACTTCTTGAGGGAACGTCGAAAGACACTTTCCGCTATTTTGTTTCACTTGCCAACACTTGTGCATGTTCCCGAACACTTAGTGGTTAATAATCCACCATTATTAGACATTAACATCCGCCACAACATAATTTTTAACAAGAAAAACAAAACTGCTAAAGTGACGCTTCCCGATTCCGCCATAAAGTCCCATATATTCTTTTACTGTTGTTTTGTCTCATTTTTTTTTTCTTTTCTTTCTTTCTTTTCTAACGCTTTCAATTATGACATTATGTGATGGAGATGGAAGAAGAACATTATGACATTATGTGATGCAAGTTGACCTCAACACATGTTTGCAAGTTTGATGTCAACTTTCAATTGGACGACACTGAATGAAATAAAACAGGGAGAAAAAAGCAGCCCTTGCTGTTTTTTGCCGGTTCTTCTCAGTACAAGGTCTCCCGCCGTAGATTTGCGAACCGATGGCTTAGCTTTTCGACATTCACAAGTGCTTGTTACAGCCTAGACTGAATAAACGATATTGAATCCTTTTGTTCCACAAAGCATGTACAATAGATAATAAGTGAAAAAAAAAAGAAAAAAAAAGAAAAAAAAAGCGTATACATATAATAGAATATTCATTAAAAAGGGGATGGACAATATGTCCAAATTATATTAGTTAAGTAGACATAAGTGAGCATGCCGCATGTTTGCATGATTAAGTATAAAAGGCCGCACTGAGTGCACAAACAAATGTATATAACAAAACTTAAAAAAAAGTCAAACTAAATAATGGCATGGGCATACGCCTATGGAGTATTGTATTCAAAAAAAAAAGAAAAAAACGATTTTGAATTTTTGAATTTTCAATGAAAAACGGCCCGTTTCTATCAGCTTTATATTTTTTTCTCTTTCCACCAGTTCTGACGAGGAATCGGACGCCGAGTTCACGGACCGCGATATCGGACGTCTTTTAATCGTGACTCAGACCGCGACGCGGGCCCCCAAGCATGACCCTCACGACCGCCAGGGGGACTGGAGCACCAGGACTAAGATCACACAGGATTTGGAGCAGGTAACGTAGCTATTTTTTTTCCTAAACGGCTTCGCACGGCTTGTGCATTTAGCCAATGTCAAGTGTAAAAATGTTTACAAATAGGGATGATGACTAATTTTTTTTTCTTCGTTTATCCGGTAGATTATGAAAAAGTATTGGACACGTGTTTTTTTCTTTTTTCACATAATATAAACATTGCAGAGATATATTGATTTGAAAAGTCGCATGACGTCACGTTTGAGTACACTTATAAGTGAAAATTGACTCAAAAGTGACGTCACGAGCCCCTACTCCCAAACTTTGACGCGCTATAACTTTGTCAGGTTTTGGTTGATTGTCCAAAGAAAAAATACGTGTCTATTATTTTTTGATCATCTAACTGACGGACTAAATAGAATTTCGTTTACTGTACCCCGTCATCATCCCTATTCTATAGCACTCGTGGTCAAAGTAATAAACCAAGTCAAAGTAAGTGGCAGTCAAGTCAATCCCCCTCTCCCTATGTTTCACTAAATGTGTGGGGATTTACTGGAACCTCCCCGTGGACTTCTTGAGGGAACGTCGAAAGACACTTTCCGCTATTTTGTTTCACTTGCCAACACTTGTGCATGTTCCCGAACACTTAGTGGTTAATAATCCACCATTATTAGACACTAACATCCGCCACAACACAATTTTTAACAAGATAAATAAAACTGCTAAAGTGACGCTTTCCGATGCCGCCAAAATGACTAACGTAGCTATATGTGTTTGTTTATTAGCCTAGCCCCAAAGTAAGCACTGTAAGGCTTGTGTTATGGGATACTAGGGTAACGGATAGAATACACATACAGTACATATAAAAGTACATTTTGCATACATATTAAACATCCATGACGGGAGTACAAATGCTCATATTCATCACACAAACATCTGCCCCAACCCGGATTCGAACCCGGGACCTCTCGAGTCGGCGACACCATGAAACCCGGCGTACAAACCACTCGGCCACGGAGGTCGTCAAACAAGTTGACCCGGCGTACTTCGTACGGGTTAAAATAATTTGGAATAATTGACTGACCTACCGAACCAAAAGGGAACGTCAAATGTTTAACAGGAAAGAAGATAGAAATATATCGGAAAATTAAATTGACGTTTTTACTGTCTTCCCCGCAATATTTCCATATTTTCTCACCTTTTAAAATTCCCTAGACCTGCACAAACATTTCCTTCCCTAGACGAAGATAAGATAAATCCGTTCAGTCGCTCTCGAGTTTTAGCGAGACTAACGGACAGCAGTTGATTGATTTATATATATATATAAATCAACTTATATATATACTTAATCTATAATAATATATATACTTATATATGTATATATATAAGTATGTATGTATATACTACATCAAATACATCTAAGAACTCTCAGGTTCTGGAGCAGGGCAGGTAATAAAATAGAGAGTTTTACCAACAAATAAAACTTACCTATTATTTTTTCTTCAATATCCGGAATCCATCTTGAGTCAAGCACCTGTCTTTCTACCGTTTAAATCAGCGTTTCCGGTTCCTCTCCGATTGTGGCGCCCTCTATGTCGTGACTCGGAACTTACTTTGCCGCGCACCGGGTGATGTCCGCCATTATAGGTCTCATGATGCGCCCAGGTAGCACTTACCTGGATTCCGGATATTGAAGAAAAAATAATAGGTAAGTTTTATTTGTTGGTAAAACTCTCTATTATTTGTTTCGTATCAATATCCGGAATCCATCTTGAGTGATTTGTTTGTTATCACCTGGTGCGAGAGGCTATAAACGCTATAATGTGTAGATGCAGATTAAAATAAAACAGGTATGATGTGAAAAGAAAAAACATATCAACTTTTGTATAAGTATTCATCATGTTTTTATGTAACAACATAAATAATTAACAACAACTAATTCACTTCGCGGCTTCAAAATAATTGGATAATGACACAGATTTCTGAGGATCAAGAGAATCACGATTTTTTAGTTCCCTTTTATAGTAATTTTTGAAAGTATGAATCATTTTCCAATTTCCAGTTTCAAGTATTTGATCTATGGGAAAATTTTCTATAAAATTAAGGGACGCCACAGCTGAACGCACAGACCCTGGAGTAGCTTCGATACCACTTTCTTTCAAAAGCGATTTTACCCAACCGCCTATCACTGTTCTGGATGCAGGCTTTATTTCACCTCTAGCAGTGATAAACAAACTATCAAAATTTTTACGACATTCTTGAGAAATTTTTAGTAATTGTTGAATCCAAAATACAGAATTTAATTTATGGATAGAGTGCTGTTTAAGCCTCCATCCAGACTGTCTATGATCGGAAGTGTCGGTTTTTGAACCAAAGGCAGGCCATAGTAAAATGCTTCTATCATTAATTATTAAATTGTTAACACCTATGCGTAGCAATGTAAGATCGTGAACTCTACGTCCAGAGGCTAGTAATAACAATGTGGCAGTGTGCCTTGAAACATGATATAGATTATTTTCATCAAAACTATATGAACATAGGTAATCTATCAACAGTTTAGGATTCCAAATAGGTGGTTTAACTGGTTTCTCTCTTGCTACTGATATGGCCTTCACCATATGTTTTACAAAGAAGTTAGAAGATAAATCTATTCTAGAGGTTAAATGTGTAAAGGTGGCAATCACAGATTTATGAACTAAAATGGTTCTATAAGCTAGACCAATGTCACAATGTAAGTGTGCTAAATAACGAGCGACCTGGTCTGCAGTTGGGTATTTGTAATCAACTGAATGAGCCTCACACCAGTTTTTCCATCGTCTCCACGCCGGTCTATAGGTGTTGAGGGTAGAGCCTCGCCAACTCGACATTAGCAGAGCTTGTTCTTCAGCAGTCCACTCTGTCAGCATGTCTTGCCACCCAAAATCAGCCATGCCTCCAATTGCAGGTCCTGTACTTCTGGTGGGTGGGTGCCCGTCCTCGTGTCTAAAAGGACTTGCGCTAGGTCTGGAATCAGAAAGGGAGGTTGTAGTGCCCGTCGTTGAACATCGGCTCGCCAATACACTTTGTTCCAATTCGGTGCGATTAAGATATATTGACCGCTGGCTTGGTTCAGGTGGCTGAGGACTCTGGGGATGAGATTCGGCGGCGGGAACAGCCACGCTAAGTGGTAATGCCACTGGTGACGGAAGGCGTTGTGATATTCCGCTTCCTGATCGCTCAAATCTATCGACACGTACCTCGATGCTACATGTGCTGTTCTGGAGGCAAACAGATCTATCTCCGGCGTGCCCCACATTTGAAAAAGTCTCATTGTAGCTGTTTCTAACAGGTGCCATTCGGGTTGGACTTTTCGGCGAGACAAGGCGTCGACTTCCGTGTTGAATCTGCCTGGGAAATACTGAGCTACTATATGTATATTCAAATTGTCTAGAGTCTGAATCAGAAGCTGTGTTTGTTTTAAAAGTTTCCTTGATTTTGTACCGCCTTCTTTGTTTATGTAAGACACTACCGTTTTGTTGTCTGTCTGGAGAAGCACTTGAGCATCTTGAAGCTGAAGGGCTTGATGCTGGATCGCTGCATGAACAGCAAACATTTCTTTTTGGTTTGCGTGCCACGTAAGCTGTTGTGGTGCCCAATTCCCCTCGATACTTAAGTCGTCTAACTGCGCACCCCATCCTATGTCGGATGCGTCCGTCGTTAACAAATGGGTTATCGCTTTTGGATGTACAGGTGTGAAACTTCCTATCGCTTTGTACCACCATTCCATCTCCTGTCGGACTTCCTGTGGAATGCTTATCTGACGAAACGGGTATTTTTTGGGTAATTGACGACTGAAGTATTGCAGGGTGCGACAATGAAGCCGTCCCCTTCTCGTTACAAATGAGGCAAAGTTGAGTCTCCCCATCAAGGTCTGGTATTGTCTGAGAGACCATTTGCCCTTCACAAGCTGCTGTCGAAGTGCTTTGCGTAGCGATAGGCACTTCTGCTCCGACAGGGACTTTGCGTTGCGTTTTGTGTCCCATGTGATGCCGAGGAACTCGAGGCATTGAGTCGGAGCTAAGACAGACTTGTCGTAGTTGACCACCCATCCGAGCGTTTGCATGGTTCTTACCGTGTACGCTATGTCCTCCTGCAATTGCTGCTGGGATTGATTTGCCAGAAGGAAATCGTCCAAATAAACCACGCACCTTATTCCATGACTCCGCAGGAATTCTGCCACCCAGTTGGTGATTGAAGCAAACGTTTTCGGCGCCGATGAAAGGCCAAACGGTAAACATGTCATTTGCAGCAGTTGGTGCTGATGAGGATTGTGATGATAGTTGAGTCTCAGGAATCTGCGATGCTGTTGAGCAATTGGCACGTGAAAGTACGCTTGGCTTAGGTCTAGTTTCGCAAGCCAGTCCTGATCCTGCAGAAAATCCGGTACACGGAAATGATTGAAGAGTCGAAATGGTTTTGCAAGTACGAACTGATTTAACCTTCTGAGGTTGAAGATAGGTCGAAAGGTTCTGTCCGACTTGGTTACTAGAAAGAACGTTGACAAGTAGCTGGGACTCACTTCCGCTTCTTCTAAGACGCCTGCTTCTAACATGGATTGGATCTGTGTAGACATCTGGTAAGAAGTTTTGGTTCTGTAACATTTCATAACTGTTAAGCTCGGAAATATTAGCGGCGGCCTCAGTATGAAAGGTATGCGAACACCGTTTAATAGCTGACAAATTTTTTCTGGTGCTCCTAAGTTGCTCCAAGCATACTGAAATCGAAAGAGACAGCCGCCTCGAAAGCGCTTCGAGTCATTCGTGACGTCTATCTTTAAAGGAAGGTCGGTTTTGGTGTTTCTTGACCTTTTGCTTGTCGCCAGTGTTAGGTTTGTTTCTTGACTGGCGGGTTGGACGAGGCGCATGTTTACCTCTCTTTGCGGAATAATTCCCACGAAAAAACGTATCGTCATTCTGCTTGCTGGTCGATGGTTTAGGATTCTGGTAAACTGAATCCTTTGCTTGGACCCTAACAGTTGGTTTTGAGGACGAAAACTTCTCAATCCCCCCCATTTTGTGAAGGTAGCTATGAAGTAACTCTTCATCAAAAAGTGACGTTGAACTAGGTGGGATTTTGTAAATAACATCACGGTGATACTCCTCGGATATGTGACGTAACAAGGTATCCCGACGAGTAGAAATAAGATCCGCTCGCCTTCCGCAAACTATTTGTAACAAGTCATCGGTCACTTTACTAAACGCGGATTCTTTCGAAAACGTTGTTTGTATTTTTTCAAATATCGAATCAGGCGTTAATGCCTCTTTAGAACTGTATGTCCAATCGACTAGCGTTTGTAATGATCTTTGTAATTCTTCTTTTTGAGTAAGCAAGGCATTAGTCAAACCAGCAAATGACCGCTCTAATAAATATGAACGTGGGTCGTCCTTTAACATTTGACTTTCGAAACGCTTAAGTTCATCATTAACACTTAGTTCAACGAAACCGGGGGTAGTCAAATATTTCTTTTGAGCATCGGTAAAACGAATAGCATACCAATCATCACACTTAAAATGCTGTAATTCAGCCAATTTTTTCAAGAAACCTTCATTTGACTTTGGATAAACAGGATCTTTTATAGTAGTACTCACATCCGATAAAATGTTAAGCTTATAATTATTGTCCGACTCGGGGCGTCGTAAAATAACTTCATTTGAAGTAACGACTGAATTTTCTACATTTGAAACCGATTTATTAAGTGTATGTGGAATAGCAGTTGAATTTTCAATATTTGAATTCAATTGTTTATTTTCTATGTTTGCAGTTATAAGATTTGTCAAAACAGAAACTTGTTGTGATAAAAATGCAAAATGTGCGTAACTCACAGTTGGCGAATCTTTCCTTGCCTTATTACTCGAAGGGCCCGAGCTATCGCTCGTTGATGATTTGCTATCTTCGCTGCCAGAACCCGTTGATGGAGAACGCACTCGTTTCCGGGGGTTAGATTTTTCAGCAACACTTTCTGAAAACGCTTTTTCACTTTCCCTATCTTGGTTCTCCATTATAAATATAGGAGAAGAAACCGAGTTATTTAAATAACGATAATAAAGTAACACTTTTTCGCGTGAATTTTATCGAAATTCTATGCTGACTTGTATACGGCGCGAAAAACAACGCTATAATGGCGGACATCACCCGGTGCGCGGCAAAGTAAGTTCCGAGTCACGACATAGAGGGCGCCACAATCGGAGAGGAACCGGAAACGCTGATTTAAACGGTAGAAAGACAGGTGCTTGACTCAAGATGGATTCCGGATATTGATACGAAACAAATAATAGTTTATAACACATTTGCTCGTAAAGCGTCTCTTTTTGCACCAATTTCAATATCATAATCTATCACATTACACACGCGTGCGGTAATGTAAAGTAAAACGCACGGCTTATTATGTTCCGTCTAAAAACGAACGATACTTTTTTAAATCTCAGCAAAGAGTTTTTATGTCAGAAACGTAGCCAACATTTTCTTAATAAAATTAACTTTGGGAGATAAAATATAATATATAAACATTTTATTCTTTAATTTAATATATTTTTACACTAAATTACAGCCATGTATCGGTAACAAATTCACAAAAATATTAATTTACATTATTAGTAACACTGGCTGTTTGTTGTTCCTTTGTCTAAAATAAGCGTTGGTGCGCGCGCATCGCTAATCTGTGAAAAAGTTATTTCTTTTTCTTTTCGCTGTATTGTTTTTTTTTTTAAATATTGTCAAGTTTTAACGAATTTATTAATTTGACACCGCCAGAAGTCGAAAAAGGCTACGCTAAGCCTCTTGCCCGAAAAATCCACGGATAGAGTCAATCCACAGTCAAGGAGTATCAAAGTTTCATCTTATGGAAAACAAACAAAGGTGCAAATTCATTTTCAGAAAGTACGTACGTAGGTAATATTATTTCCTCGCAAATGTGTTATAAAACGTCGTATGACATACGTGCGGTTTGATAATAACAGCCTCTGCCTTCTTATAGCACTCACCTACGGCTCGGCCTAACAATATCGCCTCGGCTGTAATTCTCAACTTACCGCACTTATATCATAATGTACTATTCAAATTCAAACTCATTTATTCAGTCTAGGCTGTTACAAGCTCTTGTGAAAGTCAAACGCTACGCTATCGGTTCGTAAATCTACGGCGGGAGACCTTGTACTGAGAAGAACCGGCAAGAAACTCAGCAAGGGCTATTTTTTTCTCCCTGTTTTGTTTCACACAGTGTCGTCAATTGAAAGATGACATCAAAAATTGAATACATGTGTTGATGTCAACTTCCATCACATTATATTATTAATTAACAAAAGTTAAGTATAACTAGGTACTATTTTTAAATTCAGAAGTGGCGATTAAACAATTTTCAACCAAATTAGCAAAGTAAAACGACAGTCTATTATGTTAAGCCCAAGGTGACTTATCATTTATGAAATCTTTTACAGTATAGTAACCTTTCTTAAGGAGACATGTTTTTATACACACTTTAAACTTATTAAAAGGTAAATTAATTATTTCTTTTGGTATTTTATTATAGTAACATATACCTTGACCCACAAATGAACCAAGAACCTTTTGGAGTCTCAATGGTGGCAATTATTATCAGTTAAACCAAACATATGGTAACTCCTTTGTATAGATATATACTATTTTGTCCCCAGGTGATCACTGATGGCCTGAGACGATATGAAGAGGACCTATGGAATGACACAGAATATACTTCGGTGAGTTTACGTGTCATACTGATTCGAAAATGTATTTGTATGTGGGATATCCCTGGGGGTCAATTGCCTAACGGAATTGCGATGACCATCGCTATCGCTTACGATTTCATTTTGTTATTTCTGACCCCCGAAGGTTTACAAATACCTCACGCTCATTTTATTTTAATATTGCAAAAATCAATGCAAAACGCACTGCGCGTGCAATATAATAACGCGTTCAGGATATTGTTGGGGCTGGCGCGATTTTGTAGTGCGTCCACAATGTTTGCAGAGGCGCGTGCTGATTGCTTTTATGCAATAATGCGCAAGCGTAGTGGGTCGTTGCTATCATCAGCCCAAACAGTATCGTAAGCGCGCTATCCGAACGCTGGGATTCACCGCTGCTTATGCGCTGGATCCATCTGCATACAGCGGCGGTGACTCCTTAGTTGTTAATCTTATTATTAATATGTTTGTTTTTGTTTTTAATCTAATTTTATTTTATGAATACAATTTACTAACACTAGATTTGTAAGCAAAATTGTTACTAACCAATATGGATGAATAATCTGAAATAAATGTTATTATTATTATTATAAAAGAAAAAAATACGAGCGCGGGGCATTTCAAAACCTTCAGCGGTCAGAAATAAGAAAATGATATCGTAAGCTTTAGCGTAAGCCATAGCCATCTCGGTAGGCGATTGGCCCCCCTGGTCTGCGGTAATGGCAAATTTCAACCAACGTCAAAAACCCCCTGTCTGTGGAGATGGCAGATCTCTACTACGAGTTGAGAAAATTATTTTCATATTTTGCGTTTTTTCATATTTCTAACTAGTGGCCCGCCCTCGCTTCGCTTCGGTGTAGAGCTGTAGTGTAAACTATAGTTTTTGTTCTCAGGCTTGTATTATAAACAATGACTTTATTTATATAATTGTACGTGTTATTGTGAGTCAACCATAAAAGATAGACATATGCTGTTGCGGGATATTTTTTAAACAATTTTATGTAGAATATTTCCGTCATACATGATTTCTATGTAACTTTAACCATTAAGGCTGCACACACGACGGAAGCTTAAAAAATGAAGTAACTTCTCCCGTTTTCCCAACATTTCCCTTCACTTCTCTGCTCCTATTGATTGTAGCGTGATGAAAAGTATACTATAACCTGCCCAGGAGTATGAAGAATAATTGTACCAAGTATCGTTAAAATCCGTCGAGTAGTTTTTGTTTCTATAAGGAACATACACACAGACAGACAGACAGACAAAAATTTTACTGATTGCATTTTTGGCATGAGTATCGATCACTAATCACCCCCTGATAGTTATTTTGAAAATATATTTCATGTACAGAATTGACCTCTCTACAGATTTATTATAAGTATAGATATAGATGATATCTATTCTGACACGATTCTCTAAACCACAACTTAAATTTGACAACAGTGTAACCTTGTCATTGTCTATACAGAATGTGAAGGAGAGACTGTTTATTATATAAATATTCAGGATTCTTATATTTTACTACATTGAACATGAGCATGGCAAGATGCAAATGCCTACGCGACTCCATGTTTAGCATGGAAGCATTATTTAGGTATGGTGTTACATGCGTACATGGAGGAATATGGAAGCAAAAGCGGGCACAAGCATTTTGCACACGCTGTATAATTTTCTTTGTTCTGTACAGCAATATTAAATGATTATATCACCGTTTCTCCCCCCGCAGTCGTACGGCAGTCAATCCCAGTACCGCACCGTGTCCCTGATAACCCGGGAGCAGTTCGAAGCTACCCAACCCCCTGGACGGCACCAGAACCCTTCGGAGCCGCCCCCGCCACCGCCGCCCACCCATCCCGCTTCACACCATCACCAAGCAGCGCAGCGGAACAAGGTAAGCCAATACACTACTCAAATCTTTCTAATTTTAAAACACTAAACATTGCCTTATACGCCTCTGAAATTACCATGTAAATGTGTAATTTTTTTGGAAGATATTGGCTCCTAATACACAGGTTAATCCTATATTTTTAGGAGTCGAGGTCCCTTCTGATCTGCATTCTGGTCTTTATCCAATAAAGATTTATTATTATTATTTAATCCCAAGGACATTAAGTACCCTAGATACACCACTAGCGCTCAAAATGTGTCCCAATCAAGAAGTGCTTGAACACCACTTGAGCACTTCTTGGTTCACAGTCACGCGCGGACCGTTAAAAAGTCAACTTGCCGCAGAGCTCCGTGAAAAAAATACTTATAGTATGCGAGGTGCCGTTTTTTCGACAGGTATCTAATCAATGTTTGTTAATTTGACGCATTTGAAGTTTAAAATTTTGTTCTAATACTTACTATAAACTGATTTAATAGAAAATTTTGTGATATTCAAATGCATGGTCGGTAATAAAGCCGTCAGTATGCATTAAAGGTGACTTTCATTGTTTTAATAATGCGTTATATTGTTATTGACAACGCGATCATCTTACGGAGCTCCGTGGATCGTCCAATGTACCTTTTGGACAGGTTTCGGCCACGATTTTGTTCGTGATGGTGTATTTAAGGGATTTAATATATTTGTCAATCATTTTACCTCACGCTCCGTTGTATGCCCGTAATTTCGAACTTTTGAACTATGTGTACAACCTTCGTGAATGCATTTTTTTGAACAAAATTGTGTTGAAATGGTTTTTATGTTTAGTCGTTAATTAATCAAATTGATTATTATTAACAGAAGAACATAAATATCAAATAATATTAAAAATCATGGGAAAGTTGAAAATAGTTCATATTGCTTAGACTCTTCTTAATTTAGTTACATTAGTATACATAATCACAGTAGAATCGACACTAAATCTAGACTGATATTTTCAACTATTAAAATTATCTGATACTTTAATTCAACTACTAGCTGTCCCAGCGAACTTCGTACCGCTATAAAAAAATAGGGGTTGGTGGTAGAAGGGTGAAAATATAGGGTTGTATGTATTTTTGTATGATGTATCATAAGAAAAACAAGTAATTTTATCCTGAAAAAATTAAGGGTGGACCACCCTTTACTTTTATGGGGTTGAAAAATAGATGTTCGATTTTCAGACTTACTGAATCCATATATATAAAAATGAAACCCGTTTTCCGTTGTCACGACATAACATGAAAACGGCTTGACCGATTTGGCTGATTTTTTTTTTAGAATATTCCTTGAAGTACGAGGATGGTTCTTACGAAGAGAAAAATTTAAAAAAATGCCTGAAAATGTCAAAAAACAAAACTTTTCTTTACTCCCATACAAACGATTCGTAATAATACTTAAAAGTCAATTTGAACTTTAATACCATACCATAAATTTCAAATGTTAGTGGAGAGATTCTGGGAAGGCAAAACAATTGAGCGACGTGATGTCAATAGAAGTTTGGAAAAGATAAATATACCATCTTCAGTTTTTTTATAATCTATCTATATGTATAAAACTCAAAGGTGACTGACTGACGTAGTAATCTATCAACGCCCAGCCCAAACCACTGGACGGATCGGGCTGAAATTTGGCATGCAGGTAGATGTTATGACGTAGGCATCCGCTAAGAAAGGATTTTGATCAATTCTACCCCCAAGGGGATAAAATAGGGAATGAAAGTTTGTATGAGACTTTGTCAATTTTAAAACCGAACGGGCTGAGGCTTTGCATGCAGGTATAAGAATAATCATAGATGAATGTCATTGTGTATAATACAAGCCTGAGAACAAAAACTGTAGTCTACGCTTCAGCTCTACACCGAAGCAAAGCGAGGGCGGGCCGCTAGTATGCATATAAAATTTCACGACAATCGGTCGACCCGTTTCGGAGTAACAGTGGCGGCGCTAGACCACATGAAGACGTCGGCGACATCAAGTTCGCGAGGCCTATGTTACTTCGCAGTAAAAAACCGTTAAATTAAGTGAGCCAAATTATAAAATAACGTATGAGTAAACTAGTTTTATTGTTGATAATCAATAGATGACAAAAAAAAATTAAATTTAATTACAAAAATAGTGTTGCCAGACAGACGATTCTGAATCCCCGTAAAGTACTACTCGTTTCCATCACGCACGTGTTCGAAAATAATAAAAGTCATTATCATCTGCTTAGCTTTTTCCCCGAATTGTTTGGGGTCGGCTACCTAAGCCAGGCCAGGAGAAACGAAAATAAATAGGTATGTAACTTGTAAAATTTTTTTGCGAGGCCGACGTCTAGCGCCGCCACTGCGGAGTAGTTCAATTACGCACACGTTGACACGAGAATTTTATATTTAGACTAGCGGACCCGACAGACGTTGTCCCGTCTACACGTCTTTAATTTGAAAATTTCAAACTTTTTTTAATAAGCTAAAACATTCTGGACCATTTTGATGAAAATTACCATTCTCAGATCCCCTTGAACACACACAAAAAATTTCATCAAAATCGGTCCAGTCGTTTAAGAGAAGTTCAGTGACATACACACTCACAGAAGAATTATATATATAAAGATTTGACACTGCGATGGTAGCGCCGTCTGTCGGATCCAATGTAAAACATTCCAAAATCAACAACTACTAATAAATTAAAAATTAATTAAAAAAACCTTGTCCAGCGGACAAAATTGTGAATCTAAACCATTCTCAGATCCCCTTGAACACACACAAAAAATTTCATCAAAATCGGTCCAGTCGTTTAAGAGAAGTTCAGTGACATACACACTCACAGAAGAATTATATACATATATAAAGATTAACTTTTAACTAAAAAATTTTTTCAACCATTATCGCCATCTCAACTACAGGCCCCCCATTTTTGTCAAACAGATGGAACAATCCGATGCCGGTGGAAAAGCGAAACGGCCTCGTCGTACAGCTCGTTTCTACGCCGCCAGCAAGGATCCTCACGCTACTGATGTCATGTGAGTACAAAACTACTTTTCACCGACGAAAAAACGGAGGTTTTTTAAGTCGAATTAAAAAAAATGGGTGCGTGTACTTATGTAGACGCGTGAGAAGTTATCCTTCTTTGGCATCGTTTAAAATTAGTTTTTAATTGCATGCAAATAATTAATTACAATAAATTAATAAAAAGTCTGGAAAAGGACACAGTCAATAAAGTTCAGTTTTAATTTGAAAAAATAAATAAATAATCAAAATATTCAATTAAAATCGCTACTGAATATAATTTATTAGAACATATGTGATTTGCACTTGTATGAAACTCAAACACGTATTCCGAATAAACAAACTAGAAACATGTGGATAAATATTATAAATATGAATACCTATAACTGTTACTTTATTACAAAAAATAAAGATGTGGTTTTTGGTTCTACTACACCAATGGTCAAGAGATGGCGCTGTAGTCTCCTGAATCGCGCTTTGGTTCCGTTGTTACAGATTAATAAATACTTTTGATAGGCCTTCACAATGCAGTCGTTAGCGCCCACTAAATAGAGATTCTATTTCTATTTTGTTGGTAGATTTTCTTAATGTGCGGTAAACACAAAAGTAACGCATGAAGTTGGTCGCTAAAGCGACCAACTTCATGCTGTTTCATAAATTTCGGTCGATTAGCTGATGCACTTTTGTATGAAACAGCAGATTTTTTTTTCGCGATTTCAGCGTTGGTCCCATATTAAAAGTTGTTCATGTTGAAGGGTAGAATCACCACCTGAGAGGTTGTTGGTGTTTTAACATTAACCCTGTATATATATATATATATATATTATATTCTCATCATCATCAGCCTATTTATGTCCCCACTGCTGGGGCACAGGTCTTACCTATGGATGGAATAGGGAGATTGAGCAATGACCCACAACACGGGCCCAGTGCGGATTGGTGGGTGCTAACGACTGCAGATGCAGCCGGAACCGACGGCTTAACTTGCCTTCCGAAGCACGGAGGAACTCGAGACAGAAGATTTTTGGTCACCCATCCAATGACCGACCACTGCGAAAGTTGCTTATCGCTCGCTCCTATTTATTTAATGCTTAATGTGATTGTTTCAGTGTGAGCCGTAAACACAAGACTCGGTACAGCTTGAACCCGCCCGTGGAACACCACGTCGGATGGATTATGGACGCGCGCGAGCATCGACCCCGGACCCACAGCACCGGGTGAGTCACTACACCACTACACTACACTCATATAGACCCGCTAGTGGGACACCACCTTTCCAGTACGAACTTTGGAAGTAAATAATCTTATCATTTTTTGTACATAATACTCCCGCTGTCACGGTAGTAGAGAAGCGCGTTCTATCGAAGCACACACCCACGCACACGCACACACACACACACACACACACACACACACACACACACACACACACACACACACACACACAAACATACACATACACACATACACATTTGTTGCGTAGCGCCACAGTAGCGCGCCGCGCTATACATTGCGTACTGCAAAATTTTGTTTTTTTTTTAACTTAAAAGTAAAAATGGTTTCCCATGTATAATATTTTGTAAAATTACTAGTTTGGGTGTCCAAAATGTGTAGTTTTAGTCTCTGTAATAGAATTTTTTACACCACCTTGTATTTACAAAAAAAATATAATTATAATTCAGTTAAAAACCAGCGATATGTATCCCGGTGGGTGAATACGATATATCGCTCGATTTTATCACGCCCAATTGTCGAATTACTGTGGACTTTGACACAGAATACAGAAAGAGGTAAGAAGGTTTATCATAGACTGTTTGTACGGGAACGGATGTCGACGGCTCGCCACCACTACACTTTCCCCTAAGATAGCCAATCAAACGTCACGACAGCAAACATTCGAATCAATCAGCGCTCACAACCGAGATCAACGACGCAATCAGAACCAAGTTTTGGTCAAGTTATGAGCATTTGCTCACACAACTGTGGCGCGCCTGCCCCGCCCACAAGGTCTTTCCGACCTCTTTCTGTATTCTGTGGTTTGACAGCTATATGCGATAAAAAACACGATTAATATGTATTGTGGTGATCATGCAAGTAAGGACAGGAAGTTATATAATTTAGAAATTGGCCAGAGGGACGGCTCTTGCTATCTAGAAAATTGCTACATATCTCGCTATTGATTTTGACTATACGTCCCACTGCCAGTCGCCATTAAATTTTGTTCAAAACTGCGCGAGAATGCCCGCGAACGCTTCAATGCGAGCGTAACAGAATAGCGTTTTTGACAAGTTGTAGAAAAGGATCTCATGTTATTTTGCTAATGTTTACGTAGTCCATAAAAAGTGGCTATCAACTTTCTCCTGAGTATTTCAGTAAAAATAAATTAATAAAAAAAAAACGTTTTCAAGTTGCCCGAAAAACGCTTCTGCGTACATTATGACGTCTCACTGGTAAATGACGTCATACAACACTCATTAAAACCTCTAACAGTCAAATTTAATGTCACTGACCGGAAGTTTACTAGCGTGTGACGTCATTTTAGTCTTCACTAATCACAGGCGTTTTCGGTCACGTAACAAATAGATAAAAAAAAACTAATGTCTGTTTCGTGGTTTTTAGTAAAATAATGATTTTTTCTTTTTTGTAAAAATAGTAAAAACTCCCGCCGATATACATTCAATGCCAAATGAGTACATTTGCCAAAAATTGGTACTTTATTTTTAACTAGTAGTGCCCCGCGGTGTTACCCGCGGTTTATAAGGGTTATTTCCCCGCAGTACAACATAGCCTATGTGGTAATCCAGGCTGTAAGCTAACTCCATACCAAATTTTATTAAAATCGGTCCAGCTGTTTATACGTGAAGAAGTAACAAACATACTCACAAACTTTAATTTAACAAAAACACAAAAAATTAAAAACATTACTCATGTAATGTCACTTGATGTTTCAATAATCAACCTTCAGGAAAAGGTGCGGATCTGAATCTGGAACCGTTTCTTAGCAACAAATGATATTATAGTTTAATAATAAAAATATCTTAGCAACAAAGAGTAGGCCTTTTACTGGAGTTTGTGCATTGAAACTGGCCGTTAGCCGATTCTCCGTAGTAAGTGTCTAAATACTCCATCCATACCTCGGTTATGATTAAATAAACTATCGTTTTGTCTGACACAAATCGTCTCTAGGCTTTACATTAAAAAAAAATGTGTGCGTGTACTAGTGTACACACGTAAGAAGTGAAACTTCTTTATGGCCTTATTTTTTTCGAAAAATGATCTACATGCAACTTTCCAGAAATATATATATATAGGCGTGCGTTAAGATTTTTCAAAAACTCACCCACTAAAGGGGTATAACTACACCTTACCTTACCTTACCTTACCTTGTGTGAAACACGAATATTTTCTGTCGATACTTTTTTTTTTTAAAGTTGACAGAAGAAGCAATTGTTCGGATGAGGTAAATAGTGCTCTTTTAAAAAAAAGATGGCGTGTAACCAAAAAACGTGACGCGTAACCGAAAAAAATGTGACGGTAAATTTTTTTCCAACGCCGATAAAGAAGTTTCACTTCAAAAAGGGAAGATACGGCACTCGCGGCTCAAAAGTGATCCGCTTAAATTGTGGTGCATGACCACGATTCGCTTTAGTCACAATTGGACTTAAACACGATGCATGTGCACTCAATATAACAATATTGCGTAAATTATGTGTTATAAGCATAAAACAATGATTTTATAAAGAACTCAAATAGTTTAAATCAAATAACAAATGCCTCGGCAACACTTTTCATTCGTAAAACTATAAAAACATTTTTTTCTCAAATTTACGGTTTGTCGTTAATGTTATTTACGTAATCGCTATTTTGTTATCAAGAAAAGGACAACAATACAGCTCAGTCATGCGTCCTCGGAAGCGGACTCGCCGTTTCGCTCGCGCTGCGTTGAAGCGTACAGTTCTGTCCCGCTCGCTCGATTGAATGTTTATATACAGACGTATGCGTGTGTGAGAGTTGCTTATGTAGTTGAGTCGGATGATATTTTATTTGATGCTAGTATGAGCGTACCGTATCTACCCTTTTTGTTTCAATCTAAGATCTAGGCACGTCTTAACGCGATCAAAACTGCGGTCCAAAACTAGCCACATAATAAACTGTCGTCTCTCCCCCCCACAGGTCGTCCCTAGGCACGTCCCCCACGTTGGGGTCCTCGTGCGGATCCGTGCCTCAAGCCCTGCCAGCGTTCCATCACCCTTCGCACGGGTTACTACGCGAGAACCACTTCACGCAGCAGGCTTATCACAAATACCACTCCAGATGTCTCAAAGGTAAGATTTACGACTATACTAGCGGCCGCCCGCGACTTCGTACGCGTGGTGTTAATCTAAATATATAAAACTCGTTAGTTGGTATAAACAAATCTATGAAAAATTCAACCTTTTGGTAGTGTTTTGACATTGAAAATAAAATCCTAAATCCTTTTCGCCCCATACGCTATTTTCGCTATATTTCCTAGGTTCATTGAGATTTCTCCATGGAACAAGTGTGACCAGGTTCAGGATTTAATTGTGAAACCGATATTGAAAGAATTTTGAAAATAGGCTTGATAGTTTAAGAGTAATTTTGAAAATTGTGTAAAATCGGGAATATAGTCTTTTTTTAGTAAGTAATTAATGAAAAAAATACTATTACATATGAAAAAATGAGAGAGAAAAACGCATCTCCAAAGATAGATTGCGCGTCGGTTGAGACCTTTCCGAGTGAAATTGGTTAATAATTGTGTCCTGTAGGTGTGCCTTTACGAGCGTCGAATTTTATTTTTTTTGATATTGAAAATGTCGTTCAAAAAATTCGTTCCGCCTTAAAAATATGACTAAAAAAATAAGAATAAAAGAAATTGCTCGATTTTTTTTTTATATAAATATAGTTTTTCGTCACATGTCCTGGTTCGAATCCTGGTGGGGCAAACGTTTTAAAAAACTGACTGACATAGTGATCTATCAACGCACAGCCTAAACCACTGGACGGATCGGGCTGAAATTTGGCGTGCAGGTAGATATTATGACCTAGGCATCCGCTAAGAAAGGATTTTGATCAATTCTACCAAGAGGATAAAATAGGGAATGAAAGTTTGTATGAAACTTTGTCAATTTTAAACCGATCGGGCTGAGGCTTTGCATGCAGGTATAAGAAGAATCATAGATGAATGTCATTGTGTAGAACACAAGCCTGAGAACAAAAACTGTAGTCTACACTTCAGCTGTACACCGAAGCGAAGCGAGGGCGGGCCGCTACTTAGAAATAAAGGTTCACTGCTCGTTCCCCGTAGGTGATAGCGTGATAATATGTAGCCTATATGTTGACCCGACTTCTTAATAATATTCGTGCCAAATTTGAAGTAAATCCATGCAGTATTTTTTGAGTTCATCCCGGACATACATACAGACAAACAGACGAAAAATCTAAAAACTAAATTTTTGGCTTCGGTATCGATTGTAGATCACACCCCAAGTATTCGTTTAAAAAAATGTTCAATGTACAGTTTTGATTTTCATACCATTTTATTATTATGATAACTATGAGGTTATGAGAACCATAGTGGCCTAACTCATTTTTTAACCATAGTGGCCTATCTTACTTAGGCCAGTATGGCACCTCAAATTTAGATCACAGACTAAAAACCGTAACAGTGATTATGCTGCCATCTAGTGAATAATCGTTGTATCACTTTTAGATCGCTCTGGTTCTATCAAAATGATCAATTTGAACTGGATGAAATCATAAACTCAATATTGTAAATAAATGAGTTAGGTCACTATGGTTCTCATGGCCTCATATACACCCGGAGCTCGACGGCGCAAGTGGTTAGCGTGTTCGGCTGCGATCGTTGAAGCTAAGCAACTTTCGCAGTGGTCGGTTCGCATTGGATGGGTGACCGAAAATTTACTATCTCGAGCTCCTTCAGGTTTCGGAAGGCACCAATCCGCACTGGGCCCGCGTGGTGGGTCATGGCCCAATCACCCTATTCCTATCCATAGGGAAGGCGTGTGCCCCATCAGTGGGGTTATTAATAGGCTGATGATGATGAAAGTTACAATCTATTGCTACTATATATATCTACTAGCGGACCCGACAGACGTTGTCCTGTCTACACGTCTTTGTGAATCTAAACCATTCTCAGATCCCCTTGAACACACACAAAAAAATTCATCAAAATCGGTCCAGTCGTTTAAGAGAAGTTCAGTGACAAACACACTCACAGAAGAATTATATATATATACTAGCGGACCCGACAGACGTTGTCCTGTCTACACGTCTTTGTGAATCTAAACCATTCTCAGATCCCCTTGAACACACACAAAAAATTTCATCTAAATCGGTCCAGTCGTTTAAGAGAAGTTCAGTGACATACACACTCACAGAAGAATTATATATATAAAGATCTATATCCTAAATGATGTAATGGAAGGTGACTTCAGAAGTATCTCTGAAGTCATTTTTTAACTCGACGACTCTGTATATATCAATACAGGGAGAAAAAAGCAGCCCTTGCTGAGTTTCTTGCCGGTTCTTCTCAGTACAAGGTCTCCCGCCGTAGTTTTGCGAACCGATGGCGTAGCTTCTTGACCTTCACAAGTGCATGTAACAGCCTAAACTGAATAAATGACTTTTCTTTTCATTTCATTTCAATCGTTTGGTACAGAACGCACGAAGCTGGGCATCGGCCAGTCGCAGGAGATGAACACGCTGTTCAGATTCTGGTCATTCTTCCTGCGGGACCACTTCAACAGGACCATGTACAACGAATTCAGGTAATAGCAACATAGGTTATATGAGGAGCTGGCGAACAAACGGTATAATGCGATTCAAATAAGAATAGGAAAGCCAACTGTCAAATGTCGCTTGAAAAGTACGGTTTGCAAAAAAATCTTGGAACTCTTTTTTTAGCACTCAGCTGATTCTAGAATAGAAAACAAACATTTGTAAACAAACTATAACAAATATGGATAATTAATATTAGGGAATATCAATAGGGAAGATGGTTGGTATATACCACCAGCTTGGGAACCTATTATACAGGAGATAAAATCCAAACTCCGAGCACACACTGCAAGACCATCAGATACTATTAGTTCTTTTTGTTTGCATAATTTAACATAAGAAGGAGATAGAAAGCCTCTCTTGAGTTTGTTTCGCCGGTTCTTCTCAGGAAGGTCTCCCAATTTTGGAACCGGTGGTAGTTTACGGTAGTTAGGGTTAAATAAATATACTCTCACCTTACAAACAAGAATTTGAAAATAAAATACTTTATTAAGTAAATTAAATAATAAATTCATACATAGACAATAAAACTTAAAAATCGAACAATGAAATAACCAAACGCTCAATAAAAGTCTTTCGAAGGTAGCTCGACAAATTAAATAAAAGTTTTATTCTGACGACGAAGCCTGTTAAGGCTACGAAACGTCAATAAATAAATAAAGTTTCGTGCATTAACCCGTAAAAACTAGTTTTATATAATGAGTGATGTGCGTGAAAACCTAAGAAACAAATAATTAATATTGGTTAGTATTTTTTATTTATTTATTGAGCTTTGGCTTTGTATGGTTCATAACGTAAATCGTCAACCAAATGTCACTTTAAGTTGCGTTCAGAAACTCGATTTAAAACTTCCGTTTACATATAGGATGCATGTTCATATGTGACCTAGTAATAGTACTACATGATTATTCATAACTACTCCGGCGGTAATGCAAAGATGAGCGGAATTGAAGAGCTATATTCTACTTAATGTTTTTTTTCACACAGTCTTAATGAATAATTATTATTAAAAATCGGTTGTTTCTTTTTCAGAAAATAAATTTTATTATTAAAACATCATGTTTTTTCTCACTTAATCTTAGTAAATAAGTTTTATTAATAAAAACTTGTTTTGCTCACTCTACCTATTTGGTTTGAATTGACAGCTATGACGTCACAATATGGCGCCCAGTCGGTCCTGTTCTTAGTTGAATCGCATTATATAATGACGCATCTGGTCAAACGACTTTACATTTTAACGTCGTAAAGCATTTACGATTGAGGAAAAGGTGCAATAATATGCAGATTACAAAATGGAGGATCAAACTCATCTCACAATCTTTTTTCACAAAAATGCTTTGTTGTCCGCTTAGTATGACGTGTTTGTCGATTTCCTTCGAATTCATAATTTTTATCTATTTATTTAAGGACGACCAACAAGATATACACCAATACAATATAACAAGATACAAGTATCGGCGATAATTAGATGATATCTTAGTTAAAGGTCACCACCGCATGCATTACAAAACAAGGCATATCTTATCTATTAGACAAGTCCGTCCGTCCGTCCGTCCGTCCGTGGTGCTGTTTCAGCGGCCAAACCGTAAGAGATAGATAAAGAGAATGTTTAAGTTATAAGTTGAGAATTGTCTGATAAGACTACAAACCGGATGTGAGTAACGTAGCACTTCCGGTTTTCGAGATATCACGTGATTTCTATTTCAAACGAAACCACACAAAATCTCCGAAGTTCTCAATTAATTAAATACATTTTTTTTTTTTGGTTAACATTTGGTTCACTGGTTTGCTAGTTGAACATTACTCAGCATAATCTTAAGTGAAAACAATAATATAAATATACCGCATAATACAAATAAATATTATTTAATTTAAAAATGAGTATACTAATGTCCTGTCTTGAAATTATGGCAATCTAAAATATCAAAATGATGACAGCAATATTATCATCATAACCCAAAATTTCATAAATCAATAATAAACGGATTCTACTGTAGTTTGACGACCTCCTTGGCCGAGTGGTTTGTACGCCAGGTTTCATGGTGTCGCCGACTCGAGAGGTCCCGGGTTCGAATCCCGGTGGGGACAGATGTTTGTGTGATGAATACGAGCATTTGTACTCCAGTCATGGATGATTAATATGTATTTCTATATAAATATCCGTTACTCTAGTATCCCATAACACAAGCCTTATAGTACTTAGCGTGGGCCTAGACTAATTGGTGTGAGGGTTGGAAATATTTATTATTGATTTACTAGCAAACCAGTGAACCAAATGTATACCAATTAAAAAAAAATTGCATTTAATTAATTGAGAACTTCGGAGATTTTGTGCGGTTTGGTTTGAAATAGAAATCACGTGATTTCTTGAAAACCGGAAGTGCTACGTTACTCAAATCCGGTTTGTAGTCTTATCAGACTATTCTTAACTTATAACTTAAACGTTCTCTTTATCTATCTCCTACGGTTTGGCCGCTGAAACAGCACCACAGACAGACGGACGGACGGACGGACGGACTTGTCTAATAGATAAGAGATTATTGATTTATGTTTATTCGTCCTTTGTAACAAATGTGTTTGTGTAATATATAGGACGCTAGCGAACGAGGACGCGGTGGGCGGGTTCCGCTACGGGCTGGAATGCCTGTTCCGCTTCTACTCGTACGGACTCGAGCGGAAGTTCCGTCCGGAACTGTACCAGCACTTCCAGCTGGAGACCATAGCCGACTACGAGAGGGGTGAGTTAGATAGATAGATAGATTAACACTTTATTATAACACCAAATACATAATTACGTAACATTCACAAACAATAATATTAACAAAAGCGTTATAATTGGCGGTCTTATCGCTAAGAGACAACCACTGAGTATGAAAAGTTATACAGAGACCATAGGGGTGTTAAATGGCTTGGAATAAATAGTCACATCCATACATACAATCTACGTCAAACTAAGTATCCTAATTAGACATATAAATATATATACATACATACACATACATATACATATGCATTTAATAGCATATATACATACACATACATACATAAACATAATATATATACGATAAAAAGTTTACACAGTAAAATCAGATTCACTGCGAAAGATAGAAGTTTTTGAGCTGGTCTTTGAATATATTCAAAGACTGAGCGCGTCTGATATTAGTATTATTAGTAGAGTTGTGTTCGACTTTACTATAAAAATCTAGTTTTAAAGTACGGTCAACGAGAAGCGAAACAAATCGATGAAAGGTGTAAAGGTTTTTGAAAATAACAGTTCATTTTCTGAAATATGACTCTTTTCCATTGAATTAATTTAATTAGTGAAAAGCAAAAGGCATTTCGAAACCTTCAGCGGTCAGAATCTCGTTAGGCGATTGGCTCCAATGAGTCTACGTCATCTGATTTACATATTTTTTATTTTTTTATAATTTTAATTAATAAAGCAACATGAAGGAGGCTAGGCGGGCCACAAGTAGCCAACGCAACTTTGCTCTCTGTTAAACTGTATGCCCAAACAGACATATAGGCGAAGCAAGGGCGCATGACTACTGTAGACTACTTTATAAAATAAATATATTATTATTCAGACATTATTCAAACGACGCATCCTGCATAGGATGCGAAATGTCAATAAATAAAAAAATCAGTGCATCTAATCCGTTGAAACTTGTTTTATTTAATGAGTGATAATAATAATAATATTCTTTATTGTAATACACCATAGAAAAACGGAGGAGCTCGATGGCGCAAGTGGTAAGCGCGTTTGGCTGCGATCGATGAACTTAAGCAACTTTCGCTGTGGTCGGTCATTGGATGGGTGACCAAAAATTACTATCTCGAGCTCCTCCGTGCTTCGGAAGGCACGTTAAGCCGTTGGTCCCGGCTGCATCTGCAGTCGTTAGCACCCACCAATCCGCACTGGGCCCGAGTGGTGGGTCATGGCCCAACCTCCCTATTCCATCCATAGGAAAGGCCTGTGCCCCAGCAGTGGGGACTAATAGGCTGATGATGATGATGATTACCCTGTTCTGTATCAGTTGGGTAAAAATGTAATAACTTAAAGAAAAGTTTGCTAAAAAATTTCCACGCGAACCAGGCAGCAGACGGGACTCGAACCCGCACCCTTCGCTATCCGGGCAAAAGCACTGACCACTATGCTATGCTTTTCTTTAAATTTAAACATCTAGCAGTTAAAAATGCTTAAAAAATTAAAAACAAAATCTAATAACTTGTTGAATTTTCTACAATCAGGTCAACTCTACGGATTGGAGAAGTTCTGGGCTTTCTTGAAATACTACAAACACGCCACCGCGCTACAAGTGGAGCCCAAACTAGAAGGATACCTGTCCAAATTCCACAGCATTGAAGATTTCAGGGTGCTAGAGGTAAGTGAGAGGTAGCCAGGTGATCTAATTTCATAGGTTCTTGGGATAATAGTACTCTGTTGAGCGATTTACTCTCTGAGTAAATGCTACGCTGAGTTTTCGCCCATTCGCATCGCTGCTGCACACGAAAATATCATAGTATATTTGTATAAATATAATTTGTACCATGTTTTAAAGGATTTATGTAATTGTAAAATTTGCCTTCAATTCTTATTGCGCTATAACTTTGTCATTTTATGATTGATTGCCCAAAGAAAAAATACGTGTCCATTATTTTTTGATCATCTAACTGACGGACTTAATAGAATTTCGTTTACTATACCTTGTCATCACCCCTATTACGATAGTGCTGGCTGCGCCCCGCGCGTATTCCTGTGATTAAACAGTGTGCAACAGACTAGCGAGTTTGATCGTCGTACTTCTCCTATGTTCGTATATCACATAATCCTCCGTGGCCGAGTGGTTTGAACGCCGGGTTTCATGGTGTCGCCGACTCGAGAGGTCCCGGGTTCGAATCCCGGTGGGGGCAGATGTTTGTGTGATGAATACGAACATTTGTACTCCAGTCATGGATGTTAAATATATATTTCTATATAAAATATACGTATATATATATACTATAACTGTTGCTACATTTAAAAAACGGTTGAAGGAACACTATCTATCCTCTTGACTCACTGTTTCCGAACTGTATTGCTTCTCCTTTTAACACTTGTATATTTCAATTTAGTATATATGTTTATTAGTATGTCTATGTAGATATATATGTAGGTTTTGTTTATGTAAGTAGTGTATTTTGTTATTTTTATTCAGGAGACACACACTGACGACCTTTTATTTTATGTTTTTTCCTTTCGCGGGCCTGCTGGAAGAAATTTCAATATGAAATAAGCAGTGCCCTTGTACAAATTTCTTGTTCCTGTTCTTATCTATTTTATTGTGTGTGTACTAAATTAGTAAATAAATAAAAATAAATAAAAATATATGTACAGTATATGTATTCTATCCGTTACCCTAGTATCCCATAACACAAGCATTACAGTGCTTACTTTGGGGCTAGGCTAATCGGTGTGAGTGTTGGAAATATTTATTTATTTATTTATAATCGTATTTGGTATGTCAGCCCCAGTTGAACGAGCTGCTGGCGGCGCAGGGCCCGCGGGCCCCGGGGCGCGGGCCCCACGCGCGGCCCTACCTGCGGCCCCGCTCCGTCTCCGAGTCCGATCGACTGCTCACCGCACCGAGGCAGTGAGTATACTAGTTGTTGTTGTTCATCATCATCAGCCTATTAATGAATAGGGAGTGCGGGCCGTGACCCACCACGCGGGCCCGGTGCGGATTGGTGGGTGCAAACGACTGCAGATGCAGCCGGGACCGACGGCTTAACGTGCCTTCCGAAGCACGGAGGAGCTCGAGATAGTAAATTTTTGGCCACCCATCCAATGACCGACCACTGCGAAAGTTGCTTAACTTCAACGACCGCAGCCGAACGCGCTGACCACTTGCGCCATCGAGCTCCTGTTGTTGTTTAAATTAATTCAAATGAACTAAACGGTTTAAAGAAAATATAACTAGAAAAAATTCCACGCGGACCAGGCAGCAGACGGGACTCGAACCCGCACCCTTCGCTATCCGGGCGAATGCACTGACCGATTATGCTACCGCGGCCCTTATGGCCGCGTCAAAAATCTTCTAGCCATTCTTGAGCTGCGAGGCAGCACCATCTCTTCGCATTGTAGGTAACCCACAATGTTAAATGAATACTTTTACAAGTATTAAACGTTTGAAAGAAGAAACAGCGATTGTAGTTATAATGTGGAGTGAATTTCTGACAGTAAAAATATTGACATTTGATTATGTTAATAAAAAAGAATATTTAAAAACTAAAACGTCAAAGAAGTCCCAAACAATAGTCAAGTATTTGTCACACGGAGGAAATCTGGTTTAGAGTCTGGGGATCTATGGTCCGAATGTAAGGGATTTTGGGGTGACACGTAAAACGTGGTAATTAAACGAATTATTCAGATGACACATCCTTAATAATCTTTCTTTCTTTCAAGAAGTAGAGAAAGAAAAGGCGATTGCCCCCCCCCCCCCTGTTTATTTGCGGTCGAGTTTAGCTTTCACTTTATTCAAGTGCCGTCTTTTAACGTTCCCATTTTTACTGTCTTCAACTATGTTTCACTTCAAAAAGGCATTTTGGCCCCCCAGTTTATTTGCGATTGAGTTTAGCTATTAGTTCCTATTTCGACTTTTATTTATTTTTATTTTTTGTTACTTGAAAGCAAAGGATGCTAAGTCCATACATCCTTTCAAGTATTAAAAAAAAATAACGTCTTTTTTTGTGTCACTAAACGGGCTCTGCCAGAATAACAGCGCTGGTGTCACACAATGTCGCATCAGCTAATGCTGAGGCAGAGTTCTGGTTAGCTCTGTGTTTTTTTAATTTGTATTTGTAAATGTGTAATATCTGTAATATGAGGGTTAATCTAATATATAAAATTCTCGTGTCGCGGTGTTTGTGGTTAAATTCCTCCGAAACGGCTCGACCGATTTTCGTGAAATTTTATATGCATATTCAGTACGTCTGAGAATCGGATTTAATCTAATTTTCATCCCCTAAATGTTAAGGGTAATCCACCGGTAATTTTTTTTTTTTTCAATTTAAGATATTTTTTTTTTAATTTTTTTATACAACAATACATACATCCCTAAATTTTCACCCTTCTACCACCCACCCGTATTTTCTATGGCGGACAACATCTCTTTTTCATCCTCCTAAATGTTAAGGGTGGTCTACCATTAAATGTTTTTTTAGACAATTTTTTTTTTATTTTTTTATGGTACATCATCCAAAAATACATACAACCCTAAATTTTCACCCTTCTACCACCCATACTTTTATGGCGATACGAAAATTCGCTGGCTCAGCTAGTAATATATATATATATATTCTATTCTATTTCTCGTCTCTTCAACTAGAAGTAGACCGGTGGCACCTTCAGGCGCGGGCCCTGGCGCAGGAACAGCGGGGTCTGGTCCCGGGACGAGTCGGGACAATAACCGCGGCCGCGCCGGCTCCTGCGGCGCTCAGAGTGTAGTAGCCACGGCGACGCCCAGACGTGAGTGTTTACTGTACCTATTAATGTCCCCACTGCTGGGGCACAGGCCTTCCCAATGGATGGAGTAGGGAGATTGGGACATGACCCACCACGCGGGCCCAGTGCGGATTGGTGGGTGCTAACGACTGCAGATGCAGCCGGGACCGACGGCTTAACGTGCCTTCCGAAGCACGGAGGAGTGAGAGATAGTAAAATTTCGGTCACCCATCCAATGACCGACCACTGCGAAAGTTGCTTAACTTCAACGATCGCAGCCGAACGCGCTAACCAGTTGCGCCATCGAGCTCCACACTGTAGCACGAACCATTATCGAATTCGAATAGTTTGCAAACCGAAATGTCAATGTCAATGTCAAATTTTGTATAGAAACTTGAACAGCAGCGGCACAAAGTACGTAACATCATCATCAGCCTATTAATGTCCCCACTGCTGGGGCACAGGCCTTCCCAATGGATGGAGTAGGTAGATTGGGCCATGACCCACCACGCGGTCCCAGTGCGGATTGGCAAGTGCTGACGTTTTTGGTCACCCATCCGATGACCGACCACTGCGAAAGTTACTTAACTTCAACGATCGCAGCCGAACGCGCTAACCACTTGCGCCGTCGAGCTCCTCGAGTACGTAACGAGACGTAAAATCGGTCAGACAATGACATTTCGGACTCGCAAACGATACGAATTCGATATTGGTTCGTGCTAATGGTACTGCTTAATAACATTAATTTTCTGGTTTTACTGTCATTCTTAGAATTATCCACAACTCTAAATAAATCCAGTCGAGACAATAACAAATGGTACTGCTATGCAGAGCCGTGTTTACTGAATTTTCATCTTTATTGCACTTCAAAAAAGTTTATATCAGAATCAGAATTTTATTTGTGAAACATCTTTATATATATATTCTTCTGTGAGTGTGTATGTCACTGAACTTCTCTTAAACGACTGGACCGATTTTGATGAAATTTTTTGTGTGTGTTCAAGGGGATCTGAGAATGGTGTTGATTCACAATTTTGTCCGCTGGACAATGTTTTTTTAGTTAATTTTTTTTATGGCGGTACGAAGTTCGCTGGGTCAGCTAGTAGGTATATAAAATTTTTGTTAGTATCACTACATTTCTACCTTATTTAGGGTGAGGCCAAACGAGCGTAATTTTGTGAGTGGTGAGTCGCAGAATTTCGGTCGCAGAAATTCTGCTGCATTCGGTTTCATACAAAAAGGCAGTTGGTGCCACACGACAACGCAAAATGAGTTGTCTGCCGACTCAATGCGCATAAGCTCGTCCGAATTTCGGTCGGGGTGAGGGTAGGGCAAGGAAGGGAGTGGGGAAGCAACAGTTTGTTACAAGTTGCGTGGTGTAATAATTCTTGAAAAACACGTAATGGCATATGATAGTACGTTTCAAACATATCTGGATTTGCACATAAACGTTCATATAAAGTATGGAACTGTCCACATATCAGCCTCTGACTATTCAGTGGGTTTACCCAGTTTCTTTTTCTGGCCTCATCTTCTGAATATGCTGCAATATTTTTAATGGATCCATTGCACTCGACGACACGAACACCCCGTACTAACGCTCAATAGTAACTGAATAAATTACGTTCGTATGCCAGCTCAACAGAAATTCAGTTGAACGTAAAATAAGTGACCGAAAATAAGCGACTCACAACTCACAAAATTACGCTCGTTTGGCTTCACCCTTAAGGTATACAAATAGATATGGACCTATGAAAGAAGTACTATTATTTTTACATTGGAATCACAATTTTTGAATATAATTTGAAATTGTCTATTCTTACATGCATGTCAAAGTAGATTATAAATTAACTAGCAAACCAGTGAACCAAATGTTCACCAAAAAAAAAATGTATTTAATTAATTGAGAACTTCGGAGATTTTGTGTGGTTTCGTTTTAAATTCGTGATTTCTCGAAAACCGGAAGTGCTACGTTACTCAAATCCGGTTTGTAGTCTTATCAGACTATTCTTAACTTATAACTTAAACATTCTCTTTATCTATCTCTTACGGTTTGGCCGCTGAAACAGCACCACAGACAGACGGACGGACGGACGGACTTGTCTAATAGATAAGAGATTATAAATTTGATAAGCCAGTCATAAAGTTGTCATAGTAATAGTCAAAATTTTATAAATGCTGGATTATAAAAATACAGGAACTATTTTTAAAATAAAAAGATAAACATTATAAGATGCACACACACACACACACAAATACACACACATAAATACTCATAACAAACTCCTTTGGCTATTCCATTGAATTAATAACTTAAGAACAGTTATCTGGATTAATAAATTGTTTACTAAATGGTACACAACTTTATGAATAGGGTGGAGGGTTGATTACCTGAGACACAGGATTCATCCTAGTTCAAGTGTCAACCCACCATAATCTGTACATAATCAGTCATGATTTTAAGATTTGAAATAAGGAATCGTCTGTCTTTTGATAGAAGGTTCCATACAAGAGACGATCTTCAGGCACCAACCCTTGTGTAGCTTAGATAAAAATAGTTGTATTCGCCTGAAATCTAATATAAAATAATAACCATCGTCAAGTTGTTTCAATAAATTCCTACGCTCCTGAGTTCTATCCACTCTGGCTAGAACTCCTCAGTACCTTTTATTTTTGGTAAAAAAATTGCATGTTTTTATGTAGCCATTGATAGCAACATTGTGATTATGGTCAGAAATAAAGGTTATTATTATTATTATGATTGACTTACTAGGGGGCGCCTGCGACTTCGTCCTCGCTAACTTCAGTTTTTTTTGTAAATTCCTCTGGAACCTAAAAATTTTTCCGGATTAAAAGTATTCTATGTCTCAATCCAGGTAATAAACTATATGTGTGCCAAATTTTATCCAAATCCGTCGAGCCGTTTAGATGTGAAGAAGTACCAAATATAGGGTGTATTCCGTAATATATACCAGTATACTGGCCAGTGGTAATGACGTCACGAATTCGACGCCATATTGTACTGGTATGCTACCATATTTTTACCGGGAAAACGAATATGACGTATGACCGAGCGTGCGTGAGATACATTCAAATTTTCTTTTTTTATTCAAAGAACAATAATGGCATCCGAACGAAAAGAATCTCTTATCTATTAGACAAGTCCGTCCGTCCGTCAGTCCGTCCGTGGTGCTGTTTCAGCGGCCAAACCGTAAGAGATAGATAAAGAGAATGTTTAAGTTATAAGTTGAGAATAGTCTGATAAGACTACAAACCGGATGTGAGTAACGTAGCACTTCCGGTTTTCGAGAAATCACGTGATTTCTATTTCAAACGAAACCACACAAAATCTCCGAAGTTCTCAATTAATTAAATACATTTTTTTTTGGTGAACATTTGGTTCACTGGTTTGCTAGTTCCTTTTAATTGATGAGGTGAATAAAAAAACTTCTTTATTCGCACTATTTTTAATATTTCGTCGATTTATGACGTCAGTGCACTGGCCAATATATTACGGAACAATTCACCAGTAAAGCGTCGATTCATGACGTCATTAGGACTGGCCAGTATACTGGTATATATTACGGGATACACCCATACACACTCACAAACTTTCGCCTTTATAATATTAGTGTTACTTATAGAGTCTAGAGCAGTGTTTCCTAACCTTTCCAATACTGCTACCCCTGTAACCTATTAGGAAAACATATTCTACCCCGACTTTAAAATGTTATCATCAGTTCAACAAATATCAATTTGGCCGCTACATCTTTGTCTCTAATAATGTCATCATCAGGAGAAAATCTTGCCCCGCTTCCCACACTCAGCACCCCGCGGGCTCGCTAGCAAGTAGGAGCGCATGCTCTATTTAGTAGTATTATTATATAGTATTTTCTTATTATTTAGATTTGACCATATAATTAGGTTCTTTGTTACCCCCGAAGTATGGCTGATTTACCCCCCGGAGGGGTAATTACCCCCAGGTTCGGAACCCAGGGTCTAGAGTATTACTATGCTCGGGTTGAGAACACCGAGACGTGAGTATTAAGTGCTTTATATCATCTCTAATCTATTATACAATTCCTTCCTTCCGTCTGTGGTGCTGTTTCAGCGGCCAAACCGTAAGAGATAGATAAAGAGAATATTTAAGTTATAAGTTAAGAATAGTCTGATAAGACTACAAACCGGATTTGAGTAACGTAGCACTTCCGGTTTTCGAGAAATCACGAATTTGAAAGGAAACCACACAAAATCTCCGAAGTTCTCAATTAATTAAATACTTTTTTTTTTTTAAATCAGGTTTTGGTGAACATTTGGGTCACTGGTTTGCTAGTTCGTTTTAACCTGGTTTTATTATCATTCTTTAGTTAAGCTACAGCTCGAAAATAATCTTTCTTTCCTTGCGCCAAATCATAGAAAGATTTTTTTTTGCGTTCCGGTGGTTATTCTCCGGAGAATTACCAAAGAACATTTATTTGAATCAGATTATTAAAGATGGTTTAGCATTTTAGCATATGGATGTTTGTTTTTCGCTATTTGATACGAAAAACATAGGAGGCTTTTATAAGTTACATTTTATTATGTAATTTATATCATAGATAGGATAGAACGCCCAAACGTGAGTGTTTAAATAGTTTTATATCATTTTATCCACAATTTACAATAATCTATATTAAAATATCGGTTTCTTAATGTCTAGAAAAAACGGTAACCTGCTTTTAGTATCATTCTTTGGTTTAGCTACATTTTAGAACAGTCTCAATCAACTGCATCGAATACAATGGTTTATATCAATTACTACATCTGCGTGAAATTTAAATTACTTGATGATTAATTATTTTATAATTTTCTTTATAAACTAAATATCTGTCTCTCCTACTACTAGACAAACATAGTTAAAAATAAAGTATATATCCACGTATTTCTGTATATCCGTTAGCTGTAACCAAATCCACGCAATGGATTTTGATGCACTTCTGTCCATTTCTTTTCCAGCTAAGAAAACAAAACCAGAAGCCGCACCACCAGCCGAACTGAAGAATCAACAAGTTGCTGCCAAAACGCAATAAACATTGAAAATTAAACGCATCATCCCACAAGAACTTTATACGAAAGCGAAGCGATCAGTGCTACTTAAAAACTTAGTGTTAAACGCGAAAAAACTAGAGGGAGATAAAGAGAAATATATGCATTTTTTGTTTCTAAATAAAATTAATTAAAAAAAAATGAAAGCAAAAAAAAGTAAAAAGTACGTATAGTTGCAAAAAAATTATAATAATATGAAGTGAACGCTGAGTGAGAACAGTGTAGTGGTTTTTTTTTCTGTTATTAAGTGTAGTGACATTTTAAGTGTGCGTAAAGTGACCCGGAGCTGATGGCTGCTTGGGGCGGTGTACCTTCTGGATTTTGCAGGCCGATCATAAACGAAGCCTGAGTAAGGAACAAGTTTATCTTCTAATCCATTAATGTCTTATCTATATCTTTCAAGCACAAATTGCAAATCAAAGTGAAATTCAACCTACGATCAACAATTCTATAGGTAACGGTTCACCGCGTAAAATCCGTCTTGGTAAATATAGCCTCACTTGAGGCGTGAGATCTTTAGTGCGGTGAATACAAAACGAAGTAACTCACTGGCCGATGACTGGAACAAATATTTTATTTTGTGGGTCATAAGGTTGATTTCGAATTTTCCTTTTTTCACCTTTATCGTTTTTTACAGATATCAGATATAACTTAGAAGAGGAACAAAGTTCGTTTTATAAGATAAAAGGTTGTATGTGCGAAATAACATTTTGTTATTTGCAACCGTATTCCTTTGTTTGATAGTTGTTATTAGGTTCAACTTAAACTGTTTTAAAACATTTATCTTTGTTCATTGGGAATCGAATATAGCTGCAGCATGTGTTAAAACATACGCAGACAGTTTTTAGCTTTGATTTTGTATGTAACCCGTTAACTATAGAATTCTTAATCGGAGGTTTATTTATACCATTGATGTTGAAAACAATTAAGACTCCTAATTTTTTTTTTTTTTTATAAAGACACCAATTAGCCTAGCCCCAAAGTAAGCACTGTAAAGGCTTGTGTTTTGGGATACTAGGGTAACGGATAGAATACATATATTGTACATATATAAGTATATTTATATGAAATACATATTAAACATCCATGACTGGAGTACAAATGCTCGTATTCATCACACAAACATCTGCCCCCACTGGCATTCGAACCTCGGACCCCTCGAGTCGGCGACGCCATGAAACCCGGCGTATAAACCACTCGGCTACGGAGGTCGTCAAACAAAAGTGCATTAAAAAACTTCTGAGCGGTGCTATGTCATACTTTATACAAATAATAATAACGCATTAGTTAATTATTATCCTGTGTCCTTTCCTGGGACTCGAAACTATTTCTGCACCAAATTTCATCTCAATCGGTTCAGCAGTTTAAGTGTGTAGAGGTAACGGGACAGATAGACAGATGCAATTTCGCATTTATACTATTAATATAGATCTGAAGAATGAGTCCTATCTGAATAATTAAAAAACAGCGCTCTCTCCAAAACTATGGTATTGGTACTTGAAATATGACGTACCATTTTTTAAAAAAAGTACTATGGTTTTGGTACTTGAAACATGACGTACCATTTTTTAAAAAAAGTCCTGTCTTGAGAGTTGCATTAATTTTCTTTCATGTCACCCCAATGTCGATCTAGCAATGCTGTGCCAATATCGGTGACACTGTTAAGTTATATAATATCGACATTGGTAAACTTGGCAACAGTCTGTCCTTATAATAAATAATAAATATTTACAACACTCACACCAATTAGCCTAGCCCCAAAGTAAACACCGTAAGGCTTTTATTATGGGTAACTACTACGGTAGGTACTAGGGTAACGGTTAAAATACATATGTAGAAATACATATGACACATCCATGACTGGAGTACAAATTCTTGTATTCATTACACAAACATATGCCCCCATCGCGATTCGAACCCGGGACCTCTCGAGTCGGCAGCACCATGAAATCTGGCGTACAAACCATTCGGCCACGGAGGTCGTCAAATGAAAAGGAGAGAATGATGTCAAGTTTACAAATGGCAAACGCGAATAACCAAGTGAAGTGTCAGCATTAGGTCTGGGAATATTTGAATATTGATTTTTGTCTCCACTTGTTGCAGCTTGTACGCATCGACAATAAAAAGTTGCGCGGTTAAATCACCATGGATTAACATTAATGACCCATAAGCTTCTAGTATAAGTATACCATAACGACCCTATATGATGTATCTATACATATATATATTTTTGACATTGTATCATACATAATGAATGACCTATGTCCAAGTCGTGATTAGTGATTTTTTTTTGTCCTATTTTGATAATATATTTGAGAAAAGAGAGTTATGTTAAGTTTTTTTCTCTCGCTTACGTTCGGTATATTGTGTGGTGCTTGACGAATATAGCTCTGCCCATTTATAAAATTCAGTTCTGAGATCTCTTCGTTAAGTTCGGATCCACTTTGGGTGCGCGGTACAGACTTTTAAAAATTAGAAAGCACATCGAAATATGACTTCTTTCCTTTTCTCATTACTATCCTTGTTTGGCGGTTAAATATGCTTGTAAATACTAAACGAAATGCTCTTTCAACTTTTACGTATGCACTTGTTGGGTAACGTATCGTGCGCTCAACGTTGACTGGCCTTAATTAAATGTACTATAGAAAGGGGAATTGTAGTATGTACATTTGTTGATATTTTATCCTAATAGTTGAATTTGATATTAGGACTTACGTAGTTCAAAAGTGTATAAAGGGGTCTGCGAAGACTGGCTATATTCATGATTAAATAAATGAAAAAAAAAGAATGTAAAGATTAAAAACATGAGTTTTGTAAAATAAATATTGTGATTGGACTGTGTATGCACTATGATTCTTTGTTTCGTTAACTGCGGACCCTGAAAGTGTGCGCCCCTAATATGATTGTAAAATATTGTTTTACTGATGCTAAGTAATAAATTAAGTTTTATATTGTGACACCTTTTGGGGTCTGCCACACTGCCACTGTAATGTTGACACATCAAGCACACATTTTTCTTTTCTAGTATCCACTCGCTCTACAATCTGCTCTGAAATGTACGATTTATGCGGAAATTAATATAAGTATCGTTTATATATTAGGTATTGTGGTTTGATGAAATTATATTAGTTTGCGTAAGGCGTTCCATCAGATTCCGATGAATGTGAAATTTGTCTGATTTTTGCTATATCTGTTTTGATATATCATTTTATGTTGTTATTTGTGTTGAATTTTGGATGTCTCTCAATTAACTGTTACTTCTGAAATAATATGTCTCAATTGAGATTGTAAAAAAAATCGTGTCCGATTGTATATGTCGATGATTTGTTCATGTATTCGTAAATTTTCAGACATGTTAACTATTTTCATATCTTAATCTTTTTTCGGTTTTATGTATGTAGAATAATCTCCGCATAATTCCTACATTTAAATGAATATTAAATCTGACGTCATTGTCGTATATTCTAGCGTTTGATGTCATCCTTAAAATGTCAAGTGAAAACTACTAACTTGCTCAATATTTATCGACTTTTATCATGCGGGCGTGTGTTGTATTGTGACGAGATATGTAAATTATCCAAATCGAATCTATAAATAAATCTACAAAAGAAATTCGATGGGTGGCGTAGATTCTGTAATTCGATAACTCTCCCAGGTCTTGTTTGTAAAATATTAAAAGATTAAAATCGGCTTCTTTTAATAATTCTTCTAACATTCTCATCAATCCCACCTGCTTTAAGAAATCCGTTTAATGACAAATTAGCTCCCCATTGGGTAGCTAATAACTTTTCTTCTTCCGTGTCACATAATAATGAATGGTATTTACTTTGACAGCACTGTAAACATTGTACATTTGATTGTATCACTATTAAACACAATTTTAACATAAATAATCTTGTAATGCGAATAAATAAGCGCCAGATTGGATTCGATTTGGATAATGTACTGTCATCATTAACTTCGATTCGAAAACTGTATATTGTAATAAATGTTACATGATAATAAATAAATGGTTTGTAAGGTGTGTGAAGATACATTTTTTTTAGGAAGTAAGCGTGCTTTTATTTTTACGGTATGGTGGGCGATGCGTGGCGGTGTTGCGTATTTTTAGTGAAAACCGAAATTTGACAGCTTACTTTTTTTAATTAGAAAAGAAATTGCAGCGAGTTACAGCTAACTCTTAAGGTTTTACAAAATTGAGCTGTGTTAGTTTTTTAACTGTTAATATTTTCACCGTCGCGCCGCTCGCCTGTATTCGATAACTTCTAGATTAATATTAAATTTTATTAGGGTCTCTATGCTTAGATCGCTTCAATGTAAAATAGTTCCTATACTTTTAATGTTTAGGTGTTTTTTTTTTAATTCTCTGGCACAGAAATCGTTCTTAACATCAACATACTTGACTTATTCTTAGTTTTGTCTTTGACATACAGAAACTCTTTTTAATGATAAGGTAATGATTTTCAATAAATAAACTATGTTTACTGAAATATGATTTGACGTTGAATTTTTATTTTATATAAAAGGAAAGTTAACTGTCCGACTTAAAATTAAATAGACATTTAAATACATAATTGTTAGGTATTATGCATTCGAGCTTACACTTAAATAAGAATGAACTAGCATTCTCAGCAGTCTTATTAATAATAAGTTAGGTAACTGAAAATAATGGAAAAAATATATTATTTGATTATCGGAAACTGTTTTCTTTATAATGCCTGCATTTTCTCCTATTAAGAGACTTTTTGGCGATGTTGGCATTTAAAAGGCAAGACTAGATTAGATGATAACTTCTCTTTGGATTTTTGATAGAGAAAGAAACAGAGATTATAATACAAAGAATAGTTTTGTGGCTACTTCAAATGAAATCAGTGCGAATGCAAAGTGTTCATCGCTTAAGTGAAACATTAAGTCACCGATATTTGCAGGCTTTAATCCGAAAAAAGGCTATAAGGCTCTCTTATTCCAGTGATTAAACATTTATAGAATACTAGCTGTGCCCAGCGGTGTTACCCGCGGCTTATTAGGGATATTTTCCCGCGGTAAAACGTAGCCTATGTGATAACTAGTGTGTCAGCTAACTCCATACCAAATTTTATTAACATCGCTCCAGCCGTTTAGACGTGAAGAAGTAACAAACAAACACAAACTTTCGCCTTTATAACGTTTGTGTGATAATATTTTTTTTATTACAAACATTACTAAAGACTGCTGAGAACATGCTGGTTTAGATTTTAAAAACTAAATAAAAATTGCAAGTTTATCCTTGACTGCTATATAGTTTTGTAAAACTTTTAATTGGAACTTGGAAAATCAAAATCCATCGTATAGGTAGATAGTATAACCGTACTATTCGGCGTTTTACTCGAATGCCAAGGGTATCTTTACGATTTCTGTGTCACAATAACCAACTATTTGAACTCTTTTCAAACTTTGTTTTCCTAAGTTCGTTTAATTCATTGGAGCTTCTGAAGGAGACACTTAAGCTACGAGTGTGCTCTGTAAGTCCTGACCTAAAACTTTAGGCTACATGTCTTGAAACTTGCGTTTTTTTTTGTTTGAACAACTTACTCTCTCGAATTTTCAACGAGTGGAAAATTAATCCATAACAGAATGGCTAGATTCCAGGATTACTTATTTGCAGGCCCTGGGGAAACGGAGGACTGGGGGCGTATTTTCCTCCCCTCCCCCCACGATTATTTGGATATTTTTAGCCCCTCCCTTAAATTAATTTTATGAACAAGTAAACTTTATGGAAAGTTGTAAAGGACATGGTAAAGTTTTGTATGAGCGGACTGCCCTGACAATGTATAAATACTGTACTTAGTAATAGTTAATGGTAAAAAGCTAAGTATTTATAATTTCTATGAAAAAAGGCTCAGGAACTTTTGATAAAGTCACAATATTGAAAATTATGAGAACTCCTACTATGTCATTACCTTACTAAAGTTGATAAAAGATGTTGACAATTATTTACAGAGAGTGATCAATTTCGCATTTTCTTAGAAGAAATAATATTGTTTCTTTCGTTAAACTTACACAGATATATATTTTGTGTATATTTATTGTTCATTTATTTTGTAAAACGGAACATTTTGCTTTTGAAACAGACATGGAAGTCAATTTCTATACTTTTGAATATTTGATTATTTCACGAAAGTTGTATGAGAATAATAAACACGTAATAATTAATAAAAAAATATTGTAGAGTTACGGGCTAGTGCGAAATATTTATACACGTTAAGGGCAGTTTCTTAGCCATGTCCTTTCAGGAAGAAGACTTCACTGAAAGTTCGCCTTCTATTCGTTAAATTTATGAGAGAGACATAATATTTTTATTCATGCCAACTATGTTTCGAGACGTGCTAGATGAAATGAGTCAAAGTGACGTGATGACGCTAACCGTCGTATTTATGAACAAGTAGAAGACGTTACTTCTACATAATTAATGACTTGAGCAACATTTTTCATTTCATCTCAAGAAATAGATCAAAGTAAGTTACGTAGTAGTACGTTACTTAAGATAGCATGTGCGAGAGGAACAAAATCTGTTTATCGTCATTTGCAATTCGTTGTTTCGAAACAGTCACCATTTTCGTTTCTAACCAGTTGTTTTATACAAGAATTAGAATTCTAATGACAAAGACATTAATTGACACTAGAGTGTCAAATAATGACTTGGTCACGTGGCAACAAAGTAATTACTTACACTTGTTGGTGAATACGCGGGATGTCATTTCTCTCAAGTGCGATTGGTATTTTTTTCTACGTAGATGATTGATGCATTAATAGCATGCGTTCTGTTGAGCATTTCAAAAAATCAAACGCATTTCCGTTTTTTATGTGAGTAGCAAATCTTATAACCCCGTCCTGTAAATATAGGAAATTGAGTTAACCACGTTAAATGCAATTGATTAAGAAGCGATCGAGCGCAAAGGGTGGCGTTTGCAAAATATAGTTCTCACAAACAGCCGCTAGTTAAATCTAATACTGGTGCAGATTCTGCGCATGATTCGCTAAACCAGAACTTAAATTTGACAACAATGGTGTCGATTCTGGCTATTCTCTAAACTTAAAAGTATATTTAAGATCGAGTCTCTCCTTTTCATTTTGTATTGAGAATGACAAGGATACACTGTTGTCAAATTTAAGTTAAAGTTTAAAGAATCGTGTCAGAATCAAAACCAGTGTGTCCTTGTCATTCTCTATACAGAATGAAAAGGAGGGACTGATGTTAGATTTAGTTTTAAGTGTAGAGAATCATGCTATAGTCGTCAGCATTGTCATGTCAAAACAGGAAACACGCTATTGCATTTAATAATCCCATTCAAAAGCCAGTAATTCGTGTAAGGTTTCAGTTTTCATAACTTTTAAGCACTAATCTAGAACCTTATTAAAGGACACTGCGTAAAATTTATGCCGGCACTTGGCTATTCGTGTTTGATATTCGTAAACTTGACATCAGTTTGTCCCTTTCATTCCTTATAAACAATGATAAGGACACATTGTTGTCAAGTTTACAAACAGCATACGCGAAAAGCCAAGTGAAATGCTGGCATTCCGCTGATCTTCAAGTGTCTGTAAAGGGTAATGGCTCAATTATTTATATTTCGTCTTTAGCCCGTATATGGGTGCACGAATGACATTACTCGAATTCGGGCACCCGAAGCAATATTTAAACTGGAATACGGGAAGACAGTGTCGGGTTAACAAATCGAAAACTGCCCGAATACTGCGTGGCGTACTCGACTCGGTTTATTTACACTTATTAGTTCGGGCTAGCGACCGAATGTAATCGCGCCATGACTACAACAGGGGGCCATTCGCCTAATGAAAATGCTTTGGAAAACGCTAACGCTTACGATTTTATTTTGTTATTTCTAGCCGCCTGAGGTTTTCAAATACCTCGCGCTTTTTTTTTCTTTTGCATTGGTAATTACAATATTTAAAAAAAAATGAGCGTGAGGTATTTGAAAACCTTCGGCGGTCCGAAATAACAAAATTAAAACGAAAGCATTAGCGTTTTCCAAAGCATTTCCGCTAGGCGAATGGCCCCCTGAAGTTAAATCTTTAAATTTCTTAGTAGAAAAGACAAGAAATTGAGTAGGTAATTATTTTTCTTACAAAGTCAAGTGGCTGTTTAAGGGGTTATATTTTGTAAGCGCCTCCCACACGTAGACTACTTATGATCGGTTATTATTGATAATAATTTGTTTAGTTGTTTTTAAGTTCGCCTATAGTTGTTGCAATTCTTTTTTTTTCTTTCGTAAGTACGCCAAAGGGGACGTCGTGCCGTTTAAGGACTAAAAAAATTAGGGTATTGTATAAAAGGGAACGAAAGAACAGTCCTTGGTTTTTAGTTCAGTAAGTGATGTAAAAAAAATATTATTAATATTTTAATATTAATAAGCAAAAAACTCTTCTTTTGTCGTTGACTTAGATTAATTCCGATTGGTTGAAAATAATTTCCCCTTTTTGCTATGGATTCACAGGTGTTTTTTTTTTACACTTTATTTGGGTGTACGTTTTCTGTCATAACGTTTGCTTTCCGAGGGAAAATTAAATAAAATTAATGCAAACTTGCGCGATTAAAGAATTGGTTGTTGTAATATAGATATGCGTAGGATGTTTCTTAGGTATATAGTCACTTACTCGAGAAAAAAATGTAAATTTAAGATTTTTTTAAGAGCGCTTTCAAGCGTCCGCTGCGGTAGTGTACCACAATGTGTTTTTCTGTCTCTCTTTTTCCTTATAGCAATAGAAAGAGATGCTGTCATAAAAAATATGAATAACAATGAACGTTTTCTTCAGATATTCAAAAGTAAATCTAACTTCGATATGAGATTTTCTCGGTTCTTAATTTTCTTGTTTTTCTGTCAGTACAAAAACAACCTATTACATAAATCGGAATTTGTTTATTTCCAACTCTGCTATCTTGCGTAAATACTGTTTTTATAGGTTTTATCAGCTGGCAGCTTGTTTAAGATAGAACGTCAATATCTTGGGAGTTGCCACTTTTGAAAATAGATGCACTTTCTAATGTATATTTCTGTAACATGGGAGTAGTGACCATATTATGAGCATTTCTGGACATTTTGCACATCCATGTATCTCTTTCATTTATGGCATGGAATGTGTACTTCTAGAATATTATAAATTGCTGTTAACACGTAACAATTTGTTTAGCGTTTTTCATACGGCAGAACGAAACGTAAAGTGCCCACAAAATGCTCGTAAATGTGGACACATCCTATGAATAGCTCCCCATTGAAATCGTTTCTAGAAAATGTCACACGACAATTTGAACTCTATCTACACACAGAAAGTGTCAACATTGTATAAACACACGCGTTACTTTTCCGTGTCTTGTTTTAAAGGTGAAAGTGCTTTGACATTTTTTTTTGTATTCACTTTTGAATTCAATGCGGACAATCAGCCCTGGTTCAGAATTAAAGGGAAGCATAGTCACAATCCAAACAGGTTCTTATGCCATATTGACCCATATTTCTACGACATTGTGAGCATAATTAAAGCTTGTTATACCTCGATAGGAATTTGCGCTTTATATCAAAGAAGATAAAGGTGTATATGGTATGTGCAACTTTGGCTATGCTGCTCTTTGCCAGTGCAAATCGAGTCTTATGCCGTTTGAATTTGTAACACTTGGTATCGGAACATCGATCTTATGCATTACGCACTATCGCCGTTGACGCTAAATAATGGCTGTAAGTTATACATTATATACATATTATTATTATTATATTGATAAATAAATTAATAACAAAAGCAATGATGGTATTTTTATTTCTTATCTCTTTCCTTTTTCGTAAGTCTGTCGATATTTTTATTAATGTATGACCGCCAAAGGAAATAATGATTTCATAATTCATACATTGTATGGTAAATACTTTGATTATACATCAGCAGATATCGGCATATCTGTCGTGTTGTGTTGTGACTAGGGTTTCTATTTTAAATTTTGAAAAGTCCTGACAAAAAGCCGGACATTTCGATAAAAGTCCGGACATTTTAGTCACAAAATGCAAACATCACCCACTTAGTTACAGTGATATTATACGCGTGGCAGCAGACGCTCGCATCGCAAGGGGGGGCTTGTTGTTGATTTTTAAACATTATTTATATTTTGTTTTAAATCAATAAGGGGCCGTTCACGTATTACGTAAGCACTATAGGGGGGCAGGGGGGTCTTTGCGTTGCTTATTTTTGATAGCATGGGGGGGGGAGGGGTAGTGATTACGTCAGCATCATGGATTCGGGTGTCATGGACTGAAGATTGTATTTGATTGCAAATTCGAAAGAAGTTGGTTTTGTTCGTAATAGGACCTTACTCAATGTTGAATACTGTGTCAAAAAAGTTTGTTTCAATGAATATTATGTGCGTTAAAGTCCTCTTTCCTAAGACTACTTAAGTACTGCTGCTCATGAAGCTCATGAATGAATAAAAAAAACAGAATACATTAAAGGAAAAATGCATAGGTACCAATGTTTACGTAAGCACGTGAGGGGGGGAGTAAGAGCTTTGCTTACTATTGCTGACAAGGGGGAGGAGGGCGTAAATAACTGTAATAAATCTGCTTACGTAATACTTGAACGGCCCCTAAGAACTTAATAAAGATTATTTGATATAACTTAATAAGTAGTTTTACTCATATTCCATCTAATTTAAAAAGGCGGACAAAGTCCGGACATGTCCGGACAAATCCGGACGGATGGTAACCCTAGTTGTGACGCGTTCTGATGCGATCGGTTTCATACATTTAGTACTGTTAGAACTATACTTGTCTGTCGCGATGACTCGACAGCGTTCTCACTCAACCATACCTACTAAATGGATGAAACACATAGATCAGAATACAATACGACAGATAAGAGTGTGTTTGTGAAGTGCAAAATAAAATACTGCAGAAAGGTATCTACCGAGCCATCAAGGTCCACCAGCGACGAACCTATCTACGGGTACAGCCAGAGTGCACTCAGATTCAGATTCAGACTCAGAAAACAAGCGCGAGAAATAAACAGTGTAGTTTAAGCAGGGTGGCCATAGTGGCAGCAGGCAACCTGCTTAAACTACATTGTATGGGTGCGGCCAGAGTGCACTCAGATTCAGACTCAGAAAACAAGCGCGAGAAATAAATAGTGTAGTTAAAGCAGGGTGGCCATAGTGGCAGCAGGCAACCTGCCTGTATATTTCTCGCACTTGTTTTCTGAGTCTGAATCTGAATCTGAGTGCACTCTGGCCGTACCCTACGTTCATACACAACAAAATTGAACATCGATCGTATGCATTACGCACTATCGCCGTTGACGCTAAATAGTGGCTGTAAGTTATACATTATATACATATTATTATTATTATATTGATAAATAAATCAATATGAATTGAATATGATAAATTAACTAAACGTATCTACGTTCGTCGCTGGTGGAGCTCGATGGCGCAAGTGGTTAGCACGTTCGGCTGTTGAAGCATGTGATAAGGAATCTGTTAAAGGTTTTTCATGTTTTAATATAGCTTTGTTATGCACAAACGCCTGTGGATTTTATTACGACGTTAACGGCGCAGTGAACATCACATTTTCCACGGGTTCGGGCAGCAGCCATCACGTTTTCCACGTCCCAAAAGGTATTTATTTCGTAACTGTTTCTGATATCTTATGCATTTACATGCATTAGTTCTATTCACTAATATTATGTATTACTTTCATCGTCGTCATCAGGCTATTAATGTCCCCACTGTTGGGGCACAGGTCTTCCCTATGGATGGAATAGGGAGATTATGCCGTGACTCACTACGCGGACCCTGAGTGGATTGGTGGGTGCTAACGATTGCAGTTGCAGACGGGACCAACGGCTTAACCATACTAAATAGATGAAACACATAGCTCTCTGATCACAACACAATACGACAGATAAGAGTGTGTTTGTGAAGCGTAAAATAAAATACTACAGAAAGGTTGCTGAACTTCAACGATCGCAGCCGAGCGCGCTAACCACTTGCGCCATTTAGCTCCTCCTGCAGTACTTTACGATTTAATTAAGAATCCTATTGGTCTATTTGACTGATTTCATTTGACTTTGTTTTATTGATCCTTTTGGGGCTCAAATATCTATTTATTTTAAGTAAATTTTGGATCAGCAATTTACCCATTTCAATTTTGTGGTTTATGTATTGTAGGACGTAGGGAAAGTTTGTTTAGCAAATATTTCATAAAAACCCACATCTCAATCCCCCCCCCCCCCCCCCCCAAGAGATGAGATTCCAAAACAAGTCGACAGATAATAATATATGTGTCAATTCTGACACCTTTCTTTAAACCTCTCTAAAACTTAAATTTGTCAACAGCGTATCCTTTTCATTCTCTATACGGAATGAAAGGGAGAGATTGATGTTAAATTTAGTTTTAAGTTTAGAGAATCACGCCAGAATCGATAAAAATAAATAAATAAATAAATATTTCCAACACTCACACCAATTAGCCTAGCCCCAAAGTAAGCACTGTAAGGCTTGTATTATGGGTTGCTAGGGTAACGGATAGAATACATATACTGTACATATATAAGTATATAGAAACACATTAAACATCCATGACTGGAGTACAAATGCTCGTATTCATCACACAAACGTCTGCCCCCACCGGGATTCGAACCCGGGACCTCTCGAGTCGGCGACACCATGAAACCCGGCGTATAAACCACTCGGCCACGGAGGTCGTCACCATAATATTGACAAAAACCAATTTTGTACTTCGATCATAAATTAAGAATTTCATTCATAACTTTTCCCTATATTGAACTGCTTGCGAGAGAGATGGGTTTCCTAAAATCCTTCCGTAACTCCTACTAAAAATAGTTTCAAATCCAATTTGAACCAAAATGGAGGAGGTAGGTACTTTTTTTGAAGTTATACTTCTTTAGGCGCGTTATGAAAAAATGATGAGAGTGAAATTTTAAGATGCGCGCGCATCACTGTAACACAAAAAATTAACAGTCGCTAAAGCGACCAACTTCATGCTGTTACTTTGTGTTTACCGCACATTAAGAAAATCTACCAACAAAATAGAAATAGAATCTCTATTTAGTGGGTGCTAACGACTGCATTGTGAAGGCCTATCAAAAGTATTTATTAATCTGGAACAACGGAACCAAAGCGCGATTCAGGAGACTACAGCGCCATCTCTTGACCATTGGTGTAGTAGAACCAAAAACCACATCTTTATTTTTTGTAATAAAGTAACAGTTATAGGTATTCATATTTATAATATTTATCCACATGTTTCTAGTTTGTATATTCGGAATACGTGTTTGAGTTTCATACAAGTGCAAATCACATATGTTCTAATAAATTATATTCAGTAGCGATTTTAATTGAATATTTTGATTATTTATTTATTTTTTCAAATTAAAACTGAACTTTATTGACTGTGTCCTTTTCCAGACTTTTTATTAATTTATTGTAATTAATTATTTGCATGCAATTAAAAACTAATTTTAAACGATGCCAAAGAAGGATAACTTCTCACGCGCCTACATAAGTACACGCACCCATTTTTTTTCATAAATCGAGTAAGTATAGTGGTAAAGTTAAAATAAATGAGTGATCTTTCACTTTTGTACTAATAAAAAACAATCTTCCCTATTTCGAATTAGATGAAAAATAAATACAATTTTATGTATGGTATTTAAAAAAAATTAACTACTAACGTAACTGAACAAAAAGTTTGTCATGGCAAAGTTAGGTTGCAAATTTAACTAGAAAAATATTCCCACTGTTCTAGTGTCAGCAGGGGCGTCTTAACCATATGCGACGCCCGGGTGCGAAGCCAACAATGCGCCTCCATTTTCAAAAATTTTGCATTATATAAACTGCTACAAAAATATGGAAGAAATAAATCACATAAATAAACAAGCATACGTATGTATGTATATGTGTATGTAATATAGTTCGACTGAGTTGACTATAAAAACGCAAAACAATCATAAAAACTGACTGTGGTATCGATTCTGGCATGGTTCTCCTAACTTAAAGCTAAATTTAACACCAGTCTCTCCTTTTCATTCTGTATAGAGAATGACAAGGATACATTTGACGTTGTCAAATTTAAGTTGAAGTTTAGAGAATCATGCCAGAATCGGCACCTGTATGTACTTAAATCGTAAGTTTTAATTTTGCTTTTAAACATTTATTTATGTTGGGTAAGTAGGTAGGTAGGTACTATCTACCACCAGATTCATTCACATGTTGATCGCCCGGCCCGGCTGGCACCCCCTAGGGACCGGCGTCCGGTTTTTGCCCATAGAGGTATAAGAATAGAGTAGGGGAGATATGTACTCTACTACTAGTGGAAGTGTCCGTCTAGTAGAAAGAGAAAGAAGATGAGAGACGGCTAGCTATCTCTCTCTCTTGTGACGTTGCGCAGTTTTGTGATTGGTCGGTATTGACCCGTAGGTTTTTCATCCAATGCGCATTCGCGATTAGAGAGAGAAAGGCTAGCCGTCTCTCATCTTCCTTCTCTTTCTACTAGACGGACACTTTTAGAGCCGCCTCCCCACTCTATTCTTATACCTCTATGGTTCTGCCGCACCCAGCGCTCCTATGGGAAAGCCCCCCCTTTCAGGCTGGATTTGAACATGTTCCTTCTGCTATTCAGGCGGTTGCACTTACCGCTATGCTAGCTAGACCTTAATGGTCATGTTGGATTTCTTATAGTATTTTTAAGGCTGCAAATCAGTGTCTTCTCTCTTATCGTAGATAAACCACAATTTGAAACGAATACTGATACAAGTATGATACTTGAACTGTTCATATACTATCAAACATATTTAGAATGCAGCACATATTATTCGATTTATTATTATAATTATCCCAACGAAACTACTTTTTAATTTATGTATCATATGTGCAATCGGAAAGAGCGATTGCTAGTAATAATTCGGCTCACGATACAGTACTACCTTTCATATCGATACCACAGATCTCGGAGTAAACTCCGAGCCACAGATCGATGCTTTCAGCACCCCTAGATCCATACGGGCAAACCGAACGTGTGCGCAGGTATAAAGGAAATGTATGGAGAGCGCGCCTTCAGATACCTGACACACCGCCCGTCCTTTCTGGCTGAACCGAAGATTTTTAACCTTATGGACCTAAGCACGATTAGGTCCGCTATAAAAAATCCCCTGCTTATGTTGTTACATTATGGATTCTTTCCAATATTTTGGGGAAAACTTTATATTTCGGGAATAGGTGCGGAAACTTACATGTTTACTAGCTGTCCCAGCGAACTTCGTACCACCATAAAAATAGGGGCTGGTCGACGAAGGGTGAAAAAGGGTTGTATGTATCATAAAAAAATAAAACCAAAAATTTGTCGAAAAATAAAAATTATTGTTCGATCACTCTTAACATTTAGGAGGATGATAAATAAATGTCCGATTCTCAGACCTACTGAATATGCATATTAAATTTCACGAAAATCGGTCGAGCCGTTTCGGAACTGAACTATCAATTACGTACACCGTGACACGAGAATTTTATATATTAGATTTTTAATGATTGTCTATGTACCCGAAAGTTTCTTTAGGTCAGTGAATGTTTCGCACAAAATTATCTTTACACTTATCTATGAAATAATGTGCTATGGAAGATGAGATTTAACAGAAGTGTTCCATTTACATTTCTCGGTCTTTCAATTACCTCCGAAAACTACAAAAAAATATTGTATCGTCGAACATCAAAGTTTTAATATGAAAACGGAATAATAGTATCTCAGACTTGGCTGCATTAGCCGGATTCCTCTGACTTCCAATTAACAATAATATAAATCTGGGGAAATCTGAGAATTTACATCTGGCAGCCCTATCGCCTTCAGGTAGCCTGATTTGATATCATATACGTATCCGGGAACCCGATGGGAAACCTAATACACCTGTTTATTATACTACACTATGACAATGTTTATTGACATATTGGCATATTTTATTGGCTATAATTTTTTTGCCATTTTTATTAATTTTAATTATTGACAAATTTAATTTTATAAATGAATTTCCATAATAATTACAAAATTAAACTGCTACTGTAAATAAGATCAATTGAGTAAGTTATATTATAAAATTAGATGAAATTTATGCATGATTTGAAAAATTAGGTTGTTTGATACAAATTAGGTTATAATTTTTATTATTTTTAAAGCATGTAACTGCTTGATGTTTAAATCTAAAGAGCCTTGCAGCTTAAGAATAGCTAGAGGGAATTTCGACGCGGTCCGTGAGGGCCGCGGTAGCATAATTGGTCAGTGCATTCGCCCGGATTGCGAAGGGTGCGGGTTCGAGTCCCGTCTGCTGCCTGGTCCGCGTGGAATTTTTTCTAGTTATATTTTCTTTAGATTTAAACAAATTAGGTTCTTCATATAGATTTTTTTTTAAATTGATAGTTTTATATTTATGTGAATCTATAATATTCTATACACATAATATTGAATATAGCTTTGATAGTTTTGTTTTATACATTTTGAAAAAATCAAAACAGAGTTTCAAGTTAACAAGTGACCGGTTTATTTGCCGTCCAGTTGGTACTAGCTAACAACTTATCATTATCAATAATACATACCTAAATAAATGGTAAATAGTTAGATAATTAATAGATAATTGTTTATTAATTAATTTCTCTTTCGTAATCTTTATCTCTATAAGACACTACTATATTGCGAAACCCTGACATGAGGGTTCATGTGAGGTACTTTATGCATTTTGTAACTTGTAACCATCTATGTATCCACATGAGAGCAATAAAAAATAAATTTAATTGAGTATGTGCGCCCAGCTTTAATAATCTGTGACGGCGCGTGCCGTGATTACCTTCTCTGATGATAGCTGTGAAGAACTTACACATTGGTGAAGAGTTATTTATTATAATAGAATAAGAAACAAACGTCGTCAAACCGCCATCATAGCTTCATGATCATAGCGTGACAGTGCCTGACGTTACTATTGTACAGATTAGATCTCTTCATCAGCTCCCTCGGGAGCAGATGTTTTTATGAAAACAAATTAACTTTTCATATTGCTTTTTATGTCACTTTTATCAAATACTATAGAACCAGAGTCACCATCACCAGGATCAACCAGGATCACACCTTTACTCGGACAGTCGTAGGAGTGAACATAATTTACACCGATTGGTGTCGATTCTGGCGTGATTGTCTAAACTTAAAACTAAATTTAACATCAGTATCTCCTTTTTATTCTGTATAGAGAATGAAAAGGATGCACTGTTGTCAAATTTAAGTTAAGCTTTAGAGAATCATGCCAGAATCGACATCATTGTCAAACTTATGTCAAATACTATAGAACCAGAGCGAGAGAGAACTCGGAGTTTCTATAGTATTTCTTATTATTACCAAAACGGCCATCATATCATAACGGGCCTCGTATGTTTTATTTTCTTTTCAGTCATGGATTTATTAAATAAATCAGTTAAAATAGTAAGTTCCAGTGAATGTAATAGAATTCTAAAAGGAGGTACAGCTTTTTGTTTTTATAATATAATAGTAATTTCAAAAATATTTATTTACATTTCATTGAGGCTGTATGTAAATGTTGCTTATGCTAATAAGCATAGACTTCCATTAAGAAAGATAAAATATTGGCTATTGATGTATTTTTTAATGTAGCAGCACTGCAATGAAATCGATTTTAAATCGATTTCACAATTCAAAAAGTATAATAATTATATTATTATCTATAAGTCCGTTCCGATCTGTCCATTGTCTCAATCTTTTATGAGTGCACGTCAGATATCACCCGTTATTTAGCGCACTATGCGCTACTGTATAAGGCAATTCTGTGCCGACACATGTTCCCTTGTTAGGAGACGATCTTTTCTGATGAAGGCTTAGAGGCCCTTTTGGCAGAGATGCAGGGGCGTCTTCCTCCTAGTATGTGTTTCATATCACCATTACGTTTTTCCACGGTTCCTATTCCTTTTAGTTCCTACCAGCTGCCTGCCGTGAGCAGCGTTAGTCTTTGCTACAGACTCTCTTGTTGCTGATCTACACCTGCCTCTGTCTTTCCAGTTACACTCTGACGAATTTTATGATATATTACTTTTAAGAAAGTTGCAATATTTTTTTTTTTTTTTTTTTATTGTTTCGTTTATCTAGCGTTTGTTGCGTTTTAGCCTTCTGTTGAGTATGAGTAAATCAAAGAGGACAGTTTCCCTACCAGCATCTGTGTTGCAATCATAGAGAGAGACAAAGTGAGGAAAAGAGATATTAGGCCCTTACGACAATCCTGCATGGTATAGACGCAACATGATGTACCTTTGGTAAATATTGTAAGAGCCAACATCGTCTAGTCAAGCCGATATGTGATAAAGTTTATTAGAAAATTCTGTGAAACTTAGACAAATTGTTCTTAATCAATTTAGTTTGTGTTATGGTATCCTGTGTTTTGTGCATATTATCTTAAAACAACAATATTATCACTCACAAATTCACAAACAAACACCGATACGTACACATGCAGAATTATTTTTTGGAACACTTGCGATAGGCACTCTATCTATCTTTACATCCTTTTTCCATTCTCCGGGAAAAAACTGAAAGTATATTTTCAGTTTTTCCCCTAAGGGCGCGAACTTGTAACGGGTGTGGTGTCATTTGCGGCTGAATTCTCTAAACCTAAATTTAAGTTTGGATAACATTTTATCCTTGCCATTACCTGTACAAACGAAAAAGAGATACTGATATTAAATTTAGATTTAAGTTTTGAGAAACTTGCCTGATTCAACGTAGTTGTAGATTTTCAATTAACTTATATTGCTTATTAAAATGTATTTAAATATATATATATTACTAATTATATACACATCAATCAAATAAACTTGTTACAGAAATGTTTTCTCTGCAGCCCAATTCTATCATCTTGCTGCTCAAATAATTATTATGCAGTGTGATGGTTTTTTTTCAGATACATAACAAGACAAACTGCTTGCTTATGTTAAAATTACTGACCATTATCGTGATTGGTTACAGAACAAAGATTGTAGCCAATTTTTTATTACTGCTAACAACAAAATCTTTGTATGCTGGCTAAATAATTTTAAGGATGCTTATTTTTGCTAGCCAAATTTTAAATGGCATACAAATTAAAGACTACTCATATATAAATAGCAACTGAGAATCACTTTTACAGAGTAAAGTTGCAAGTTTTCATTTAATTGATTTCAATCGATTTATGAGTGTTGCTAGTAGCTTTTGAAGTTGAAAATTACATCACCATTTCATGGCACGCACTCTCATTTTGACGGCGTTTGTTAATTTTTCGACTTTTCGTGACAGCACGTCATTTTCGACATTTGATTGATAATTTTCTAAAGATCTATCAAATTAGTTTGTTTGAAAGTTAGTTTAGGCGCTAAAAGGTAGTATTTTAATAATTACAAGTTTTGGGAAGGATGTGAGGCGTCGGAATCCATTTTTGGTGTTCGGGTTATCTGCCCATAATGTGTGCATTAAAGTGCGTTGTTGAGGGCTGCAACTTGGAATATGATGTAGTTTGCAGCTTCTCGTTCTACAAGTGAGTTGTTTACATTCTTAATTTTGTTATTCCTCACGTCTAGTTACCAATTTTCATCACAGGGCGTGATGGTATGTGACCTCGAAATCTTTGGTTTTACGTAAATTTAGTTTTTAGCTATGATACGCTGCTATGTTATTACTTCTTATCAGGCGCTTATTAGGTATCAGTCCGTTTTAGAAACTCATTTAATAGACACGTTACTGCTACTAGTAAACTGGAAATGATAGTTAGCTGGCATAAATAATTAATTATATCTATTAATTGGCTTGTCTTTACGTAACTAGCATGTTTGGCGGCAAAATCAATTTCCAATTTTAGTTTTAAATTTCCACAAAGTTCTAATGAACTTCATTATGAAGTTTCTGTATTCAAATGTGTTATTTTGTACCAAATTGACCTTTATGCAGTTGTGTTAAGTTCTAAAGGCGATAGTTCCTATAATAAGCACTTAGTCTGTGCACAATCACTTTGGACAAGCTAACCATTGTTATCAATATTGTCTGTCGGCAAACAAATATTTTGTTTTGTTATTCTCAATGTAACGTCAAACGAATAATAGACCGAAATCAACCAATAAATGTATAAATAAGCTCTTGGGAAAGTGCCACCTAGACAAACTTAAATTGAAATAAACAAACTTAAATTGAAATTTTATTTTAAAGTTTTTGTTTTTCAATTATCAAATTTGTTGGTCAACTTAAAGTTGGATATTAATCATGCCATATATACGTATTTATTATGTTGCTGAACTTAAAGTTTCTTATCTTGAAGATTTATCTTAACCAATATTTATAGATTCACCTACTACTCATTAATAAACACAACTTGAAAATACTACTGTTCATGTTATAATATTATAGAAGTTATAATAACAGGAAGTTATCATTAAGTTGATATGAGTAAATTGTACATAACAAATACTTGGTGTCACCCAGTATGGTAGAGCTGTAAAGGTTTTTTACAACTAGATGCCAAACAGAATAGAATAAATGACACATTGTACACACCAATTATACACGTTAAATTCAGTAATATTGTGCTGTATGGAAATTTCTTCTAAATAATCATAGGATGGAAAGATAAAGTTTTATCAAGATAGAGGGTATATAAATAGCTGGTCACGTTATTAAATAAAATAAAATAAAACTTTCAAATTATATATATTTCATTGCTGTCGAAAATCGACTACCACTTTTGAACTGTCCACCATGGTTAACTTCCACAATCGCATAATGAGTGAACGTACCACTGCATCATGAAACTCCTTAAAGTTATAATCTGTTACATTTCCTATTTGTCTTTCCCTTAATAAATGCTATTTGTTCCCTCCTCACAGTGCCAACATATCTTCGGAAAATGAAACCAAACGACAAGAGTGGATCGAGGGTGCTATGCATGAGGAGAGCGAATGCCTCTGGCGGCACGTCAGCTTGCAGCTCTGTGGGTGAGAAATAATACAACATACTTATATTTTTAGATTTTTTAAGCACTTAGCTGCTAGATGTTTAAATCTAAAGAAAATTTTAGTAGAAAATTTCCATGCAGACCAGGCAGCAGACTGGACTTGAACCCAAAGCTTCCGCTATCTGTGCGACGGCGCTGACCATTATATATTTAATACAACATAGATTAAATTACAGAAGAAGCAATAGGGTATTTGACAGTATTAAAAATAAAGTGCCAAATGTTACCATCTGTGTTTAGAATGAATATTGGCAGGGGTTTTCACTATTTTTACAGAAAACATATTCATAATTTTACTAAAAACCCATGAAAAAGATAATAGTTTTCTTATCTATTGTCACGTGACTCAAAACGTTTGGGATCAGCGGAGCCTAAAATGACGTCACACGCAAGTAAACTTCCAGTTAAAGTAACGTTACATTGTATCGTTTTACGTTTGAATAACAGTCGTGTGACGTCACACACTAATTATACGCCATATTGTCCAGAGAAACATTTTCGCGGCAACTTGAAAATGGAGTTTTTGATTCGGTTATTCTTACTGAAATACACAACAGAATGATGAATATCTATTTTTTACGGACTCCATAAACATTTGTCAATAACGTGAGATTGTTTTCTAAAACTTGTCAAATACCCTATTATACAGGCCGGCAAGGTGAGGATGGCTAGTGTGGCAGGTAGAATTGATGTACCAGCTATCTTTGTCTCTGAACTCCACTGTCACTTATCCCGTGAAGAAGAATCATCTGTCGGACCTATTTATAAAAAAAAAACTTACATTCACACCTATTGCTAACCCAGTAAGGCAGGCACCTTAATGTAAAATCAGCTTAAGCTCCTATTCGTTAATTCTATTAACCTTAGTACAGGATATCATTGTTGTGAGAGTGTCCAACATTTATTAATTTTCTCATCCATGTAGGTACCATTTTGAACTGGACAACCAGGGATTATGGATTGACTCCCCGATGTTGCCAGAACTCCTGACCGCTCAGGAGGCGGCAGCGGCTCCGACCCGTACACCCAGCGAGGCAGATAAGAAAGGTAACAGCCATAATATTAATTGAAATATCCTCAAGTCTAATGTTTAAAAATTAAGCCAATATTTTTAAAAATGTCCTACATGTACAGAAGGTACAATCTCACGTTTGTAGGGAAGGTACAATCTTGTATCTACTTACTTTAATATAAGCTTTCTGTAATCTTAAAGAAATGTGGTTGGAACATTCTTGTTCAGCTTATTTGTTCATATTGCATTCACATGGATGCAGGATTTTTTTTGTATTGAATCACTATCAAAATTCCAATCGGACATGGGTACGAGAACTGCACACCCTTCTTGTAAAAAGTGTAAGCACTCCTGATTTGTCTTAAAGTTAGTATCTTAGAAACTGGTTTCACTGGCAGCGCCATCTTGCGGTGAATTCATAGGATTTTGAAAGGCCTTTAACCAATCTATAAATACAGGGTTAATTTTTAAACACCAACAACCTCTTAGGGGCTGATTCTAGCCATCAACAGGAACAACTTTTATTATGGGACCAACGCTGGAATCGCGAAAAAAATCAGCTGTTTTGTTGGAAGGCCAAAGGGGAAGATCTTCCTTCGAGCTGGGTGATAGTAGCTCGAGGGTCGCGGTCCGACTAATGTTGGTCGGGCATCGTATATATGGAGTGTTTGGCTCCGAATTTCTCTTGCGCGTTGTAGGCTTCCATACGTTGTGAACGCAGCGCCGGTAGTGCCATCTCTTGGGGAGGCGACTGACTATTTCCTCCATGTTGATAATATGTGGGGCATGTAGATGTCTGATGCACTTTTGTATGAAACAGCAGATTTTTTTTTCGCGATTTCGGCGCTGGTCCTATGATAAAAGTTGTTTATGTTCATGGCTAGAATCACCCCCTACGAGGTTGTTGGTGGTTTTAAAATTAACCCTGTATAGAAATGTAACTCAATGAAATAGATTTTTTTTATTGATACTTCGGCAAATGAATCCACCCCACCTGATGTTAAGTGACGGTGGAGTTAAGCCTTCAAGTATTGTATTATATCAAGACTGGGCGCATATGTTCGGTTTCCTGATCAGGGATTCCGTTTCGAGGACTTGAATGCACGTCATTACAAACAAAATGTTTAATGTGGTGCACGCACATTATACTTATTTTTTCATAATGGAAAAATTCGTAACGTTCGGTTTGGAAACTATCTAAATCATATTCGCCCAGCATATTTGAAGAAAAATCTTTTCTACCCCTTTTATTAGGGATAATAGAAGTTCATATGAGAAGTGCATAGTAGCGATGCTCGTTATGACGATAACAGTTAAAAAACGAATTATTTTCCCGCAATGAACAACATATTATTGAACAGCGAACTGTCCTGTTATCCCGTTGTTGCTGTTGACAACTAAACGCAGCCTGGTCGCGCTGTTGCCTCGTTGCTTGTGTATGAACGGTACGAGCCGAGCAACATACATACATTGCAACGGGTATGAGCAAGTGAAAGCATACCGTTGCCGCACTGTTGCCTGCATCTCTTAGATAGGATGTAATCTTTCGTGCAACGAAATAAAGTTCCTATTTGATTACTTTTTTATTTAGAAGCTTCGTCATTTATCCCAAGTTGATAATTTATGCCTTAAGCTGTTGCATTTTGTCTTATTTCAATTTTCAATGCGATTTGAAATCAAACGTAGGTAAATACGACAACAGTGCTGTTTTGCTTAACTGTTGTCAGTTTTTTAGTAACAAATAATTTGTCATTACCTGATCACGTATGCAAATTATTTTTAAAGTTTTACGTATAGAACGTTAGTGTAGTGATGTTGTGATAACATAATTATTGGTTATTGTAAATGAAGGAGGACTTGCTTTTGAAATATAATATTCTGCAGGCGGACCAGATTAACATCATCTAAGGTCACATAAATAAATGTTTTACAACAAGAATTTCTTTCTTGAATATAAATCATAAAATCTAAAAAGGATACTGTAAATATCAGATTACGTAAAAACTTTTGAATACACAAGAATATTATTTTGATTATTTAATTTTTAATTGTTCAAATTACTGTCAAATATTCTGAAAATCCTCTATGCCTGTAAAAAGTAAGAAGTAAAGTTCATCCTTAAGAATAACTCTTAACAAATTAATAAGCTAGCTACACATGTAAATACAACTGTATGCAACGACATTTGGCAAAACAGCAACATAACAGGATAACAGACAACAGTTTACAATAACAGTTGTTAGAAAATAACACAACAAAATTAAAAATAAAACCATAACCTTAAATGCTATTTCTTCTTTCTGATGTTTAATACTTGAAAAAGTATTCATTTGACATTGTGACTTACCTACAATGCGAAGAGATGGCGTTGCCTTGCAGCTTATGGATAGGAAAAATTTCGACGCGGCCATTAGGGCCGCGGTAGCATAATTGGTCTGTGCATTCGCCCGGATTGCGAAGGGTGCGGGTTCGAGTCCCGTCTGCTGCCTGGTCCGCGTGGATTTTTTTCTATCAAAACTTTTCTTTAGATTTAAACATCTAGCAGTTAAATGCTTAAAAAAAACATAAATAACTGAACAATTTTATTGTAAAACAGCCACTATTACTAGTTCATAGTATTGCTATGTCAATCTGTTTATATCAATATACGACCTCTAATTATTAGCTAAGTTTGTGTACATATTTTACAGCTTAGAATAAAACAATATACATACTAGATACGGTTTTATTAAGCGCGTAAAAGTAAATTTTACATATTTTGACATTTTGGGTTACCTCCAATGCGAAGAGATGGCGTTGCTTTGCTGCTTAAGAAAGGCTAGAAAGAATTCGACACGGCCATCAGGGCCGCAGTAGCAAAATGATCAGTGCATTCGCCCGGATCGAAGGGTGCGGGTTCGAGTCTCGTTTACTGCCTGGACCGCGTGGAATTTTTTCTAGTAATATTTTCTTTAGATTTAAACATCGAGCAGTTAAATGCTAAAAAATATATATATATACTAGCTGACCCAGCGAACTTCGTACCGCCCTAAAAAAATAGGGGTTGTCCAGCGGACAAAATTGTGAATCTAAACCATTCTCAGATCCCCTTGAACACACACAAAAAATTTCATCAAAATCGGTCCAGTCGTTTAAGAGAAGTTCAGTGACATACACACTCACAGAAGAATTATATATATAAGATATAATGTTTACATATTCGAACGTTTCGGATAATTTTCTAATTCTATCTTCCAAACTCTTGTATGAATTTGGACAAATATTTTATGTAGTAGAAAAAAACAGTTAATGTTACAAAATTCACGTACGTATTGGCTATTTATAATCGTCGGCGCAGACGAGGAACATTTGCTTGCGGAGAAAAAAGTCCCTGAATCGTGAATAAAATGTCCGCCAAGGACATTTGTTGCCTCAAAACTTAGAAAATCGCACGTTAGGAAGTATATATAGTTATAGAGCGTATTATACTGCTGTCACAATAACAAAAAGGTACAACCTCGTAAAGTGCTAGTATAATATTAGTATTCATTGTTTTATTAAATTAATTGAAATTTGTGTGTAAAATAGTAGATTGTTTAGTAAGGGAGCGAAGAACTATTTTAAAGGCGAGAGCGTTCGTCGCTCGATGTTTAAAATAGTGTTTTTTTCATTTTATCAGTCCCTATTAGGAAATAAGTAAATGCAACGACATATTATTTTTTGCTTCCGATACAAGGGAGTAAATTTAATACTTTCATTCTCACCACTTGAGGACGATGCATGACTTTTATAAAACCAAATGAAACCCGAATATCAGTAATCAATATGAACGACTGCGCAATGTTTTTAGACGCGCTTTTATTTACCCATTTTTTATTTGACAAGCGCACGGTTAGTTTTCATACTGCCTGTGACTTGTTCATAAGATGTTCGTGATTGATAACTTTTACTAATAATATCCACATTCCTAATTCAAATTACTTTTAGTCCCTAGGGATTGAAACACTATTTTGGTCCCTGTAAACAGAGAGCGAAGTAGCCCGTTTCGAATTGATGTGATAAAAACACATTTGTAATTTACGTTGTTATTTATATACTAAGAGGTTGGTACTGTTATCTGAGAAATAGATTTATTTATTTATTGGCCTGTCGAAAACGTTGTAGTTTAGCGGTTTTAATATAATGACGTCACATGACTTCAGATAGGGCGCACAATAAAGTTATTTCTTTTCTGTCCAATTAAGGGATGAAAAATCCAACTATATTCTACTAACTTAAAGTCATACAAAAAGGCGACCTTCGATTTCTGCCCCATATATCTTGGTACAAATTAGAAAAAAAATCCATCATAAATTCTACTTAAGAAAACGAAATAAAATCTGAATTAGAATATTTAGAAAAGGGGAATCTATGACTATAACAGATGACAGCTAATACTATTGGTATAAATTGATTTCCTTGATTATGATTGGTTGTAGCTATGGATTTGATTGTGACGTGTAATCGCCTTGGTACAAAGCCTTTCCGCCTACCCTTTCAGTACCTTCCTACCTACCTTTTATATAATGTTCATAAAATTATAATGAACTTGCAATTGTTTCAAGCTTATGCTGATCGGTTTTATTTTTTTATGATTTCCGTACTTGTTTTAATGTATTTAAAGATGCACATTTACCACAGTATATTATCTGTGTTGCCGTTCGTTTAAATGTGTAAAGCAACATTTTTTTGTGGTACAAGTGGATAATAAATTCCATTTATACATTTTTAATGAATTCGGCATAATTTTCTACCCATAAATGCATGATAATACTTGTGGTACAAGATGGGCAAAGTTGTGTAGAGAATTGAATTGATCCGTTGGGTTCCCTAATCAAAATATAACTAGTTTATCACTCTTTGGGATATTAGAGAGAAAAGATATGACCCGTTTCTTAGGTAGCTAGTTCTTGTGACGTCACAACTCTTAACAAAATGGCCGACAAGTAAACGAGCAATCTGGTTGCAGGCGGTGGGAGCGGTTACCAAAATCTCTTCGAAAAATTCATAGAAGGAGGCCCTAAAGGTACCATTCACAACTAATTTTGTACCCTATTGAGTATTAATCAGAATATTTAGTAGTTTAAAACTTTAGAGATTGTACCTATCTAGAATAAATGTGACGTCATATATATTTAAATTATAATTATTAGTATTTATTTGAGGTAATAATCATAATTTTTGCACTTCACGAGTTTGTACCATTAATATATTTTTTCGTTATATAAAAATATACTAGTTGTTACGTAATTTTAAATAGTTTAGTTATCACAATCGTTATTAATATTATTTTATATTCGAGAAAAAAATATAATGTCTTTTATCAGGAAATAACTAACATCAAATTAAAACAAAACAACACATTTTAAATTTAAATATGGTTTTTTATTATGTAGTTGCATTTGAAAGAATGTAATTCGCTTATTAAGTACAATTTATCAGGGCTTGGTTTCTAAAATACCGGTAAATAAAGGTTAATACCGGTTTTTAGTAAAGGTTTCGTTCGGAGCGCGTCCGAAGTGAAAGCGGTACCTAAAACCTTAATAAACCGGTTTAATCCAGAGCGACACGTTCACGCGTCGGCATCGCTTGAGGTTTGTTTTGTTTGAACTAATCAAGTCACAACTTGTTAATGCAGAGAGATTGGTGCATTTATTGACACGTTTGCTAGCGTAGTAGTAGTACTGAGTCAAGTTATTCATTTATTATCGATGCCGTCAGAAAGAGCGAAATGAAACCCTTTGAAAACAGCTTAATTGATTCAAACCTATTTGATTTCGCTCTTTAAGAAAACCGGTTTTTTAAGGTTAAGTTAGAGCCAAACCTAAATAAAACGCTCCTAATGTATTTGACACTGATTTAGGTTTGAAAATTAACCGGTAAACAAGCCCTGCAATTTATACAAAAAAAAAACCGATAAAGTTTACATGAGTATAATTTTGTACCTTCGATAACTGTACCTTACAAGTTACTAGTTTTACACAAAAAAAATTGAGCCGTCACGGGACGCCTGGCAGGCGTTACATCGCATAAATTCAAACCTATGTGGTTTTTAGATGCGATTGATCGCAACATTATAATTATATTTCTTTGAAACTGGTAATAATAATACAAAACAAAATGTGAAACACTAGCCTGTTTACGATAAATACACTCGGAGAATTGCTCGGGTTTAGTGCGCTAAAAAAATACATAGGTCTTGCCTCGAAGGGCGCTGGCGCCGTACTGATAGCGTTTTTTTTGTATGCTGTTGGTCGCAGATGACCTTTACAGCGTCACCGGGTTTGGGGACGGCGAGATCCTAAGGGGATCTCAAGCCGGGAATTGGCGAGTGCCTCTAGAAGTATTCCAGGCGGATGGCATCTGCCCACGGGGGGAGTGTCCTCTCCGTCTGGAGCCTCCAGACTACGAGCACCTGAGGGGGTCGGCTCAACTAGAGGGCGTCTCTGAGACTCGGACCTCGTCTCTAGTTAGCCGTTGTCGTGGGGGGCGGGAATTCATTGATCGGCGAGTAGTTGAGCACTGGGGGCCAATCGCCTAACTGGATTGCTTTGGAAAACGCTATCGCTTACGATTTCATTTTGTTATTTCTAGCCCCCTGAGGTTTTCAAATGCCTCGCGCTCTTTTTTTTTCTTTTGCATTGGTAATAACAATGTTAAAGAAAATGAGCGTGAGGTATTTCGGCGGTAAGAAATAACAAAATGAAATCGTAAGCGATAGCGTTTTCCAAAGCAATCTGGTTAGGCGATTGGCCCACTGGTATACATATATTGCATTTTACGAGCGAGCGTCTCCACGCCAGAAATCGGTTTGCATGCGCCAATAGATTTTCCACATCAAAAATAAATATTTTTTAATATTTTAATGTAAACGTCCGAAGCGTCAAGTGCTTTGTCAAATTTATATTACGGCTAGTCGGTATTCGTGAGAGGTCAAATTTATATTACCGCTAGTCGGTATTCGTGAGAGGTCGTAATGTATAGACTCCGGCAATCTTCTTGCATATACACTATAGACAAGGAAGCTTGCGCATCATCATCATATCATCAGCCTATTAGTGTCCCCACTGCTGGGGCACAGGCCTTCCCTATGGATGGAATAGGGAGATTGGGCCATGACCCACCACGCGGGCCCAGTGCGGATTGGCGGATGCAAACGACTGCAGATGCAGCTGGAACCAACGGCTTAACGTGCCTTCCGAAGCACGGAGGAACTCGATTCGCCTTCGCCCGGATTGCGAAGGGTGCGGGTTCAAGTCCCGTCTGCTGCCTGGTCCGCGGGGATTTTTTTTTCTAGTTATATTTTCTTTAAAACTAGTTATTCAGTCTAGTCATTTTGATACCTTATCTATGGGTTAAATCTTGTTTTTGATGAATCGAGATTAAGCTAATTTGCTGAAAGCGGGCCTTATTTGTTAATTTATTATTTATTGTCAACAGTGATGGATATAATTCGAATGGAGCACAATTACAGCGCGGAACCTGTTAAGCAAGAATCGGAGGCCGTGTCCCGTCTCAACGTCAGACAACTGGTCGACACCCTGGGATACCTGTGAGTATGGAACGGTCACCCATCTTTTTCCTAACCATTGGCTACGTTGCTTCACTTTCACAATCGCGGAATCAATCTTGTTTTACCGTAGTAGACATTACAGCGACACGTGAGACAACTGGTCGACACCCTGGGATACCTGTGAGAATGGAGCGGTCACCCATCTTTTTTCTGACCATTGGCTACGTCGCTTCACTTTCACAATCGCGGAATCAATCTTGTTTTACTGTAGTAGACGTTGAAGCGATACGTGAGACAACTGGTCGACACCCTGGGATACCTGTGAGTATGGAACGGGCACCCATCTTTTTTCTGACCATTGGATATGACGCTTCACTTTCACAATCTCATCAAATTCGGTAAACTGGACTAGACATGAAACACTGGAATATTTATTATTTAAATTTATAATCAATTAAGCTTTGATTAAATACAAGACTATTAATCCAAATTGGCTAACTAAAGTACACCATAGAGACTCCCACGGTAACATGACAAAAAACTCAAAAATAGTTTTACTAGAAAAAAATCCACGCGGACTAGGCAGCGGACGGGACTCGAACCCGCACCCTTCGCAATCCGGGCGGATGCACTGATTTAATACTTGAAAAAGTATTCATTTGACATTGTGGGTTACCTACAATGCGAAGAGATGGCGCTGCCTCGCAGCTTAAGGCTGGGAAAATTTCGACGCGGCCATCAGGGCCGTGGTAGCATAATTGGTCAGTGCATTCGCCCGGATTGCGAAGGGTGCGGGTTCGAGTCCGCGTGGATTTTTTTCTAGTAAAACTTTTCTTTAGATTTAAACATCTAGCAGTTAAATGCTTAAAAAAATAAAAACATAACTCAAAAATACCTCATCAAAATCATCATCATCATCAGCCTTATAATATCCCCACTGCTGGGGCACAGGTCTTCCCTATGGATGGAATAGGGAGTTTTGGGCCATGACCCACCACGCGGGCCCAGTGCGGATTGGCGGGTGCTAACGACTGCAGATGCAGCCGGGACCAACGTGCCTTCCGAAGCACGGAGGAACTCGAGATAGAAGATTTTTGGTCACCCATCCAATGACCGACCACTGCGAAAGTTGTTTAACTTCAACGATCGCAGCCGAACGCGCTAACCCACGCGGAACGGTCCATAGGAAGGCCTGTGCCCCAGCAGTGGGGACATTAATAGGCTGACGATGAAAAGTAAACTATTATTCATTTATATTTTCGTTTAAGTTAATGTTAATGATATGTAACTTATAACTTAACGAGTGACTTTTGAGAGTTGCCGCAGCTGACTTACAAATAACCTGTTTAAATTAGCAATATCTCTCTAGTACATTTTTTTTATCTGAAAAACAAAAAATGGTTAATCGACATCTTTATAAAAACTCAAGTTGCTACCACTTTAACGAAGAAATTGTTTTATCAGGTCCCTGAAGAATCTGCAACGGAAGCAACTGTGGGTTGTCAAGGTTGAAACTGAGAAGAGCGAAGCATCCATCACTCAAGCGGAACAAGTCATCACCAAGATGCAAGACCCGAAGCAAATCATAGAGGTAACCGATTTGATAAAATTAAATATAGTGCTGGAATCGATGTTAATGTTTTCGTATACATAATAATGGTATTTTAATTTTTTTTTAGCGGTCTGTTAACGGAATATCTAATTTTTGTAGTTCAGTTTTAATTGATGTCTATAAAGCCTGATAGATATAAGATAAAAAAAATCATATAAGAGAATAAGATATTATTTTTTAAGTTTATTATTTTAAGCTTACCAAAAATAATAAAATAAAAAAAATACTACGACTAAAAGATTCGTATTCGCCCTCAGATCATACCGCAGACTTCAAGCGCTGACACATCGACGTCACAAAGCGAAGTCTTACACATAATGGACGACGGACAGATCCCAGACAATTTCATCTACGAAATAGCCCAAGAACAAGAAATAACTATGGAGGAAGTCAAAGAAATACCAGCATCGGAGAACAGGGAATGGATGGTGAACATAATACCCGAGGACTCTAAACCGAAGTACGCTTACATCAAACATTGCAGTACTGGAAAAAAGAAAAGGCATTTCACCGCAGAAATGAACGAGATAACCTTCCAAGGAGACTTTGAGAACTACTACATATTGCCAGACGTAGATCCTTCGGTCGGTGTGGAAATCACCACGAGCTATGAACCAGAGAATTATATAGTCGAGGAATACGAGCATTTGGTTCTTGAGGAACGACCTAGAAAACGGACAAAAGAAACTCCGGATTCATCGAAGAAAAAGAAGAAACGGTTCTCTGCAGTCCGGGATCAAGTCAAACAGATACAGTTGAAGAACGAAGAGCAGGATTGGGTCATCGATAACAGTATCACTTACGAACAAGACGGTGAAGAATATGAAGATCCGAAGAAAGCTCGAGTCAGACGGAAAAACAAAAAGTATTTGGGATATGATTTTGTCACTTAATGTGTGTTGTGCTCGTTGGGAACTGATGTTTATGGGCTGTTTTTCCACAGTTTTTTTGAAGCTGAAAAGTCTATCAAGGAACGTCGTTAATTTTTTTTCTAGTAGAATTTCCTGTTAATTTTTTTATAATATCTAGATGACCGGTCGTACGTCATATCACTTAACCTAACGACATTAAAACTCTCTTCGCTGAAATGGTTGAAAATTTTGATCAGTATGGTCAGGCGTTGCCATTTTCATAAGTTCACAGAAAAGTTAATGTGAGGTAACGAAATTGTTTTTAATATCTTCTTTTAGATTTATCCATAATTTCTCACTGTTTAAACCTTCCTTGAATTACGATAAACATTTCAAAACCAAAATCAGCTAAATCGGCTCAGCCGTTCTTGAGTTTTAAATCAAATTATAAATATTGATTTTGGTGTTACATTCATTCTTTAAATCATGATATTGGGTGTAATTCATCATTATTATCATCAGTCTATTAATGTGCCCACTGCTGGAGCACAGGCCTTCCCTATGAATGGAATAGGGAGATTGGGCCATGACCCACTATGTGGGCCCAGTAATGCATTAATAATGTAAGTAATGAGTGGGTGCACTAAATGAGGTTATAACAAAATTAGAAAAGAATATGTTGATACCAACCTAAAATAACACTGTCTTTTGGTGGTATTATGTTTCTGTCGATGAATAAGGTTTCAGGACTCCACGGGTTAGACAATTGAATAGAATAGAATACTCTTTATTTGCATAAAATATGGTTTATTGCATATACAGCTTATTATGTTAAGCTAAGAAACTTAAATCTATTTAGCCATATTAATAGCATGCAAAAAATTCTAAAATATAATGGTCATATTACAGTATTTTCATCGTGTCAGGGTAGGTGACGATGCGAGTAATATTTTTTGTATTGCAAGAGTACCATATGCTACTTTTTCAACCCTTATAACATAAAAATTAGACGAGTTAAATGCTGTTGAAATATTTAGAATTGTTTCGTTCGGTCTCTTTAATATAACTTTATTGAAAAGTAACTTATTCGTGAAGGTTTTACTTTGTATATTTTTAATATAAAATTATTTTAAAAGATTTTTAATCAAAAAAAAGCGAGTGTGCTTATTATCAAACGTCTGAAGTGAAACTTCTTTAGCTCCATCTGTATGTATATATATATATATATATATATATATATGCGAGTGTACAATATATATATTACATGTATGTACATATACATATTTCATTTACTAGCTATAAGAGAAAGAGAGAAAGTAAATGTGCGCGCGCACTGCTTTCTCACTCAACTCCCGTTTGCATCGCCCGAACACACTTTTGGTAACGCGTAACGCATTCGCCAGCTTACAAGTCAACATACTTTAACTGAATTGTGGAAAAGTGCCCGTAACTCATGTAGAAGCTTTTAATATATAACTATATACATATAATATAGAAATAGAACGCCGTTAATTTTATCGTTCTAAGTTTTTTTTAAATTAATAGAAATATATATATTACGTTTTCTCAATAAATAGATCAATGAAATCAATGATGGATTAAATCGAGTAAATTAATTACGAAATAGGGTTCCCAGGTTCGAGCCCTGGTAGACTTAGTTGTTAGAAAACTGAATTATGGGTTGCCATAGTAGTCCAAAACGATAGTTTTAAAATACGCAGATAGGGAAAGTCTGTCAATGTATAGGGTCATTTTGGACACTTGGAGACAGTCTGGTGAATTGTCACTAAAGTTTCCGAGCCTTAAAGCTATATTAAAACATTAAATACATATTTATATAAACAGTGGAAAAGCTAAATCGCCTTGAAGCCACTTTAGTAACTTTGTAAAAACGAGATTCAAAGTTTTTTTTACAAAAAAAATCATATCTCATTGTTTTAGAGAAGAAGCGCCATAAAAAAAGAAATATTCATAAAATAATATTCAGTTGCAGTACCTTGCAGTTTAAGATAGGCTTGAAAGAATTCGACACGGCCGTCAGGCGCACGGTAGTAACTGGTCAGTGCATTCGCCAGGATAGCGAAGGGTGCGGGTTCGAGTCCCGTTTGCTACCTGGTCCACGTGGAATTTTTTCTAGTATTATTTTCTTTAGATTTAAACATCGATCAACATGCTTAAAAAATAAAAATAGTATTTTTTATATATCTTCTTATCAAAAAGTTACATAGTGCTTTTAATTTACGAGTGAGATGTCGCTTAAGCGAAAATCACCCGGCCTGCCATACATTTTTTGTCAAGCAAACGTCAAATCATACGCCAAATAGTAGTCGTAAGCGCCATTGGTTCAAAAAACCAAAATTGAAATCGTTTCAGCGTTGTAAACAGTAAAAAAAATCTTTAAATAATTTATTGCTTGTGGGTCAAAATGGTACTCGAGTCTTCACGATATATAAACAGATCCACGCAGAAATAAAATCTAATTAAAATGATGATGTGGCGGCGACTTCTACATGCCCCACATAGGAGAAGGCTAATACATCATGTTAGCCTCCGAATATTACTTGCGCGATTTAGGCTTCCATACGTATTGTTCGCAATGCCGGTAGCGCCTCTGTTGAGGAGACGAGTGACTATTTCCTCCATGTTCATTATATGTGGGGCATGTAGATGTCGCCGCCACAATAATATAGAACCTTAGATTAAAACAAAAAGGGAAGATACTCGCGGCTCAAAAGTGATCCGCTTAAATTGTGGTCCATGACCACAATTCGCTTTAGCAAAAATTTAAAATTCAATATCGTTTATTAAGTCTAGGCTGTTACAAGCACTTGTGAATGTCGAAAAGCTACGCCATCGGTTCGCAAATCTACGGCGGGAGACCTTGTACTGAGAAGAACCGGCAAGAAACTCAGCAAGGGCTGCTTTTTTCTCCCTGTATTATTTCATACAGTGTCGTCCAATTGAAAGTTGACATCAAACTTGCAAACATGTGTTGAGGTCAACTTCCATCACATAATGTCAAATATGTAACAATAGACAATCAACGAATTTACTAACAATAAGTGCAATTGGACATTCAAACACGCTGCATGTGCACTCAATATAACAATATTGCGTATATTCTGTGTTGTGAAGTTAAAATCATGCCTTCGGTGCTTTTAAAAAAAACACAAATAATTCAAAATCAAATAACAAATGCCTCGGCAACACTTTTCATTCGTAAAACTGTAAAAACATCGTGAATGTTATTTACGTAATCGCAATTTTGTTATCAAGAAAAGGACAACAATACAGCTCAGTCGTGCGGACTCGGAAGCGGTTTCGCCGTTTCGCTCGCGCTGCGTTGAAGCGTACAGTTCTGTCTCGCTCGCTCGATTGAATGTTTATATACAGACGTGTGCGTGTGTGAGAGTTGCTTATGTAGTTGAGACGGATCATATTTTATTTGATGCTAGTATGAGCGTACCGTATCTACCCTTTTTGTTTTAATCTAAGTTTAAAACTTATTTCATCGATCAAAGCGGCGTATAAGCGATCTTGCCTTTCCACCGTCGATATATTTGTGCTTGCACCCTATATGGTCGTTGTTTAATCACCATAGACATTGGGAATGGACTGAACGACACTCCCATAGACTAAACTGTAGAAAGAGAAAAAGCGATGGTGCTGCGCTGCTCTTAAAATGATAAAGGACTCTGAAATAATAATAAAAACGAGCGAGCCTTACAGTAGTCGCGTATGATGTGTAACATTTGAAACCTCACCTTATACAGGGTGTTACAAAAATACAAATAAATCTTGAAGGGCGTTGAAGTACATCACATAAGGAGACTTCTCTAATATTCTTAAAATATTTGCATGAAGTTTTAACTTTATATAAAAACAGTTATTTTAAATGATCCTCGAACTTGTGACGTGTCTTAAAATTATCGATATTTTTATTAATCTTTAAAAATAACTGTTTTTATAAAAAGTTAAAACTTCATGCAAATATTTTAAGAAAATTAGAGAAGACTCCTTATATCATGTACTTCAACGCCCTTCAAGCTTTATTTGTATTTTTGTAACAGCCTGTATTAGTAAAAAAAGTAATAAAACCTACTACAAAAGGAATAAGCTATTTCAACATTATGTTCTAAAGTCGAATCAAATAGCGCGCGCTTCCCAAACTTCCTGTTACACACTTCCGTCCCGTTTCACGTAATCGCTCCCACAAATCGCAGGAAAGCGAGAGGAAAGATGTTACACATCAAAAACGTGATATAATATAAATTATGGTTAGGATTGCCACCTTTTTTTGTCCAAATAAAGTACATTGGATATTAAAGGTAGAAAAAAAAACTACATTGTGTCCAATATAAAGTACTTCTTCTCTTTATTAGTAAGCTTAAAAATATATTTTACGTTGCTCCTAGCAACTTTTAATAAATAATTTGTGGCTACTAAAAATCTGTAGTTCTTTTCCGCAATAGAAAGGGTCATATTATAAAGCTATAGAGCCACGAAAATGTTGCAGGAATTAGCTAGGGGCGACATATTCATACTGTCTGTCCGTTTTACGCAAAAATTCTTCCTATCAACCTCTTTTTGTATATTTTATGTAAAATTAATCCCCGATTAATCAAATCACATTAAATAAAGTATTTTCGCGTACTTTATTGTTGGCATAAATAAATATAGAGTACAATTACCCAAAATGACGTACAATACTTTATAATAAAGTACGGGTGGCAACCCTAATTATGGTGCTCATGCTACAGAGACTGACCAGTTTTACTTTACAGGGAACGTTTATTCCATTCTCCGTGTCTATGGTTTCCGTACGGACTAGTAAAAGGCCGCAACAAAATGAATTTTATTTCTCTTTTGCAGTCCATACCGGCCGGTGTGAATGAAACGGCGATAGTGTGCGAGCAGGAAGGGATATTAAGGAGTCGGCGTCATGTTTAAATCGTTCCTTTTGGCGGGTATTTACGCATTGCAACGCAGTTATGTACGATCGAATTTAATGATACGAAAATGTAATATAATTATGTTATGATGATTTCTGTGAATTTTTACTTTTTTATATTATTTCACAATTTATAAACGATTTTGTCTCGGCAACCGAAACTACATTGATTTGAAGCATATTTTTTTTTATTTCACATGCTGTCGTTTAACTAGCCTATTGTATATTTAAACGAATAAAATGCAATATAATATAATATGAAATTGAATTAGTGACGCAGTATGAATAATTAAAATTAGGCATTTTCTAATGCCAAATTCTACGCTAACTTTAAATCGATGTAGTTACTTTCAAGTGGTAACAAATGTAATCTGATGATTTTTACAATTTTATACTATAGTAATTACTGTTATTAAATTGCAACACAAATTCTTTTTTTTAAGCTACCAACACGTACAACTATTTTATCTTACCATTATTCGAATTTCTTAATACACTTCCCACATTTCAAAATGGGGCGTCTCATTTTAACTCGTATGCTAGTTATATCTTACATAGGATATAAAAATAAAATTTTTTTTGCACACAACTGTTTCGATATACAGGGCGTCCCACAAAAGACTGCGATTTTAGTGCGAATTTAACTCTTATAAAATCGTGTTCATATAATATGTGTTCTTATTAAGTGTAAATTGATGTGGATTGATTTTTATGAATAAAGTTCTTTGCAGTCTTACAAAATTTGGTACTTAAAAGCTACGCATTCTGCACCATATGCCTTGCGTTGCAATGTGTTATATCCGTAATATTGTAACCATTATTATCTTTATTGGTTTATAGAAAAAAAAAACAATTGTGTTTTATCCATATTTGGGTTATTTTCCTACCAATCTTTCTCTTTCTATCGCTTAAACGTTCATTTATTCATAAAATAATTATTAGGTATTATTTTAAATTAATTTGCCGAATCTGTAAAAAAAATCATGCTGTAGAAAAAGTTTGATTGGCAGGAAAATGGCGGAAAAGCGCGCGAAATTGCGCAAAGGCTAAATTAATATGGTATTATGTTGCTTCCCATAGTTCATAGATGGAGTTATATTCTATATTTAGGTGTTTTTTTTGTCTATGTATAAATTTGGCTTTTTAATTAAATAAACTGTCTAAATATTAAATCATTTTTTAACAATCAAAATCTTGTCCCTTCCCCTATTTAAAACGAAACCATTTATCAATCGGGGTTTATCTTAGATTAATATAAAAAGAGAAGATACGGCACTCGCGGCTCAAAAGTGATCCGCTTAAATTGTGGTGCATGACCACAATTCGCTTTAGTCACAATTGGACATTCAAACACGCTGTATGTGCACTCAATATAACAACATTGCATATATCCCGTGTTATAAAAATAAAACAATGCCTTCGATGCTTTTATAAAGAACACAAATAGTTCAAGATCAAATAACAAATGACACGGCAACACTGTTCATTCGTAAAACTATAAAAAAAAACTCAAAAATCATTGATTTTGCTTTGAATGTGAGTTACTGATTCGCCATTTTTTATCAAGAAAAGGACAAAAATACAACTCAGCCGACTGTAGAGACAGAAAAAACGCAGTCGGCTGCAAAGCGACGCGGACTCGGGTCGTTTCGCTCGCGCTGCGTTGAAGCGTACAGTTCTGTCTCGCTCGCTCGATTGAATGTTTATTTATACAGACGTGTGCGTGTGTAAGTGTTGCTTATGTAGTTGAGTCGGATCATATTTTATTTGATGCTAGTATGAGCGTACCGTATCTTCCCTTTTTGTTTTAATCTAAGTGGTTAATTAATATAATTTAGCACCAGGTTGGTATAAAATTTCATGTCAATGTCATTTATATTGTTTGAAAGCTTAAGCTGCCAAATTATTTACGTTTTTTTATAAAATAAGTTAGCGATACAAAATCAAAATTGATCTATGGTTTGTCAAAATGTATTTTGAATCAATTTGAGTTAGACCTTAGATTGAAGTTTTTTTTTTCAATTATATTAAATATTATCCTAAAAGTAAATGAGTGTTGGTTATTTTTCTAGTTAAATCTAAAACCACGCTATTTTAATTACACTAGGTCGAAAAAACGAGTGTGCTTTTGACCAAACGACTGAAGTGAAACTTCTTTTTTCCATCTGTATGTATATACAGGGTGTGACAAAAGTCCGAAATAAAACTTTAGGGTTTGGTTGTGTTCCTTGTATAGAATTACCTACGAAAGTTTGACGCCTTTCAGACCACTTTTGTTTTCTAATTTAATTAATAAAAATATCGTTTTACACCTGCCTATGATAACCCTATAAATGCGTACGATTACTACTACCTAAACAGACCCCCCTCTCTCCACCAGGTACCCCTGCGCCTCGCTCAGATACCTACAAATTTTTATTTCGGAATACATACCTACAAATTTTATTTCGGAAATCTGTAACACCCTGTATATATATATATATGTGTGTACAATATATACATGTATGTATATATACATATTTCATTTACTAGGTATAAGAGACAGAAAATGTGCGCGCGCACTGCTTTCTCTTGCTTATATCCCCCACCAACTCCCGTTCGCCTCGCCCGATCACACTTTTCGTAACGCGTTCGACAGCTTACTTACTCCCCAAGTCAAGCGTGCGTAAAGAAGTTTCAATTCAAAAATGCAATCTGTTATTAGTAATTTAATTTTTAACCAGTTTTAAGTTGTTCGTCGTTTTTTGCAATGAATGATTATTGTAGAAAAGAATAGAATACTCTTTATTTGCATTAAAATAGGGCTGACCAGTGCCGTCTTTGACCTATTGGAGGCCCTGAGCATATTAGGATAATGGGGCCCCCATCAGTTCCGTTTGGTGATTTAACAGGAACTATGGACTTTGTATTTGATCTGAGATCTATTAAAACATAACAGTCATATGATAGTATTGTCTTTATACCTCTCATTCATTATTGAGGGGCTCGATGGCGCAAGTGGTTAGCGTGTTCGGCTGCGATCTTTGAAGTTAAGCAACTTTCGCAGTGGTCGGTCATTGGATGGGTGACCAAAAAATTTTAGTATCCCACTCCTCCGTGCTTCGGATCTGCAGTATTGTAGGTTGATGAGTATTTTTTGTTTAAGGAGAAATAACGATTTGGGAAAATATAATGGTTTTTTTTAGAGAATATCAAATATTTTTGGCGCCATTTTTTAAATATTATTTGGGACATACGAGCTGACAGTTCACCTGATGGTAAGTGATCAATGTCGTTTATTTACACCGGCAACACCAGGAGTATCACAAAGCGATGCCAGCCTTTAAAGGAGTACGCTCTTTTTTTAAAGTTTATTTATTTGACATTGTGGGTTACCTACAATGCGAAGAGATGGCGCTGCCTTGCAGCTTAAGAAAGGCCAGACAGAATAAGACTCTGCCATCAGGGCCGCGGTATCATAATGAGGGCTATCGCGTATGAATCCGCCGCTAGAGGCGCTAGTGTAGCGCGAGGTCTCCGAAATGTCAAATGTTGGTTGCTTGTTGGTTGACTACGCGGGTTTATTTCTTATTAAAATAATGTTGTGAATAATTGGTAACAATTCAGCTTAATTATGGCAAATATGAGTTATGTGGCAATGAATGTCAATTATTAAAAATTTGAGCTTAGAAAAATGATTATGTTCCCATTTTTTCCGAATAAAACGGAACTGGACGTCACTGTGGCATGGCCTATTATGTTTAGGATATGGTTCTTTTGTGTTAAAATACGATCTAAATGGAACCTTTGATTTCATGTGCGTATTAATAAACTTTCATCATCATCATCATCAGCCTATTAATGTCCCCACTGCTGGGGCACAGGCCTTCCCTATGGATGGAATAGGGAGATTGGGCCATGACCCACCACGCGGGCCCAGTGCGGGTTGGTAGGTGCTAACGACTGCAGATGCAGCCGGGACCAACGGCTTAACGTGCCTTCCGAAGCACGGAGGAGCTCTAGATAGTAATTTTTGGTCACCCATCCAATGACCGACCACTGCGAAAGTTGCTTAAGTTCAACGATCGCAGCCGAACGCGCTAACCACTTGCGCCATCGAGCTCCTCATTAATAAACTTTAAAAGTTATAATTTAGGACCTCACTCAACAGTGGCGCCATCTGGTGAGACAGAAAACGGTAGCCCTCATTGGTCAGTGCATTCGCTCGGATAGCGAATTCGTAATCGCGTGTTTTTTTTCTAGTAATATTTTCTTTAGATTTAAACATCAAGCAGTTACATGCTTAAAAAATTAAAATTAGAAGGTTTACATTAAGTAAAAAAATACATTTTGTTGGGGAATGTTGTTGTGTCCTACTGTTCGTCATTAAAAACTATGTATGTTAGAGGAGGTTACGATATATCTGCAGAAATCAGTCTGTCACAGCTTTTATATTCAGATTATCACTTTTCTTTTCAATATTTTCAGTTTAACACAACACAATGATTTACTGTATTTAATAAACTACCCTCTCTATAGGATTGGTCCCTCGTCACCCCCAGATGGGGACAAATCTGTCCAACAAATCCGGTGACGAATGGGAATTAAAAATAAAATCCCATTTGCAGTGCCGTCTTTGACCTATTGGAGGACCTGGGCATATTAGGATAATGGGGCCCCTATGACCCCCGTTTGGTGATTTAACAGGAACTAGGGACTTTGTATTTGATCTGAGGGGGCCCCCTATCGATCGCGGGGCCCTGGGCACTTACCCAAAGTGCCCACTGGGAAAGATGGGTCTGCCCATTTGACACGCGTGGGTGTTCACTTAGGGGAAAATAGCAGTTGTCACCCCCCAATAAAAAATAACATGAAAATTATTTAAATCTAAAGAAAATTTTACTAGAAACAATTCCACGCGTACCAGGCAGTAGACGGGACTCGAACCTGCACCCTTCGCTATCCGGGCGAATGCACTGATAGCGATGACATTATGCTACCGCGGCCTGATAGCCGTGTCGATTTTTCTCTAGCACTTCTTAGTTTGCAAGGCAGCGCCATCTCTTCGCATTGTAGGTAAATCAATGTGAAACGAATACCTTTACAAGTTACAAATATTTGAAGAAGAAATAGCAATAATAGTGGATATTTTTCTGGTACTCTAGCAGTTAAATGCTTAAAAAAATACAAGTATAACTACGAAAGCTATCTCTACTCGTCGCGCAGACAATTAAAAATAAGGGTTTTAAAGTTCCTAACATAACTTACCTATATCAAGGTCCATTCAAAACCAAATGAGATGGGGCGCGCGCTTTTTAATACATATAACGATACAATATTAAACTGTATTTACTAAACAGTAAGACATTGCAACAGACACACATATTTTATTGCGCGGTGTAGAGCTGCAGTATATTTTCGTATCGTCGCAATGAATTGTTTATCTTATTATATAGCAAATAAAGTTTTATTTTGTAATGCTCACTGACCTTTGGTTTGTTTTTTCCAATAATATGTTGTATATAATATGAGCAGTTGGCGAACGAAACGGTATAATTAAATGAAGCTAAATTTTACAGGAACTGTATAATTAATGACATACCTCCAGTGAGCTATTTACATGGTTTTTTATTTATAAATTTAGTAATTTTAACACTGTTTTAGGCGGTTTTGATTGAAAATTATTTGAGATTCAAATTCAACGGGCGCAAAACCTCCGGACTGTAAACATTCCGGCGTTTTGTTCGCCAGCCCCTCATGTGTCAATGTATTCACACATACATAATTAAGTATAGTTTTTAATGGTTTTAGTATAATGTAATATAACTATTATTTATTAAGTCTATTTCCTATAACAGTAGTAATAAATTATTTTTAGTTTAATTTTTATTTCATTTTCTGTTTACCGCTAAGTTGTGAATCTCTGACACCACCTAGGTTGGCTGGAAGAGATCTCTTTTAGAGATAAGCCCACCTTTGCTTACTATGTTTTAACTATATGATGCAATAAAGAGTATAATAATTTTAATTATAATTAATACGGCCCAATTCACTCTTGGATATAACGATTAAGAAAGATATATTTTTTGTTTTTTTAGTGTTGAATATATACAGTGTGTATGTATGTTGTAAATTTCAATAAATCAAAATGCCTTAGCTGAGCTGCGTTTTTTTATACCTTTAGCTTAAAAAATCATTTGCTACTTAAAATTCTGTTAAATATAGTTTGACGTTTATAAATAAGTCAGATAAGCTTCTAAAACAGTCGCATTCTGATTAAAGATTAATTTGCAGTTGTACTTTTTAAAAACCACCGAACACAGAAAGGTTTCCTCTAAACTTGACTTGTTTTATACTTGCTGTTTTTGAACAGCTTCACCTTTGGGTGAAGCGAATTTTTACAGGAAAATATTTTGAAATATAGTTTGTCAGTAATTTTAATGCTCTAATGGTTAAAATATCATTTACCTCTAAATTGGTTACACATTGTTTATATGTTGATTGTATGTGAGTTAAGAAATTTATGTAAGTTTTATATGTGGAAATTTATTGTTAGCATGTGACTGATCATAGTTTTAATATACTTTGTTATTTGTCTGTAAATTTCCCAAATAAAATAATGAAAAAAAAAATATATACAGGGTGTAAAAAAATCTTAAACGAAATCGAAGGCCACGTATTTTCCACATCATGAAGATCATTTTTATCTCTTGGACCATACCTGGGATATTTCTGGTTATGGAGATATTGAAGGTCAGTCACAATTTTTTTTTTCAAGATTTTTACATTAATATTTTCAAAACGTTATTTAGAGAATTTTTGATCGAAGCACTTACACACACGCACACACATACACACAGGCACATTCTTTACGTAGCACCACAGTAGCATGCCGCGCTATACATTGCGTACTGGAAAAAAAATGATTTTTATATTTTATTTATTTTTTAAAGCATGTAACTGCTTGATGTTTAAATCTAAAAAAATATTGGTCAGTGCATTCGCCTGGATTGCGAAGGGTGCGGGTTCGAGTCCCGTCTGCTTCCTGGTCCGCGTGGATTTTGTTTTTCTAGTTATATTTTCTTTGAAATGTTTTTTTTTAACTTAAAAATACTATTTTTTCCCACGTATAATATTTTGTAATATGACTTGTTTGGGTGTACAGAATGCGTAGGAGTCTATGTCATAGGATTTTTTATACCCTGTATACATCATTATTTGTTTAGGCAGATGGGGTGAGTTTTGGAAAACCCTTTCTTTGCGCACGCCTCATCATAATAGCTATATGGGTATCAAATTGCAGTCCAATACTTTAACTAAATAAGAAGTTTAGTGGTTGATATAGGGATTGTTCAAAGTGTTCTGAGCAACCTCGAATCAGAAGCCGCATTGTACTTGTGTAGTTTAGTGCAATGCTGCCAGTAAGTAACACAAGTATGAAACCTAATGTAATAATTTTACAATTCTTAATTAATCAGTTCAGTATTCGTTAGTTTCGATGGAGCTGTCATGTCATCGGACAAAAGCTCCTAAACAAAAAAAGATAAAAAAAAAGTTTTGTGGTTGCATTTTATTTACCGTGTTTAACGTTCATTCATTCAATTAAAATCAAATTTAACGCGAGCGAAGCCGCGTGCAAAAGCTAGTAGGTATATAATATGTTTAGTAAATAAAAACGAAATCAGCACTCAATCATTATATATTCCATTATTATGAATCATTCAAACATTATTTACAAATACAAACATAGCATTAAATCTACTTTACATGGTAGAAATCACTGGACACAGAAAGAGGCGATCACAGACCGTTTGTACGGGAACCGTTGTCGCCGGCTCGCCCTCACTACACTTCCACCTAATAGATAATAGCCAATCAAACGACGCGACATCAAACAATCCAATCAATCAGCGGTCACACCCGAGAGCAATGACAATATCAGACCCAAGTTTTGGTCAAGTTATGAGCATTTGCTCACACATAACTGTGGCGCGCCCCGCACACAGGATCCTTCTAACCTCTTTCTCTGTTCTGTGGTAGGAATCTTCGCGAATGAAATCTGTACCCTTAGCACGAACCAATATCGAATTCGAATAGTATGCGAGTGCGAAATGTATTTGTCAAATTTGGTATGAAAACTTGAACAGCAGCGCCACAATGGACGTAACGAGAACTAAAAATCTTCCACCTCCGTGGCCGAGTGGTTTGTACGCCGGGTTTCATGGTGTCGCCGACTCGAAGAGGTCCCAGGTTCGAATCCCGGTGAGGGCAGATGTTTGTGTGATAAATACGAGCATTTGTACTCCAATCATAGATGTTTAATATGTATTTCTATATAAATATACTTATATAATGTATTCTATCCGTTACCCTAGTATCCCATAACACAAGCCTTATAGTGCTTACTATGTGGCTAAGCTAATTGGTGTGAGTGTTGGAAATATTTATTTATATTGGTTCGTGCTAAGGGTACTGTCTAAGTTCGTGCTTGAAGTCGACTAAGTCGACTCTGCTTCTTCTTCTTCTTTAGTATATGATAATAAAGGACATTGTTCTGCGTCAACACATAGTTAGCCTAAGAACCAACAATCATGAAATATTATTTTCTAGGTTCGAAATCGCAAGTAAATGACTGTAAAAAGAAAGATTATTGACGGACACTGCTGAGAACTTAAATTATTAGGAAAACTAAAATTTTTTTGAAGTTATGTTTAATATTCAATGAAACATAGGTAAACCTACGAACTTAGTATGAACTCAGTTTGAAGTGAATTAATATTACAACTAATTCATTTTATTCGGTGCGATTTTAAAGAATAACTATTAGGAAAAACTTGGTTAGGTAGGAATCATGAATAAAATAAAAACGGTAGTTTTGCTTCTTATTATTTTTGGCTATTTTTCACTTAATTGTATCATATTGTATTTATTTGTATATCACATGTATATTGTGTAAATATGCAGCGTGAATGTGTATCAGGTGCTCTTAAATAATTTGGCAGTATGATCCTCTCAGGATGTTGTGGCACAGGTTCACTAGCACTTGGTAATAAGGTCTCTGCTCTTTGGTAACATCGATGGCATATTAGATAGCCGAAATAGTTAAATTAAAGGAAAAACAATCGCAAATAAACACACACAACAGGTAATCCGAAACGAGAATTTTCCGTATATAAAAAATACTCTTTGACGAGAATGCACGAATGCCACAGATTACTACGAATGCAAACTGCCTGCACCACAACCACAGAGTATCGAGTTTATGCCGGCCCTTCACTTGACAACAGTTTGTCTTTGTCATGCTTAATAAGGAATGAAAAGGACAGACTGATATCATGTTTTTAAATAGCAAATACGAATAGTCAAGTGAAGTGCCGGCATTAGGAAGAAAGAGTGTTTTGTTTTAACACGTGGCAAAATGGTGTTCCATCGTACGTGGCAATGAGATTCAAATGCGATTGAAAATGTTTCTTTGATATGTGTTACGTGGCACGGGCGAATTTCTCATCTACTGTCAGTGCCACTGTCAATGTCAGGGTGGGTGGTTGCGTTCTGTGGCTACACTCCGAATGCGGCTTTTGCAGGATGGGCGAGGATAATAGCATATTCGGCCTTATTATGGTTATAACTTTCATTAACATTTTATGCTATTAGACTTTTATTATTTATGTAACATCGTTTTAGCATCATAATATTTTTATATATTTGCATTTAACTACCTATTTCTATTTTGTTTTTTTATTTATACCATTATATAATTTTAAATCACTTTATATAATCACAATATTTTGTCCCTCTGGCGTCCTTACACAGGCCCTGCCAGAATACCAGCGCTGTTATGGTGGGAATATCCGTTCCCACAATAACCGCATTAAGCTGAGGCAGGGTCCTGATTAGCCATTCTTTGTGCTCATGTGTATTTTCTCTGTTCTGTTTTAATTTTATTGTTTTTGCTCATTGTTTTTTTTTTACTTATGTACCAACTTTTGGCCAATAAATACTTTTTCTTTCTTTCTTTGCAGCGCTGTCATAGATTATACACATATTTATTGTCTCAGATTATTTATTAACTTTTTAATTTAGCTTACTTAACTGGAAGTGTCCGTCACAATCTAAATACTGATAATTATCGCAAAAAATATACTAAGAATTATCATAAATGCCAAATTGGTGTTGGTTCTTAGGCCAATTTTAACATTGTCCTTTAATAATCGGCAGCTGTGTTCGCCAAATAGTCTCTGCGTCCAATATTCGATGCTTGCTTGTTTTGCACAGCCTCCAATTTGGGACATTCTGTTAAAAAAGAAAACATCATGTAAGTATTACGTAAGCACATTGCTGAAGAAAAAATATTATACTACATATGACCTTATCAAAAAAAGAAAAGTTAAGCATTTTTCCTAATGGTTGGATATAGGATGGGTGACCAAAAAATTGACAATCTCACTCCTCCGTGCTTCGGACGGCACGTTAAGCCGGACCAACGTCCCGGCTGCATCTGCAGTCGTTTGCATCCGCCAATCCGCACTGGGCCCGCGTGGTGGGTCATGGCCCAATCTCCCTATTCTATCCATTAATAAAGTTGACGACGATGTGTTATCAAAATTTCATCTGCAGAACTTTCAGCATAATATGCTTTTCAGGGTGCGTATTAACGAGCCGGTTATCCCCGCACGGTTTTAAGCCGGGCCTAGGGACGGTTTTAAGTCGAGCCCGGGTACGGTTTTCTGGCGGGTCTAAGCACGGTTTTAAGCCGGGTTGCGGTATGCTTTCCGATAGGTCTAGGCACGGTTTTAAGGCTAGTCTAGGTGCAATCTTAAGCAGGGTTTAGGCACGGTTTTAAGCCGCTCGTTAATGTAAGTCTACATTAACGACACTGGCGCTAGCGACGGTTCAGGGTCGGTGCAAACGAACAAGCCGTGCTCGGGAACAAGCTTAGGTAGATATCATCTCTTTTACTATCTGTTCGCATCAAGTTTTTTTATCATTTATATGATATCATTATTATTATATTTTATATCATTGTCGTCATGAAGGCCACGGCTCCTTGACGACTCAACGAGGCCACGGAGTCGTCAAGGAAGCAACGGAGTCGTCAAGGTGGTCATAGAATCGTCAACGAGGCCACGGAGTCCTCAAGGTGGCCATAGAATCGTCATTGAGGCCACGGAGTCCTCAAGGTGGCCATAGAATCGTCATTGAGGCCACGGAGTCCTCAAGGTGGCCATAGAATCGTCATTGAGGCCACGGAGTCATCAAGGTGGCCATAGAATCGTCATTGAGGCCACGGAGTCATCAAGGTGGTCATAGAATCGTCAAGAAGGCCACGGAGTCATCAAGGTGACCATAGAATCGTCATTAAGGCAACAGAGTCGTCAAGGTGGCCATAGAATCGTAATTAAGGCAACAGAGTCGTCAAGGTGGCCATAGAATCGTCATTAAGGCAACAGAGTCGTCAAGGTGGCCATAGAATCGTCATTTAGGCCACGGAGTCCTCAAGGTGGCCATAGAATCGTCATTAAGGCAACAGAGTCGTCAAGGTGGCCATAGAATCGTCATAAAGGCAACAGAGTCGTCAAGGTGGCCACAGAATCGTCATTAAGGCAACAGAGTCGTCAAGGTGGCCATAGAATCGTCATTAAGGCAACAGAGTCGTCAAGGTGGCCATAGAATCGTCATTTAGGCCACGGAGTCCTCAAGGTGGCCATAGAATCGTCATTTAGGCCACGGACTCGTCAAGGTGGCCATAGAAGCGTTATCGAGGCCACGGAGTCATCAAGGTGGCCATAGAATCGTCATTTAGGCAACGGAGTCGTCAAGGTGGCCATAGAATCGTCATTTAGGCAACGGAGTCGTCAAGGTGGCCATAGAATCGTCATTGAGGCCACGGAGTCATCAAGGTGGCCATAGAATATGTGTATATTGACCTGTGATCCGGTGCCCCAGTAAGGAGTGTGTATATTACCTGTGATCCGGTGCCCCAGCCCGCCGCAGTAGGAGCAGCCCTGCCCGTCGGCGTGGGGCACGTGGGGCACGTGGGGCGCAGGCAGTAAGGAGTGTGTATATTACCTGTGATCCGGTGCCCCAGCCCGCCGCAGTAGGAGCAGCCCTGCCCGTCGGCGTGGGGCACGTGGGGCACGTGGGCCGCAGGCAGTAAGGAGTGTGTATATTACCTGTGATCCGGTGCCCCAGCCCACCGCAGTAGGAGCAGCCCTGCCCGTCGGCGTGGGGCACGTGGGGCACGTGGGCCGCAGGCAGTAAGGAGTGTGTATATTACCTGTGATCCGGTGCCCCAGCCCGCCGCAGTAGGAGCAGCCCTGCCCGTCGGCGTGGGGCACGTGGGGCACGTGGGCCGCAGGCAGTAAGGAGTGTGTATATTACCTGTGATCCGGTGCCCCAGCCCGCCGCAGTAGGAGCAGCCCTGCCCGTCGGCCTGGGGCACGTGGGGCACGTGGGCCGCAGGCAGTAAGGAGTGTGTATATTACCTGTGATCCGGTGCCCCAGCCCACCGCAGTAGGAGCAGCCCTGCCCGTCGGCGTGGGGCACGTGGGGCACGTGGGCCGCAGGCAGTAAGGAGTGTGTATATTACCTGTGATCCGGTGCCCCAGCCCGCCGCAGTAGGAGCAGCCCTGCCCGTCGGCCTGGGGCACGTGGGGCACGTGGGCCGCAGGCAGTAAGGAGTGTGTATATTACCTGTGATCCGGTGCCCCAGCCCGCCGCAGTAGGAGCAGCCCTGCCCGTCGGCGTGGGGCACGTGGGGCACGTGGGCCGCAGGCAGTAAGGAGTGTGTATATTACCTGTGATCCGGTGCCCCAGCCCGCCGCAGTAGGAGCAGCCCTGCCCGTCGGCCTGGGGCACGTGGGGCACGTGGGCCGCAGGCAGTAAGGAGTGTGTATATTACCTGTGATCCGGTGCCCCAGCCCGCCGCAGTAGGAGCAGCCCTGCCCGTCGGCCTGGGGCACGTGGGGCACGTGGGCCGCAGGCAGTAAGGAGTGTGTATATTACCTGTGATCCGGTGCCCCAGCCCGCCGCAGTAGGAGCAGCCCTGCCCGTCGGCCTGGGGCACGTGGGGCACGTGGGCCGCAGGCAGTAAGGAGTGTGTATATTACCTGTGATCCGGTGCCCCAGCCCGCCGCAGTAGGAGCAGCCCTGCCCGTCGGCCTGGGGCACGTGGGGCACGTGGGCCGCAGGCAGTAAGGAGTGTGTATATTACCTGTGATCCGGTGCCCCAGCCCGCCGCAGTAGGAGCAGCCCTGCCCGTCGGCCTGGGGCACGTGGGGCACGTGGGCCGCAGGCAGTAAGGAGTGTGTATATTACCTGTGATCCGGTGCCCCAGCCCGCCGCAGTAGGAGCAGCCCTGCCCGTCGGCGTGGGGCACGTGGGGCACGTGGGCCGCAGGCAGTAAGGAGTGTGTATATTACCTGTGATCCGGTGCCCCAGCCCGCCGCAGTAGGAGCAGCCCTGCCCGTCGGCCTGGGGCACGTGGGGCACGTGGGCCGCAGGCAGTAAGGAGTGTGTATATTACCTGTGATCCGGTGCCCCAGCCCACCGCAGTAGGAGCAGCCCTGCCCGTCGGCGTGGGGCACGTGGGGCACGTGGGCCGCAGGCAGTAAGGAGTGTGTATATTACCTGTGATCCGGTGCCCCAGCCCGCCGCAGTAGGAGCAGCCCTGCCCGTCGGCCTGGGGCACGTGGGGCACGTGGGCCGCAGGCAGTAAGGAGTGTGTATATTACCTGTGATCCGGTGCCCCAGCCCGCCGCAGTAGGAGCAGCCCTGCCCGTCGGCGTGGGGCACGTGGGGCACGTGGGCCGCAGGCAGTAAGGAGTGTGTATATTACCTGTGATCCGGTGCCCCAGCCCGCCGCAGTAGGAGCAGCCCTGCCCGTCGGCCTGGGGCACGTGGGGCACGTGGGCCGCAGGCAGTAAGGAGTGTGTATATTACCTGTGATCCGGTGCCCCAGCCCGCCGCAGTAGGAGCAGCCCTGCCCGTCGGCCTGGGGCACGTGGGGCACGTGGGCCGCAGGCAGTAAGGAGTGTGTATATTACCTGTGATCCGGTGCCCCAGCCCGCCGCAGTAGGAGCAGCCCTGCCCGTCGGCCTGGGGCACGTGGGGCACGTGGGCCGCAGGCAGTAAGGAGTGTGTATATTACCTGTGATCCGGTGCCCCAGCCCGCCGCAGTAGGAGCAGCCCTGCCCGTCGGCCTGGGGCACGTCGGGCTCCCCTATCATGTCCAGCAGGAACGACGGGACCTGAACGATGCAGATATCATTTCTTAACATAGATAGATAAGATATTGGTTTCTTAGGTTTTCACGCACATCACTCATTAAAAAAAAATGGGTGCGTGTACTTATGTAGGCGCGTGAGAAGTTATCCTTCTTTGGCATCGTTTAAAATTAGTTTTTAATTGCATGCAAATAATTAATTACAATAAATTAATAAAAAGTCTGGAAAAGGACTAAATAAATAATCAAAATTTTCAATTAAAATCGCTACTGAATATAATTTATTAGAACATATGTGATTTGCACTTGTATGAAACTCAAACACGTATTCCGAATATACAAACTAGAAACATGTGGATAAATATTATAAATATGAATACCTATAACTGTTACTTTATTACAAAAAATAAAGATGTGGTTTTTGGTTCTACTACACCAATGGTCAAGAGATGGCGCTGTAGTCTCCTGAATCGCGATTTGGTTCCGTTGTTCCAGATTAATAAATACTTTTTGTTACTTTATTACAAAAAATAAAGATGTGGTTTTTGGTTCTACTACACCAATGGTCAAGAGATGGCGCTGTAGTCTCCTGAATCGCGCTTTGGTTCCCTTGTTCCAGATTAATAAATACTTTTGATAGGCCTTCACAATGCAGTCGTTAGCACCCACAAAATAGAGATTCTATTTCTATTTTGTTGGTAGATTTTCTTAATGTGCGGTAAACACAGTGATGCGCGCGCATCTTAAAATTTCACTCTCATCATTTTTTCATAACGCGCCTAAAGAAGTATAACTTCAAAAAAAAACAGTCTTTCGAAGGTAGCTCGACAAATTAAATAAAAGTTTTATTCTGACGACGAAGCCTGTAAAGGCTACGAAACGTCAATAAATAAATAAAGTTTCGTACATTAACCCGTAAAAACTACTTTTATAGATAGATAAGACTTTATTCGCAACAACATGCACAGATACAAAATTGACAAGACAAATTTTACAATTAGATAAATCCTTTAAATCAGGCGATGTGAACGGGCGAAAACTCAGTTCTGACCTATATCAAGTTCTTAAAACATCGAGTTTTATTCAAAAGGACATGGTAAAATTTTGTATGAGCGACTGCCCTAAAATTGACTTCATGTCTGTTTGAAAAGGAAAATGTTCCGTTTTACTAAAATAAATGAACTATAAATGTATACTAAAAAATATTTCTGCCAGTATATCGAAATTAACAATATTAATTCAAAACTCCCAAAAACTATGACATATTTGGCCCTTATTTTTATTATAACAAATCACTGAAGGCCTAAAATAATAGATTTTATTATTCTGATCAGGCTTGAGAGATGGCTGTATGATAATTAATGCTTTGATTTTTGCAAATGAACAAAATAAAATTTCACAGATTTCATGTCAGGCCGACAACAACAAATTATTTGTATTTATTTTTACTTTTAAAAATGCTTTTTGTGAAGTGTTAATCACATAAATGTGAAGAAATATTCTAAGAAAATGCGAAATTGATGGCTTTGTAAATAATTGGCAACATCTTTCATCAAATGTAGTAAGGTAATCACATAGTAGGAGATCTCATAATTTTCAAGATTGTGACTTCATCAAAAGTTCCTGAGCCCTTTTTCATAGAAATTATAAACATTCAGCATTAAATATTACTAATTACAATATTTATACATTGCTGGGGCAGTCGCTCATACAAAACCATTACCATGTCCTTTCAATGTTGTAATACTAGAATTTCATAAGGTTGGCACATAATATTTCTGATGTAATATTTCAGGGTTGCCACCCACTACATCTCACCTTCTCAGTAGCCTCCGTCAGTAGATGCGTTAGATATAATTTTCAGGGTTGTCACCAACTATATTTCAGGGTTGTCACCAACTATATTTCAGGGTTGTCACCAACTATATTTCAGGGCTGTCACCAACTATATTTCAGGGTTGTCACCAACTATATTTCAGGGTTGTCACCAACTATATTTCAGGGTTGTCACCAACTATATTTCAGGGCTGTCACCAACTATATTTCAGGGTTGTCACCAACTATATTTCAGGGTTGTCACCAACTATATTTCAGGGTTGTCACCAACTATATGTCAGGGTTGTCACCAACTATATTTCAGGGTTGTCACCAACTATATTTCAGGGTTGTCACCAACTATATTTCAGGGTTTTCTCCAACTAAATTTCAGGGTTGTCACCAACTAAATTTCAGGGTTGTCACCAACTAAATTACAAAGTCATCACAACTTAAATTACAGGGCTATCGCGCTAATATTTCCTAGGGTTGTCACTCACCTTCTGGCCCGCCTCGGTAAGCAGATGCGCCAGGTCCCTCAGCACGCTGGTGTCGGCAGCCCTGCCCAGTAGGGTTGTCGCCACGCCCCCTGTATCGGCGCGCCCCGTACGACCGATACGATGAACGTAGTTTTCGATGTCTTCCGGCATATCGTAGTTAATTACGTGCTGGATGTTGGGGAAATCCAAGCCTGAGAAGAAATATAGGCATTGCTCGAATCTTCATGTTCACAAGGTCCTGTAACGTCCGTTGCGTTACAGCCTCCTTGTTTGGGTAAACTCTTTGATCATGTAATGCCTACGGCTGGCAGTTATATTAAAAAGGTAATGTCTAGATTTTTAAAGGTTTGAAATTGGGAATCTTCTGTCGTTTGATAGAAGGTTCCAGCAGATAAGACTTCAGGCGACTTTTTAGCGGGATCGGGAAGCGTCACTTTCGCAGTTTTGTTTTTCTTAAATAAAACCAGTTTATTACGGGTTAATGCACGAAACTTTATTTATTTATTGACGTTTCGTAGCCTTTACAGGCTACGTCGACAGAATCAAATTTTATTTAATTTTGTCGAGCTACCTTTGAAAGACTTTTATTGAGCGTTCGGTTATTTCATTGTTTTTCTTGTTAAAAATTGTGTTGTGGCGGATGTTAGTGTCTAATAATGGTGGATTATTAACCACTAAGTGTTCGGGAACATGCACAGGTGTCGGCAAGTGAAACAAAATAGCGGAAAGTGTCTTTCGACGTTCCCTCAACAAGTCCACGGGGAGGTTCCAGTAAATCCCCACACTTTTACTGAAACATGGGGAAAGGGGATTGACTTGACTGCCACTTACTTTGACTTGACTTATTACTTTGACCACGAGTGCTATAGTATTTGTATACCTACATTTAACACTTGACATTGGCATTTAGAAAAAAAAAAGACTTCAGGCACCAAACCATACGTTGATAGATTAAGCTCAATTATTATATTCGCCAGATTTCAAATAAAATAACATATAAAATCTAATTAGTTTTCATTTATAAAGTTACGCTCCCAGGGCCTACCCTTTCAGGGTAGATCGCCGCAGTACTGTGGCGGCGACACTGATCCCTCAATTTATTTATATAGGGTCGAACATCTAAGGCAGCAAATAATTCAAGAATTCGCTCGAGTAAATCCGAAAATCCCTTAAGATACCTCGTGCAAATATTTTATATGCGCATCGTCAATAATAAGATTAGCCAAATTCTGTTTTTTCGGCAAAATTAACTGATGTTTAGAATCGTACGGTAAAAGAGACTTATGTAATTGGTGTAATAAGAGACGCTTTACGAGCAAATGTGTTATAAAGATAATTATAATGTAAAGAAAAGTTTACTAGAAAAAAAATCCACGCGGACCAGGCAGCGGACGGGACTCGAACCCGCATCCTTCGCTATCCGGGCGAATGCACTGACCATTATGCTACCACGGCCCTATTAGCCGCGTCGAAATTTTTCCTAGGCTTAAGCTGCAAGGCAGCGCCATCGCTTCGCATTGTAGGTAACCCACAATGTCAAATGAATACTTTTTCAAGTATTAAACATTTGAAAGAAGAAATAGCAATTATAGTTATGATTTTATTTTACAATGCGAAGAGATGGCGCTGCCTTGCAGCTTAAGGCTAGGAAAAATTTCGACGCGGCTAATAGGGCCGTGGTAGCATAATGGTCAGTGCATTCGCCCGGATAGCGAAGGATGCGGGTTCGAGTCCCGTCCGCTGCCTGGTCCGCGTGGATTTTTTTCTAGTAAACTTTTCTTTACATTTAAACATCTAGCAGTTAAATGCTTAAAAAATAAATAAAATCATAGATAATTATAATATTGGACCATTCTAAAGAGCTTGCTGTTATAAATTAACATATCTATATGCTCCACAAACAGGGTTAATTTTAAAACACCAACATCCTCTTAGAAATCCTGACGATTCTAGCCATCAACAGGACCAACTTTTATTATGGGACCAACGCTGCAATCGCGAAATAAAAATAAGCTGTTTCATACATTGGGGCTGTTCAAGTATTACGTAAGCACTATAGGGGGGCAGGGGGGTCTTTGCTTTGCTTATTTTTGATGACATGGGGGGGTGGGGGTCGAGATGGTGATTACGTCAGCATCATGGATTAAGCCTTTTTAAGTACTGCTGCTCATGAAGTTCATGAAAGCTCATGAATCAATAAAAAAAACAGAACACATTAAAGGAAAAATGCATATAGGTACCAATGTTTACGTAAGGATGGGGGGGAGGGGTAAGAGCTTTGCTTACTTTTGCTGACGAGGGGGAGGAGGGGGTAAATAATTGTAATAAATCTGCTTACGTAATACTTGAACGGCCCCATTCCAGTCGATTAGCTGATGTACTTTTGTATGAAACAGCAGATTTTTTTTCGCGATTTCAGCTTTGGTCCCATAATAAAAGTTGGTCCTGTTGATGGCTAGAATCACCCCCTAAGAGGTTGTTGGTGTTTTAAAATTAACCCTGTATATTTAACGGATGGAGGAAATTATCACTAGCCTCCTCAAGAGATGGCGCTGGCAACGCTGCGATCAATACGTATGGGAGCCTACATCGCGCAAGTGAAATTCGGATGCTAACACTCCATATATATATATATATATACAACGCTCGACTAATATCAGACCCGCCCCCCCGACACAGAGAGGTTCGATTCCGCTCTGTCCCCTCCCGTTCCAAGTGCATATCTGAGTGCACTTGTCCTCTAAGCGCATTTTGCGTTATTGAAGTTATACTTTTTTAGGCGCGTTATGAAAAAATTATGAGAGTGAAATTTTAAGATGCGCGCGCATCACTGTAACACAAAATTTTAACAGCATAAAGTTGGTCGCTTTAGCGACCAATTTCATGCGTTACTTTTGTGTTTACCGCACATTAAGAAAATCTACCAACAAAATAGAAATAGAATCTCTATTTAGTGGGTGCTAACGACTGCATTGTGAAGGCCTATCAAAAGTATTTATTAATCTGGAACAACGGAACCAAAGCGCGATTCAGGAGACTACAGCGCCATCTCTTGACCATTGGTGTAGTAGAACCAAAAACCACATCTTTATTTTTTGTAATAAAGTAACAGTTATAGGTATTCATATTTATAATATATATCCACATGTTTCTAGTTTGTATATTCGGAATACGTGTTTGAGTTTCATACAAGTGCAAATCACATATTATGTTCTAATAAATTATATTCAGTAGCGATTTTAATTGAATATTTTGATTATTTATTTATTTTTTCAAATTAAAACTGAACTTTATTGACTGTGTCCTTTTCCAGACTTTTTATTAATTTATTGTAATTAATTATTTGCATGCAATTAAAAACACCCTTTAATCATGCTTATGGCCAGAAGGGCCTTAAAAGCTTCATCTGAAGCGATCATACCCCGAGAGGGGGATGATGCGGCGCTGCGTTAGTTTAAACTAGTGCATAGTTTAAACTAACGCAGCGCCGCATCATCCCCCTCTCGGGGTATGATCGCTTCAGATGAAGCTTTTAAGGCCCTTCTGGCCATAAGCATGATTAAAGGGTGTTTTTTAGTCAGTAAGAGTCTGACATAACCCTGCAGCCGGCTGTAGGGATCCATGAGGATTTCTCACCCTCTCCCCCGCCTGGGAGGAAACAAAAAAAAAAAAAAACTAATATCAGACGGGCCGCGACCCCCAAGCAGTGTTGCCAGGTCTCCAGATTTTACAGGAGATCTCTTGTTTTTCTGAAATTTCTCCTGTTCTAAAGTTTTCCTACATGAATCTCCTGTTTTGTTTAGAGAGAAGACGATTTTCTTTGTGAAATTGCATGTTGAGTTGCATTTTCTGCCATGTACCTACCTTAATAATAGGGGTGATGACGGTGTACAATAAACGAAATTCTATTTAGTCCGTCAGTTAGATAATCAAAAAATAATGGACATGTACTTTTTCTTTGGGCCAAATCAACCAAAAAATGACAAAGTTATAGCGCGTCAGAGTTTGGGAGTAGGGGCTCGTGACGTCACTGTTTAGTGAATTTTCACTTAAAAGTGTACTCAAACGTGACGTCATGCGACTTTTCAAATGAATATATCTCTGCAATGTTTATATTATGTGAAAAAAGAAAAAATACGTGTTCAACACTTTTTGATAATCTACCTGATAAACGAAGAAAAAAAAATTAGTCATCATCCCTGTTATAAAATGGTTGTCAGTCAGTCACATTCGTTGCTGGTCCTTATCTTGATTTGATTTAACCAATTCTATAGAGGGGGGGGGGACTTGCAAATTGGAAAAAGTATTATTATACTCTTTATTGCATCATATAGTTAAAACATATAGTAAAATACATAGTAAGCAAAGGTGGGCTTATCTCTAAAAGAGATCTCTTCCAGCCAACCTAGGTGGTGTCGGAGATTCACAACTTAGCGGGAAAAAGAAAGTGCAATAAAAATGAAACTAAAAATAATTTATTACTACTATTATAGGAAATAGACTTAATAAATAATAGTTATATATATATTTATACGATACACATTCCATATACAGATACATATACCTACATAAATAAACTTGCATAAATATACATAGATAAATACAATACCTATCCAAATATACATAACATACATATAAACCTGATAAATAAATACTAATAAGAAACAAGATACTTCGTGAGAATGATTCATTAAGTTTGAGATTTCTGTTTGAGAAAATGATCTTTAACTTTAGACTTAAACGAGAAGATGGTCGGACACTCCTGAATATTGGACGGAAGTTTATTCCACAGTTGTGCAGCCCTAAAAGAAAAGGAATTCAAATAGGAGATGGTATTACTTTTGCAGTACGCCTCTGCATCTACTGTTTTTCTTGTAGATCTTTCCCTACATCTACTGTTTGTTTCTATAACGCCTCCCGATTTTTAAAAATCGATCCTGGCAACACTGCCCCCAAGCTACCATCACCCAGCTCGGAGGAAGATCTTCCTACAGTACTACTATAGTGTATGAAAAACAAAGTAAGTACCAATTGTTGGCAGCAGTATTTGATATGAACATTAGCAGCGATTTTACTATTCTGAGAAAATTGTAAAAATATAATTAACTAGCTGTGCCGTGTGTGCGCGGTTTATAAGGGATATTTTCCCGCAGTAAAACGTAACCTATGTGATCCAGATTGTCAGCTAACTCCATACCAAATTTTATTAAGATCGCTCCAGCCGTTTAGACGTGAAGAAGTAATAAACATACACACACACTAACTTTCGCCTTTATAATATGAGTGTGATATGATATATCTATTGAAATCTTTCATTTATATTCAGAGCCACACATCCAACGAAGACATGGGAATATGCGTCCTAAATTTATGTCAATAAGACTCACCTTTGCTAGCTACATCAGTGGCTACCAGTACATCCTTCTCTCCTCTCCTGAAGGCTTCCACGGCTCTGGACCTCTCCTCCTGGTCTTTACCACCGTGGATGGCAACTGCTTCCACACCTGTAAATAGATAAATGAATGTAGTTTAAATGAAATGGTCATTGAAAGAAATTCAACACTTACATTTCTGAAATGAAACATCTTTTCAGACGGGGTGTAAATGGAAAATTTTATGGAAGGGATGAAACTGAAATGTGTCCCGTCCAACGACTATATACAGGGCGTCCCACTGCTACCATCACACGGAGGGAAAGTATATTAAATATTAAAGATAGGATATTTTACTGAAAGAAGACATCATTTTATTTTTAATAATAACTAGAACTGCATTCACAGATTTTTTTAAAATCGCCTGCTACAACTGGGAATCAAACTCGTGAAATTTCGAAAAAAAATCCACGACATATTTTATGATAACCATCGAAAGGGTTAATCATAAGGATTTTTTTTTGCTAAATAACATAGCATTTTAAATGAAAGGAAAGTCATTGAATTTATCCTTACGTGGTGAATGTTTGTAATAATACGCCATAGGGGTTGGTGGTAGAAGGGTGAAAATTTAGGGTTGTATGAATTTTTGTATGATGTATCACAAAAAAATAAAACAAAAACATTTCTCCAAAGAAAAAAAAATTAAGGGTGAACCACCCTTAACATTTAGGGGGATGAAAATAGATGTTGTCCGATTTTCAGACCTACTGAATATGGATATAAAATTTCACAAAAATCAATCGAGCCGTTTCGAAGTAGTTCAATTACATATATATTATTATATATTAAAATAGGATATTTTACTGAAAGAAGACATCGTTTTATTTTTAATAATAATTAGATCACAGATATTTACAAAAATCGCCTTCCACAACCGGAGATCAAACTCGTGAAATGCGAAACAAAAAAAAACCTGTACATTATGATAAACGTCGTCGTCTTGTTCCATACACAATAAAGATTTATTATGATTATTATGAAGAATTTATCATAAGTATATTTTTTTCCTAAATAACATAGCATTTTAAATGTAAGCAAGATGATGAAATAAAAATTTTGTTCAGAAAAAAATCTCTTGGACTTTTTGGCGGGATCGGGAAGCGTCACTTTAGCAGTTTTGTTTTTCTTGTTAAAAATTGAGTTGTGGCGGATGTTAGTGTCTAATAATGGTGGATTATTAACCACTAAGTGTTCGGGAACATGCACAAGTGTTGGCAAGTGAAACAAAATAGTGGAAAGTGTCTTTCGACGTTCCCTTAACAAGTCCACGGAGAGGTTCCAGTAAATCCCCACACATTTACTGAAACACAGGGAAAGGGGGATTGACTTGACTGCCACTTACTTTGAGTTGATATAATACTTTGACCACGAGTGCTATAGAATTTGTTAACATTTTTAACACTTGACATTGGCTAAATGCACAAGCCGTGCGAAGCCATTGAGGAAAAAAAACACTTTCCATTGACTTTTCCGTGCTAATAACAACAATATCATTTCTAAGTTCTAGGCACGATTTTATTAATGTGTTCAGTATAAATTTATAGAATTATATATCTTTCTGGAGTATTCAGAACAAATGCTTTAACAAGCTCATTAATTGATAAGTTAGATTATCCCCATAAAAAATAATTTATTTATTTATTTATTTTAGGACCACCAGGGAAAGTTACATTAAATCTTATTTTTAAACATTATAGTGATACATACAAAATGCAAAATTCTATTGAAGGTAGCCACATCATGCTTAAGAGGCAGTACGAACGGATGAATTTTAATTAAATAAACAAACAGAAACACAAACCGAAACCACATGTAAACAATGAAGTTTATGAACTATTAGTGGCTTTGAAACTATAGATAATAGAAAACGAATATATATAATTACTCGATATAACAAATTTAACGACAAAAATAAAAATAAATGCCAACTATGAATGCCTACGCATCTCTTAATAACTCTGAAACTTTAGTCCTGAAACGTAGAAAAGAGTCATGGAAGATATCAACACTCTCACTTATCTTGTTGTAAGCTTCGGGCAAGCGATATGATGCAGAGTGTGTTAATATATTTGTGCGAGCGATTGGTTTGCTGAATGTTGGTACAGGATAGCGTGGTGGTTTACGGGGAACTCTAATATTTATCTTACTGAGAAATTGTGGGCAATCAACTACATTTCTGACAACTTTAAATAAAAATGTGATGTCCAAAATATTTCTCCTAGTGAGACTGTCCATATTAAAATACTGAAGTCTTTGGCTGTAGTTGGTAGATTTTGTATTCAGCCTACTACCGAATGTGAGATGTCTAGTAAAGCGTTTCTGAATGCGTTCAATACGAAGCTGATGTATACTGTACTGAGGAGACCAAATAACTGAACAGTACTCTAAGGTGCTTCTAACAAAGCTGTTATAAATCAAAACCTTTGTTGAGGGATTTCTGAATACTTTGACATTTCTCATAATGAATCCTAGAGTTTTTGAGGCTCGAGTAATAATGTTATCTATATGTGGAGTAAATGTTAATTTAGAATCTATTATTACACCCAGATCTCGAATAGTATTTACCTCCTCTAACACAGCATCACTTACTTTATATTGTGACTCAAAATTGTGAGACTTGCGGGATAACTTTATATGATAACATTTATTAATATTGAGAGACATTTCATTTATCTTGCACCATTCCACTAAGCTATCAATGTCCGATTGTAGGAGTTTAGCGTCCTCATCACAGTGAATAACTTTTATTAGTTTGAGATCATCTGCATATAAAAAAACATCACTGTGCTTAATTACATCTACAACGTCATTAATGAAAACATTGAAAAATAATGGTCCTATATGAGAACCCTGAGGTATACCTTAAAAGAAATTATAAGAAAAAATACATTAAAGAATATTATCGTTGTAGATGCGAATGTCCATATTTTTAAATTAATTTAGCCGGTGTAATTAATGTGAAAGAAAATTTCAGTTGTGTAACTTTAGTGAAAAACGAAATTAATAACTTCTCTTAAATATGCTGCGGTAACGTTTCTTGTTCGGCATTATAATATAATTCTGCAGGATAATATTTTTTTTTCTCTAACTTTTGTAGCTCGCACTCTACGCCAAAACATCCGTCTCGTACACCCATACTGGTTCACAGGTAGAAAATATGCCTATGGCATTAACTCCGCCATTTACTGTATTTTTGTAATAAACAATAAACAAGTAAATAGGGAAGATGCATATATAATATTTATGAAAATTTTATGATTCAAATGTTAAAAAAATATAAAAGAAATGCCACTGCAACGTTTTTATTTTACATAATGTTGTTTTTTAACAATTATTACGAATTAAAAATACTAGAAACGGAACGTATTTTAAAACACCAATCAGCGTTCAGTGACGTCACTCCTGTTATGACAACTTCTTTGAGGTTATGGTTGTTAAAGTAAATATTATTTTATGGGAATATTTATTGCGTTTTTTACATTTAATAAAAATGGAAGTTGCGTTTACCAAAGCAGACTCCAGGAATTTACCAAGAGTTAGCGTTGACATGGTTATAACTTTTTTTGTCCAAAGTGCAGAGTTTTTAAGTGTAGAAATGAAAGGGACTAAATTACTACGGTATGTAAAAATCGTAGTTGTTAAACTTCGTATTTTATTCAGCGGCTTCTACAAATCTTACGGCGATAATGCAATCGGCTATGTCTAAATTAAAAGTGATGGAAAATTATGTACAGTAAAAGGTCGAGTTCTCCGGAGCATAAAGTACGTAAAGAAGGTTATCGTGTTACAGTTATTTTAAATGAAACGCAAAGCTTGCTTCAGTCCTGCCAATGTGAAGATTGTGCCACACATTTTAAACTTTATCTAATTTTCGACGTCATTCTCCAACTGTAAAATTAAAAATATGTTATAGACAGGTTTTGTAAGTATTAGGTAGGTTACTAATGCGTTTTTACGTACAAGCAGATTAATTAAGCATATAACAAGTATATTCGCCGACTTACGTCAAAGTGATCTTCTCAGCATCGAATAATGGTCTTTGGAGAATAATTTTCATTTCTCTTCGCAGCTTGAAACCACTTTTTTCAGTTTTGGGTTAGAAGTTCCAGTCAAAAACAATTCATTTGGGAACTTTGTTGAAGTAGATTGGCACAAAACATGAGTCAACGGCTTTTTTTCGGAATATTAGTGGTATTGTTATGATCGCATGATGTTGATGGATAGTCCATTTTAAATTTTTCAAAAAAATATTTCGAAAGTCGAAAAAATATGCAAAAGTATGAAAATTTAAAGCCAGCAACGAACAATTACGACCAGTGACAGACAGGAGTGACGTCATCGCAACCATAGGTTCGTTTTCGCGCGAAAATTTAAATTGTCAATTTAAAATCGCATTTTTTCCGATAAATCTCAATGTTTTAATTTTTTGATATATCTGTGGTTTATTCTACATGGAATACTTTAAAATGAAAACAAAAATAAAAATATTGCATCTTCCCTATTATGGCGTGTCTCAAATCTAGGGGTGGTAGACCGATAAGGGTACATCACATCACTTACCTTTAAGCAGCAAGTACTCATGTATGGCGTCCACATCTTGTTTTCTTTCAGCGAACACCAGAACAGGTGGTGGTGTCTTCTGTAGACATTGTAGGAGATGGACGGTGCGAGCTTCAGCCTTGAAGAAAATAAAATAACATTTGAAGCTGTAGACAACGATATTAAATACCCTAGATACAACACGAGCGCTCAAAATGTGTCCCAATCAGGAAGTGCTTGAACTGCACTCAAGCACTTTTTGGTTCACAGTCACGCGCGGACCGTCGAAAAGTCAAGATGCCGCAGAGCTCTGTGAAAAAATGCGAAATAAATACTTATAGTACGTAAACCGTCGTTTTTTCAACAGATATTTAATCAGTGTTTGTTAATTTGACGCATTTGAAGCAAATTTTCTGTTCTAATATTTACTGTAAACTGATTTAATATAAAATATTTCTGATATTCAAATTCATGTTTCAGACTCCAAAAATCAAGAGGTTAATTTCTGGGTTGTAGTATTGCATTGTTTAACAAAGTTCCCCAAGATCTGATTGAGCTTCCACTAAGCAAATTTAAATCTCAGATCAAGAATTCTCTTATGAATAAGGTCTATTATAAAGTTAATGATTATCTAAAAGATCGTAATGCATGGACATAGTGTTTCTTGTAATTTGTTATTTGATGGGTATAAGTCAGTTTTTGTAACAGTAATATGGTACCTATCTAATGCCGCTTCCTATATACTAAATATAAAATTATTATTGTAACTGTATATATCTATATCCGAAATGATGTTAATGGAAGGTGACTTTAGAAGTATCTCTTAAGTCATTTTTCAACTTCACGACTCTGTATATATCAATACAGGGAGAAAAAAGCAGCCCTTGCTTCTTGCCGGTTCTTCTAAGTACAAGGTCTTCCGCCGTAGTTTTGCGAACCGATGGCGTACCTTCACAAGTGCTTGTAACAGCCTAGACTGAATAAATGACTTTTAATTTCATTTCATATTCGGTTGTACGTCTCCGTATAGCTGTCTCTTTTCCTCGCGGTCCGTACCCACTGTAGTGCTAACAGCACATTTAGAATGGCGAGTAGAAGTAAAAGAAATAAGGTATATATTCTTCCGCATATAGCAATAAGTCGTAAAATTTCTCCTTCCTTCGCTTCCATTTCGGACTGTCATAAGTCTTTGACGCATGCGTTTTAATTAAGACCTTATACAGTACGCGTTAAAGGTGACTTTCAATGTTTAAATAATGCCTTATTTTGTTTTTGACTACGCGATCATCTTACGGAGCTCCGCGAATCGTCCAATGTACCTACTGGACAGGTTTCGGCCACGATTTTGTTCGTGTTGGTGTATCTAGGGTATTTAATAACGTTGGCTGTAGACCTTTATGGTCTACTCACTTAACATTTTACATTTTAATAAAATCACTTTATTTTAATAAAACTACTACTTTAACCGAAACTTTATATTTTAAAACTAACATAAACATAACAACAACGAAAAATATTTAATGTCTCGCAAATTAAACAGAATCTATACCACGGAGTATGGTTATACAAATTACTAAGTGAATATAGTGCGATTCAAATAAGTTTAGGAAAGCCAATGACCTCTATCTGTCAAATGTAGCTTGAAAAGTACGGTTTGCAAAATAATCTTGGAACCCTTTTTTAGAACTCCGCTAATTCTAGAATAAAAATCAAACATTTGTAAACAAACAATAACAAATATTGATAATTAATATCGGTAGATATTTAAAGAAGGCAGTGCGCGCCAACATTTTTTTCTCTCTTTCTCTTATAGCTAGTAAATGAAATATGTGTATGTACATACATTTATATACTGTACACATACACACATTAGCCTTCTAAGTAACGTTGGAGCTAAATAAGTTTAACTTCAGTCGTGTGGTCATAAATAAGCATACTATTTCAGAATCTTTAATAGAGAGAAAAAAAATCGTTACAATTCAAAACTTAGCAGTTAAATTGCTTAAAAGAATAAAAATATAATCTTTAATAGAGGTTTTAAACCATGGGTAAAAGTTGTTAGACACTATTGGTTTGAGTGTGAGAAATATTTATTTATTTATACTAGCAAACCAGTGAACCAAATGTTCACCAATTAAAAAAATAAATAAAAAAAAATGTATTTAATTAATTGAGAACTTCGGAGATTTTGTGTGGTTTCGTTTGAAATTCGTGATTTCTCGAAAACCGGAAGTGCTACGTTACTCAAATCCGGTTTGTAGTCTTATCAGACTATTCTTAACTTATAACTTAAACATTCTCTTTATCTATCTCTTACGGTTTGGCCGCTGAAACAGCACCACAGACGGACGGACGGACGGACGGACGGACGGACGGACTTGTCTAATAGATAAGAGATAGTACCTTCACGGGCTCCAACTCTTGTCGCACGTTGAGTGAGGCGGCGCCAGCGCGACCCACGTTCACTGTCACGGGCATTACGAGTGCTGACCTGCAGGGGTGGCAGAGCGAGCAGGGAGCACATTTATTTTAAATAAAATTATACTTTCTTTAAATTCACTAAGGCCGAGTTGTTTTACTGATAGTAAAATCTGACTTTAGTTAATGCCACGTCAAATACATAGTAAATGTGAAAATTTTTGACAAATGGTTATTTTTTTCTATATGATTTAAGTCGAATTTAACTATCGATTAAATAACCCGTTCTTATTAGACCGAGTGTACACCACCGACTGATGAGAAAAAGAGTGAACGAGAGAATGATAGAACGAACGAAGAAATGAATGAGTGAATGAACGAATTCATTACATTATAGAATACAAAAAAAAACAAAGACAGATAAAGACACGATGGCGTAGCTTCTCGACCAACACAATTCACTGTGACCTATGGGGGTGGCAAAGTGAGTGGGGCACATCATATTTGTTCACATATCTTTATATATATAATTCTTCTGTGAGTGTGTATGTCACTGAACTTCTCTTAAACGACTGGACCGATTTTGATGAAATTTTTTGTGTGTGTTCAAGGGGATCGTTAGATATTGTCATAACATTTGAATAATAATTTTCATCAAAATGGTCCAGAATGTTTTGGCTTATTAAAAGTTTGAAATTTTCAAATTAAAGACGTGTAGACAGGACAACGTCTGTCGGGTCCGCTAGTATGTATATACGCAGTTAAAGGGTCAATATGTGATTTAATGAAAATTCAAGACATAAACGACTTGATTGTTGTTTTAAAAAAAATGCACATGTGATGATCTATAATAGTGAAATTGCATGTTTTTATATTATTCATAATAAGTTTACAAATTTCCCAAAGTTTAAAATGACAAATATATTTTACTAAACATAAAATCAACAAATACATTATTTATTTATTTGACGACCTCCTTGGCCGAGTGGTTCGTATGCCGGGTTTCATGGTGTCGCCGACTCGAGAGGGTTCGAATACCGGTGGGGACAGTGACAATGTTTAATATGTATTTCTATATAAATATACTTATATATGTATTCTAACCGCTACCCTAGTATCCCATAACACAAGCCTAACAGTGCTTACTTTGGGGCTAGGCTAATTGGTGTGTTGTAAAAAAAAAAATTTTGTTATTTTAAAATTAAATAAATAACTTAATTTGGTCCTTTATCATTACATTATTCCTCTATCTTTTTCAAGGTTTGTTATTTTTAAATCGATCACACTAACCTTGCAAAGTTCTGTATCTTCCTAGGCATGGTAGCGCTGAACAGCAAAGTCTGCCGTTGGCCGGCGAAGTAAGAGAATATAGTTCTCACGTCCTCTTCGAAACCCATGTCGATCATACGATCCGCTTCGTCCATGCATAGATAGCGGCAGACGTTTAAACGCACCTGATTGTGGAGTTTGTACTTGATTTAGCGATGAATGAATGAGTAAAAGAACGAATGAGTATACGCTAACTTAATATAAATAGATTACGCGTCACTTTGTTTGTCCGAGATGGACTACTAAATAGTATTTGATTTAGCGATGAATGAATGAGTAAAAGAATGAATGATGAATGAGTATACGCTATCTTAATATATATATATATATACATTACGCGTCACTTTATTTGTTCGGGATGGACTACTAAATAGTACTTGATTTAGTGATGAATGAATGAGTAAAAGAACGAATGAGTATACGCTAACTTAATATATATATAAAAATGATGTGGTGTCGTGGGACACCAGGTAGGAACGAAGTTCCTTCGGCCAATGTAGAATCGACACAAATTGCAAAAAAAATCGTGCTCAATTTTATGTAGGTTTTCTTGATTTTTCTCTTAAATTTTGCTGATCAGTTTTTATTTAAGTACAAGAAAGTATTTAGGAAATTCAGTATTTTAGGAAATAATAAATTACTTAAAATAAAAAAAAACATCGTAATTCAAATTATCAACTAGAATAACAAAATATGTCTCTTTATTTTTGTTTGACAACATAAAATTACATAGAAATAGAAATAAAAATAATTAAAAAAAAAAGTTTATTAATATTATTATTATAAGTAATTTATTACTAACTTATTAATCAGTCTCGTCATCAAATTCTATTGCTGAAACTATTGCGACTGTCGCGCCTGCGCACGTCTCATTTATTCCACGCACTTTTTTCTTACGGTTTTACTATCACATTTTTTTCAGTTCGGTCGCGCAGCAAAATCCTTATCCCCTCCAAGCCTGCCGTAAGGAACTTCGTTCCAATAATTTAATTCGGTATATATATAATACAATACAATAACTCTTTATTGTACAACACACAAAAAAATTAAAACATTAATTACAAAACCATCTAGTGCACGTGATTCAATGGGCGGCCTTATCGCTTAAAGCGATCTCTTCCAGGCAAACTTTATATATATATACTTCAGAACACATCTATCAGCTAAATTACTGTTACAAATTTCAACGGTCTGTAGCAAAAATGTTTTTTTTATAATTGAGCGATAATTTTAAAAACATACGAAAAGATGGTTTCTATATCAGCTTCAAAACTACCTTACTTATTACTATTACTACGTTACAGGGCTTGTAACCGGTTTCGAAAATACCGGTAAATAAAAGTTAATACCGGTTTTTAGTAAAGGTTTCGTTCAAAGCGTGTCCGAAATGAAAGCGGTACCTAAAATCCTAATAAACCGGTTTAATCCAGAGCGACACGTACATGCGTCGGCATCGCTTGAAGTTTGTTTTGTTTGAACTAATCAAGTCACAACTTGTTAATGCTCAGAGATTGATGCATTTATTGACACGTTTTCTAGTGTCTAGTGAGTCAAGTTATTCATTTTGTACTTGTGTACCGAAACTCTACTTCACTCACTCGCTCTGTAGTTAGAAAGAAACTGACATAAAATCGTTTGAATTGAAACGGCGAAGGCGATGCCGTCAGTAAGAGCGAAATGAAACCCTTTAAAAACCGCTAAATTGATTTAAAACCTATTTGATTTCGGTTTTTAGGAAAACCGGTTTTTTTAAGGTTAAGGTAGAGCGAAAACCTAAATAAAACGCTCCTAATGTACTTAATACTGATTTAGGTTTAAAAATTAACCGGTAAACAAGCCCTGCTACGTTATTTATTAAAAAAAAAACGGCAATACGAAAGGGTGCATTGGTAAAATCCTTTCATTGTCCGTCTTGTGAGTACGAAACCCTAAATAGGAGAGCTTCTCACCATTTTCTTGTCCAGCATATCCATAAGTCTGCCCGGAGTGGCCACCATTATATGGACCCCTCTTTGTACGACTTCCATACATTCGGACACGGCGACACCTACAAACAATAATAATACGAAGAATCTAAAGAAAATGTAACTAGAAAAAAATTTCACGCGGACCAGGCAGCAGATGGGACTCGAACCCACACCCTTCGCAATCCGGGCGAATGCACTGACCAATTATGCTACCGCGGCCCTGACGGTCGCGTCGACGTCGCGGGACAAACTCAAAAAGTACTGCATGGATTTACTTCTTTGGCATGAATATTATTAAGAAGCCGGGTCAACATACAGGCTACATATTATCACGCTATCACCTACGGGGAACGAGCAGTGAACCTTTATTTCTAATTAACTCCACGCGTACGAAGTCGCGGGTGGCCGCTAGTAAATAATAAATACCTCCTATGGCCAGACAACTCCTTAGTTCCGGGGCGCCGCTCATCTTCAAATGTTTGACGAAATGTTGGATGATGTCATGGGTCTGTTTGGCCAACTCGCGGGAAGGGCATATTATAAGGCCGTTCGTTATAGTACTTGTACATATTTAACTTAAAAAAACTAAAGACCCCCGGGATGGAATTTGATGCGCTTTGGCACATATGATCTTCACTATAATACCTTTCAAACAAATGTAGTTTAAGCCGTGGCGGACGTGGGTGCAGCGTCCATACATTTTTGCCCAATGTCCTTTGGCATGAATATTATTAAGAAGCCGGGTCAACATATAGGCTACATATTATCAAGCTATCACCTACGGGGAACGAGCAGTGAACCTTTATTTCTAACTAACTCCACTTCTAGTAAATAATAAATACCTCCAATGGCCAGACAACTCCTTAGTTCCGGAGCGCCGCTCATCTTCAAATGTTTGACGAAATGTTGGATGATGTCATGGGTCTGTTTGGCCAACTCGCGGGAAGGGCATATTATAAGGCCGTAAGGACCTTCGTTCCTACAACAAAGAAGGAGAAATTAAATAGATATTATATTCGCCCATACATTGGAAAACTAACAAGCTCAGATTAAAACAAAAAAATGGTGTTAGGAACCTAAATATGATTTTTGATTATCTAGACAGTGATACCCCACTCGACATATTTTGTCAACTTTTTTTTTTACTTCGTCACAATATGGTGGCTAATTTTGCCCATATTGAATTTTGATTACTATTATATCTTTAGTAGCACTCCCATGATTGAGACGAATCGAATGAATGATGTATGAATCATCAAAATCGGTCCAGGCGTTTGGACTCTAGTGTGCCACAAAGGAACAAACATACATATATAGACTGTTAAACACAATACCCTGTCTGCGCGTCGGTCGCGCTTCGCGCTCTTGCATTGCGCAGCCGTGTAAAAAGGGAAGATATGGCACTCGCGGCTTAAAAGTGATCCGCTTAAATTGTGGTGCATGAACACAATTCGCTTTAGTCACAATAAGGTATTTGACAGTGTTAAAAATAAAGTGCCAATTGTTGGCATCTGTATTTAGAATGAATATAGGCAGGGGTTTTTGCTATTTTTACAAAAAAAAAATTCACAATTTTACTAAAAACTAACGAAAAAGATAATAGTTTTCTTATCTATTGTCACGTGACTCAAAACGCTTGGGATTGGCGGAGCCTAAAATGACGTCACACTCAAGTAAACTTCCGGTTACAGTGACATTACATTCTATCGTTTGACGTTTTAATAACAGTCGTGTGACGTCACACACTAGTATGGCGCCATATTGTCCAGAGAAACGTTTTCGCGGCAATTTGAAAATGGAGCTTTTTATTTGGTTATTTTTACTGAAATACACAACAGAATGATGAATATCCATTTTTTACGGACTCCATAGACATTAATCAAGAACGTGAGATCGCTTTCTAAAACTTGTCAAATCATAATCATAATCAAAATCATTTATTCAGTTTAGGCTGTTACAAGCACATATGAATGTCTAGAAGCTACGCCATCGGTTCGTAAATCTACGGCGGGAGACCTTGTACTGAGAAGAACCGGCAAGAAACTCAGCAAGGGCTGTATTTTTCTCCCTGTTTTATCATTTACAGAGTCGTCAAGTTGAAAAATGACTTCAGAGATGATTCATGAAGTCACCCTTCATTACATAATGTGAAATTATACATTAATTGTTCACCTGCATTTTGATTGCTGTGTCACACAGTATAAATACAAACAGAGTTATTTATAATAGGTGTAATTAAACATTTACATCTTAAATATCAAAGTAGTTAGGGCAGACTCATCTCCCTCTCAAATACCCTATTGGACATTCAAACACGCTGCATGTGCACTCAATATAACAATATTGCGTATATTCTGTGTTATAAAGATAAAATGCCTTCGATGCTTTTATAACACAAATAGATCAAGATCAAACAACAAATGCCACAGCAACACTTTTCATTCGTAAAACTATAAAAACATTTTTTTCTCAGAAATCACGGTTTGCCATGAATCTTAGTTACTGATTCGCCATTTTTTATCAAGAAAAAGACAAAGATATAACTCAGCCGTCTGTAGAGAGAAATGAAAACGCAGTCGGCTGTAAAGCGACGCGGACTCGGGCCGTTTCACTCGCGCTGCGTTGAAGCGTACAATTCTGTCTCGCTCGCTCGATTGAATGTTTATATACGGAAGTGTGCGTGAGTGACAGTTGCTTATGAGTTATAAAGTTGAATCGGATCATATTTTATTTGATGCTCGTATGAGTGTGTAAATTGACATATTTGTTTCTTAGGTTTTCAAGCACATCACTCATTAAATAAAACTAATGTTAACGGGTTAATGCACGAAACTTTATTTATTTATTGACGTTTCGCAGCCTTTTCAGGTCTGCATCGTCAGAATAATGATTTTTTATTTACTTTGTCGAGCTAGATTGACTTTTATTGAGGGTTCGGATATTTCATTGGAAGATTTTTAAAATTTTATTGTCTATGTATGAATTTACTAGCTAATTAAGTTAATAAAGTACTTTTTTTTTTGTAATTTTGAGTTATTTATTTGACCCTAACTACCGTAAACTACATTTACTCATTGACAGCTGAAATCTAAAAATTACACTTGTTCTACACAAATACTTAACATACATTGTGATAAGTTCGGTTGCAACAGCGATGCAAATGGACGAAAATTCAGCGTATTATTTAGTTACAGAGTCAACGCTCTTCTTCTTCTTCTTCCTTTAAGAGCTCCTCTTCCAGTTCTTGCATATATAAATAAGATGCGGTTACTATAAACGCACTAACCTAATGTAGGTCATCTTGATTTGATTGATCATCATCAGCCTATTAATGTCCCCACTGTTGGGACACAGGCCTTCCCTATGGAAAGAATAGGGAGATTGGGCCATGACCGACCACGAGGGACCAGTGCGGATTGGCGGGTGCGAACGACTGCAGATGCAGCCGGGACCAACGGCTTATCGTGCCTTCTGAAGGAAGAATTTTGGTCACCCATCCAATGAGCGACCACTGCGAAAGTTGTAGCAATATAATTTCATAATATTAAGTTATAGTAATATTATTCATCAAAGCGCCATCTATCACCATACGTATTCATCATCGAATAATGTAATCTGTTTTAAAGAAGCACGGAATAAATTCTGAATGAAAAAGTCCGTTCCGTCATTCCCCAGCACCAAATAAGGTGATTTGAGAGAAATTTGCTAGCGGACACACGTGACCCTATGCCCATATAAATAGCTTTGCGCAGACGGTTTCATTCTCTTTTGTCTGCTAACCGAACTCTGGAACATCTAGTAAATTGCACAGTGACTGGCAGTTATAGTCAGTGCATAATTAATTAATATATTTTCCCCGGATTAACGGGTAAGTCCAATATATCTAACTAGCTAGGTTGTAGGTCAATTTAGGTTTTTTACATTGAACTATAGGAAATGTGTGTAATTGTTTCTAGGTCCTTTGAGGAGGCTAATTAAAAACAGTTTACGAAAATTTCAATTAATTAATCCTGCTTGGAATTTCTTTGGATATATATATATATATATATATATATATATATATATATATATATATATAAATGAGCCTGTGAATGCAATCTTGATCGAAAACGAGTACATGTGATGACAGCAGGTTTTGTTACAACCCACGTGGATACCTGAATCGCTTGATGGTACCAAGATCTTGAAAGCTAAGTAGACTCTGAATATATTTAATCTTTAACCAGTGCATTCTCCGAAGTACGAAATTTCTGATTGTTAGAACATAATAAAGGATTTGTAATAGTAAACTGTAAATTCATTAATGTAAGTAGCTTGATATTTGCTAAACAAATTGTTTCTTTAGAATCTTAACATAAATATATTTTTATGTACGATACTTGCTGAAACAAATTGTTTCCTTAGAATATTAACATAAATATATCTGTATGTACACATGTTTTGACGGTATGTTCGTCACTTATAATCAATACTTGAATTTATAAAAGCCATCTTCAAAGATATCTGTTATCTGTAAAAATTGTATCACTGTATGTTGAAAATTTCATCTGAATAGTGAAAATATAAAAGGTCTTATTCACTGCGGTTATTGATTTTTTATTTTGTCTCCCTCAAATATCAGTATTACGACGCCCTGATTATAGATTAATTAATTTCGAGTCTCATACAAAGCCCTGTGTTTAGTCGGTGATAACAAAAATTGTTACAAAGTTGCTTAACTTCAACGATCGCAGTCGAAAGCGCTTATCACCTGCGCCATCGAGCTCTTCGTCTCTTGACTTAGTGAAAGGAACCTTTGTCTCCAGCTCTAGACATAAAGATGAATAATACGACGAAATATAATGCGATTCAAATAAAAATAGGAAAGCCAATGACCTCCATCTGTCAGATGTCGCTTGAAAAGTACGGTTTGGAAAAAAATCTCGAAACACTTTTAAGCACTCAGCTGATTCTAGAATAAAAACCAAACATTTTTAAACAAACAATAACAAATGTTGATAATTAATATTATTTGTTTTTTTTTCACTTATTGAGTATTGGCTATGAATGGTTGATAACCTAAATCGTCAACCAAATGTCACTTTATGTTGCGTTCAGAAACTCGATTTACATATAGAGAAAACTTTCGTTTACATATAGGATGCATGTTCGTATGTGACCTGCATGATTATTCATAACTTCTCCGGCGGTAAAGCAGAGATGAGCGAAATTGAAGAGCTAGATTCTGATTAATGTTTTTTTTCACACAGTCTTAATCAAGAAATACTATTAAAAATCGGTTGTGTTCTTTCTGAACCTTAGTAAATTAATTTTATTAAAAAATCTGATGTTTTGTCTCACTTAATCTTAGTAAATAAGTTTTATTAAAAAGCTAAATTTTTTTGCTCGCTCTACCTATTCGGTTTGAATTGACAGGTATGACGTCAAAATATGGCGCCCAGTCGGTCCTATCCTTAGTTGAATCGCATTATACGACAGATATCACTCACCTAATAAAAGGCATCTTGGTTTCCTGTTCCAGACAAAACATCAGCAGGGGTAAAGTGAAGACCAACGTCTTCCCTGACCCGGTGAAGGCTATACCGATCATGTCCCGCCCGCCCAGAACTGCTGGCATGCCTTGAACTTGGATCGGAGTTGGTTGTTTAATGCCCTTAGCTTCCAGACCTCTCAAGATACCTGAACAATGAAACGACTTATTTTGAAGAAATTTTTTTCCTGCATCAACCGTTTTTGGGCGGACATACTAAACTATTATAGGTGTGTTACTGAGAAATCTTTGTTTCTTAGGTTTTCACTCAAGCACTTCTTGGTTCACAGTCACGCGCGGACCGTTACAAAGTCAAGATGCCACAGAGCTCCGCGAAAAAATGCGAAAATAATACTTAGAGTACGAAAAGTGTCGTTTTTTCGACAGGTATCTAGTCAATGTTTGTTAATTTAACGCATTTGAAGTAAATTTTGATCTAATACTTACTATAAACTGATTTAATATAAAATATTTGTTATATTCAAACTTAGATTAAAACAAAAAGGGTAGATACGGCACTAGCCACAAAAGTGATCCGCATGAATTGTGGTCCACGACCCTAATCGCTTTAGTCACAACTTGACATGCAAACGACGTACATGTGAACGCCAAAAAGAAATATTGATAATATTTTGTGTTTATATGATAAAACAATGCCTAAGTGTGTTTTTAAAAAGTGCTCAAATTGCTCAAGAACTAAAAATAAAACCCACGGCATCACTTTTCATTCGTAAGTACTATAAAATATATTTTTTCATAAAAATTGCTGTTTGTTTTGAATCTTATTCGATAGTAACGTCGAGTACTGGTCGCGTGATTGGTCGGTAGTGCAGTGGCGCGGATCTCGCCGTCTCGTTCGCGCTGCCGTTGAAACTTAACGTGCTGTTTCGTTCGGGTCGGTAATGCAGTGACGCGGATCTCGCCGTCCCGTTCGCGCTGCCGTGGGATCAGTTTTTGTTTGATGCAAGTATGAGCGTACCGTATCTACCCTTTTTGTTTTAATGTAAGTATTCAAATGCATGGTCGGTTATACGTCGCCATATAGCCGTCTCTTTTCCTCGCGGTCGGTGCCCGCTGTATTGCTAACAGCACGTTCAGAATTGCGCGTAGAGTCAAAGAACTAAGGTCTAAATTCTTCCGCATATAGCAATAAGTCATAAAATTTTACGAGCTTGCATTTCGAACTGTCAGAAGTTCTTGACGCATGCGTTTTATTTAAGACCTTACTATTTACCTTACCTTACTTAATTTAACATACCTTTAGGGAACTTCATGTGCTGGAACGTCTTAATAGGCGGCGGAACATCCTCCCCCTCCACTAATATTCGCAGTTCCTGTCTCACTCTCTCATGTCTTTCCTCCGGTAAGTCTAGTATGCAGCGCGGCGGACGCCACGAGGTCTTTATAGGGTCTTCGTATTGAATACCTGAGTAAAAATATGATTTTCTTATAGACATGGTCTAAAATGATGGAAAAAAGTTTACGTTCCGATTTTTTTAAATAATTATTCCAAGACTTTTACCATATTTAGAGTTACAACTTTGTTTGTCTTTAATGGATATTAATCATTCCTCAATCATCATCATCTTTTTCATGTAAACCAGTATGAATTACTATATTTGTAGAAATGCAGTTCTACAGACAGAATTCGGCAGTGTCGTATGAGGCGGGTTGTTACGTTCTCTAAAATATGGTTAAGCGAAGCGATTGCTGGTTCATGCGTCATGCTCGTGAACGGGTGCTGCCAGCGGAGATGAGTCTGCCCTAACTTCCTTGATATTGAAGATGTTAATGTTTAGTTACACTTAATATAAATAAAACTATTTGTATTTATACTGTATGACACAGAAATCAAAATGCAGGTAAACAATTTATGTGTATTTAATCATTATGTAATGAAAGGTGACTTCATGAATCATCTCTGAAGTCATTTTTCGATTTGACAACTCTGTCAATAATAAAACAGGGGGTAAAAAACAGCCCTTGCTGAGTTTCTTGCCGGTTCTTCTCAGTACAAGGTCTCCCTCCGTAGATTTTTGTATTTAGTAGTTTCTAGACATTCATGAGTGCTTGTAACAGCCTATACTGAATAAATGATTTTGATTATGATTATGACTACTATAAAGTTTTTTACACAAGAGTTTATGGTGAATAAATAATGTAATCATAAAGAAAATTTCATTTTTTCTACGCAGACCAGGCAGCTGACAGGACTCGAACCCGCATGTACTTATATGAAATATTAATGGTATCATTTACAATGTTTTTCTGCTCAAATCATTTTTATGTACTAAAATTTTCTTGTCAATATACTACTTGCCTTTAGCCAACTCTGCCACACCCATCAGCGCTTTACTCTGCGCCACACTCTCCAAGATGTGCTGCTCCTCGCGAGCCTGCCGCTCCGCAGCCGACAACGCCCTGGCTTCGGCCAGCCTCTTGAGCTCGCTGTGCTGGTCCAATAGAGATACGTTGTAACGACGACCCCATTCCTCTTGTGACGCTGTGGATGTATATTGGGTTAATCACTGATTATTTATAAATGTACTTCTTATCAGCTAAAAGATCACATGAATTTGTGGAAGAAAAAATGTATATTAGTTGATTTAGATCTGACGACCTCCGTGGCCGAGTGGTTTATACGCCAGGTTTCATGGCGTCGCCGACTCGAGAGGTCCCGGGTTCGAATCCCGGTGGGGGCAGATGTTTGTGTGATGAATACGAGCATTTGTACTCCAGTCATGGATGTTTAATATGTATTTCATAAAAATATACTTATATATGTACAATATATGTATTCTATCCGTTACCCTGGTATCCCCATAACACAAGCCTTTACAGTGCTTACTTTGGGGCTAGGCTGATTGGTGTGAGAGTTGGAAATATTTATTTATTATTTATTTATTATTTAAAGCAGCTTTCCTTAAAAGCAATTTGAATAAAGTGGTTATTCCACATTCTCATTTTTTTTATAGATAGGTCCGACAAGTGACTCCACCCCACCTGATATTAAGTGATGGTGAAGTCCAGACGTGAAGATAGCTGGTAGAGCAGTTCTACCTGCCACACCAGCCATGCTCACCTTGCCGGCCTGCATGTTGCTTCTTCACGCCTCTTTTAAAGGATCCCAGGTTGTAAGAACGAGGGAACACGTGAGCAGGCAGAGCATTCAATTTACGGATAGTACGACAAAGAAATGAGTCAGCAAATTTCTTTGTACACGTTGGAATTTGTGGGTCATTTACATGTCAAAACTGTATTGAACCGATTTTGATTAATTTCGGTGTGGTGATAGAGCGAAACTTAATACGAAACATTGACTAGAATTAAACCCGATCTAAAACTGAAGCGACAGACTATGGTATTTGGTTTTAACCAAGTCTCCAGTCCACATTTTGTACTTAGGAAGGTTGTATTCATGGAATAATGACAAAGTACTAACTTTCATCATCCGGGTCGTTGTCACTGGAGCTCTTCTGTTCTGCGGATGCCTCAGCGGCCAACTGGCCCAGTCTCCCTAGCTTCAACAACTTTTGTTTCTTCCTTTCTTTAACAGGAACATAGGGTTCGTAATTATCTACGTCTTCTTCGGATTCCGAAGATTTCTCCTCTCTTCTATATCGCTTCACCGGTGGCTGAGGACCGTCTTCATTATTTGACATTGTTTATTTGTTTAAAAGCAATAAAAACGACTCGAAAAATTAAACAAACTGCACGTAAATACCAATAAACACATCAACTTTTTTTAATCTACATTATTGAAAAAAGTACTTTAACCCTATAGTAATAGAGCTAATTATTGGATGCCGTTATTTGACAATTCGAGCAGCATGTTTTTGACGTTTGAAAAGCGTTCGGTTCCACGCATGATGGTAATTCACATTAAAGACTATTATGACCTAAAATTTAATCAATATTTTATAATCAATAAATAAACGCCAAAAATTTAACAAAAATATAATGAAATAACATTTTTTAGGTTTCTGTTTAGTTGGTACTAGTTTTACAAATATGTAGAATAGCGGTATAACAGGGGCTTCAGTGTTTTCTGTGCGTGGAATGAACTTACCTTTTAGTTAAACTACCTTTTATAAAAATTGCGAAAGGAAGAAATCAAAATAAATAAACAACAATTTCTACAAAGATTTCATAAATTAATCTGTAATATTGTAAGCAAATGATTAAAACCTTATTGAATAATTTAATCGGAATCACATTTTTTTTAAAGGTCTCTTTGTAAACTATTATGGAACTGTCAAACATGTCATTAAAAAATTGTCAAAATATGCAAGTGACACGTAACTTCATTTAATTAAATTTATTTTTTGTGACCTCCAAATGTGTAAATTCGCGAAAATTTGTGTCTCCGCCGGGTAATTATTGCACTACAAAATGTCTGATAAAAGTTTTGGTGACCATCTGAACAGGAACATAGTGAAAAATCCCCTATTATCAACCGCTGTGACTGGTCTTTCCATAGAAGATTTGACACACAACGCTGTTTTGCTGCCCGCTGCTCCAAGCCAGGAGCTGACCACGAGCCACGGTGAGTACAACTCTTTATTTTTAACACGAGCGTAGACTTTAGAAGCGCCGACACGACCTTGGAGCCAAAAACAAGTCGAAATATACACGGTCGGATTCGCGTGCGTTATGTCAATATTTGAATTCTCGCTGAGATTTTTCGCGATAAATCTCTTTGTTCGTCTTCCGAAGTGACTGACAATCAAGTACTGTACATAAACAATGCAATGAGTGGCAAATTTGCGGAAATTACGTTTGTTTTATTGTGAAAAAAGTGAAGTGTTACAATGTCATCTTTCCTGTACAAATCTTACAGAGCTCCATCGCCGTACCATAACGGGATGATACCGAGCTTATATTATTCTGCTCATTCGAGATACAAAAAAGTTGGGAGTTACATCTACTACCCAATTTTTGTAAGTGTTTATTTTGGGTCACTTAAAGAAAGTCTTTAAAGAAATATTTAGCTTATATTTTCATGTTGATTTCAAACTTTAAGCTAATGCTATATGTGAAAGTAGGCAGCCTACCCATTCATAGAGACTACACATAACCTTCTCTATGAACAGTAGCCACTGACTAGATCACTGACAATGTAAAGAAATTGCTTTTGTTTATACTTGCAATTATATATTTTATCTAAAATAAAGCAATCTTTCCTAAATGTACTCCAGCCAATTTATTTATTACTCAAGACTATAGTTAATACTAATTGCAACCATGGTTTAAGATTTGTTTGATTGAAAAGCATTTTTCCCTATGCAAATATAGTTTATTTACTTACCATATCACAAGCTCAATTCTTGACTAAATATTTGTTATGACTAGTTCAGAAATTAAATTTATCCAAGAATGTGTATTCTACTACCTACTCATATTTAACTATGTTTTATAGAGGAGCTTGAAGGCACAAGTGGCTAGCGTGTTCGGCTGCGATCGTTGAAGTTAATCAACTTTCGAAGTGATCAGTCATTGGATGAGTGACCAAAAATTTACCATATCGAGCTCTTTCGTGCTTCGGAATGCACGTTAAGCCGTTAGTCCCTGCTGCATCTGCAGTTGTTATCACCCACCAATCTGCACTGGGCCTGCTCGGTGGGTCACGGCCCAATCTCCCTATTCCATCCATAGGGAAGGCATGTGCCCCAGCGGTGAGGGCGTTAATAGGCTGATGATGATGTTTTATAACTTTTAAACAATGAGGAATATGCTTTGCCATAGTTGATACTTATGCTGAATTTCGTTCTTCCTTCTAAAACCCAGATCTTGAATTGATCTAGAGATATTAATTATCATTAAGTGTGAGTAGCACCACAGAGCCAGTTAGTTAAATTTTACAATAACTTTAATGGGCCCTGAATATCACTGCCAATTTTTTTTTTGACTATAGTTAAATGTTGCAATTAATTTTTGTACCAACCGATGAGTAAATCTTGCTTCGATGGTTTTCCCAATGTTAATAAAATTACTTATTCTTGTCAACTGCATAATTTGCTGCACAGTGGTAAAAGTTTTTGCTTATATCAACAAATATCAATAATGTCTTCACAACATCTATGGGCGAGTGGAATGTACACCATCCAGTATACAAAAGAAGGTGTCGCTTACTTTAGAGATCCCGGGTTTGAAAACCCGGTTGTGGCAAATCTTGTTGTGATGAATACAAGAATTTGTACCCCAGTCATGGATGTTTAATATGTGTTTCTATAAAACCATACTTATATATGTATCAGTATATGTATTCTATCCGTTACCCTAGTATCCCATAACACAAGCATGCAGTGCTCACTTTGGGGCTTGGCTAATTTGTGTGAGTGTTGGAAATATTTATTTATAATTTTATTTATCAACACCTTTACCTTAACAGATACTTATCATTGTCAGCCTATTAATGTCTCCATTGCTGGAGCTTGGCCTTTACCTATTAATGGAATTAGGGAGACAGGGCCGTGAACCTGGGCTTAGTGCAGATTTTTGTGTTTCTGCAGATACAGGACCTTATTATTATTGCTTAACATGATTTCTGAAGCACAGAGAATCTTGAGATAATGAATTTTTGCCCACCCATCTTCTGACCGGCCATTGCAAAAGTTGCCTAACTTTCATGATCACAGACCAACCACGCTAACTGCTATGCCAATCAAGGTAGGTAGTAGTGAAGAGTTATTTAATAGCAGAGTGGCATTTTATGATTAAGAGATATTTTGAAGCACCTCCTGTGCGCCACTGTCACTTATGCAAAAAATATTGTTTTCAGGATGAGCGTTTAAAACTTTAACATCCCAAAACATACAATATTTAAAGATTTTTACGTGATGAAAAGCTTATACAGCTTAGCTATTCATCTAAAAAAAATTAAAAAAAAAGCTTTAAATATTGTATGTTTTGAGATGTTAAAGTTTTAAACGCTTCTCCTGAAAAAATGATTTTTTTACATAAGTGACAGTGTCGCACCGGAGGTGTGATATATACATTTTGTTGTCTGACTTAATGACATTGCAGAATGTGTAATACTATTAAAACAATATCATAAGATGAATCTTTAAAGCTTTTTAGGATAGAATAAAAACAAACATAGGGAATAAATATAATATTATTGTTTTCAAAAGTTGTTACAAAATATATGGCGCATATTTCATCACTTTTAAATAGTACAATATAGAAAACTTATTTTATTACCCGTTTGATAATTAAAAAAGGTTTTATAAAAATAATTTTAATAATAAATGTGCAAATGCACATACTATAATAATTTATTGTACTTTATCTTAAACATAATTATGTAATTGCGACTATACTTTAAGAGTAACAATTGCATACTATCAAAAATGCTTTTATTACCGTTTTAAGATGGTATATATATAAATTAAATATATATTCTCTCAATATCAAAATCCATAAAAAAGCTATTCTTGCTTTGACCTTTAAAATATAAAAAAAAACCTAATTTTCATAAAATTTTGTTTTATTTGTTCAATATATCATGATGAGTCAACTGCAAATCAACTATGCTTGATTTTTTAATATACCAGTACAAAAGGCGTGTCATTGATTTACTAAGTTTAACAACACTCATTTATAAGGTAATAAAAGGCAAAATATAAAATGCTAATAGCCTTAGCTTTTTAACTAAAACTTACACTACTTATTCTAAGGTAACTTAATATGGAACGTGTTTGTAATTTTTTTTTACATTAAAGCAAATTTTAATTGAATTTTGTCATTTCTTAGCCAAATGGAAGTGTTAATTAATTTGATGATAAGCTTTAACATAAATATTTAATAGAAACAGGCCTGGGGCCTATTTTGCCAAGTCGACATATGTCACTGACAAATGTCTTAAAAATGACTTGCATTTTGTTATGTCTGTATCTTACTTCAATTATTAACAATTACGTTGTGGAACAAGGATAATTTCTTTAAGTCGAAATAATTGACAAATTATCGGTAATTCTTGACATGAGATCGGGGGCTGTTTATTTTTTGTGACAATTGTGGTGCTTTCGTTGTTAGATACAAAAAGATGAGAATACAAAAAAAACCAGGAGATTTATAAAGAACGAATAAATTTCTCCTTGGATATCACTGATTTCGCGTTCAAAGAAAAATTACGCATAATCAGAATCAGTATCGAACATTTAATCAATGAAACAGCTGCAGCAAATGGTTACATAATTTGTCAGTGACATATGTCGACTTGGTGAAATAGGGCCCTGGGGCCCAATTCTCGCGGCGTAGATATTATATCGGCTTCGAGATAATATCGAAAGTAGGGATATCTATTGAAAATATCTACTGATGGTAAAAAATGCTATTCTCGTGGATTTTCGATATTCCAATGATATTATATCTAGCGTAGATATTCTTTCACTGCCGAATGCGTTCCGTTTTTCTCGATTAAGTTAACATCATAGTCTATATAAAATAATAATAAATTAGAGCAGAATTTTACAAGCAACAAAATGATATTTTATGAACTCCATTCATATTAAATATGAGTATACATTTTTTGAGTATAAGAAATCTCAACTTTACCTAAATTGTATGCGTATATAATTTCAACGTTATGTATAATGAAACGTCAATATTATTTAAGATTCTCCCTTTTCAGGGAAGGCAAGGGTAACAATGCCCATAAAGCCTAGTCTTTAGTTATATTAATCTTCTTTTTTTTACACTCGAATGTCGGTGTGACGCATTCTAATGTTTCTTGGAGTGTTTGGCACGAAATTAATGGAGTTGGCTTTTTCTCTAAGCTTCTGTGAGGTAGTCAACACTACAATAAAGTTCTCGCGTCCACTTGACCGGAATAGTGTATATTTTAAAGATTCCACTAATTCTTCAGTTGCGCAGACGGTTGTAACACCAAATCACACCAATTTTATTTCACAATATCCACTATGAACGAATTTTAGAATAATTAAAATAAGATGCCAACCGCACTCGCAGAAATCCCGCCAAAACTCCGTATCGTCAATAAGAAAATGGTGTCGATTCTGGCATGATTCTCTAAACCTAAACGTAAATTTGACAACAGTGTATCCTTGTCATTCTCCATACAGAATGAAAAGGCGAGACTGATGTTAAATTTAGTTTTAAGTTTAGAGAATCGTGTCAGAACCGATACCAATGTCATTCACAACTTTAAAGATTTCTAACCAAATTTTTGTTTAAACGTAATTTTTTTATGAAGTCGGCGTCCCTCATTTCAAATGGGCCCTCTTGCTCTCACAACGGCGGCGCCTTAGCACAGCAGCAGCAATCACGTCATTTATTAAATCATTGACGAAAACATGAATCAATTCATCCATCGTTAATATAAACTGGTGTCGATTCTGGCACGATTCTTTAAATCTAAACTTAAACTTGACAACAGTGTTTCCTTGTCATTCTCTATACAGAATGAAAAAGAGAGACTGATGTTAAATTTAGTTTTAAGTTTAGAGAATCACGCCAGAATCGACACCATCGTTTACCTACTTCTTTATTTACTAATTATTTATGAAGACAGTTAACAACATCTCGAGGTAACAATAATTGGCAAAGACACACGACAACACAATAAATAATAGGTAAAAAATGGTTGCCTGTAAAGTCGGTTTTACGGGCGAAGATTTTACGTGACAACGTCTTTTTCTCAGTAGAATATTTATTGATATGAATATAATTAAATTGCACAATAGGAACAAGGAATTGAATGAAAATAAGAATTGCACAAATTTTAACTATAGAAATATATTTTGTTTACTAAAACATTGTACATGTAAACTTAAACTTAACACGAGAGACTCATCGTAACGTTACCGAGCGTTACACTTTTTCATAAGTGACTCCCAGCCGCAACCTAATTTAAGACGTTGTCACGTCAAAAAAGTGGAAATAACAAGATTGACATGCCAAGATCCATAGATATTTATATATCGAAGGCTCTTTACCAGTCGATGTATGTCTACTGATCATCCATAGATAAATATCTATTGCGACATGGTGAGAATAGGGCAAAAAGGTTTTCCTTCGATAAAAGCCAGATCATTCGATATATATCGAAGGTGATATAATATCTATGCCGCGAGAATTGGGCCCCTGGTAACACACTTCGTTGTCGACATATACTTAACACCACAAAATTGAAATTAGCATGAAGCACGCCTCCCGCCATTCTCGATAATAATCATCTAATCTTACGGCAACTGATTTGATTTTGATAACTCGTATCGCATATCGGGGACAAATTCTACGTGAAAATGCCTCTAAACGTAACATCAATGTGTGCATGACAGAAATGATGCTTTAATTTTGCTTAATTTACGAATCCATTTTGGTAGGGATCGCGAAACTTCCAATTTTTTTTAGTTAGTACTGTTATTTAGTGTTTCACCATAATTAGATCGAATATGTAATACGATATCAGTTGATTAGATTGTATCAGTTGTAAGTAGTTAACAGATTCCGTCAAGCACTTACATTTTGAATGTTACTGCCTATGATGGAAGTTGCCTTTTAATCTATAATTTGCGCTGATTTCTATGGCAAATTCGAAGGAATTCTAATTTTATGGTGGTGATAAAACTATCCCAATAGAAAGAGGCTCTGGGGCCCAATTCTCGCGGCATAGATATTATATCACCTTCGATATATATCGAATGATCTGCCTTTTATCGAAGGAAAACCTTTTTGCCCTATTCTCACCATGTCGCAATAGATATTTATCTACGGATGATCAGTAGACATACATCGACTGGTAAAGAGCCTTCGATATATAAATATCTATGGATCTTGGCATGTCAATCTTGTTATTTCCACTTTTTTTACCTATTATTTGTTGTGTTGTCGTGTGTCATTGCCAATTATTGTTACCTCCAGATGTTGTCAACTGCCTTCATAAATAATTAGGAAATAAAGAAGTAGGTAAACAATGGTGTCGATTCTGGCGTGATTCTCTAAACTTCTTCTTTTTCTTTTTTTTATGGCATGCACAGTTTGTGCGTTCAGCTTCTCTAAACTTAATCCTAAATTTAACATCAGTCTCTCTTTTTCATTCTGTATAGAGAATGACAAGGAAACACTGGTTGCTTTCCAATTACAGCATTATTGCGCATTATGCGGCATAATGCTTAACGTTGAGTGTTCCAACTACAGCAACGCTTCGCACAATTGAGCACTCTCAAAAGTGATGCTTTCGTGTGATACGTGCAATGGTACCAACTTAGAGAAAGAAAATTAACAAGTGTTTTTTCTTTAAGTTGGCATTGATGAAATGTTTTATTTATATGTTATCGTTAGTAATATTATTTATTGTTGAAAAATTATTAAAGCTTTCGTTTCATTAAATAGTTTTTTTTAAATAATCAAAGTTCATACTGTTAAAAAATAAATATAAGTATGGATGAAGGTACAAACATTGACTTTTTTTTTCAACACTGAACTTAGCGCACTCTGCTGGTGCATTTGAAAACTAATTCACGTTCCAATTAAGCATCAGCATAATTCAGCATTGTGCGGCACTGAGTCGCATTATGCTTTGTAATTGGAAAGCAACCACTGTTGTCAAGTTTAAGTTTAGATTTAGAGAATCGTGCCAGAATCGACACCAGTTTATATTAACGATGGATGAGTTGATTCATGTTTTCGTCAATGATTTAGTAAATGACGTGATTGCTGCTGCTGTGCTAAGGCGCCGCCGTTGTGAGAGCAAGAGGGCCCATTTGAAATGAGGGACGCCGACTTCATAAAAAAATTACGTTTAAACAAAAATTTGGTTATAAATCTATAAAGTTATGAATAACATTGGTATCGATTCTGACACGATTCTCTAAACTTAAAACTAAATTTAACATCAGTCTCTCCTTTTCATTCTGTATGGAGAATGACAAGGATACACTGTTGTCAAATTTACGTTTAGGTTTAGAGAATCATGCCAGAATCGACACCATTTTCTTATTGACGATACGGAGTTTTTGGCGGGATTTCTGCGAGTACGGTTGGCGTCTTATTTTAATTATTCTAAAATTCGTTCATAGTGGCTATTGTGAAATAAAATTGGTGTGATTTGGTGTTACAACCGTCTGCGCAACTGAAGAATTAGTGGAATCTTTAATATATACGCTATTCCGGTCAAGTGGACGCGAGAATTTTATTGTAGTGTTGACTACCTCACAGAAGCTTAGAGAAAAAGCCAACTCCATAAATTTCGTGTCAAACACTCCAAGAAACATTAGAATGCGTCACACCGACATTCTAATGTAAAAAAAGAAGATTAATATAACTAAAGACTAGGCTGTATGGGCATTGTTTCCTTTGCCTTCCCTAAAAAGGGAGAATCTTAAATAATATTGACGTTTCATTATACATAACGTTGAAATTATACACGCATACAATTTAGGTAAAGTTGAGATTTCTTATACTCAAAAAATGTATACTCGTATTTAATATGAATGGAATTCATAAAATATCATTTTGTTGCTTGTAAAATTCTGCTCTAATTTATTATTATTTTATATAGACTATGATGTTAACTTAATCGAGAAAAACGGAACGCATTCGGCAGTGACAGAATATCTACGATAGATATAATATCATTGGAATATCGAAAATCCACGAGAATAGCATTTTTTACCATCAGTAGATATTTTCAATAGATATCCCTCCTTTCGATATTATCTCGAAGCCGATATAATATCTACGCCGCGAGAATTGGGCCCCTGGTTACATAAACCTTAAGCCGTTTCGTTTACAATGTTTTATTTACTTAACAATTTCTCTTAAAATACATAATTTGAAAACCGCCCATTTCTGAAATACAAATGATATGATACCGTATTTGTCCTCAACAAATATTGTTTTCTTATTTTATTATATGTTTTGGAAGCTTTTAAAAATAACATCAAAACCATATTTCGGTATAATTATCTTTATACATATGGGACTTTTTTTGTCGCTGTACTGAAGTGTTTTCACAAGATTTTTTGTTTGTTCTGGAACTGTTCTTGATTAACTGCTTCTTCATCTTTTAGTTTCTAGAAGATGTGGCATACGAAGGTAGCTCTCTGGATTCCCTTCGTCTTCTTACGCAAAAGGCTATCGCAAATACCAGGAGAGCTATAAGCCCTATGGCCAATATTACCCCAAGGACGATAGCGGCTATTCCAGCTCCAGATATATAACCTGAAACAAGGTCGAAAATTGTATTGTTGTCTTATAATAAAACTAGCGGCCCGCCCTCGCTTCGCTTCGGTGTAGAGCTGAAGTGTAGACTACAGTTTTTGTTTTCAGGCTTGTATTATACACAATGACATTCATCTATGATTCTTCTTATACCTGCATGCAAAGTCTCAGCCCGATCGGTTTAAAATTGACAAAGTTTCATACAAACTTTCATTCCCTGATCAAAATCCTTTCTTAGCGGATGCCTACATCATAACATCTACCTGCATGCCAAATTTCAGCCCGATCCGTCCAGTGGTTTAGGCTGCGCGTTGATAGATCACTATGTCAGTCAGTCACCTTTGTGTTTTATATATAAAGACTAGCGATTTGCCCCGACTTTGCACGGGTGTCCTTCATTTTAACTGGATAAAATATAGCCTACTATGTCACTCAGGTATAATGTAGCATTCTAATGGTGAAAGAGTTTTTGAAATCGGTCCTTATTTTTTGAGTTTCCGCCACTACTACCAGATTTATTCTGACGAGACGTAGCTGTTGAAGTCATTTTTATCCTCATCCTCACGATTTATAAACCTCTACAAAATAAAAAGTCGTACCCACGTTCTAGGCTAAAGTTTCTCTAGACAAGAATCTCATAGGAAATTACCAGATAAATATTTCCCCTTTTTATATCTTCTTATATATATAAAATTCTCGTATCACAATGTTAGTTACCATACTCCTCCGAAAGGGCCTGACCGATTTTTATGGAATTTTATATGCTTATTTTCGTTGGTCTAAGAATCGGCTATTTTTCATATCCTAAAGGTGTAATGGTTGTCGACCTGTAACGTAGTGTTCTGAAACCTACAATGCGCCTTCGCGACAAAATTCAAACTATTTATATTTTAACGTAGTGTTCTCATATGGGTTAGGAGGAATTTTATGCCAGGAAATTGATGGAACACTACGTTACAAAGCCCTAATTTTTTTTGGACAATTTTTTTTATAATGTATTAAAAAATACATACAACCTTAAATTTTCTCTTCTACCACCTGCCCCTATTTTTATGGCGGTACGAAGTTCGCTGGGTCAGCTAGTAGCTATATAAATCCCTCATAATGTAACTTAACCGATATATCAACAACGTACCTATTGGCGTTCCCCATATTTGGGTAGACTTACCCTTTATTTTGGGGAGAATTCCTCCTTATTTTGGGGAGACTTACCTCATATTTAAGGGACTTTAATAGTGCATTTAAGTAGTCTTTTCTTCAGTAGAGTTGCACCTCCCAAGATTCCCTTCTGTAAATGTAACTTACCAAATATGTAACTTACCCGATATTTATAAACAACGTAGCTTTTGGCGTTTCCCCACCGCATCGACAGCAGTAACGATAAACAGTAATAAAGTGCCAGTACGAAACCGCTATCATATATATAACCAATTACCATAATGTATCTAGATGAAGAATCTTTCTCTCCATTTCTAGCAGTAACGATAAACAGTAATAAAGTGCCAGTACGAAACCGCTATCTTAAATAATAACCAATTACCATAATGTATCTAGATGAAGAATCTATCTCTCCATTTCTATCTCTCTCTGTCTAGACGATTAACTAAGGTAGAACTAGGTAGGTATTTATCTAGAATTACTCACTTTCTCCATAATGTGCCAACGTTCTCTAGACAATGAAGTTGGTAGTTAGGGGGAAGTTCCCCATGTTTGGGAAGACACCCTTTATTTTGGGGAGACTTACCCCATATTTAAGGGACTTTAAGGCATCTGTCGTGTTCGGGCGTAGTTTTGCCACTACCTACCAAACCTGTAACTTACCTGATATATCAATAAAGTTAGCTATTGGCGTTCCCCACCGCATCGACAGCATTTACGATGATTAGTGGCGCGCAAGTGGCTCGATATATTCATATTACTGATTCCCCTTTTCATTAATTCAGAATGTTTCTAGAATTATGTACCCACATTCTCTAAAATATACCCACCTTCTCTAGACAATCATGTACCTAGTTTGGGAGTATTTCCCCATATTTAAGTGGAATTACCCCAAATTTTAGGGAGTCTTTCCGCATAATTTGGGAGTAATACCCACTGCATATTTTGCTGATAATTAACAATCTCATAGTACCTATCTAATATGAAACTTACCAGATATATCCACAACGTAGCTATTGGTATTCCCCAGCGCATCGACAGCATTAACGACGACCCGCGGCGCGCAGCAAGTGGCTCGATATATTCCTGTCACTTGTTCCCGAGTGCCCGATACGAAACTACTGTCATATATTAACCCTATAGGTGATGATGTTAGACGGAGTAAGCCTGAAAACATAATATAAGTTCAGACCTAAATAGGCTATAATAATAATAAATAAGGAATCAAATTTCTTAGAAATACAAAAAAAAAGTTATCGGACTAAAAGAGACACTTTATGTTAGACACTGGACGCCTGGAAACATAATAATTTAAGTTAAGACCAGAGGCCCAATCACGAATTTTTGACAGCGCCGCCGTATCGTCAAAATTTCTATAAAACCTAACTTTTAACAAAGATTGCCATATTGATAATTAAGCAGGATTGTTTGACAGCTTCGTAACATATCTTTACGAAGCTGTCAAACAAACCTCTGAAAAGGAAATCGGAAAGTGTTAAAGCTAGAAATATTTTGTGATTCTTAGAAACCTATATAATGTAAGCTCTACGCTTGAATAAATTCAAAAATCTCTTATAGCTAGATATTTTTTTTAGCTTCTTAAAAGCTATTGGGATAAAATAGATACTTTACATTAGATATTAAACATAGCTGTTAGTAACAAAATTATACAAACTTTCACATTTATAACTATTTTATGATGTTTCACAAATATATGATACTGATTCTTTTATTTTAACACGATAGAATGTATCTTTCTTAGTTTTTAATTATATTCGCTATAAACATACAATAGTATAAATCTTGCCTTTTCATAATGTTAAGTACAGATTTATTGTTAATACATAAATCGGACCACAAAATTATCATTGGAATATAGTCTTGAATAGTCTGGAATTTTAGATAATCCTTAGAAAGTATCCTACACTTGGTGACTCATTTCTTTGTCGTACTATTCTTAAGCTTAGATTAAAACATTTTGACGTGACAACGTCTTAAATTAGGTTGCGGCTGGGAGTCACTTATGAAAAAGTGTAACGCTCGGTAACGTTACGATGAGTCTCTCGTGTTAAGTTTAAGTTTACATGTACAATGTTTTAGTAAACAAAATATATTTCTATAGTTAAAATTTGTGCAATTCTTATTTTCATTCAATTCCTTGTTCCTATTGTGCAATTTAATTATATTCATATCAATAAATATTCTACTGAGAAAAAGACGTTGTCACGTAAAATCTTCGCCCGTAAAACCGACTTTACAGGCAACCATTTTTTTTTTTTGTTTTAATCTAAGTTCGTAAGTGGAATTCTTCGCCCGCGCACGTGTTCCTCCCTCCTTCCTACAATCTGGGGTCCTTAAAGAGAGGCGCGAAGAAGCAGTTTATAACTGCTGTACCAGCTATCTTCGCGTTTGGACTTTATCACCACTTAACATCAGGTGGGGTAGAGTCATTTGCCTACCTGGCTATAAAAAAAAATGGTAAAATTAAAGAGAAAAGTCCTTTACCTGATCCGGTATCTCTAGCAGAAATCGTAGCACTCCACACATGTTGGCTACAATCGTCTCCCGTCCTCCCAATACAGGAGCCTTGGAACTCGTGACGTAGTTCCGGCGACCAAGTGTCCACCGGCGTCTGCCCCGCGTTTATCACGTAAACGTACGCTGATATGGAGACTTGTTCCAAACCTATAGTGTTGAAATCGTTTATGTTGTAATTGTCTCACATTAGGTACCTACATTATCCCACCAAATCTCAAAATTTAGGGAGAATCGTCCGAGAGTTGGGGAAAATCTCGACATATTTGAGTGGGAAATCCTCCCGAGATTCACTATATGTGGGGAGAATTAATACACATTTTCTGAAAATCACCCTATATTGTGAGATTATTACCCCAAATTTGAGGGGAAACATTTTTAAATTTTGAGGAATATTACCCCACATTTACGGAAAATCACCCCTTAATTTGGAATGTTTACAACTTTAGGGAGAAACACCCTAGATTTTGGGGAGATTATCTCCTAATCTAACAGCAGCCTATTTCGCTTAGGTCTTTACAAACATTTGTGTATCGCCATAAATTACCCCCCTACGTCATCAACCGCAGCACCCCCCTACATGCTGGCTACAATCGTTTCATCCTCCCAATACAAAACCTTGAAAAATTTAACCACTATACTGTATGGCATCCTTCGTTCTATAAATATGCATTCTCAACTAAAATCATTACGGATCCTTATTATCTGGCCAGACGATGCTTTTTCAAGATAGTTAAGACGAAGAAAAACTTCACTTCACAGTCCTTATCATCATCATCAGCCTATTAATGTCCCCACTGCTGGGTCACAGGCCTCCACTATGGATGGAGTAGGGAGATTGGGCCATGACCCACCACGCGGGCCCAGTGGGGATTGGCGGGTGCTAACGACTGCAGTTGCAGCCGGGACCAATGGCTTAACGTGCTTTCCGAATTACGGAGGAACTCGAGATAGAAGATTTTTGGTCACCCATCCAATGACTGACAGATAAGCTTGTTGGTCATTGAAGTAAAGTTATTGTGATCTGTCCTTACTAAATGTCTCCTGTCAGAGCCCTTTTTCCCAGTGGGCACTTTGTGCAAGTGCCCAGGGCCCTGCGATCGATAGGGGCCCCCCCTCAGGTCAAATACAAAGTCCCTAGTTCCTGTTAAATCACCAAACGGGGGTCGTAAGGGCCCCATTATCCTAATATGCCCAGGGCCTCCAATAGGTCAAAGACGGCACTGTCTCCTGTGCAGTGTTATAACCGGACCTTACATGTTTTTTTCTTCTTCCCTTTTAAATTCAAAGACCAAAACGAGATGGATCTATAGTATTATTTACCTATAGTAAAAGATCAAAGAAATTAAAGATGTTTGATAAGAGAATCTGTTCCTCACCATATGCAGTGAATGTGATGAAATCTCTGGCTCCTGGTTGCGCAGAATTCGGTATTGTGACACTTACAATTACGTTTTCTGTCCTGCCTGAAGCTATTGTTCGTCTGGAAAGGAAATGTTTGTGTGAGACTAGCTCTCATCTAATAAGATTTCTAATGAGTATATGATTAATAAAATTCAAAACGATATCATAATTATTGTGCGAAGAAGAAGCGACATTTCTGTAAGCTATGTTTTGCAACATTTGTCCCGAGACATTTCCTGCTGGCACTTCACTTGGTTATGTGTATTTTAGCTTTTTTGACATGTTTGACAGATAAATCAACAAGTGTGGTTAGTTGATGACAAAACATTTGCTTTATTGACAAACTTCAACATAAATGACAAATTAGACAAGTGGTCGTCATATCGATAATCTGTCGTTTGCGCGGCTCCCGAACTAACATACCTAACCCAGTTCGGAGGAAGATCTTCCCGTTTGGCCTTCCTACAGTATTTTTATGTTATACACACTGGGCAACTATCGTTTGTATCAGACTGGGTTTATTAGATCTCACGGAGTATAGACTTAAAGGACATGGCTAAGAAACTGCCCTTAACGTGTATAAATATTTCGCACTAGCCCGTAACTTTACAATATTTTTTTTATTAATTATTACGTTTTTATTATTCTCATACAACTTTCGTGAAATAATCAAATATTTAAAAGTATAAAAATTGACTTCATGTCTGTTTCAAAAGCAAAATGTTCCGTTTTACAAAATAAATGAAGAATAAATGAACACAAAAAATATTTGTGTAAGTAAGTATATTGAAAATAACAATATTATTGCTAAACTCCTTTAAACTATGACATATTTGGCCCTAATTTTTATTATAACAAATCACTGAAGGCCTTAAATAATAGGTTTTATTATTCTGATCAGGCTTGAGACAAGGCTGTATGATAATTAATCCTTTAATTTTTGCAAATGGACAAAATAAAACTTCACAGATTTCCTGTCAGGCCGACGATAACAAATTATTTGTATTTATTTTTGCTTTAAAAAACTTTTTGTGAAGAGTTCTTCAGAGAAATGGAAAGAAAGATTCTAAGAAATTGATGACTCTGTCAATAATTGACATCACATTGAATAAACATCTTTTATCAACTGTAGCAAGGTAATGACATAGTCGGAGTTCTCATAATTTTCAAGATTGTGACTTTATCAAAAGTTCCTGAGCCTTTTTTCATAGAAATTTCAAATTTTCAGCCATTTACCATTACTACGTACAGTATTTATACATTGCCAGGGCAGTCACTCATACAAAACTTTACCATGTCCTTTGAATTTCCAGGAATCGCGGTTTCTTTTTCGTTAAAAACCATAATTGCCAACATCGCAACTAAAGTTAAAGTCATAACTCACTGCGTTGGACTGATGCCTGTCAGGAATCGCTGCTCGCCAACTGCTCCGAATCGGAAATTTACCGATTGCTCTCTGAAGTTTGTCACCTCGAAATGTAACTGTAAATGAAATGAAAAGTCATTTATTCAGTCTAGGCTGTTACAAGCACTTGTGAAGGTCAAGAAGCTACGCCATCGGTTCGCAAAACTACGGCGGGAGACCCTGTACTGAGAAGAACCGGCAAGAAACTCAGCAAGGGCTGCTTTTTTCTCTATGTATTGATATATACAGAGTCGTCAAGTTGAAAAATGACTTCAGAGATACTTCTGAAGTCACCTTCCTTAAACATTTGCAGATTGATTTGTTTTTTAGTTTTTGACGCTAATTCGCATCATCATCATCATTAGCCTGTTAATGTCTCCACTGCTGGGGCACAGGCTTTCCTTATGGATGGAATAGGGAGATTGGGCCATGACCCACCACGCGAGCCCAGTGCTGATTGGCGGGTGCCTCAACGGCTCAACGTGCCTTCCGAAGCACGGAGGAATTCGAGATAGAAAATTTTTGGTCACCCATCCAATGACCGACCACTGCAAAAGTTGCTTAACTTCAACGATCGCAGCCGAATGCGCTAAGGCTACTTACGCCATCGAGGTCCTCTATATGTTTATAGTTGAGCAATGATTTAATTAAAAAACATACGAAAAGATTGTTAATAAATCAACTTGCTCAAGGTAACACTCCTTTTTAGCTAGGGACCGTCAAAAACTATAAAATGCTATTGGGGACGATATATGTACAAATTAATTAATTTTTAAATGGTTCATTGAAAATTTGTTAATGTTGGAACGTTTTATAATTATGACTGTAGATCAACCTCCGTAGTATTAAGTTTAAAATTTTGACATTTGCATTATATTTTGGACAATTAAATTAATTTTTATAATATGTTATACAGGATTAAAAATTTGTAATATTGGAAAGTTTCATAATTATGACTGTAGATTCTATCTATTTAGTTTAGGATTATTGCAATACCCTAACCGGGTTCTTCTTTGGAATGATATCTTAATATATATAAATCTCGTGTCACAATGTTTGTCCTCAATGGACTCCTAAACCACTGAACCGATTATAATAAAATTCGCACACCATGTGCAGTTCGATCCAACTTGAGAGATAGGATAGTTTAAATCTCAAATTATAGTCGTAATTTTCATTTATTGCTAATTATTACTTTTGGGCGGTACGAAGTTCGCCGAGTCAGCTAGTATATATATATTTTGTAACAGCATGTAAACAACAAGAATGCAATAAATGAATATGAATATGTGTCCGAAAGTGTAGTTAAGATTACATTTGTTGAAGCAATCAAAGCTTTTAAATTTTTTTTGAAAAGACCTACATAACTTTCACAATCACAGACCGAACACTGATGCCCGAAACTATTTTATTAATTGATCGCCTCTTTTGCTTTTGCTTGATCAGACAATTTAGAATCTGTACCCTTAGTACGAGTTTTACAATTACGAAAACTATGATAGTTTTCGTGAGCTCGCACTCGTCGATTTTATTGTTTACGTTTGAATACAAACAAACAGTGTTTAAATTCTATCATTAAATCATTTGCGTCTTCTTAAATTTTAAGTATATTTGGTTACTTTTCACCAAAATGGACATAGAAACATAATTTACAATCACGAAAACTATGATAGTTTTCGTGAGCTCAAACTCGTACTAAGGGTACTGGAGCGTTCTCTGTTACTCTATCAACCCTCCAACATGGAACATGAACATGCCAATCCACACTGGGCCCGCGTGGTGATGTACGACACACTCGTCAAAACTGCATTTTCGTCAAGCGATGCAAAATTCTTATTTTTACTGTCTACTCGTCAAGTTCATGTTTCTGCATACTCGTCATAGCTGCACATTAGTCAAGTTCTTATTTCTGCATACTCGTCAAAGCTGCACATTAGTCAAAGCTTTGTAAATCGATGAATATACGTAGTTAAAATAAACCTAACCAGGTTAAAATCAATTTGATTTCAATTCCCCCGTTTCATTTCATAATTTCAATAAGAATTTTGCATCGCTTGACGAAAATGCAGTTTTGACGAGTGGTCGTACATCCGCGTGGTGGGTCACGGCCCAATCTCCCTATTACATCCATAGGGAAGGCCTGTGCCCCAGTAGCGAGGACATTAATAGGCTGATGATGATGGTGGTGATTGTTACATACCTGTAAGCTGTCCCTGGGTGCTCCGTATAATCTGGTGCTTAATCCTATCTGGACAGCAGTTAGGATGGCCCCTAACTGGTTTACTACCTGAAAAATAAAATGGTAATTTTTAATAACGAAAAAAAATGTCGGAAATACTTTTGGTCGTTATCCCGTATTCGGGTGCACTTAGGGTTACCATCCTTTCGGATTTGTCAAGACATGTCCGGACTTTTAGACTATATTCGCACTTTGTCCGGAATTTTTTAAAATTACTTTGGATATAGAAAGAAAGAAAGAAATAATTTATTGACCAACAAACAAAGCATAAATAAAACAAAAAACGGAATAAAGTCAACTAGGTCCCTGCCTCAGCACAATGCCACAACGACACTAAGGCCGCTGCAGCCCTGATATTCTGGCAGGGCCTAAGGTTGACGTGAATAAAAGAAGTCATAAAAACAAAAACACACAAACACGGATAAAAAGTACCACAAAGAATAAAAAAAAATAAAAATATGAAAAGGCTGTTGTTTTTTTCCTTTGCCTTAGCGCAAACAATAATAAAAACAACAATAACACAAAAAAAAACTGTAATAATCTCTAGTCTGTGGAAATTTGATTAATTGAGTACGAGCAACTTATTTAATTTATAGTAATAAAATCTCAATGAATAATAAATGTACATATTGCTTTAAACACCATACCATTGTAACTAAAGTGAGTAATGGTACCATTTTGTGACTAAAAAGTCCGGACTTTATTCGAAATGTTTGTATTTTTCTTAGTACTTTAGAAATTGCTAAATGGTTCCTAAAACCCTTGATGCACCAAAGACATTACTCGAATTCGGGCACCCGAAGCAATATTTATACGGGCTGGAAGACTGTGTCGGTTAAACAAAAGGAAATCTACAGAAAATCCGGGTGTACTCGACTCCATTCATTTACACTTATTCGTTTACCCGAATTCCATTTGCACACGTATTCGGGCTAACGGCCAAATGTAATTGAGTCTGTTCTGAAGTCACAGTCACTGTTGCCATACGGCAACATTGCTATTATATAACTGTAGGCGCTAAATATGATTTTTATAATGCACTAGCGACCCGCCCTCGAGCTAGAGCTGAAGTGTAGACTACAGTTTTTGTTCTCAGGCTTGTATTATATACAATGACATTCATCTATGATTCTTCTTATACCTGCATGCAAAAAGTCTCAGCCCGATCGGTTTAAAATTGACAAAGTTTCATACAAAGTTTCATTCCTTATTTTATCCCCTTGGGGGTAGAATTGATCAAAATCCTTACTTAGCGGATCCCGATCCGTCCAGTGGTTTGGGCTGTGAGTTGATAGATCACTGTGTCAGTCAGTCACCTTTGAGTTTTATGTATATATATATATATATAGATAAGATGTACCATCAACAAAGTTAGTTTTTTTTATAGATTGGTAGGCAAACGACTCTACCCCTCCTGATGATAAGTGGTAATGAAGTCCAAACGCAGAGATAGCCGGTACAGCAGTTATAAACTGCCACACCAACCATCCTCACCTTGCGGGTCTGCAAAAATGCTTCTTCACGCCTCTCTTAAAGGACCCCAGGTTGTAGGAAGGAGGGAACACGTGCGCGGACAAAGAATTCCACTTACGAATAGTACGACAAAGAAATGAGCCACCAAATTTCTTTGTTCGTGTAGGAATAGTGGCCACAGTAAGTCGGTGGTAACGAAGGCCAGCGCGCGTGGTCCTCTGAAGAAAAGGTGATGGAGAGATCAGGGAGAGTAACTCCTCAGAAAATAACAATAAAATATGATCAGTTTTAAAACTGTTTCGCTTGTAAAATATCAAGTGTTATGATTTTATTTATTTTTTAAGCATTTAACTGCTAGATGTTTAAATCTAAAGAAAAGTTTACTAGAAAAAAATCCACGCGGACCAGGCAGCGGACGGGACTCGAACCCGCATCCTTCGCTATCCGGGCGAATGCACTGACCATTATTAGGGCCGTGGTAGCATAATGGTCAGTGCATTCGCCCGGATAGCGAAGGATGCGGGTTCGAGTCCCGTCCGCTGCCTGGTCCGCGTGGATTTTTTTCTAGTAAACTTTTCTATATCAAGTGTTGTTTATCCATATTCATATTTGGCTATCAAAAGTATTTTTTTTATTAGCTCCCGATTGGGTTGGACCTTATCCTGACATGATTCTTATAAATGTATAACAAATTTTGATAATCAATCTCTCCTGGTCATTCTGTATACAGCGTGACAAGGATACACTGCTGTCAAATGAATTTTAAACGAAATTTCGCCAGTGACTACTCTACTCTATATCATGTTCGAACACGCACATAAAGTTCGGAATCACAGACAATAGGCTAGTTGACTCATGTCGAATTGTATTAAATAAATGTTTATTTCTTAAAGTATTTGGTCTAAGGAACCTAAATATATCGATTTCACTTCATAAAAGCAGAAGATTGCTGCAGAAATTTAATTTAAAAAAATATTTTTTAGTCTATATTTTCTAAACACTAAAAACGCTATCCGCCACATCCGCCATGATTGTGACGTGTCTTATGGTAAACAACTAAATGTCATTCGCGTGTTACTGTGGGTGGATTCTTTCGTCTGACTAAATTTATCTTAAAACACTTTTAACTTTAGAATAGTCTCCGTTTACTGTTTTTTTTTGAAAAAACTAATTATGGATGCCGGCTTTGTGAAAACAGAAAGCACAAATCTGCCAAGAATTGACGCATGAATGCGTTGGTGAATTTATTGCACTAAACCCCGATTTCTACTCTGCGGAGCAGAAAAACGACAAGGCATCTATGTAAGTACAGTATATTTAGTATTACAATGTAGTAATGTAATACACATAAAACTGATACAACAAATGATTAAGTGTAATAAAGTTGCGTAGGTTAATTTCTTTCGGCACTTTTAATCCACAACTTTCCTGGAGTCTTCAAGGATGTGTTTTTATATTCTCGTACAATACAATAATGATAATTACTTTATTTTTCGGGGTATTTATTAGAAATCATCTTTTGATTATTATAAAATCAGTTAAGTTATTTTCTACGTGCTTACGAGTTTTTGTTTATTTACCTTTCTCTATGTGTTTACTGCAGTTAACGTCATAGCATAGATAATCTATAGACTAAAATGGCCGACAGCGTTTTTGTATGTCCATGAAAAATCTATTTTAAAATTAAAGATTTGTAGCTTTTTATGTCTCAAAAAAATACAATACATTTTTTTTCGGTCTAATAGAACATTTATTAACCATTTAAAACCTTTTTCCAAAAAGGGTCAACTAGCCTATTATCGTGAACGAATGGAATGAGTTATGTTTGTGAGTTCTTTTTTTCTACACTTTTTAGATAACGTTTTTTACTTCAAAACAATACATATTATTTTATGACAAAATTTTTGATTACATCTAAACAACCTCTTTTGACAGTGTTAGCCGACTAATTTGTAGAGTTTATGCAATCGAATGTATGTCAACCTAAATATGTCATGTAACACTTTGAAGTATTTGGCAATACAATAATAAACAAAAATTTTATTTTTTTGTAATTTTTTCATACTAAAAAATGTTCCTCACGCTAAGCAGCCTTAATTAAAAATACTCTAGTTTAATTTTAGGTTTAATTTAAACAAAAATCCCATAACGAAAATGAAAAGGTAACACTTTTCATTTCGTCAATTTGAGGTTAAAATTTCGAACAATTATCTGTCAGATTCAACTTTTAGTTCGAAAGTTTTGTGAATTAGAGTAGGCTTGGAGAATTTAAATGTCGAACTATTTTCGGACGAACTAATTTTCGAAATGAAATAGAAACAGTGTAAGGAACGTGCGAAATTTTGATCGAAATTTCGTTTTTCATGAAATAGAATAGGCCTCCTGTTAGTCTTAATTCTGGCATGATTCTCTTAACCTAAAACCTATGCCAATAGTCAATCTTTATAATGTATTATAGGAAGTTTTTATAGGTCGCCAAATCTAATAGCCGGACAGACCAGCCAGTTTGACCGGGCATTTGGGTAAAAAGGCCGGACCCCCTACATTTTTTGGCTCAGTAATATTAGGTTCGTACTAAAAAAATTGTATGAATAGAATAGAATAGAATAATCTTTAGAATAGAATAATCTTTATTTGCATTAAATAGGGCTGACAAAAGGTGTTTGCATATATGTTAAAAGCTAAGAATCTTAAACCTATTTAGCCATATTTATAGCATGCAAAAAAATCTAAAATATTAAAACATAACAGTCATATTAAATTTACCTAACATTCATTTAATAACAAGTATTTTATCATTATAATTTAAATTCAAATTTATGTCAATATTAATTACAATTCTCAATGTCAGTTCAAAATAAAAATATTTTATGTCAATTTAGTGTGATATACCTATAATAACAAAATTTTTTCAGTATGATAATTTAAGATTATTATTCAATTCAATGTCAATATTAATTACGATTTCTGATGTCAATTCAAAAGTATTATTCATGTCAATATATTATATGCATTGAAAATAAAATTAATCCAAAATCGACATTCATTTCAATATTCAGAACTTATTTTTTAAAAATTCCTCTACAGAATAAAAGCTTTTATCCAATAGCCAATTTTTTAATACTATTCTGAATCTGTTGTAGGGTAGTTGCTTAATATTGTCAGGTACTTTATTATATATTTTTATAGCCATTGCATAACCATTTTTATTGAACCGCGAAGTTTTGGGATTGTTACTCAATACAAGTTTGTTTGTTTGTATTATCTTTTAGTTGCTCCTTTTTTTAACAAATTTTCCCATTTCTAGTACGTATAAGCAGGGCAGTGTTAATATGTTTAATAAATAAAACTAGTTTTTACGGGTTAATGCAAGCAACTATAATAAAAAATATGAAACTTAAAAATCGAACAATGAAATAACCAAACGCTCAATAAAAGTCTTTCGAAGGTATCTCGACAAATTAAATAAAAGTTTTATTCTGACGACGAAGCCTGTAAAGGCTACGAAACGTCAATAAATAAATAAAGTTTCGTGCATTAACCCGTAAAAACTAGTTTTATTTAATGAGTGATGTGCGTGAAAACCTAAGAAACAAATATGTTTAATGCTTTGAAGAACGGCCTGCAAGAAACATCCTATCCGGTGCAATGTTACAAATGGCTCGAATATGTTAAAGCGACCAAGAGTCTACTCGCTTGCGCTCGGCCACGCTCGGCGCTCGCTCGTTTGCGAAATGTAAAAAGCCTAACAAAAGCTGGACACCGTTTATTTTGACTGGATACGCAATCGAAAAGCCTAACCAGGGCCGGATTTAGGATTGTGGAGGCCCCGGGCCACTTAGGATTTGTATGCTTGTTAACCCATCGAAATTTTGTTATCTTTTATCCTGTTGTGGAGGCCCCTGGACCACAGCCCCACCAGCTTAAATTCGGCTTTGGCTGTAGGTAAAGGTAAAAGAGCAAAAAAATATATCAAATGAAAAGATGTTTACTAGTGTTTACTAGTTGGAATTTGAAAGATTTTTTTTCCGAAGTCTATTGTGGGGGCCCCCCGTTTGTGGAGGCCCTGGGGCTTTCGCCCCGGTTGCCCTCCCCTAAATCCGGCAGTGAGCCTAACTATGTCCGGCTTTATCCGGACGCCTGGCAACGCTAATTTATAGTAAAGAAATTCATGCCGGAATTAAACTCGGTGTTTATCCAATCTTATAACTTTTACGAGTAGATAACGGAATACTTTCTTGTTCTATAATTTGCAATGGATAGTCACTAAGAGGTGAAACAATCTCTCGGGTTAGATATTTATCATATATAGGAGAATCCTCCAACAGCCAGAATAAATAATCAAATTCCAGTTAGAGCCTGTTAGAGTTTGGTTGCCTAAATATTTTTGTTATTAAGATTAATATATGTAAGGTAGTTATAATATTTCCACAATGTCAAACGAAAACCTTTACATGTTTTAAACATTTTAAAGAAGAAATAGCAATTTTAGTTATATTTTTTATTTTATAGCATTTAACTGCTAGATGTTTAAATCGAAAGAAAATTTTACCAGATAAAAAAAACACGCGGTAATTGTGGGTTACCTACAATGCGAAGAGATGGCGCTGCCTTGCAGCCAAAGAAATATTAGAGAAAATACGACACGACCATCAGGGCCGCGGTAGCATAATGGTCAGTACATTCGCCCGGATAGCGGGGGGTGCGGGATCGAGTGCCGTCTGCTACCTGGTCCGCGTGGAATATTTCTAGTAAAATTTTCGATTTAAACATCTAGCAGTGAAATGCTTAAAAAATAAAAAAATATTAATAAAATCTGTTGCTAAAGAACGGGCCGGTTCATCGTTTACTGGAGATTGATTATTTGAAACTGTCCGTAAATCAGATTTCGAAATAAGATAATTTGGAACAATCAAAACACAACAGTACACAACACAACACATTTATTTCTACTTATTTAGTTACTTGCGACACGGCTCTATAGGACGGGATCATGTTGCTGTCATTATACTGTAGGCCTTGATTTTTGTATTTCTACGAGCAAGTTAATTTTTTTAAAGTACCTACTGGTAGTTGCCTATTTTCCAAAATCAGACCTTTTTATTTATTGTGTCAAAGGTACCTATTTATTCATTGTCTTCTGTCAGTGTCATTACGTGTTTATGTAACTTATCTAAGTAGTAATGTTTATTTCATTACTTAAATGTATTTCTAATGCGTTATTATAAAAATAAATAATATCTTTCCGCACCATTCATATATATTAATGCAAAATATCACAGGCATGAATAGCCAAAAAGCAAGAGAAAAAGCCCAAAAACTTTGTTTTGTAAATCAGATTTCAAAATAGGTTTATTTGGAACAAGCAAAACACAAAACTACACAACACAACACATTTATTTACTTTGCTGTCGTTGTACTGTTGGCGTTTTTTTAAATATTCGTACGCGCTAGTTTGTTTTTTTTTATAGTACCTGATTTTTTAAATTTTTTTACAAATCATTAAAGCGACCTTGCACGGGCCTGTGCCAGAATACCAGCGCCGACATGGTGAGAAAAGTTTTTTAGAATAGAATAAAAAGCTTTATTGTCATGCTGAGTACAATGGTGTTACAAGTAATGTCTTAGTTCTAGACAGCTGCCCGTTTCGGACGTACAATATTCACTATCGGTGGAAAATGCTATTAAAAATTTCGAAAATACTCTTTTAAATTATAAAAACATTTATCTATTAACCATTTCTTTAATTTAATTTTGGCAAATTGTCATACGGCAAATTGTTAAATATTTTAATTCCACTTATATATAAGAGCTTTTTTCAAATGTATAGCTAGTCGATATAGCAGTATTCATGTCATTTTTATACTGGGCTTCGTATATTAGCTTTAGTCAGTTTTTTTTTACAAAAATATTCGTCATATTTTTATATTAATATTTTTCTTTTCTTACTATGTCAGCCTATGCTGAGTCAGGGTCCTGGTTGGCCTTTTTAGATTAACTTTTATTTTTGCTATTGTTATGATGGCCAATAAATAATTTTTAATTTCATACTAGTCGCTTATTTGTCTAAAGTCAACCCTTATTTTTCTATCAAAATTATACTTCTTTCATCAGTGTATTATTCTGTCTAAAAATCATTATATTTGTCTATCGTATGTTCGTACGTAGTAATGTTTATTTTATTATTCAAATGTATTTCTGATGCATTATTAAAAAAAATATTAGCTTAACCCGCTCTTTATCCATATAAACGTTTTTAATGCAAAATATCACACTGAGAAGAGTAAAATTTGTTTAAATAAAAAAGGGTATGCGAGTTTTTTATTCACGTGTTAAAATTTGGGTTTTTTGGAAATGGGTTTTTGGAACAAAACACAAAAGTACACAACACAACACATTTATTTGTACTTATTCATTTACCTGCGATACGGCTCTGTCGTACGGGATCACGTTGCTGTCATTGTACTGAAGTTGTCGTTGACTGTGAGCTCTTAAGTTCATTTCTTCTGCTAATTCCAAGTCGTTGGTGGAATCAGGGAATCTTAAGGCGGCCGATCTACTCGTGCGAACTTCGGATTGGTAGGATAGAGGGCCAAAGAGGCGGACGAATGGTTCTCCTGTTTGGTGAAAGATTCTTTGTTAAAATAATCCATTTAGTATAAAAATATTTGTTAAAGGGCAATGAGAAATTAGGGAAAATGTTTGTGTAATGAATACTTTTTAGTATCGGAGTCATAGATACTTATATGTTTTATCTGTTACCCTAGTATCCTATAATACAAGACCTACAGTTACAATTTGTTACACTTTTAAAAATAGTATTGTACTTTTTCACTTTACCATACTTTTTGCTGATGTACAAAAATAGTCTAGCAAAAACATGCCTCGAAAATTTCTGAGTTTTCTACTCTGATTGCCAGCAAATTGAGAGTAAAATTGTACAGACATTTTCATTTTTATACACATATGAGTCCAAAAATAGCGTTCTGCAGGGTAGTATTTTCGGACCCCTACTTTTGTTAAGGTAACGTTACTCTCCTTTAGTGTTTTTTTTCAAATTTCACGAGTTTTATTCTTAGTTGTAGCAGGCGATTTAAAAAAATCTGTGAATGCAATTCTACTTATTATTTAAAATAAAATGATGTCTTCTTTCAGTAAAATATTTATATTATCTTTAATATTTAATATACTTTCGCTCCGTGTGACAAATCCGTGTGATGCCCTGTATAACATAGTTATATCACTCACCTCTGTCGTCTCTTCCTTCTATTTTGGCGTACACCCGCGGGCCGCGTACGTCGTTGGGTAGTTGTACGTCAGCTGTTAGGGCGTTGCCACTGCTTTGTGACATGGGCGGGTAGCTGGAATAATACGGAATTATTAGATTCAAAAACCTCGAAATGTATGTAACCATAATGAAAGACTATTGCTGCCTGCTTGTTCAATGAAAAGAGACAAAGCATAGAGTAACTAATCCAAGTTTATTCTTCGTTTAATCAAAATTATTTATTCAGTTTATCTTATTAGAAGCACTCATGAATGTTTAGAAGCTACGCCATCGGTTCGTAAATCTACGGCGGGAGACCTTGTATGGAGAAGAACCGGCAAGAAACTCAGCAAGGGCTGTTTTTTTTTCCTCCCTGTTTATTATTTACAGAATCGTTTATTAATAAAGGGGTAAAGAACTTACGTACAGTCATATTTGTGTTGTAGCCAACGATATTAAATACCCTATACACCACGTTGTATCAAGGTTATTTAATAACGTTGTTGTAAGCAGTTGAATAAACATGTCATGATATATCCATCAATATAATTCCACTTACTTGAAAGCTAGTTTGGCGAGTTCCGTGCCGTATTCATCTATCAGTATAGACTCCCTCACGCTGGAAACGGGGCCGGATATCCGGAACTTGAGTTTGTCTGAAAACATTGGGATTGGTGATAAACATTTTTATTTAACACGGGGCCGGATATCCGGAACTTTAGATTGTCTGGAAACATTGGGGTTGGTGATTAAACGTTTTTATTTAATACAGGGCCGGATATCCGGAACTTTAGCTTGTCTGGAAACATTGGAGTTAGTGATTTAAGGTTATATGTTAATTTCTTTTTAAGCATTTAACTGCTAGATGTTTGAATCTAAAGAACGGGGCAACAGACGGAAACCCCGTCTGCTGCCTCGTTCTTTGTTGTTCTTGTTCTTTGCAACTAAGGCAATAGCGGCAGCCTCTAGTATCTTAACTTGGCTGAGCCACTAGTGATCGCTTTTAGTAGTTTAATGTAAGATTGCTCTAAGACTTCCTTGTTGACAAAGAAACTATAAAACGCATAAGTTATGTATGCGTTACTATTGACGACCTCCGTGGCTGAGTGGTTTGTACGCCGGGTTCCGTGGTGTCGCCGACTCGAGAGGTACCGGGTTCGAATCAGATGTTTGTGTGATGAATACAATACAAATACAAAATACAAAATTAGTTTATTTCAATAACTTAGCCTACTACAATATATGAGTATGGTACATCCTTTTAAGCAGTAAAATTGCTTGTGTTAGGATGCACCGCTCTTCCATAGCTTGGTTACAATAGGCCAATTAACAATCCGCCATTTAAATTTATAATAATAATGGATTACATTAATATTTTTTTTTTTCAAAATAATAACATAAACTAACAAAGATTACATTCTCCGGTTTTTTTTTTGAGGGTATAAACATTTTTTTTTTGTTATATATTTAACAGTTTAAAAATTTCGTTTGGGTAATATTAGGCTGCAAACGTGTGTTGTGAATGTGCGTGTGTGTGTGTGTGTGTGTATTAGTGTGCGTGTATACATGTATAGTGTGTCGTAGTACCTATGTGTGTAGAGAGGACTTAACGAGTTACTACTGTATTTTATACCCCACGACATATCGTATCGAGAGTTTACATTTTACATACCTATAACCCCACTAAATAAATAATTCAACTTCTGTATAACTTTTAGTTTTTAGCCATTCTGTTAACGTAGTTTTGCACCTTTTGTAAGTTAGAAGCATTTGTACTCCAGTCATGGATGGTTAATATGTATTTCTATATAAGTATACGATAATATTAGTCACTCGATTTAACGACAAACTCCCTAAAGCATCGCAATCACTCGTCTTTGATTGGTTTAGTTTGTTTCCATACAATGATACACTCCATATAGCATTACACCCACTCTCAATAACGACAATAATTAAGTAATAGAAAGTACCTTTTTAGTTGCTAAAATTAGTGAAAATCGCGCGGCTGTGTACGTTCTTTTGTCGCTTTATTATCCTAGCCCGTAATTACTCGACTGCCGGCATCATGCAAACAAGAAATTCTTTCTTTTGTTTACAAATTGGGATTGCACGTGTAGACTGTTGTTGACCATGACAAAAAAAATATAATACAACAAAATTACTGGTGCAGCAAAAGACGTTCAAATAATATTATTTTTTTATGTACGTAACTACTAGCTTGAAATAAAGTTTTTCTTTTCATAATTCTGATTTTTCTTCATTCCATTCAACGACAACTCTCTATAACGCCATAAAATGTACAGTCCCTTTAGTGTCGTTATTTAGAGATTACACTGTATATGTATTGTATCCGTTACCCTAGCGTCCCATAACACAAGCGTACAGTGCTTACTTTGGGGCTAGGCTAATTGGTGTGTGTTGAATATATTTATTTATTTACTATAATAATTATACATTTAAGTAACGCCGTACATTGTTATCGATATGTAGTCGTACAGATGCAGTGATCTCATTATGTAAACATCTGTTGTACTAGTTTACTCTAAGGCAGATAGAATAATAGGAAAATGGCTCTGTTTATATCTGGGGTTCATCAGTTCTGATAACCCCGGAGATCTTTGCACACCCATCATCATACTTCCTCGTATGTGTTGTGACGAAACGATCTGTGTGATTCAAATGTGTGTTGCCATGTGCAATGTGGTATTTTTTACTTTATAAGACGGAGACTTCTTAATAAAATTCGGAATTAATACGAATGCAATTTCTGGCATCTTTTGTTCTCTGACACTCTGTAAGAATTTATTGTTTGCTGTTGGATTTATCAATATGAAGAAAAGAAAGAGGATCATGTATGACCGACTAGAGTTTTTATAGTAAAAGGAGCTCTCCCAGCGAACTTCGTACCGCCATAAAAACATGGGGGTTGGTGGGAGAAGGGTGAAAATTTGGGGTTGTATGTATTTTTGTATGATGTATAATAAAAAAATTAAAAAGAAATCTAAAATTGAAAAAAAATATTGGGGTGAATTACCCTTAATATTTAGGGGGATGAAAAATAGATGTTGTCCGATTCTCAGACCTACCCAATATGCACACAAAATTTCATGAGAATCGGGAACGCCGTTTCGGAGGAGTTTAACCACAAACACAGCGACACGAGAATTTTATATATATTAGATTTTGAATGAATGATCACTTTATTATACACCATGAAATTTTAAATTACAATTAATAATAAGATTATTATGATTTTCTTCAGACCCTATAACAAAATAATGGTATGAAATTTTCTAGTTTTCCAGTTTTTTAAAGCCAGCCTCCCTTAAATTAATGAATATTAAATTTGTATGGCTTTCATTCTAAATCAATCAAAAGTCATTTATTCAGTCTAGGCTGTTACAAGCTCTTCTGAAAGTCGAGACGCTACGCCGTCGGTTCGCAAATTTACGACGGGAGACCTTGTACTGAGGAGAACCGGCAAGAAACAGCAAGGGCTGTCTTTTTCTTCCTGTTTTATTATATACAGAGACGTTAAGTTGAAAAATAGCTTTAGAGATAATTCTGAGTCTTCTCTTCCATTCCATAATTTAGAATATAGCTATTAATTCAAAATAATAGTTACAAAATAAGCTTTTTGAAGTTATACTTCTTTAGGCGCGTAATGAAAAAATGATGAGAGTGAAATTTTAAGATGCGCGCGCATCACTGTAACACAAAATTTTAAAAAGGTCGCTAAAGCGACCAACTTCATGCTGTTACTTTTGTGTTTACCGCACATTAAGAAATTCTACCAACAAAATAGAATCTCTATTTAGTGGGTGCTAACGACTGCATTGTGAAGGCCTATCAAAAGTATTTATTAATCTGGAACAACGGAACCAAAGCGCGATTCAGGAGGCTACAGCGCCATCTCTTGACCATTGGTGTAGTAGAACCAAAAACCACATCTTTATTTTTTGTAATAAAGTAACAGTTATAGGTATTCATATTTATAATATTTATCCACATGTTTCTAGTTTGTATATTCGGAATACGTGTTTGAGCTTCATACAAGTGCAAATCACATATGTTCTAATAAATTATATTCAGTAGCGATTTTAATTGAATATTTTGATTATTTATTTATTTTTTCAAATTAAAACTGAACTTTATTGACTGTGTCCTTTTCCAGACTTTTTATTAATTTATTGTAATTAATTATTTGCATGCAATTAAAAACTAATTTTAAACGATGCGAAAGAAGGATAACTTCTCACTCGCCTACATAAGTACACGCACCCATTTTTTAATAGTTAAAAGGTTATTTTAGGATTAATTAAACAGAATTATAGCGTCGTTTGCATGCTCTGTCTGCACTCGTTGATTGATTGTCACTAGATTAAGTTTTTGCTGAAGCTATTCCTTTTTGGCAACATGAAGCTACTGGATGCTCTTATTTAAAATAAAGTCGGTTTACTGACGATAGTTGAATGTGACGTTTTTTTACAATGTACATAAAATGACAAAGTTATAGCGCGTCAAAGTTTGGGAGTAGGGGCTCGTGACGTCACTTTTTAGTGAATGTTCGCTTAAAAGTGTACTCAAACATGACGTCATGCGAATTTTCAAATCAATATATATCTCTGCATTGTTTATACTATGTGAAAAAAGAAATAATCCAATACTTTTTGATAATCTACCTGATAAACGAAGAAAAAAAAATTATCATCATCCCTTTTGTTTTACACCTTTTAAACATGTCTGATATCATTACCTTTATCGCTTGCTTTGTTATTATCGTTTCTATAAACAATTGATACCGCATTCACTTTTCACTGCACTTCATACTTGACAAAAACATGTAAATGTATTATTGTATAGCAGCTGTCCACGCGGACGCATCGCTCACTCAAGTAGGAGAGAGACAGATGTCAAACGCTGCCGAACGCGGAGGCCGATTGTGCCTCTTTGTCGCTCATTGCGCGTTCTCGCTTGCACTTTAAGCCTTAAATGGAACGCCTCAGAGCGAGGTAACGCCGCATGAGTCAGGTTTTTTCGTGCGTGCAGCCGGCTCCATCGAATTATAAGACGTTGTCACGTCAAAAATAATTACGCTCATAAGATTATTATTTCACTATTGCCACATTCTTTTAGATGCAGGTACATATTACACTACGGACTTTCGACTTCCGTTCAGAAGTTGAGCCGGATTAGTCATTTGAATCAATTAATTTAATGTAGATATAATGTATAAAAATAATCTATGAACAATGAACATATGGTAGAATCATGATTAAGTAGTTGCCTCACTTACAATTATCGATAACATTGGTTAAAATGACGAAAATAAACTATATCGATAACAGATATGACCTGCAGTTTATTTACGATAATAAATAAAACACAGAGCATTAGTTTAGCATTGACGACGCGTCTAGTCGTGCGCGCGTAGAATTCGCGCCCTTTTTTTGTGTTTTACTTTTAATTTTCGCAACAAAAAGTAGCTTCGTAGCTTTAGGAACTTTGTGCGGCCAAACTTTATTCTTTGCTCGCTAAATAGGTACACTACTTTTTTGTTATATTTGTTGTAAAGAAAAAAGGTAGGCATTTTTAAGTTCGCTATTCGGTAATCGTGATTGCGCTTCAGAAATCATTGTAACAACATGAATTTGCATAGAATGTTTGTTTTTTTTTGTTGCTCTCCTAAAACGCTAAAATGCTTCCTCTCACGAGCGCTGTTATTTATGATAAGGTTAACTCACTTAAAAAAACTTGTTATTATGTCTTCATACTTACAGTCGGAAACTATTTGACATTTATGGTAGTAGGTAGTGATGACTGAATTGAGATTGGTGTCCTTGGCTTAGAAAAAGTGCGCCGTTAACTACGTTTTTCGGGGAGATGCGGTTGCTGTCAGCCGTCGCGGCGTTTTGAGGTTATATTTGCATTTTTTTTTTATTTTTTTGTTTTGGCATGTTGTGGTTTTTTTATACAGCCATTGGGATTGGTAATAAAAATTTTCTGATTGTGTTCTTTTTGATGTAGGCACTTCACTCGGCTTTTCGTGTATAATGTTAGGATATGATGGGGTTGGCATATCTTTATAAGGTAAAAGCTTCATAATAAAGTAGATTGTAAAAAAAAAAATAACAACAGTCTGTCCATATCATGCTTTATGGAATGAAAAGGACGGATTGATACAAGTTTAGAAATAGCAAACACGAATGGCCAAGTCTAGTGTCGGCATGATATTGTTTGTGTGATTATTTCCGATGCATGATAAAATGAAGAACATAATAAATACATACATATCTAACTTTAAATTTTATGTATAAAACTAGCGGCCCGCCCTCGCTTCGCTTCGGTGTAGAGCTGAAGTGTAGACTACAGTTTTTTTTCAGGCTTGTATTATACACAATGACATTCATCTATGATGCTTCTTATACCTGCATGCAAAGTCTCAGCCCGATCGGTTTAAAATTGACAAAGTTTCTTACAAACTTTCATTCCCTATTTTATCCTCTTGGGGGTAGAATTGATCAAAATCCTTTCTTAGCGGATGCTTACGTCATAATATCTGCCTGCATGCCAAATTTCAGCCCGATCCGTCCAGTGGTTTGGGCTGTGCATTGGTAAATTATAGATTCTCGTGTCACAATGTTAGTTACTATATAGCCCTTCGAAATGGCTTGACCGATTTAAATGAAATTTTATATGCATATTCAGTTGGTCTGAGAATCGGCTACTATATAATTTTCATACCCCTAAGTGTTGTCCAACCCTAACTTTTTTTTGGTCATTTTTTTTAATGTTAATAAATGAGAGGAGCTCGATGGCGCAACTGGTTAGCGCCTTCGGCTGCGATCGTTGAAGTTAAGCAACTTTCGCAGTGGTCGGTCATTGGATGGGTGACCAAAAATTTACTATCTCGAGCTCCTCCGTACTTCGAAAGGCACGTTAAGCCGTTGGTCCCGGTTGTCAGGTCAGTCGTTAGCACCCACCAATCCGCACTGGGCCCGCGTGGTGGATCATGGCCCAATCTCCCTATTCCATCCATAGGGAAGGCCTGTGCCCCAGCAGTGGGGACATTAATAGGCTGATGATGATGATGATGATTAAGAAATACATATAACCCTAAATTATTACCCTTCTATAACCAGCCTTTGTTTTTATGGCGGTACGAAGTTCGCTGGGTCAGCTTGTTATATTATAAAAATACTTGTTTCGTGGTTGTTTTTTTTTATAATAGCCACAAACAGAAAATAGCTCATTAAGATTTAATGAGTTAACACTTACATTGTTATAGTGCACTTATGTTGTTTAATTTCCTGCAGGTGTTTAAGTTTGCTTTTTGAATGGTGTATTTAATTTACTGATGAACGAATGCGCGTGATCAGGGATTTTAGCGGTCGGTAAAAAATTCGATCATTAGCATTGTGTGCTTAGTGTGGCCGCAGATAGGCTTGTTGAAAATATATCGATATTTTTTTGCCGATATATTTTGATTCGATATATCGAGACATCGATACAAAATAACCAATATCGAAATTCATATCAAAAACGATATTTTTTTAATTATTAGCGGCATATCACGATCTAACTAAATTCGCATCTCAGATTAATGATAATCAACATGTCTTTGATCTGTGCTGTATTTAGTATTGTCTATTATTTGTAAATCTGTTTCGCTGGTGAATTGGTTGTGCTGATTTCCATTATATTCTGTGAAGTGTGTGACTGTCTAGTCTTGTTTACGAAAGAGACCCTACAATCATTTACCTGAGAGGCCCTGCAATCATTTTCATCATTCGAAAATAGAGTCTATTTTTAGGGAGATAATTTTCGTTCCATTATTATTCCGTGTGTCATATTTCGTGAGATACTGTACGATATTTTTGGGAAAATTGGTCCGATATATGTTTTTTTCGCGATATATCGAAGCCGATATTGATATTTTTTTAAAAATCGATGTATCGATATTTTATTCAACTTTCGACATCCCTACTACTAAAGTGGCTGAAGCGTGCGACAGCGGCCGACTAAGGTAAGGGAGAGAGGGCTGGGGAATCGCGCGAGTGACGTGTGGCGGCGTTTTGTATCGGCGCATTAAGTGGCCGGTGCGGGCCACAAGAAGCGAGCAACGACAATTTGTAGCGTGTGGCGGCCACCGGCGTACCGTGTGTGGCGAGTCCATATAAAATGTATGAAAACTACAAGAAATATGCCGGTGGCGGCGTTTCGTGATTGTGGTCGGTGGCCCGTGTGCGGCGACACTTAGACTTGACAACCGGAGGCTGCCCAAAGGTTTTGAGGAAACCTGGCCAGATGGAATCCATCCAAGCTTTGCATGTTGTATTATATGAGGAGCTGGCGAACAAAACGGTATGGTAGGTAGGTACGCGTGGAGTTAGTTAAAAATTAAGGTTCACTGCTCGTTCTCCGTAGGTGATAGCGTGATAATATGTAGCCTATATGTTGAAAATATATTACTAAAAGGAGTCCCTTTAGGCAAGGTTCCGAAGATACTGGCAGCGTTCCCCCTTTGAATAGCTAGACTAATTCGTTGTCCGAGGAGCTGGCAAGATCTTCGGTCTCCAGTGAATTGTATTTATTTCATGCATGTCATTTTTTCTATACTTAGTCTAAAAACATTTGTTTTCCAAAAATTCACGGGCCGTATAGTAACGTTTGTCTACTAAACAAAAAATATTGTAATTTGTTTTTGAATATATTGTTCACGGTCATTTCTCGCTCACTTTCAAGTGACTTAAATAAAACTAAAGAAAACTATTACTGGAATAAAATCCACTCTGTTCAGGTCATCAGATAGTCCGTATCTATATATATATGAAACTCAAAGGTGACTGACTGACTGACATAGTGATCTATCAACGCACAGCCCAAACCACTGGACGGATCGGGCTGAAATTTGGCATGCAGGTAGATGTTATGACGTAAGCATCCGCTAAGAAAGGATTTTGATCAATTCTACCCCCAAGGGGATAAAATAGGGAATGAAAGTTTGTATGAAACTTTGTCAATTTTAAACCGATCGGGCTGAGACTTTGCAATGTGTATAATACAAGCCTGAGAACAAAAACTGTAGTCTACCCTTCAGCTCTACACCGAAACGAAGCGAGGGAGGGCGGATTGTGGAAGGCGCAGATTCGAATCCCGTTTGACGAAAGATGATTTGTTTATAGTAAAAAAATCTTCCTATTTATATATTTAATAGTTAAATGCTCAAAATAATAATTTAATAAGCTCGCAATAAGTCAATTTAAATTAAATGTAATGCTTTGACAGTTTTGATAGCATGTGTAGCTGTGCACAGACCTTTATCGGTATGGCGGCTTTGTTAAGACTCATTTACACGATGCAATTTTCTTGTACATACAAGAAAAATAATTGAATATAATAAATAAGGCGAAGTTGATTGATCTTTAAAAATTGTAAGGAACTGCTTACACGCGGACATAGTAAAAAGGTTGCATACAATTATTGAACGCAAGTTTTAACATGAAAGAATTGCAAATGCTTGTTGTTTACACCAAAATTATGTAAGGGCGATTATTGCTTTCAAGTTTTGATATGTCTAAACACAGGCTTGTACATATATGCGTGTACTAATTATTAGAGAGTTGCTCCGAGAATTTCACGTGCGATGGCGAATTTTTTATTCACGTATGAATAGAAGTGCAATTATTGTATGTGCCGTTTACATCCAGAAAAGTTTAGGAACAAAACTTGCATAACAGATCAAGAATGTGATGATAAATAGACTTTTATTTCATACACAAGATCCATTCCTACAATTCACAAATTATTTCAAAAATTACAATTTATAATGATATGAAAATTATATACTAGTGGCCCGCTCTAGCTTCGCTTCGGTGTAGAGCTGTAGTGTAGGTAGACTATAGTTTTTGTTCACAGGCTTGTATTATACACAATGAATTTCTTCATAGAATTATTTTTCTTACCTTTTAAAGTTTCCCTAGACCTCCACAAAGATTTCAAGACCAAGATAAGATAAATCTGTTCAGTCGTTCTGGAGTTTTAGCGATACTAACGAACAGCAATTGATTTTTATATATATATAGATAGATAAACAGAAGTCAAATTATAACATTCCTTTGACAACCTCCGTGACCGAGTGGTTTGTACGCCGGGTTTCATGGTGTCGCTGACTCTAGAGGTCCCGGGTTCGAATCCCGGTGGTGGCAGATGTTTGTGTGATGAATACGAGCATTTGTACTCTGGTAATGGATGTTTAATATGTATTTCTATATAAACATACTTATATTTATGTACAGTATATGTATTCTATCCGTTACCCTAGTATCCCATAACACAAGCCTACAGTGCTTACTTTGGGGCTAGGCTAATTGGTGTGAGTGTTGGAAATATTATTATTATTATTTACAATTATAATATGTGCTGTTCAGACCATGCAAGTCATTTATTGCTTCAATTTAATTGTATGGTACAGGCAAGAAACTTGCATCGTGTAAATGGCCCTTTACTTGCGAGCTCATTGTTGGTGTGAATTTTTTACGCCAAGTCTTCGTCGTGAAATGTGAATAATATATTTTTGAGTGGCGATGCCATTAAATAGTGAAGGTTGTCGACCCGGCGACGTTGAACGGTGTGTTTTTTTTTTAATTTTTATTTCTTTTTCTGCGACAGATAAGTAGAATCTTCAATACATTTGTCGTTGACTGAATTTGGCGATTTTTTGTGAATGTGTCTGTGTGTGCGTGAGCTTATGGGTTGTATGTGGAAAGGATAAGTGCATTAACTTATATTAACAAATAAAAAATAATTCTGACGAAGCAGCCATAAATAAAGTTTCGTGCATTAACCCGTTAAAACTAGTTTTATTTAATGAGTGATGTGCGTGAAAACCTAAGAAACAAATAAATCAAATATCTGCAAATGAATTCGGCTATCCATTAATTGGGCAAGATATATGTTAAACGGATATCGACGTATCTCTGAAGTCATTTTTCAACTTGACGACTCAGAAAAAAACAGCCCTTGCTGAGTTTCTTGCCGGTTCTTCTCAGTACAAGGTCTCCCGCCGTAGTTTTGCGAACCGACGGCACAGCGGTGACACTCTGTACGTGAGAGTTCCAGCGTCAGTGACCTTGAGCAGGAGCGTGTATGCGCTAGGGTTGAACTTGGAATTTAGACTTGTGCCAGTGAATATTTATGCATAGTAAGTTATCAAATGTAAACTGATTTAAGGATACTGGGGTAAATAATGAAGGATAGGTTTGATTTTATAATCAATTTTCAATCTTTAATGTAGGTACTATAACAAATTGCTAACTTTTATATATTTTCTCCTTTTTCGATTCGTTTTATAATTCTTATTATTATCTAAATAATAATAAGATTGCGTAGCGTAGTCAGTCCGTGCGTGCAATGCGGTGAAACGCTATTATTTTACTATTTCGCTACTGACATCCCTTCGGTCTCGGCAGTCGGCGACTGCCCTCTCCACGCCCCCCCCCCCCCCCCTCCCCGCGCACCTCCAGACACCCACACATAGCCGCGGGCGATTTTACGAGCACACATGCTTAAGTGTCGCTTCTTTTCGCGTAGTGTATACAGGGTGGAAATTTTGAATGCCACCCCCAGGGGAAGTACTCTAAATACTGGAGGTAGATAATTTTACTCAAAGGAAACATTCCTTTATTTTTTAAAAGAAACACAACTGTCATTTATGTCATCAATCGATAGGGTGGGGGTGGCATTCAAAATTTCCACCCTGTATATTCTGTGCCGATGGCGTAGCTTCTTGACCTTCACAAGTACTTGTAACAGCCTAGACTGAATAAACGATATTGAATTGAATTGAATTAATATGTAGTACCACTCACCCGGTTTCTCTTCTTCCACGTCGAAATGCAGTTGACCCCTAGCCGCGATACCGAGGCGATAGTCGCAAGTGTCGCAACGTATGCTGAGATGCCAAACTCCGACCAATCCTGCATCGGAGACTGGTGGAGATGCAGGCATTACGGCTAGGCTGTGGGAAAACGTTTCATCATCAACCTATTAATGTCCCCACTGCTGGGGCAAAGGCTTTTCCTATGGATGGAATAGGGAGATTGGGCCATGACTAAGGCTGCCATCTCTAAAATGTGGCAACCAGGATAAGACGCGTGATAACCCCGGATTTTGAAGCCCAGAACCCGGACAGACCAAAAAAACAGTTAAAAATGTCACAAATCAACTTTTTATGTTGATCTAGGCAAAAGAGCTAGCGGTCTACCTCATAATAAGTGGTTACTGTTGCCCATGGACACTTGCAGCACCAAGGGCCACTCATGCGTTGCCGTAAATTTTTACCCCGCCCGGACGCTCCCCGGACGCCCCGTAAACTAGGACAAATCCGGGGAAACCCGGACGGATGGCAGCCCTAGCCATGACCCACCACGCGGGCCCAGTGCGGATTGGCGGGTGCTAACGACTGCAGATGCAGCCGGGGCCAACGGCTTAACGTGCCTTCCGAAGCACGGAGGAGTGAGAGATAGTAAATTTTTCGTCACCCATCTAATGACCGACCACTGCGAAAGTTATTTAACTTCAACGATCGTAGCCGAACGCGCTAACCACCTGCGCCATCGAGCTCCATTAGGAAGTTGGAACAAACCAAAACATATATAATAACTAGCTGACTCGGCGAACTTCGTACCGCCCAAAAGTAATAATTTGCAATAAATTAAAATTGCGACTATAATTTCAGCTTTAAACTATCCTATCTCTCAAGTTGGATCGAACTGCACATGGTGTGCGAATTTTAATATAATCGGTTCAGTGGTTTAGGAGTCCATTGAGGACAAACATTGTGACACGAGATTTATATATATTAAGATAATCTTGCTAAATTTCAATTAAACTAAAATTACATTTAAGCCAATACAATAATGTCGAATTTATAAATCTAGATTTTTACCAAAGACTGTTATTTAACTTTCACGTTGCAAAAGGATTTAGGAGTATAGTGCGATCTAATCTCTTCAATTTTTTGGCTTCAATTTTCAATCTTAACGGCGCGGTTGCGAAATTTGCGCAAAAATGAAACACACATGTATACATATATACACACAAACACACACACATACACACATACACACACACACATATACAATAGCGCGCGCGCATTGCACACATCTCGCCCTTGTTTGGTAGAGGGTTTTCTAAACTATTATGCTATAACTAAAAAATGAAAATCCGTAATTGGCATTAAGATAAACTATATTGTAAAACCTGTATTATATTAAGAAAATGCTGTGGATTTTGGTCTAGAATAAAATAAATAAATAAAAATAGCAACAGCGCAATGTACGAAATTAAGGATGACGACGGTATGTCACTAAATCCTGTGCATAGTTGTGTTCGCTGCTAACTTCACAATAAAGCCATAAAGTTTGAACAGCCTACTTTGCTACGCCATACCTCATTGGATACATTTGTAACTTAAATTCTCTCTCCACACACACACGCACGCACACACACACACACACACACACACACACACACACACACACACACACACACACACACACACACACACACACACACACACACACACACACACACACACACACACATTTTTTTTTTCATAACTAAACTCCTCGACATTATTTAAAACAAGTCGCATGTCCAAGCGTGGGGGTCAGAGGCCTATAGCACAGGCAGGAATCTGCCTATATTATTTGCCTTATCCCACAATTTCTGTTTGAGATATTTAATTTTTTAGCTGTATTCCTGAACATACACAAATTGTGGAGAAGAAAATATACGGTTTTTATTATTATTTGTAACTTACTCGTCACCAGTCTTGGCTCCAGGGAAGACCAGAAGAACGTCTCTTGGATTCAGTCCGATGGTTTTGGATGCTGGAGAGAAGGCGGCCACCGATGTTTTGTTGTAGAGGTCGATTTGTGGCGCTGGATGGTAGAAATTTAATCTTTATCATCAAATACACATACATTTATTTTGGCCGGACATGCAATCAAAAATCCTAACTACGCCCGGCTTTGTCCCGGACGCCTGGCAACGCTACCAGTAAATGATAGACAACCACTTAAAATTTAACGGGTGAATAAGAGCAAGGCCCTTCTTATGGCCAAGGGGGGGGGGGGAGAGGGACGGAGAGAACTACGCTCTCCCTCCCACTCCTGTGAGAGCCGCGGGTCTGCCCTGGGGGGGGACAAGCCTGCATTGCACAAGCTCTCTTGATGCTGGTGCCCCTGATACTCCGGGGCACCTTCATCGGGGTGGGTCCGTTCGCGGACAATCACCTTGCGGGTGCGCGGAGGAGTATTGTCTGGTTTTTAGTGGCCCTGTTCAGGGCGTTAGGTAGGGCCCTGCTCATTTCACCCGGCCTAAGGGCTGGCTGAAATGAGCAGGGAAGAGTCCCACATACCTTCTCGCTCCCCCGATGGTTGAAGGATGCGTAAAGCATTTCCCAGACAAAAAAAAAAAAAAAACGGGTGCATAAGAGCAAACTAAAATGACTACTTAAATGTGACTGTGACTTCATGAGTTATCTAATATTGAAGTCATTTTTCACCACTCCGTATATAATACGGGGAGAAAAAAACAGCCCTTACTGAGTTTCTTGCCGGATGATGTAGCTTCTCGACGTTCATGAGTGCTTGTAACAGCCTAGACTGAATAAACGATATTGAATTTTTGAATGACTTATCTTGAATAGCTATCCACACTGATTGATTGACACATTGTTAGTATGTACGTCTTCGGTGTTAGGTGATTGTCTAATTGTCTGGCTCGGGCTTTTTTAACAGTAAGCAAAAACCACGGTGATGTCAGCAAAATCTCTCGAGATTACCGCCGCAGCTAATTGTGTGTAGCTGTCGCTTGTCAGTCAATTGCCCATCGATTTTTCCCCATTTAAAGAAGTTGTCTAATCATTTGTGTATATTCTTGTTTAAGATAACACTCATGCTGACTATATTTCAACCTCCATGCTTAAAAGATTTGGTGTTTAAGTGTCGCCGCACACGGGCCACCGACCACAACCACAAAACGTCGCCACCGGCATATTTCTTGTAGTTTTCATACATTTTATGTGGACTCGCCACACACGGTACGCAGCCCGCGCCGGTGGCCGCCACACGCTATAAGTCGTCGTTGCTCGCTTCTTGTGGCCCGCACCGACCACTTAATGCGCCGATACAAAACGCCGCCACACGTCACTCGCGCGATTTCCCTCCCCTCTCTCCCTTACCTTAGTCGACCGCTGTCGCGCGCTTCAGCCACTTTAGTAGCCGCTTCTAGCTTCTCGGCGGCGTTTATGGCTGTGGCATGTGGCCCGTGTGCGGCGACACTAAGAGGCTTATGCGATTTTTTATTATCCTTCGATCGGTGTGTTTATTTCTACCAATGATTCTCTATAGGTTCTGGGCAACATCTTATTAGTATACCAGCATTTGACAGGGCTATTCGTTGTTGTTAATGGCAAATTTGCCAGCAAAATATCCTTATCCTGCTCTATAAGGGACGAAACGGATACACTCCTGTCAATGTCATGATCAAATAGGTTGAGCACAACGCAGAACATGACCTTCTTCTACGTTATGCTAAAGGTTAGATTCCGTCAGATTCTCGGACGGGAATTAATTTGTGTGATGAACAGCTTATTTGTATAGTAGCAGTTCACTTGGCTACTGGTTTTTTTAAATGTGTATGCTGTTGGTCGCATATACAAGTAACATTTACAGCGTCACCCGGTTTGGAGACGGCGAGAACCTAAGGGGACCTCAAGCCGAGAATAGGCGAGTGCCTCTAGAGGTATTCCAGGCGGATGGCATCTGCCCACGGGGGGAGTCTCCTCTCCGTCTGGAGCCTCCAGACCACTCGAACCTGAGGGGGTCGGCTCAACTAGAGGGCGTTGGAACTCGGCACTAGTTAGCCGTTGTCGTTGGGGGCGGGGAAAAACGCCCAGCTACGTACCTGTACCTGGTATAGCGTGTCGTGTGTAGACCGGGTCTTCGCACTCTTATCCTACGGGTGCGGTGTCTGCCTAATGCTAAGCTTGTGTGCAAGTATGCTAGCTGTGTAGTGTTGGTGTTTATGGCCTGTGTGGGAGGAATCGGAGATGCGTTGGCGCGGGTGATTTCGTCGACGGGGTACTAAGACATGCCTAGGCAGACGGAATCGGATGAACTTTGAATGGAGGCCGGGAGGGTGGACGTATGATGGCTTTAACTACTTAGGGGTTCGAATGATGCGCGGCCTAATTGAAGTAACGTCTCGAGGCGTCCTTCATAAACTTCGCTATGGAATCTTACTTGGGATGGGCTACTTGTGTTTGCTATTTGAGGCCTTGAGAACAATTGTGGCCTAACACATGTTTTACAATATTGAGTTTATGATTTTTTCCAGTTCAAATTGATCACATGAAACAATAAATATATTGAATTGAATTGAATTGAATTGATCATTTTGATAGAACCAGAGTGGTCTAAAAGTGATATAGCAAATATTCACTAGATGGCAGTATAATTACTATTACGGTTTTTAGTCTGATCTAAATTTTAGGAGCCATACTGGCCTAAGTAAGATTTAATTTAATTGTATTAAGCCTCATGGCCTCATTTGTAAACACAAATGCCTGTTGCCCTTTTCATTCCTTATAAAGCATGATAAGGATAGGCTGTTTTCAAATTTACAATTACGGATAAGAAATGTTAATTCTTATTTGAGATTTCATCTGTACTTTCTATTTTAGAAATACAAAGACGGACTAAGGTATTAAAGCCCGGTAAAGCCTCTCAGTGACCCAACCCCAGACCCCTCTTTCCCAGTGGGCACTTTGGTCAAGTGCCCAGGGCCCCGCGATCGATAGGGCCCCCCTCAGATCAAATACAAAGTCCCTAGTTCCTGTTAGATCACCAAACGATAACCAATATTTATTACCAAAAAACTTAATTCGATGAAATCGATCCTAAATGACTGACATTTTTACATAAGCGAAGCTATTCTACTCTCGCCCAAAAATTAGGCTTTCCGACTTCAGCATGCTTAGATAAATTATGGTATACTAAGCACATCAACATTTTAAAGAAAAATCATCAGTAGTACACTCGTCAGTATGACTCGCTCCATTTCAAGTCATAATCCACATCAAAGTAATAGGGGCCCCATTATCCTAATATGCCCAGGGCCTCCAATAGGTTTAAGACGGCCCTGCCCAACCCTCATTAAAGCTGTAGCTTAACCCAAAGCTTTGGCCAACATGTGAATGCGCTGCCTCACATCTCTGTTACGTCACAAAAATCCGATCATCATCATCATCAGCCTATTAATGTCCCCACTGCTGGGGCACAGGCTTCCCTATGGATGGAATAGGGAGATTAGGCCATGACCCACCACGCGGGCCCAGTGCGGGTTGGTGGGTGCTAACGACTGCAGATGCAGCCGGGACCAACGGCTTAACGTGCCTTCCGAAACACGGAGGAGCTCGAGATAGTAAATTATGGTCACCCATCCAATGACCGACCACTGCGAAAGTTGCTTAAATTCAACGATCGCTGCGGAACGCGCTAACCACTTGCGCCATCGAGCTCCTCGAAATGGAAAATTCGATCGCGTCATTGTAATTAAGGTAAAATTACATCCGATTGTTGTGCTGTCGGAAAATGCGTTTTAAAATTATGTATTTTATGACGGGTAAATTGTTGCGAATGAATGTTGTCACAAGTCATTACCAATGCGATTGTTGGTCTAATTGAAGGTCAATGTTGACACGCTACCTTTGTGTAACTCTATTACCACGGTTAAGGACTTGTCGGGAATGTACTAAGTGTTAGGTGAGGTGTCGTGTGAGGCGGGTCGTTACGTTCCCTAAAAAATGGTTGAGCGAAGCGATGGCTGGTTCATGCGTCATGCTCGTGAACGGGTGCTGCCAGCGGAGATGAGTCTGCTCTTGCTACATTGGGTACTATTAATCGTTGTATTTAACTTTAATGGTACATTTGTTTTTATGCCGAAACAGTGGGACACGGCATTCCTAAACTTTTTTTTCATTTTTAAATCTGTTTTTTATATTTTTTATTTTTTAGTCATAATTGTTTTGTCATTTACATTTGTAATGGAAAGTGACTTCATGGGTTATCTCATATTGAACTCATTTTTCAAATTGACGAGTCTGTATATAATACAGGGAGAAAAAAACAGCCCTTGCTGAGTTTCTTGCCGGTTCTTCTCAGTACAAGGTCTCCCGCCGTAGATTTGCGAACCGATGGCGTAGCTTTTCGACATTCACAAGTGCTTGTAACAGCCTAGACTGAATAAATGATATTGAATTTTGAATTTTTTTTTTTAGGTTGGATGTTCAAATTTTATCGATAAAGGAGACCCGGCACTTTTCATAGAAAAAATGCTAAACTTGTATACAGTTGAATTTGGTCTCAAAATAAAGCCAAAATTATTTGCTACATAAAACTACTTTTGCCTTATTTTTAGTGAATCGTGGATAGAAGTTATTTAATGATTAATATTTTTTGATATAGAAACCCTTTTGATGACAAACCTACGTATTTGACATTGACAGCTAGCTGCTGATGACAAATATTGCCAGACTACGTTACCCAATTATGAAACACAGATAAAAAAATTAAAAAAGTATACAACTTTGGCACAAAATGCCGGGTGTCCTTTTAAGGCAATCTGACCCTCAGTAGTGATGTAACGAATGTAATTTTTTGAACATTCGCGAATGCGAATATTTAGTTTTGGCGCCAATTGTCTATGGCACGGTGGCAGTCTCGTTCGAACTGCCGAGTTGATATATACTCATCCGATTGAAGTGTCATTTTCGTAAACAAAACAAGTGAATTTTGAAGGAAAGGAAGAACTACAACTGCTTCAAATTGTTTTTATTCTAATAAACATATTCGCAAAACATTCGCAGAGATTTTGCGAATGCGAATATTCAAAAATATGCGAATATTCGCGAATACGAATGCGGATGCGAATATTCGTTACATCACTACCCTCTAGCATGAGTACCGCGATATGATATAAAGCTCATTTTCATCACGCTCAATTGTCAAATCAATATGGAGTTTGACTTTGACCCGCGATGAAAAACATGATATATTGCAAATCGTGGTACTCATGCTACGGGGACAGGACTTTTTGAAGTGAAACTTCTTTACGCACGCTTGACTTGGGGAGTAAGCTGGCGAACGCGTTACGCGTTACGAAAAGTGTGATCGGGCGAGGCGAAAGGGAGTTGAGTGGGGGATATAAGCAAGAGAAAGCAGTGCGCGCGCACATTTGCTTCCTCTCTTTCTCTTATAGCTAATAAATTAAATTCAAGAGGCAAATGTTTGTATAATGAATACGAGTAATTCTACCTTATTAAAATAGTGTTTAAACTTAAGACTCGTTCTTGACGACCTCCGTGACCGAGTGGTTTGTACGCCGGGTTTCATGGTGTCGCCGGCTCGAGATGTCCCGGGTTCGAATCCCGGTGGGGGCAGATGTTTGTGGGATTAATACGAGCATTTGTGCTCCAGTCATGGATGTTTAATATGTATTCTTTGCGTTACCCTAGCATAACACAAGCCTTGCAGTGCTTACTTTGGGGCTAGGCTAATTGGTGTGAGTGTTGGAAAAATATTCATTATTATTATTAAAACTACATAACGTATTAAAATGAGACAAAGGTATAGAAAAGAAGCTCCAAAGAGGTTCAACCGAAAAAAAAGAATGTATGGAGGCGTGCGGTAAAATGTTTTACCGCACGCTCCGTTGTATGATCTCGTAATTTTGAACTTTGGAACAATGTATGCAACCTCCGTAAATGCATTTTCCTAGTAAGTACTTTTAAATCCTTTTTTTTGAGTGTGTATGCTGTTGGTCGCAGATGACCTTTACAGCGTCACCGGGTTTGGGGACGGCGAGATCCTAAGGGGACCTCAAGCCGAGAATTGGCGAGTGCCTCTAGAGGTATTCCAGGCGGATGGCATCTGCCCACGGGGGGAGTGTCCTCTCCGTCTGGAGCCTCTAGACCACTCGAACCTGAGGGGGCTATAGATTCTCACTTACCATCGTTGGGTGGGTAAAGCACAGCATGCTCAACAGCTCCCTCTATGTATATCTTGAGCGCTGTCACTCCGTTCTCTATGGGCACACCCAGAGATATAGCCTCGCCGCCTCCACGGCGTACGAGTAGCGTCTGAAACATCGATTCCAGTTAGTAGTTCCAGTGGGTTGGCGGTAGATGGCGTGCTTGTAAATTATTTGTCAACTAGCTGTACCTCGCGGTTTATTAGGGATATTTTCCCGCAGTAAAACGTAGCCTATGTGTTAATCCAAGGTGTCAGCGAAGTCTAATTTTATTAAAATCGCTCCAGACGTTTAGACGTGAAGAAGTAACAAACATACACACTCACACACTTTCGCCTTTATAATATCAGTATGATAAGCGCTATCGCGCTTTATGTCCTCGCTTCGCTTCGGTGTAGAGCTGAAGTGTAGACTACAGTTTTTGTTCTCAGGCTTGTATTATACACAATGACATTCATCTATGATTCTTTATTTTAACCCCTTGGGGGTAGAATTGATCAAAATCCTTTCTTAGCGGATGCCTACGTCATAACATCTACCTGCATGCCAAATTTCAGCCCGGTCCATCCAGTGGTTTGGGCTGTGCGTTGATAGATCACTATGTATATATATAGATGCACATCTCTAATGCCAATGAAGAACAATAATTATTTCTTTCAAATGTAGAACTAATTTCGATTTTGGAATATGAAACTTCATCAACGCACAAACCTCAAAACGACCATCATAGCGTGCTGCTACTATCATGTCATTTATATTAAAACTTGCTGTCCCAGTCAACTTCGTACCACCATAAAAAATAGGGGTTGGTGGTAGCAGGGTGAAAATTTAGGGTTGTATGTATATTTCAAGATAAAAAATAAAAACAAAAAATTTTGAACAAAAAAAATATGTATTAAGGGTTACCCTTAACATTTAGAGGGATGAAAAATAGATATTGTCCGATTCATATATAAAATTTCACGAAAATCGGTCTAGCCGTTTCGGAGTAGTTCAATTACGCACACTGTGACACGAGAATTTTATATATTTAAAATACTCGTATATATAAATGTCATTTAATTTGATGAAAATTTGCATATTCATCTATAGTATAAAAAATATCATTCTAATACCTCGAATCTCTCGTGGTCCACTTCAGGGTTTAGCCTCCCTCGTCTCGCCTGCATGTTATGCACTTCTTCCCAATCCTGGAGATCGGGTTCCGAAGCCAGGTTGCTGGCGTCCATATCCTGGAATGAACGCTTTTATTAGAATAGAGCTATTCCTAAAACTGTCATGTTGGCAAAACTGTACTTCCAGGGCCCAAGCGGTGATACATGTTTTTTTTTTGTACAAAAGGTCTCTTTTAATAGTTTGGCAGTATAGCTTAGTCTTAGAGGAGCTCGATGGCGCAAGTGGTTAGCGCGTTCGGCTGCGATCGTTGAAGTTAAGCAACTTTCGCAGTGGTCGGTCATTGGATGGGTGACCAAAAATTTACTATCTCATGTTCCTCCGTGCTTCGGAAGGCACGTTAAGCCGTTGGCCCCGGCTGCATCTGCAGTCGTTAACACCCGCCAATCCGCACTGGGCCCGCGTGGTAGGTCACGGCCCAATCTCCCTATTCCATCCATAGGGAAGGTCTGTGCCCCAGCAGTGGGGACATTAATAGGCTGATGATGATGATAGCTTAGTCTTACCTTCGCCTGTCCCAATAGACTACTCCTGCTCTTTTAATAGTGTTCTTTGGTCATAACACTAATCTAACCTAGTGTGAAGTGTCACCGCTTGGGCCCTGGAAGTACAGTTTAACCCACGTTTTACCTTCAGTTCGATAAAAAAAAGATGTAATATTTATTTATTTTATTTATTTTTTGCCAACACACACCAATTAGCCTAGCCCCAAAGTAAACACTATAAGGCTTGTGTTATGGGATACTAGGGTAACGGATAGAATACATATACTGTACATATATAATTATGTATATTTATATAGAGATACATATTAAACATCCATGACTGGAGTATAAATGCTCGTATTCATCACACAAACATCTGCCCCCACCGGGATTCGAACCGGGACCTCTCGAGTCGGCGACACTATGAAACCCGGCGCGTACAAACCACTCGGCCACGGAGGTCGTCATAAATAAAGTCGTCAATAATATTGTAAGAAAGAAATAATTATCCAAAATTTAATTTTTTTATAATGATTTTTAAATAGATGGTTACAAGTTACAAAATGCATAAAGTACCTAACATGAACCCTGTCAGGCAATATAGATAAACATTACAAAAGAGAATTTAACAAATAAACCATTATCTATATGAAGAACCTAATTTGTGTTAAACAACTTTATTTCTCAAAGCATGCATAAATGTCATCAATGATTTCATTAATTTTATAACTTACTCAATTGATCTTATTTACAGTAGTAGTTTAATTTTGTAATTATTATTATGGAAATTCGTTTATAAAATTAAATTTGACAATAATTAAAATTAATAAATATGTCAATAAAAATAAAATAATATTTCAATAAACATGATTATAATAATCTAGGTTTGTATTTTAAAGATCTCTTCTCTAAAGGAGAATGGCGGGGTACTATGGGAGTTTTGTACAGGTATACAACTTTCATATTTGGCAACTAGTGACCCGCCCTCGCTTCGCTTCGGTGTAGAGCTGTAGTGTAAACTATAGTTTTTGTTCTCAGGCTTGTGCTATAAACAATGACTTTATTTATATAATTACACGTGTTATTGTGAGTCAACCATATAAGATAGACATATGCTGTTGCGGCATATTTTTTAGACAATTTTATGTAGAATATTTCTGTCATACATGATTTCTATGTAACTTTACCCATTAAGGCTGCACACGCGACGGAAGCTTAAAAAATGGAGTAACTTCTCCCGTTTTCCCAACATTTCCCTTCACTACTCTGCTGCTATTGATTGTAGCGTGATGAAAAGTATACTATAACCTTCCCAGGAGTATGAAGAATAATTGTACCAAGTTTCGTTAAAATCCGTCGAGTAGTTTTTGTTTCTATAAGGAACATACACACAGACAGACAGACAGACAAAAATTTTACTGATTGCATTTTTGGCAATTGTTATTTTGAAAATATATTTCATGTACAGAATTGACCTCTCTACAGATTTATTATAAGTATAGATAGATGAGATTTACACATTTGGTAGATTATAAATTAAAAAAACTTTGACAATAAGGGGTTGTACGTCAGTACGCGTTCCCCGTTCGATAAGAAAAGACAATAAAATAGTATTTCACAATTTCACAACGATGCTCTGGTCCCAATGACTGAACCAAACTAAACAAAAAAGCAACTTTTAAATATCTCAAGATATTTTATGATAGTTAAAACGAGATTAAAGTATATAAATGTTAATTATAGGTATTTTCTCTTTGGTTTGATTGTAATATGACGTTTATAAAACTGAATTTCACATTATAAAAACAGAAATTTTCATTCGCGCCTTTTTTTCTAAATGGCTTCACAGGGCTTGTGCATTTAGCCAATGTCAAGTGTTAAAATGTTTACAAATTCTATAGCACTCGTGGTCAAAGTAATAAATCAAGTCAAATTAAGTAGCAGTCAAGTTAATGCCCCTTTCCCTATGTTTCAGTAAATGTGTGGGGATTTACTGGAACCTCCCCGTGGATTTCTTGAGGGAACGTCGAAAGACACTTTCCGCTATTTTGTTTCACTTGCCAACACTTGTGCATGTTCCCGAACACTTAGTGGTTAATAATCCACCATTATTAGACACTAACATCCGCCAAAACACAATTTTTAACAAGAAAAACAAAACTGCTAAAGTGACGCTTCCGATCCCGCTAAAAGTCCTTTTTTAAATGTTTAATAGTTTTTACTGATTTTTTGTTATATATTTCATAAGAAAGGAAGGCAAAGGACATTTAGTCTATACAGCTTAATCTTCAGAAGTATTTTCTTTAAAATAATATTTCATATAAATAAACACTGACAAAAACAATATTTTTCATAATGATCAGCATATAAATATATTCACAAATCAAGTTATTGTATATTATACTAAGGTAATCTATAGGACTTAATTTTTTGCGAGATGTTTGAGCTGCAAAATTGCATCTCTAAATACACACATCAAAAGTGTCTAGGGATCAAGCATTTTTATGCGGATTTCTTGAGATTGAGATGTGGCTTTGTAATAAATTTATGATTTTATAAATTTATATGGATCCTTTTTGGTGCATTTCATAATTTGAATCAGGAACTGTGAATCAAATTCGAGTAAAAGATGAAAATCAGCTGTCAATATTTTCCCTATAAAAACATACAACGCATTGAAGACATTATTAGTGCTACTGTTTCCCTACTACTGATTAAAACCAACGTTATTATGGAGCGGCGACGTCATTTAAGCAGGGAAGAAATGCTCAGAGCCGTGGGAATGATAGAAGCTGGTTCCCGGCAACGTACTGTGGCTTTAGCTCTGAATACAAGTCAGAGTGTTATCAGTCGACTTTGGACACGATACCGAAGCACTGGTACCGTGGCTGAGCGCCATGGAGGACGGTATCGCTGCACCACACGGAGACAAGACCGATACATTCAAATCTTAACTCGAAGAGCTCCAACAATAACCGCCATGATGTTAGCCGTGAGGCTTCATCACTCTTCAGGGAACTTAATTAGCGACCAAACAGTCAGAAACCGCTTGCATGAAGTGAACCTTCATTCCCGAAGACCGCTACGGGTACCACCTATAGCAATGCACAATCGTAGGATTCGATATCAATGGGCTCTTGAACACAGAAATTGGGCAGAAGAATAATGGCGTTTCGTGTGCTTTTCTGATGAGTCTCGTTTTGGTATGAGACCGGATACAAGACGTATACGACACTGGAGAACCCCTGGACGCCAACAGCGATTAAAATCCTGCCAGGAAGTCCATCCTTATAGTGGTGGAACCATCATGGTATGGGCGGGTATTTAGATCGGCGGAAGAACTGAGTTGATTTGGATCAGAGGCAACCTCAACGCTCAAATTTATGCTGAGACGATTGTATCAGACGTCATCGTTCCTCTACAAGTGCAAATCGGTCCCTTATTTCAGTTAATGCATGATAATGCACGACCGCACACCGCAAGAGTTGTAAGACAGACTCTCGCCGCAGCTAACATCAATGTCCTGCCCTGGCCTGCTCAGTCGCCAGACTTGAACCCGATTGAGCATGCATGGGATATGCTACAGAGAAGAGCTCTGCCGAATATGGAGGGTATCCAGTCGCAAGAAGACCTTTTTTTGTTGTTGCAACGAACATGGGCGGCCATTCCACAGCGTGATTTGGATGAACTCATTTTGAGTATGCCAAACCGATGTTCTTGTGTTGTTAGTGTTCGCGGTAGAAATACGGATTATTAATTGTTTAAGTTACCCAATAAAATTTTAGAGAAAACTGTTATTTCAGTCTTTTTTTCGAACTTTTGTGTTAGTGGTTCAAATGTCAAAAATCCCTTTATTAGGAAAATGGCAAATTTCTTTATTAATGCAAAGGTGACTTGGTTTATCGTTACTGTGACAAACGAAAACACTTTATTTGATGAATCCTTAAAGAAAATTTTAATTAATATCAATCAGGAGAAAAGTTATTGCAAAAATATATGTTGATCCCTAGACACTTTTGATGTGTGTACTTTAAGTACTGAGAATAATAACTAAATTACAGTAAATTACCATTACTTGTAGAGAATACGGTAGCACCTCCCCTTCGGTGTGAGTGGATACGTTTCTCAGCTCGTGGAGAGCATCTTCCGAGTCTGCCGATGGATGGTTGGGGTCCGTCCAAATCGTGTATACCTGTAATAGATTTTTTGTTAAAAAGAAAATAAAAAAAGCACAGAGTTTCGTACCATTATGCTACAAACTTCTTATAGGTTTTCCTGTAATCTACAAGCAGAGAGAGCTACATTACATATTATTTCCAAATTTTAGACGCAGAAGTATCAGGTCAATTTTCATTTATTTCTTTAAATAATTTTTAAACTATTTACTAGGATATGTGATATTAAATGAAGGGATACAACACGGTACACTTAGCTGAATTTTATTTTTTACTAGTTGTGTCCCGCGGGTAATACCGCGTAACACAGTAAACAAAATGAATGAAAATAGGAATGCTCTGCCCGCCCGAGTGAGGATGGCTAGTGAGGCAGGTAGAACTGCTGTATCACCTAACTTCGCGTCTGGACTTCACCTTCACTTAACATCAGGTGGGGTGGAGTCATTTGTCGGAACTATCTATAAAAAAAAAAAACTAACGCGGTGTCAGCTAACTCCATACCAAATTTTATTAAAATCGCTCCAGCCATTTAGACGTGACGAAGTAACAAACATACACACTCACAAACTTTCGCCTTTATAATATTAGTGTGATTTTCTAATTCATCCTCTAAAAGTATTCGGTTTTTATTTATTTACTTTATTCGTTCGTGTTTGGGTGACAGACAAACAACTATGTTACCAAATTACAACTTGGTCGTTCCAGTTAATTTCTAACACATTGACTGTGACAGTCAGTCAGACAAACGAGTGATCCTATAAAGTTTCTGTTTTTTTTACTTTTGACGTACGGAACCCTAGAAATATCATGCTATCGGCTCTTGGTAGTAAAATTAATCTACAAATACGTACATGGCATGCAAAGAGTTGGCTCAGAATCGAAGCTTCAGCCATAGACCTAGATCTAAGGCTGCAGCAGACAGAATACCTTTGCTAGGTTGGCCCAAGAACAAAGCTGTTTTTTTTTTAATGCTTAGTAGGCAAGGCGTTTGACCACAATCTCGCCTGATGGAAAGCGATGATGAAGCCTAGGATGGTACACGCCTGCCTAGAAGATGCCTGTTCACTCTGGCTTTGAAGATGTCCAGATTATATTGGTCCGGGAAAACAGACCTCACATTCACATGCGGGAATTCCGTTATTAGAACATAAGTTAGTATGGAAGGACTTAGCGTCATATTATATATGTCTATTGTTTTACGACGGCAACTATTACGTCTAATGATGGACATCAAAATGTCGATATTATATCGAAGTATTAAATTTATCGATAACAATAAAGTAGACATCACAGAAACTGACATTTACTAGGGTACATTTTATACAAATCTTGCCTAAACATGGTACTTTAAGAGTGCCTAACTTTTTTTTTAGTACAACCGTACATTTTTTTTATAGATAGGTCCGACAAATGACTCCACCCCACCTGATGTTAAGTCGCGAAAATAGCTGGTACAGCAGTTTTACCTGCCACACCAGCCATCCTCACCCTGCCTGCCTTTTTTTTTATACGCAGACAAAAAATACTGTTTACAGACGACGGCGCCTTTAAGAGGCACACCGCTGAATGGACCTCACACCTGGCTCCCGCAAGCCTTACAAGCCCCAGCCGGGCTACCCACTGAGGACCCCGTAACTCTTACGAGCGCTTTACGGCATAATATACGCTAAAAAACCCTGCGAATACCCTCTAAGCTGCTTAGCACGAAACCGCGGGATCCCCGTTTAGGGATTCTTCTGCGTCTTCGCACCTAGCAGCCTCCCGGCCTAGCCGGGGCTCCACGGCAGGGGTCTCCCGGGGTATCGCGGGGACCCCGCAGACGTGCGCGGGTAGGCCCGCGCGTGGAGGCTGAGCACGCGGCCTAGTGCCCACCGTACCGCCCCCCGTCCGCTGCGGAGGGCTACTTGAACGTGCCCGTGTAGCTCCCTCCGCCGCCCCCCTCTTTGCAGGACCGAAGTACAAGGGGGGCCTCACCCTGCCGGCCTTCATCATGTTCAACTCACCTTCAATCTCTTTTCCACCAAAGCTCTCAGAGCCAAGGGTAGTCTTTGAGGGTCAGCAGCCCCTCTGTCTGTCAGCACGAATAGTGCACTGTCATATGGCACCAGTTTAGCTGCTGACGCGAGAGCTCTCATAGTGCTGTCGCCGGCGTCAGCGTTCACACCCTGTGGACAAGATGGTTTAATGTTTATTTATTTACTAGTGGCCCGCCCTCGCTTCGCTTCGGGGTAGAATTGATCAAAATCTTTTCTTAGCGGATGCCTACGTCATAACATCTACCTGCATGCCAAATTTCAGCCCGATCCGTCCAGTGGTTTGGGCTGTGCGTTGATAGATCACTATTTCAGTCAGTCAGTCACCTTTGAGTTTTGTATATATAGATTTACTCTTTAATGCCTTTACATTGCATATGGCGGTCTTAATGCCAGCATGGCGTTCTCTACCAGTCAACCGGATAGAGCGTGCAGAGTCAATAAAACGGCAGATAATCATAGAAATGAGCAAAGAGTTTTATCATTCTCTTATTTTAGAAGGTACAGGGGAGCGGACACATATTTTACCACTTTGGAAGTGTCTCTGATGCAAACTATTTAGTTTAGAACAAAATCATATTAGAAACTTCAATATCACTTTTGAGGACCCATCCATAGCTACCTCACACTTGTGAGTTTAATGAAAAAAAAATGAGATTCAGTTCGAAGTATGGGGACCCCCCAAAATTTCTTGTTACTTTTTCTATTTTTATGTGAAAATCTTAATGCGGTTCACAGAATACAATTACTTACCAAGTTTTAACAGTATAGTTTTTATCGTTTCGGAAAAAGTGGACGGACAGACAGACATACATGACGAATCCATAAAGGTTCCGGTTTTTGCCATTTCGCTACGGAACCCTAGAAACGAAAGAAGCGCCGTGTCCGCGCCATCTTTTCTTTGTTTTGCGACGCCACGCTTCTATATGTTTTGCATGAAAAGGACGCGGAAGAGACATATGTCCGCGCCACGTCTGCGTCCTACGTCTTTTCTGTGTCCCGTCCGCGCCTTAGTGTCGCCGCGCACGGGCCACCGACCACAACCACAAAACGCCGCCACCGGCACATTTCTTGTAGTTTTCATACATTTTATATGGACTCGCCACACACGGTACGCCCGGTGGCCGCCACACGCTACAAATGGTCGTTGCTCGCTTCTTCTGGCCCGCACCGGCCACTTAATGCGCCGATGCAAAACGCCGCCACACGTCACTCGCGCGATTCCCCACCCTTCTCTCCCGTGCCTTAGTCGGCCGCTGTCGCGCGCTTCAGCCACTTTAGTAGCCGCTTCTAGCTTCGGCGGCGTTTGTGGCTGTGGCGTTAGGGTCCCGTGTGCGGCGACACTTTGTGTGCTCTTGTAAACTTGTTTGCCTGTCACCCTATTTTGCCATAAATCTTAATCAGATATAGAACTGGAGACAAGGGCGGATCCAGGGGGGGGGTCATGGGGGTCATGACCCCCCCCCCTGGCGCCAAAGCTGGCTATATGACCCCCCCCCCCCCTGGCGCCAAAGCTGGATCCGCCCTTGGTCTGGAGAACTACCATCCTGCAAATGCCGATTTACTCCATTAACAATGGAAAGGGAAGTCCTACATAATCATAATCAAAATCATTTATTCAGTTTAGGCTGTTACAAGCACTCATGAATGTCTAGAAAAGCTACGCCATCGGTTCGTAAATCTACGGCGGGAGACCTTGTACTGAGAAGAACCGGCAAGAAACTCAGCAAGGGCTGTTTTTTTCTCCCTGTTTTATTATTTACAGAGTCGTCAAATTGAAAAATGACTTCAGAGGTGATTCATGAAGTCACTTTTCATTACATAATTATTAAATATACATTAATTGTTTACCTGCATTTTGATTGCTGTGTCATACAGTATAAAAACAAATAGTGTTATTAATATATATAATACTAGCTGACCCAGCGAACTTCGTACCGCCCTAAAAAAATAGGGTTTGTCCAGCGGACAAAATTGTGAATCTAAACCATTCTCAGATCCCCTTGAACACACACAAAAAATTTCATCAAAATCGGTCCAGTCGTTTAAGAGAAGTTCTGTGACATACACACTCACAGAGGAATTATATATATAAAGATATACAGCATCCTCGTACCTGGTATTTGAGAAGTAGCTTCGACAGCGCCTCTGATACAGCCCGATCTCCATTCCCCGCGTTGGAAGGCTGGAGATTGTGTCGGGACCGCCAGTTCACACCTGGACAATGAAAACGGCATTTATAAAGGAAAAGTAATTGTAACTGAGGAGCTCGATGGCGCGGGTGGTAAGCGCGTTCGGCTGCGATCATTGAAGTTAAGCAACTTTCGCAGTGGTCGGTCATTGGATGGGTGACCAAAAATGTTCTATCTCGAGTTCCTCCGTACTTCGGAAGGCACGTTAAGCCGTTAGTCCCGGCTGCATGTGCAGTCTTTAGCACTCGCCAAGCTGCACTGGGCCCGCGTGGTGGGTGATGGCCCAATCTCCCTATTCCATCCATAGGGAAGGCCTGTGCCCCAGCAGTGGGGACATTAATAGGCTGATGACGATGATGATGAAATGTAACTGGAACATTCTTAGACAAAGTTAATGCTGTGGGAATGATTTATATCTTTTGGTTCTCATTTTAGCTTGATTAAAAGACATGCAGTCTAAAAAGTTTCATTTAATTTATTTATTCTGAAAAATTGTAATGAAATTATACTATTCAAATTGTCTCATTGAAACCTCTTGAATAGTCTCAAAATTGTTTTTCCTACCATCCGTATTCAGAGCATATTTTAGTTGATGAGAAGAATGGGTGACACTCATCAGCATTTTAATAATAAATGGATTACTAGTTAGTGTTTTCCATAATTTGGCTGAAAGTTCCACAAAGTCCATTTTGTAAATATTCCTCGCGTTTTGGTCCCTGACTCTATACTACTACAAGCTATATTTAGCTGCAGTCTGTAAGATCGAGGATTAGCGAACTATGACCCTAGCAAGATAAGGTATTTTCTCAGTACAGTAATCTAAACACATCATCAAAGCAAACTTTGCGCCAATAACTCACATAGTACCTTCTCGTTACGCGCTTTCTAGGCGGAACTGAAAACCAGTGCTTTGCTCTTAGAGCAAAGGTATCGCTTAGTTTTTGCCTTTTTCTGTCGTTGCGGCACACAATTACCCAGTCATTAAGTCATTAATTGTTCTATTTGTTTACTTGAATTTGTGTGCTGTACTGATGGGAATAAATGATTTATCTATCTACCTAAGTTAAATGTTTGTTTGTTTTTACAACGATATAAAATACCCTAGATACACAAACTCTCTAGGCAGGCGTGCACCATCCTTGGCCTCATCATCGCTTTCCGTCAGGCAAGATTGTGGTCAAACCGCCTTTTCTATTAAGCATAAAAACACACTAACAAAATCGCGCCCGAAACTTGTCTAAAATGTACATTGGACGATCCAAGGCGCTCCGTAAGATGATCGGGTAGTCAAAAACAAAATAAGGCATTATTTAAACATTGAATGTCACCTTTAATTAATTCTATATAAGGTCTAAATTAAAACGCTAGCGTCAAAGAGTTATGATCATTGCGTGTGGAAATTCGTAGGCCTTTCTCGCAGTGGACGTTCATGGGGCGGTCATGATTATTTTAAACTATTACCTTTCTGCATTTCTTCCTCATATTAGAATCTTGAATTATAAAAAGACATGTGTGACAACGCATTTGAAGTTTCTCCACGCAACTTCTTTTCTTAAATAACCTAACAAAGAAAGGAATGGAGCAGCGCACGCATCACTCATATACTCGTACCGTTTCAGCCTTCGCTGAGTTACCCTCCAAATTTCATGTTCGTCGGGAAGCGCTGCGTACGCATCCCACCCACTCACACACACATACACACACACACACACACACCCATACACACACACACACACCCATACACACACACACACTCACGCACATACACACACATATATATATATATATATAGTCGTGAAACACTCGTGACGCATTTCCGTTTAATCTGTACCCTTAGTACGAGTTTTACAATTACGAAAACTATGATAGTTTTCGTGAGCTCGCACTCGTACTAAGGGTACTGATTTTATTGTTTTCGTTTCAATACAAATAAACAGTGTTTAAATTCTATCATTAAATCATTTGTGTCTTCTTAAATTTTAAGTATATTTGATTACTTTTCACCAAAATAGACATAGAAACAAAATTTATAATTACGAAAACTATGATAGTTTTCGTGAGCTCAAACTCGTACTAAGGGTACTGTTCCATAAGATTTTTCCATTTACATCCCGTCCGAAAGAAGTTTCACTTTAATATCATATTATCGTTTAAGCAAAATGTGTTTAAAAGGGAACCAATAAATTTCCTATACATATAAATGTAAAGGCTGATTTACGCCGAGGCAACACTGTACGGCATGCCACACCAAATATTTTATTGTTTCACAGCACAATGCTTTGAAAATAATCTAGGCATGATGTTGAATAACCTGCTGAATGTTGATAATGAAACCCAATTTTTCTATTTGCTGCATTACCACCAGACCTCCCTTATCCCTCCATCACTTTTTCTTCAGAGGAGCACGCGCGCTGGCCTACGTTGCCACCGACTCACTGTGGCCACTATTCCTACACGAACAAAGAAATTTGGTCACTCATTTCTTTGTCGTACTATTCGTAAGTGGAATTCTTTGCCCGCGCACGTGTTCCCTCCTTCTTACAAACTGGGGTCCTTTAAGAGAGGCGTGGAGAAGCATTTTTGCAGGCCGGTAAGGTGAGGATGGTTGGTGTGGCAGTTTATAACTGCTGTACCAGCTGTCTTCGCGTTTGGACTTTATCACCACTTAACATCAGGCGGGGTCTTAGATTAAAGCAAAAAGGGTAGATACGGTACGCTTATACTAGCATCAAATAAAATATGTTCCGACTCAACTAAATAAGCAACTCTCGCCACGCACACGTCTGTATATAAACATCAATCGAGCGAGCGAGACAGAACTATACGCTTCAACGCAATGTATTGTTGTCCTTTTCTGGCTTACAAAATGGCGATTATGTAAATAATATTGACAACAAACCCTTGATTTTTAAGCGGATCACTTTTGAGCCGCGAATGCCGATCTTCCCTTTTTGTTTTAATCTAAGGGTGGGGTAGAGTAATTTGCCTACCTGGTTTTATAAAAAGAAATAAAAAAAAGATGAACCACTCCAAAATATGTAGCATTACACTGTCCCATGTTGTCTCGGCGTGAATCAGGCTTAATGATAAAGTTGCGTTATTTATAAATATAAAATTGACCTTGCACGGTGAATGTTAGAAGGCTTGCGTCGACATGCTCCAGTTGACGAAAGGCGGAACGGGGGCAAAATGCTTGTTAAGGATAATAATGTTTGTTAATGAATTATTCTAGCTTTCCTATGTCTTGAACGGATAAACCAGATTTAGAAGCTGTATTGACAAACTGTTTTTGATGTTTCTAAACGACATCAGCTTAATCTATATATATAAAACTCAAAGGTGACTGACTGACATAGTGATCTACCAACGCACAGCCTAAACCACTGGACGGATCGGGCTGAAATTTCCCATGCAGGTAGATGTTATGACGTAGGCATCCGCTAAGAAAGGATTTTGATCAATTCTACCCCGAAGGGGATAAAATAGGGAATGAAAGTTTATATGAAACTTTGTCAATTTTAAACCGATCGGGCTGAGACTTTGCATGCAGGTATAAGAAGAATCATAGATGAATGTCGTTGTGTATAATACAAGCTTGAGAACAAAAACTGTAGTCTACACTTCAGCTCTACACCGAAGTGAAGCGAGGGCGGGCCGCTAGTATATTATATAAATTACTTAACCGATTTTAATCAAATTTGCACACCGTGTGCAGTTTGATCCAACTTGAAAGATAGGATAGCTTACATCTCAATTTATAGTCGCAATATTATTTTATTGCAAAGTTTTACTTTTGGGCGGTACGAAGTTCTTCGGGTCAGCTAGTTGTAGATTATTATTATATTTTAATTTTAAACATTTACCTGTTAGACTTTTAATACTAAAGAAAATTTCACTAGAACAAAATTTCATTGAAAACTTGACCAAAACTTGGTTATTGCGTCATTGCTTTCGGGTGTGAGGGCTGATTGGTTCAATTGTTTGATATCGCGTCGTTTGATTGGCTATTAGGTTGCTGGGGGCGCGCCGGCGACATAGGTTTCCGCACAAATGGTCTTTGATCACCCTTCTAACCTCTTTTTGTGTTCAGTGGCTGTATATTAAATTGTTTCTGTTTTGATTACAGGTAAGTGCCTTCGTTGCTGATTGATGAGAAATAAAGTTGAGTATGATATACTAGGTGGAGCTCGATGGCGCAGGTGTTTAGCGAATTCCGTCTGCAATCGTGAACGTTAAGCAACTTTCGCAATGTTCGGTCATTGGATGGGTGACCTAAAACTTGTTGCTCCACCGGCTCCGTTAGCAGTCAGCAATCGGCACTGGCCTCGCGTGGTGGGTCATGCCATGATCTCCCTATTCCATCCATAGGGAAGGCCTATGCCCCAGCAGTGGGGACATTAATAGGCTGATAATGATGATGAAGATTGCTTACACAAAGCCGAATGTTTTGTTAAAAATGCAATAGGCATGATGACAGGGCAAAGTAAACGAAATTCTCTATCCTTCCTCTGTTTCTATTTCATTTCGAAAATTCGTTGGTCCGAAAATAGATTGACATTTAAATTCTCTAAGTCTAGCCTATCTTTTTTTTGTGTGTTCTTAATAAAAATAACCTTAATAAATCAATAATAGCAGTATTTGTTAAAGATAATGTTCTTGTTCTCCTTTCATTTTAATTAATGTTAAACGATATGGTATAAATGTTGTGTATATCTATAATTGGCAAACATATGTAAACAGTAAAATTATCCTCTATATATTACGAATGTCTTGTATGTTATGCTGTTGATGTACCTATAAATAAATAAATAAATAAAAGCCTACTCTAATTCACAAAACTTTCGAACTAAAAGTTGAATTTGACAGATAATTGTTCTAAATTTTAACCTCAAATTGACGAAATGAAAAGTGTTACCTTTTCATTTTTGTTTAAATCAAACCTAAAATTACTACTAGAGTATTTTTTTAATTAAAGCTGCTTAGCGTGAGGAACATTTTTTAGTATGAAAAATTTACAAATTATCTAATTTTTGTTTCTTATTGTATTGCCGATACTTCAAGTGTTACACGACAAATTTAGGTTGATATACATTCGATTGCATGAACTCTACAAAATAGTCGGTTAACACTGTCAAAAGACGTGGTTTTAATGTAATCAAAAATGTTGTCAGAAAGTAATATTGGTTTAAAGTCTAAAAAGTGTAGACAAAAAGAACTCACAAACATAACTCATTCCATTCGTTCACGATAATCTCTTATCTATTAGACAAGTCCGTCCGTCCGTCTGTTTGTGGTGCTGTTTCAGCGGCCAAACCGTAAGAGATAGATAAAGAGAATATTTAAGTTATAAGTTAAGAATAGTCTGATAAGACTACAAATCGGATTTGAGTAACGTAGCACTTCCGGTTTTCGAGAAATCACGAATTTCAAACGAAACCACTCCGAAGTTCTCAATTAATTAAATACATTTTTTTTTAAATCAGGTTTTGGTGAACATTTGGTTCACTGGTTTGCTAGTTGTCTCTAATTCCGAACTTAATGTGCATGTTCGAAGATGAAATAGAGTAGTCATTGGCGAAATTTCGTTTAAAACTCGTTCGTTGCCGAAATTTCGTTTCGGAGAAAGAGAGTAGAGCTCCAGGATAGAGCACCAAATGGTGGAACCCTTAAAACAGAGTTCCCCAAACTTTTTTGTGTCGTAGACCCCTTGCTATGTTTTTCCGTGTTGGGTAGACCCCATACTTACCTGATATTGATTTTTTTTCGCTGACGTAGACCCCTTGCAGCCCCTCTAGCATGACCACTGAAACGGGATATGATAAAGCGATATATCGGCATTAACTGTCAGACTACTATGGAGTTTGACAGTAGTCTGACAGTTAATGTCGATATATCGCTTTATCATATCCCGTTTCGGTGGTCATGCTAGAGGGGCAGGTTGTCATAGACCCCTAGGCTAGGGGTCGATATAGATCACTTTGGGAATCACTGCCTTAAAACCTAAAATAGATCACTTTGGGAATCACTGCCTTAAAACCTAAATAGAACCGAAATCTTACCGTTCGAGTCATATCCGACGATCACGATGTCTGAAACATTGAGTCCTCCAACTGTTAAGTCGTTCCACACAGCCAAAGCCCTGTTCAAAGCCATCGGCCTCAGCGGGACTAGTAGACCCACCGGGGGCCTGATCCATGAGTCTTCCAGCCAACTCTTGAGGGTGCTGCTCTTGCTGACAGCCTGCGAAGGTCGCGGCTTCAGGTCGAAGTTCCTCTGCTCGTTGGGGATGGATTCAGCTGCGAATTTGGACGGACACATAAGTTTTTTGTGAAGGATGTGTAAAGAATTATAAGTTAGGTACCTAAATTGTGAATTTGCTTATACCCTTACTTTTCGCCATTATGTAGTTCTATGTGAGAGAACAATATAAAGTATATTTCTATTTTCTATAAGAATGAAAGAGAAAGAAATGGAAGCTTTTGGGTATGATTTTGTTTATTTTTTTAAGCATTTAACTGCTAGATGTTTAAATATAAAGAAAAGTTTTCTAGAAAAAAAACATTTGACATTGTGGGTTACCTACAATGCGAAGAGATGGCGCTGCTTTGCAGCTTGCTAGGAAAATTTTGACGCGGCTAATAGGGCCATTCTAGCATCATGGTCAGTGCATTCGCCCGGATAGCGAAGGATGCGGGATCGAGTCCCGTCCGCTGCCTGGTCCGCGTGGATTTTTTTCTAGTAAACTTTTCTTTAGCTTTTGGGTAGTTCTGATAGTTTTCTCGATGGGTTTAAAGAGAGTGTGTGAATACAATGGGTACGATGGGACGCCACATGATCGTGGTCAGACCCGTCTTTCCCAGTGGGCACTTTGGTCAAGTGCCCAGGGCCCCGGGATCCATAGGGTGCCCCCTCAGATCAAATACAAAGTCCCTAGTTCCTGTTAAATCACCAAACGGAAGTCAAAGGGGCCCCATTATCCTAATATGCCCAGGGCCTCCAATAGGTCAAAGACGGCACTGATCGTGGTGGCACTTCGGAGAGTCTGACGGCCAAGCGAACATCGCTGAGCGATAATTTTGTTTGATTGACGACCTCCGTGGCCGAGTGGTATATACGCCCGGTTTCTAGGTGTCGCTCGAGAGGTTCTGGGTTCGAATCCCGGTGGGGGCAGATGTTTGCGTGATGAATACGAGCATTTGTTCGCTATTCAAGGACGTTTAATATGTATTTCTTTATTAACCTACTTATTATCCAGTATATGTATTCTGTCCGTTACCTTAGGGTGCGGCCAGAGTGCACTCAGATTTAGATTCAGATTCCGAAAACAAGCGCGAGAAATAAACAGTGTAGTCGAAGGGTACGGCCAGAGTGCACTCCTTATTCAGATTCAGACTCAGAAAACAAAGCGCGAGAAAAAGCAGGCAACCTGCTTAGACTACACTGTTTATTTCTCGCGCTTGTTTTCAGAATCTGAATCTGAATCTGAGTGCACTCTGGCCGCACCCTTAGTATCCTGTAACGAGCCTACAGTGTTTACTTTGGGGCTCGACTAATTGGTGTGAGTTTTGGAAATATTTATTTTTAGCTTTTGTCGCTCAGCTGAAACTAGTGGAACTAGTTCTCGTCAGCATCGGTAGTGTATGTATTAGTGATTTAACGATTATCCGCATCCGCATTCGCATTCGCGAATATTCGCATATTTTTGAATATTCGCATTCACATTCGCATTCGCAAAATCTCTGCGAATGTTTTGCGAATATGAATATAAAAAAAAAACAATTTGAAGAAGTTGTAGTTCTTCCTTTCCTTGAATATTCATTGTTACACAGCTTGCATTTAGCTCGTTCAGCATCGCAAAGTGTGAAATAAGTCCATTTTTCACTAGAATTTGATTTACTCATGTTAATTAATCACTATTCAAACTCTAACCTCAAAATTCACTTGTTTTGTTTACGAAAAGACCGGCGCGAGCGGAATGACACTTCAGTCGGATGAGTTCATATCAACTCGGCAATTCGAACGAGACTGCCACCATGCCATAGACAATTGGCGCCAATTTTGAACAAAACTAGACCAGAACCCGATATTCGCATCCGCATTCGCATTCGCGAATGTTCAAAAAATTACATTCGTTACATCACTAGTATGTATACAGTCATCAACACATCATCAACATCAAGATCAACTATTAATATGTCCTTCTCTTTTGTTTACACGTGGTGGGTGAGTCATGGCCCAGTCTCCCTGTTCCATCCATAGTGATGGCCTGTACCCCAGCAGTGGGGATATTAATTGACTGATGGTGACGATGATGAACATCACTACTACATATTGACCGACTCACACAAATTACTAAGTCCAAAATTAAACACAACAGGTTCACAGTTGAAAAAACAGGTTCAGTAACTATAGTGTATACATTTGAAACTAGATCGAGCTAAACTAGTTTTTTTATTTGTGTGTTTTTTATTATTTGTTGTCACAGCGCGGCCACGGCAACACGCAGACTGTGAAAATTTCAGGTGTCTGCAGACAGACAGACACCGTTTGTCACCACACCTTTGTGTACGGACTCAAAAAGGAGAACTTTATAATTTATTATCCATTTGTATTTGAGATAGCAGTAAAATTAACTGGTTTTTAGTATAGTATGGTTTCTATTGATGACAAGTTGTTGATATTTTGAAGTTGCGGTTCGTTGAACTTTATTTCTTGCGTACGGATTTGTTTTGGCGTGTTGTATTTTCTAATCAATGGAAAATTTCAATGAAATCTTTTGTTATTTATCGTTGATGAGTAACAAACATACACACTTCTACATTTTAATACAGTCATTTGGTAGTTTTACCTGGAAAGTTTTCGGGAGTTTTGAAAATTGGTAATTTTGTAGATTTTGAGGTGCTCTTTCTCAATTTCGACTTTGCCACCTCGTATTTTTGTCGCTCCAGCCGCCATTTTGGAAAAATGGAGCCTAATATCTCCTTCCCTTCCTCTTCCGACTAATTTTACGTTAAAAACAGTAATATACATAATGAAACTAGAGACAATTGCCTACAATTTATATATCTACCTTTTTTTTTCATAAAGTCAATATTTGTGGCGTACGAGCGTCGCAAAGTGCACTCCAACGCGCGCTTTGGTCATTACACATTTTTCATGCAACCTGTGGCATTTAAATTGAACTCATTATATCTATGAGTTATAAAATTAATGTGAATCTAAATTTTTAATTAATGATACTCCCATCGCGGTTGATGTAGATGAAATACCGGTCTGTGACGTTTCTATTAGTACTACAGACGATGAGTTTGCAACACCTGGTCCATAGAGAACATCAAAGCGAAGGAGAATTCGCTAAATTTTAGCACATTCATTTTAGAATTGCATGTGGATTAGGCCTATTGGGGATACCAATTTAAAAAGGTGGTGGTGTGGAGATGAGTTTTTTTGGTACGATTACGATTTTGACAAAGTAAGCACTGTAAGGATTGTGTTATGGGATGCTAGGGTAACGGATAGAATACATATATAAGTATATTTATATAGAAGTACATATTAAACATCCATGACTGGAGTACAAATGCTCGTATTCATCACACAAACATCTGCCCCCACCGGGATTCGAACCCGGGACCTCTCGAGTCGGCGACACCATGAAACCCGGCGTACAAACCACTCGGCCACGGAGGTCGTCATCAGCATACTAATTAATTATGATTTATATTCTTTATTATTATTTTAAGATTCAAATTACAAAATCAAAATGTCAATATATTGGGCAAAAAAATATTAATACATGTCAATACTGTCAGTTCAATAATCAAATGTCAATAAAATTTACTCTCATCTGGGTCATATAGCTGGAGCTATATAGCTCTTATCTTTTCAAAGAGCTTAATTTCTCGTGGCTATTATACAGGTGTTACAGAATTCCGAAATAAAATTTGTAGGTATGTATTCCGAAATAAAAATTTGTAGGTATCTGAGCGGGGCGCAGGGGCGCCTGGGGGAGAGAGGGGGTCTGTTTAGGTAGTAGTAATCGTACGCATTTATAGGGTTGTCATAGGCAGGTGTAAAACGATATAAAAGTGGTCTGAAAGGTGTCAAACTTTCGTAGGTAATTCTATACAAGGAACACAACCAAACCCTTAAGTGTTATTTCGGACTTTTGTCACACCCTGTATAGCTCGTATCTTTTCAAAGATTTTTTTTCTCGTGGCTATTATAGATTCGGTTGGCCCAATCTCCCTATTTCATCCATAGGGAAGGCCTGTGTCCCAGCAATGAGGACATTAATAGGCTGATGATGATGATGATTATAGATTATATTGCTTTGGTGTTTACCAAGTAAAACCAACTTACAGTTATCAGTCTTCGGGTTCCTTTGACCCTGGATGTCGAAGTCATCGCTGAGCTCTGCTATTCTCGGCACGAAGTCTTCGGATGCGTCCATGGGGCTGGTCGGTGGGGGTGCTGTACTGTCCCCTTGCCCCTGTACGACATGAAAAAAAGCAATCTAAATTCAATATCCTTTCCAGGCTGTTACAAGCACTTGTGAATGTCGAAAAGCTACGCCATCGGTTCGCAAATCTACGGCGGGAGACCTTGTACTGAGAGACACCGGCAAGAGACTCAGCAAGGGCTGTTTTTTTCTCCCTGTATTATATACAGGCTGTAAAAAAATCTATAACGAAGTCGAAAGCCACGTATTTTCCACATCATGACGATCATTATTTTCTTCTGGACCATACCTGGGAAATTTATGGTTATAGAAATATTGAAGGTCAAAGTCATATTTTTTTTTCAAGATGTATACATTAATATTTTCAAAACGTTATTATATCGACGCACTTACACACGCGCGCACACATACACACAGGCACATTCTTTGCGTAGCGCCACAGTAGCACATCGCGGTATACATAGCGTACTGGAAAAAATCTAATTATTTTAACTTAAAAATACAAATGATTCCCACGTATAAGATTTTGTAATATCACTTGTTTGGGTGTACAGAATGCGTAGTTTTAGTCTTTGTCATAGGTTTTTTTTACACCCTGTATACAGAGTCGTCAAATTAAAAAATGACTTCAATAGATGATAGCTCATGAAGTCACATTTGTAATCATTATTGCTTGAATAATAAACGTACAAAAAAAAATGGTTGCCTGTAAAGTCGGTTTTACGGGCGAAGATTTTACGTGACGACGTCTTTTTCTCGGTAGAATATTTATTGATATGAATATAATTAAATTGCACAATAGGAACAAGGAATTGAATGAAAATAAGAATTGCACAAATTTTAACTATAGAAATATATTTTGTTTACTAAAACATTGTACATGTAAACTTAAACTTAACACGAGAGACTCATCGTAACGTTACCGAGCGTTACACTTTTTCATAAGTGACTCCCAGCCGCAACCTAATTTAAGACGTTGTCACGTCAAAAAAGGTGAGTCGTGGAACCCCTCGGTTGGAACGAATTTAAAAATAAATTACCTTAACCCGTCTAATGTATAAGCAATATAGCGCTCAAGACCCCGTCTGTGTCACCATTTTGTTTTTCACGGCCGGATTCTTTTTTTAATTTCCGCCCGATTTTCCTCTTTCGATTCGAGTTCTACTGTACATCCAGGCTTGGTTTATTTCTTAAATCAATCCTGAATAAAGTCTCTACAAACTTATCTATACAGGGCGTCCCACGGCTACCTCACAAGTATATAAAATATTGAAGATGGGATATTTTGCTGAAAGAAGACATCATTTAATTTTTAATAATCACTTTTAAAATGCTATGTTATTTAGCAAAAAATAATCCTTATGATCAACCCTTTCGATGGTTATCTTAAAATATGTCGTGTTTTTTTTTTTTGAAATTTCACGAGTTTGATTCCCATTTGTAGCAGGCGATTTTCAAAAAATCTGTGAATGCAGTTCTAGTTATTATTAAAAATAAAACGATGTCTTTTTTCAGTAAAATATCCTGTCTTTAATATTGAATATACTTTCCCTCCGTGTGAGGGAGCCGTGGGACGTCCTGTATATTAGATGAAAGAATGGGCAGTAGACAAAATAAGTTTGGCAACCCCTAGTGTATACTAATACACCAATCTAGCAATTTCGTCGTGAAGAAAAAATCTTACACTTCCACTCGAAAAGGAACTTCCTTCCAACACCGTTTAGAAACTTCTCATTTTTAGTTTTGAAGTGGGTTTAAAATTTAGAAGACCATACCAACAACTTGGTCGTTATAGACCGGTGAGTACATTTCAGCAATCCTTGTTGTCTCGGCGAATCTATGAATCTATTTAGTTAAACGATCTATAAAATGTTTCTATAGGTCAACTCACCTTACCATTGTTGCTTCTATTAAGATAAATATCCTCACTGACACCGTTCACCTGTTTGTAAACATTATTGTCTACGTTGGACAGTGTGGCAAGTACAGGTTCCGTCACATCAACAGTTACAGCATTCCTACTGTCCCCTTCTATATCTTCATCTGTTTTTGGAGTATCATCATTAACATTGCCTTCAACTTCAGGCGCTGCTGTGGTAGTAAAGTCTTCTACGGTTGAAATTCGCTCGTTTTCACTTTCATTCTCCTGTTCGTCGTGTCTCAAACTCCTCTCTGGCTCGATGTCTTTGGGTTTCGTCACTTGTGCGTCTATCGCGTCGTAATTATTATCGTCCGTCTCGTTACCGGGTGCACTGAAGTCACTGTCACTCAAGTTTGTTTTGATAACACACACTAGCACTAACGCGAGTAACAGTGTCCTGCGCTCTGATGCCATTTTGGTTTTTGATGATTCAGTGCTCGCTCATCTTCTCGGTGACTGTGATCTGAAACAAAATATGGTGCGATATTGTGAAATCGATTCCTGTTTTCTCTTCTGGTTTTTTTTTATTTTTTATTTAGTAGCTGATGGTTTAGTCATAACACATCAAGCTAAGAGGAGCATTTATTAATCTCTGATTATTTTATATTCTAATTTTTTTAAGCATTTAACTGCTAGATTATTAAATCTAAATAATTCCACGCGGATCAGGTCTGTCATGTCCGCTGCCTGATCCACGTGGATTTTTTATAGTATTTTGTTTTTCTTCAGATTTATTATAAAACTAGTGGCCCGCCCTCGCTTCGCTTCGGGGTAGAATTGATCAAAATCCTTTCTTAGCGGATGCCTGCGTCATAACATCTACCTGCATGCCAAATTTCAGCCCGATCCGTCCAGTGGTTAGGGCTGTGCGTTGATAGATCACTATGTAAGTCAGTCACCTTTGAGTTTTATATATATAGATTTACTAAAACTTGTTAGTATGTAACAAAGTGGACGATGTCCAACACATTTTAATGGAATGTGTGAAGGGCAGAAGAGATAGAGAGCTATTCATTCAACAATGGTGTCGATTCTAGCATGATTCCCTAAACCTAAACTTAAATTTGACAGCAGTATATCCTTGTCATTCTCTATACAGAATGAAAAGGAGAGACTGATGTTAAATTTAGTTTTAAGTTTAGAGAATCACGCCAGAATTGGTACCATTATCAACTTAACTTTGGAAATAAAGGTTCCTTTGTGGAAATATTAGAACTACCAAACTCAGACGCAGCAAAGTAGATGTTTGATATGGTTTTCGCTGTGAGAATAGCTCGCCCTCTCCAATGTTTTAAGTTAAATTAGTTGTGCATGTTTTGGTTATGGTACGATGAGGCTGACATATTCGAATAATGAAAGTCTCTAAATAAAGAACAGAAAGAAAAATTGAAGGCACGTTAACCTATTGGTCGAGGACTTTTTGGCGGGATCGGAAAGCGTCACTTTAGCAGTCTTGTTTTTCTTGTTAAAAATTGTGTTGTGGCGGATGTTAGTGTCTAATAATGGTGGATTATTAACCACTAAGTGTTCGGAACATGCACAAGTGTTGGCAAGTGAAACAAAATAGCGGAAAGTGTCTTTCGACGTTCCCTCAAGGAGTTCACGGGGAGGTTCCTGTAAATACCCACACATTTACTGAAACGTCAAGTCAATCCCGACTTGACTGCCACTTACTTTGACTTGATATAATACTTTGAACACGAGTGCTATAGAATTTGTAAACATTTTTAACACTTGCCGTGCGAAGCCATTGAGGAAAAAAACCCATTGGTCTTAATTCTTAGCAAAATTTTCTTTCAATGAAATGTGAGTATTTAGTCAACTCAGTCAGATAACGTTTTTCATTAAAACTTACTTGTATTCATCTAAATATTATACGCTTTATGTAAATTGACTCATCGTCTTAATTACATGTTAAAGTTTAATTGTTTAAGTAGCAAGCTACAGTAATCGTTTAATTATCAGAATCTGAATTTTATTTGTGAATAGTGTAATTTACTTTTCTTAAATTGCATTTATTATTTTCTTTTTTTTACTGATATACGCAACAGAATTATAAATATCAATTAATTTCACATTTATAATTATTATGTAATTTGTCTTATAAATTGGGATTTATAATTTAAGTATTTTACACAATTTCCTCGAGGAGGAGCTCGATGGCGCGAGTGGTTAGCGCGTTCGGCTGCGATCGTTGAAGTTAAGTAACTTTTGCAGTGGTCGGTCATTGGATGGGTGACCATAAATTTACTATCTCGATTTCTTCCGTGCTTCGGGAGGCACGTTAAGTCGTTGGTCCCGGCTGCATCTGCAGTCGTTAGCACCTACCAATCCGCACAAGGCCCGTGTGGTGGGTCACGGCCCAATCTTCCTATACCATCCATAGGGAAGGCCTGTGCCCCAGCAGTGGGGACATTAATAGGCTGATGATGGTGATGACATAATTTCCGACACAATGCTATATCGTTTTCATGGAATATTTAAATTACTATTTTCAAACACACGTCATATATCCGATTGTTAGCCAAAACAAGCTATAGTACTAGAAACTTCAAATTCGTGTTCAGAACTTGGGATGGAATTTTTAAAGTATCATTGTCTCGTTGTTATTAACTATATTTTTTTTTACACTCGAACATTGACAAAAATAAATTGATCATCATTTTTTGTCCCAAGACGCTTATAATAGACGAGTCCAAAGTAACATAAACCTTATCGTAATGGTTTTAAAGCTGATTCCGCTTTGGCCGGTGTTGCGCAATTCAAGTTTTTTTTTTTGTAAGGCGAATTTCGTTGTTTCTTTTTTTTTCATTATTTGAATCCGCTACGCTGATGGCTGTATGAATGTGAGTTTTTTGTACTCGCTGCTTCTGTTGATTTATCGTGGTCTATAATAAAAATTGTATCTTGTCGGTGAAGATAATTATTTTCGTTACGTCATTGTACTTTTAATGAGCTATGTGTGTGTCGCTTTTAGTGTAACAGTATTTTAATGCCCGCGTTGTGTTTGTTGCCTGTTGAAAAAACCGGTGATTGTCACTCGTAAAAAGTTTAAAGTTTACCGCTTCTTCTAATTTTTGATTTGTTTGTACGTATTTGAGTTCTTTTAAAGTTTATGAAGCTCTCGTTAGGCCGACGCGATGCGCAGACGCAGAACAAGCAGAAGTTTCCCCAAAAGCGAATACTCGTTTTCCCCGAAACAAATTATCTCTTATCTATTAGACAAGACCGTCCGTCCGTCTGTGGTGCTGTTTCAGCGGCCAAACCGTAAGAGATAGATAAAGAGAATATTTAAGTTATAAGTTAAGAATAGTCTGATAAGACTACAAACCGGATTTGAATAACGTAGCTCTTCCGGTTTTCGAGAAATCACGAATTTCTCAATTAATTAAATACATTTTTTTTAAATCAGGTTTTGGTGAACATTTGGTTCACTGGTTTGCTAGTAAAAATATAATTTGATTATATTTTCGATCGGATCGGATCGGAAGTAAAGAAATAACTGATAAATAGTAACAGAAATTAGAAAAACAGAAATTAAAACAGAAAAAGATTAGCTCCATGGCGCAAGTGGTTAGCGCGTTCGGCTGCGATCGTTGAAGTTAAGCAACTTTCGCAGAGGTCGGTCATTGGATGGGTGGCCAAATATTAACTATCTCGAGCTCCTCCGTGCTTCGGAAGGCACGTTAAGCCGTTGGTCCCGGCTTCATCTGCAGTCGTTAGCACCCGCCAATCCGCACTAGGCCCGCGTGGTGGGTCATGGCCCAATCTCCCTATTCCATCCATAGGGAAGGCCTGTGCCCCAGCAGTAGGGATATTAATAGGCTGATGATAATGAATAACAGAAATTATCAACAGTCAAGCGAGAAATGTAACCTCTAAAATATTATTTTTAGCAACCGATTTATTTATTTACTTGGCATTGGCTTGAGTCTACTGACATGAGGACTAGTGTTGTTACGAAGAACTCCATAGAAACACAAATTTCAAAGAAATTTGGGATAACAGACTTCGGAAATTTGTAGGTAGCAGTTTAATCCAATTACATACTACTTTCACATAGTCGCCGTCGCGTCGCATTCGCCCTACCAGGAGATTTTTACCTTCGCCTACATTGATGAATCCATGCTGTTTTCTATGACGGAAAAGTAACGAATTGTATGCAAAAAGAGGCTGTATGGGCTATGCTCTTTGCCTTCCCAATAGGAAAAATTTAAAAACAACAACAACAAAAAAAGTAAAGAATTGACGTTAGTATTAGTAAACAAACAAATGACTTTTTGGCGGGATCGGGAGGCGTCACTTTAGCAGTTTTGTTTTTCTTGTTAAATGATATTAGTGTCTAATAATGGTGGATTATTAACCACTAAGTGTTCGGAAACATGCACAAGTGTTGGCAAGTGAAACAAAATAGCGGAAAGTGTCTTTCGACGTTCCCTCAAGAAGTCCACGGGGAGGTTCCAGTAAATCCCCACACATTTACTGAAACATAGGGAAAGGGGGATTGACTTGACTGCCACTTACTTTGATTTGACTAATATTTTAACCACTGACATTGACACTGGCTAAATGCACAAACCGTGCGAAGCCATTCAGAAAAAAAATAGTAAATAAACAAATCAATACTGCAAAAGAATAAGACTGTAGTTTACTATGCAGTCGCCGGTTGAAACAGTCCATGTCGACTGCTTCAAGCTGCCCCTGTATGGCGGTTCCAAGAGTCTCATTGAAATCCAAAGGGTCCCGCCAAAAACTGTTCTGATTAACCTCATAGTAAAGGCAGGCAGCACGCACCCGAAATTCTTGTGAATAAAAAAAGAATATCTCCACACACTACCCGGGCAACGTCGTCCATGCTCCATCTCCTTTGCACCACAGCTTTCTCGATACGTTAAAGCGAGACGACAGCATGAGACGCGACAATCCTCTTTTTTATATTTCGAATCTAATTGGGCACGTGCGGTGTAATGACGAGTCGATAACGAATCGGAATGCCGATTCTTCGGTTCTTTTTTTGAATGCACGCTGGTTTTTTTCTTTTTTTTTTCGTGTACCGGTGCTAAGGCTAATGTAAACAAAAGAGGTTTTTGGGTATCACGAATGAGCAAAAAGTTTGGCTATTTTTGGTAAACAACTCGGTATGGTCGCAGCGTTTTTGAAAGACCCAAGTATATTAGCTTATATTTGAGTTTTTATTCTTAAATAAAACAATATCAACGGGTCGTTGCATATAACCCGTTGAAATTGTTTTATTTAATGAGCGATGTGTGTGAAAACCTAAGAAACAAATCGTGTTTAAAATTAATAATTTTTATTTTTTAAGCATGTACTGCTTCATGTTTAAATCTAAAGAAAACATAACTAGAAAAAATCCACGCGGACCTGGGGGCCATTCGCCTAACGGAAATGCTTTGGAAAACGCTAAAGCTTACGATTTAATTTTGTTATTTCTAGCCGCCTGAGGTTTTCAAATGCCTCGCGCTCATTTTTTTTCTTTTGCATTGGTAATAACAATATTTAAAATAAATAAATAAAGAAAAAAATTGAGACAAAGGTATAAGTCATTAAAGTACAATTTATGTAAATTGAGTTGCAGAAAAAATATCTAGGAAAAGACTTATCCAACTTTTTTTTTATTTTTTTAAGTTGTTTAGGTCAATAATTCTCAAAATTTTAGTAAAAAATTCATAACTCGCAAACTATCAAAAATCGCGGAACATACATGGGGGTGTTTCGGAATCTCCAAGGGGTGTTCTATCTCGGGACTACCGCTTGACACTATTTTTTGGGAAATCCCTGTATAAATAACTGGCTTAACAAAGTTTAGGAATGCCGTCCCGTTTAGGGTTGCAGATCGGGAGAGTAAACAAAAAACAAGGGGTTTTTAAGTCTGGGTTTAATTTAATTTTTAAACTACTAGTGCAAGTATAGTATTATTTATATCTATTAATTACCAAAATTTCATTTTTTGATCAATCGGGACAGCGTCCCGATCAGGTACAAATCGGGACGCGTCCCCAGACCCCTGAAAATCGGGACACCTGGCAACACTAGCAATGACCCACCACGCGGGCTCAGTGCCGATTGTCGAAGGAAATATAGGTACCTAAATAAAACAAACTGATTTTAAAAAAAAATGACACTCCCAAATTTTTTTTATAAAAAAATTAAGTTTTTCCTTTTTTTATAAAAAAACAGTTGCTTTTTTTTCATTAACATCACAAGTTTTTTTTTTATTATTTAAATAATATATTAATAAGTTTGTACGCGCATCGTGTCCTGTCATATCGCCCGTTAAACTATCTAGGTCATCATAATAGTGTTCCCATCAACTAAACCTTGTTTATACGATCCGTTTAATCACAAACGTGTTTACACATACACATGTCTCATATGACTTTAAACAATATTTCCTCAATCAAATCGGTTTAGTAATTGCGTTAAAACTAACAAGTAATTATACACACATCAAAAGTGTCTAGGGATCAACATATATTTTTGCAATAACTTTTCTCCTGATTGATATTAATTAAAATTTTCTTTAAGGATTCATCAAATAAAGTGTTTTCGTTTGTCACAGTAACGATAAACCAAGTCACCTTTGCATTAATAAAGAAATTTGCCATTTTCCTAATAAAGGGATTTTTGACATTTGAACCACTAACACAAAAGTTCGAAAAAAAAGACTGAAATAACAGTTTTCTCTAAAATTTTATTGGGTAACTTAAACAATTAATAATCCGTATTTCTACCGCGAACACTAACAACACAAGAACATCGGTTTGGCATACTCAAAATGAGTTCATCCAAATCACGCTGTGGAATGGCCGCCCATGTTCGTTGCAACAACAAAAAAAGGTCTTCTTGCGACTGGATACCCTCCATATTCGGCAGAGCTCTTCTCTGTAGCATATCCCATGCATGCTCAATCGGGTTCAAGTCTGGCGACTGAGCAGGCCAGGGCAGGACATTGATGTTAGCTGCGGCGAGAGTCTGTCTTACAACTCTTGCGGTGTGCGGTCGTGCATTATCATGCATTAACTGAAATAAGGGACCGATTTGCACTTGTAGAGGAACGATGACGTCTGATACAATCGTCTCAGCATAAATTTGAGCGTTGAGGTTGCCTCTGATCCAAATCAACTCAGTTCTTCCGCCGATCCAAATACCCGCCCATACCATGATGGTTCCACCACTATAAGGATGGACTTCCTGGCAGGATTTTAATCGCTGTTGGCGTCCAGGGGTTCTCCAGTGTCGTATACGTCTTGTATCCGGTCTCATACCAAAACGAGACTCATCAGAAAAGCACACGAAACGCCATTGTTCTTCTGCCCAATTTCTGTGTTCAAGAGCCCATTGATATCGAATCCTACGATTGTGCATTGCTATAGGTGGTACCCGTAGCGGTCTTCGGGAATGAAGGTTCACTTCATGCAAGCGGTTTCTGACTGTTTGGTCGCTAATTAAGTTCCCTGAAGAGTGATGAAGCCTCACGGCTAACATCATGGCGGTTATTGTTGGAGCTCTTCGAGTTAAGATTTGAATGTATCGGTCTTGTCTCCGTGTGGTGCAGCGATACCGTCCTCCATGGCGCTCAGCCACGGTACCAGTGCTTCGGTATCGTGTCCAAAGTCGACTGATAACACTCTGACTTGTATTCAGAGCTAAAGCCACAGTACGTTGCCGGGAACCAGCTTCTATCATTCCCACGGCTCTGAGCATTTCTTCCCTGCTGAAATGACGTCGCCGCTCCATAATAACGTTGGTTTTAATCAGTAGTAGGGAAACAGTAGCACTAATAATGTCTTCAATGCGTTGTATGTTTTTATAGGGAAAATATTGACAGCTGATTTTCATCTTTTACTCGAATTTGATTCACAGTTCCTGATTCAAATTATGAAATGCACCAAAAAGGATCCATATAAATTTATAAAATCATAAATTTATTACAAAGCCACATCTCAATCTCAAGAAATCCGCATAAAAATGCTTGATCCCTAGACACTTTTGATGTGTGTAGTTAGTATGTAGTTGGCACTGAGTCCGTTTGACATTCGTGCGCAATGCCATTGCTGTTATTTTTGCATTTTTTTTTTAGTTCTATTATTCTCTACTAGTGGCCCGCCCTCGCTTCGCTTCGGTGTAGAGCTGTAGTGTAAACTATAGTTTTTGTTCTTAGGCTTGTGCTATAAAGAATGACTTAATTTATATAATTACACGTGTTATTGTGAGTCAACCATAAAAGATAGACATATGCTGTTGCGGGATATTTTTTAGACAATTTTATGTAGAATATTTCCGTCATACATGATTTCTATGTAACTTTAACCATTAAGGCTGCACCCGCGACGGAAGCTTAAAAAATGGAGTAACTTCTCCCGTTTTCCCAACATTTCCCTTCACTATTCTGCTGCTATTGATTGTAGCGTGATGAAAAGTATACTATAACCTGCCCAGGAGTATGAAGAATAATTGTACCAAGTTTCGTTAAAATCCGTTGAGTAGTTTTTGTTTCTATAAGGAACATACACACAGACAGACAGACAGACAAAAATTTTACTGATTGCATTTTTGGCATCAGTATCGATCACTAATCACCCCCTGATAGTTATTTTAAAAATATATTTCATGTACAGAAATGACATCTCTACAGATTTATTATAAGTATAGATTGAGAAAGGCAAAGGCATAGCCATGCAGCCACCGTCTTATTTTTGTATTAATCTTCCTTTTTTTTACATTAGAATGTGGGTGTGACGCATTCTAATGCTTCTTGGAGTGTTTGACACGAAATATATCGAGTTGGCTTTTTCGATAAGCTTCTGTGAGGTAGTCAATACTACAATAAAATTCTCACGTCCACTTGACCGGAATAGCGTATATTTTAAAGATTCCACTAATTCTTCAGTTACACAGACGGTTGTAACACAAAATCACACCAATTTTATTTCACAATATCCACTATGAAGAAATTTAAGAATAATCAAAATAAGACGCCAACCGCACTCGATGAAATCCCGCCAAAAACTCCCATTTTTTTTATGTTATAGAGGGCATACGAGCAGACGGCTCACCTGATGGTAAGTGATCGCCGTCGCCTATGGACACTTGCAACAACCAGGAGCATCACAAATGCGATGCCGGCCTTAAAGAAGGAGTACGCTCTCTTTTTGAAGGTTTTTGGGTCGTATTGGTCCAGAAACACTGCTGGCGACAATATATTCCACAATATAGTTTTGTCGTACGTGGTAAAAAAATTTCGACAAAAACGCACGGTTGTGGATAGCCACGCATCAAGTTGAAATTTTTGTCGCGATGTGCGATGGCGAAATGCAGCAGCTGGAATTAATCCGAACAATTCCTCAGAACACTCCCCGTGATGAATGCGATAGAAGATGCAGAGCGAGGCTACATCCCTACGCAAAGCCAAAGGATCAAGCTGATCGGAAAGGTCCTGGTCGTCGACGATTCTTAGAATTTGAGATTGATACTAACCCCTCCAATGACTTTTTTTTTAATCTTTATTCAGTAAAAGGCTTTAGTCGCTTTAGCTAGCTTTGGCGCCAGGGGGGGGGGGTCATATAGCCAGCTTTGGCGCCAGGGGGGGGTCATATAGTCGTAGTATATTAAATATTGAAAGTACTTAAATAAAATCCCCCTGGGTTTGGTCCATCTGTACCCAGTCCAGGGGGGGGGGGGGGTCATGACCCCCATGACCCCCCCCCCCCCTGGATCCGCCCTTGTGAGCGACTATGTGTTTGTTGGTGTAAACGGAGGGTAACATTTTTTTTACACACCAATTAGCCTAGCCCCAAAGTAAGCACTATAAGGCTTGTGTTATGGGATACTAGGGTAACGGATAGAATACATATACTGTACATATAGAGATAATAACTATTTACGACACACCGACCCAAGCGCATTATCTCATATCTATTAGACAAGTCCGTCCGTCCGTCCGACTGTGGTGCTGTTTCAGCGGCCAAACCGTAAGAGATAGATAAAGAGAATGTTTAAGTTATAAGTTAAGAATAGTCTGATAAGACTACAAACTGGATTTGAGTAACGTAGCACTTCCGGTTTTCGAGAAATCACAAATTTCAAACGAAACCACACAAAATCTCCGAAGTTCTCAATTTTTTTTTTCTTTTTTTTAATTGGTGAACATTTGGTTCACTGGTTTGCTAGTATAGTTTTAAGTACATAAAGGATAAAATCTCAAAAACTTTGAATATGCGTAGGGAGATTTTATTAAGAATTTTCGGCATTTTCAACGACGAATATCTTTTATGTCCCGGAAGCTACTAAGTTGCTTCCATACAATAAATTAATATACTTTCGAAGACCTTTCTAATAGTACCAATTTCAATGTGCTACATGGTGGCTACGTTTTGCTCCATGTTCTTTCACGAGTTTGATTCCCAGTTGTAGCAGGCGATTTTAAAAACGAAACTGTGGATACAGTTATTGCTTGTTACGATTCCACGTAGAAGGGAATACGCCGAGTTAGCAGTCACCCACAAAACAGTGCACACGGCCCTAAAAGCTGATTCAGCGAAAGATCGCATATCGGTCGCTGCAATTGACGCAACTGGCGTAAACTGCTGACTACGAGCCTCGTGCCTCCACCGCAGCGGGCTACGTGACCGGACGAGGAGCGTCACTTCGATTCTTACATCGATCGAGTCGTGACTTAAAATAATTAGATTATATTTTAATTGTAATAATTTTCCTTGTATCGGAAATTAAAGTTAGTTTTAGTAAAATAAAATTGGTTTTTTTTGAGGCCTCCGGTCGTGGCTAACGTAATTGGCGCAGTCGGTAGGATTCCCGGGTCGTCGCGTAGCCTATTGGGAATCACGGAATCGGGTTCGCGCCGCGCTACGATAGACTTTCAAGTCCTCACCGGGATCCTGCATATCGAACGGGCCTGCGCCGGAGTATCCGAAAATTGATAGCAGCTCAAGAAAGACCGAGATAATATGTTTATGTGAGTACACCTCTGATTTTTCTCTAGTGTTGCTCTCCCTTTAGTCCTTAAATTACTTATTTCCCGTAGTTATAATAGTTTTTCAAGATTTTTCACCCAAGAAGTAATAGGGCCCCTAAGGCTTTAAGGCATACTAGGGTTACCCGAACCATTATCGATAGAAATAGGAATATCGATAGTGACTTAGAGAGTAGTTTTAGCTATAGTACAATAAGCGAAGTTACAATGGCTGATCCTGATGTTATTATAAAGGCCTTACGCCTGGTGCCAGATTTTGATGGTAACCCAAACGTGCTTACGAGATTTGTGAGGTTATGTGACCAGATTGTAGAAACTTATAGTGACCAGTCAGGCGAAATAGGCAAACTTTTTATTATTAATGGTATCCTTAATAAAATAACGGGACCCGCAGCTAGGACAATAAACTCCAACGGAATTCCTGAGACTTGGGATGGCATTAGAAATGTGCTGGTAAATAATTTTACTGACCAGAGGGATGAGACCACCCTCTACAATGACCTAGCTGTGCAGACCCAGGGGAGCAACACCCCTCAAGAATTTTACGATAAATGCCAAACCCTCTTTTCTACCATCATGACGTACGTCACCTTACACGAAACCATACCTACAACAATTGAAGCAAAACGTGACTTATATAAAAAGCTTACGATGCAAGCTTTTGTACGCGGACTTAAGGAACCTTTAGGTTCTCGTATAAGGTGCATGCGTCCTGATACAATCGAAAAGGCATTGGAATATGTACAAGAAGAGTTAAACACCATGTATTTGCAAAATCGTAATGAAGCCTTACCAAAGACTGTTCAGAACGCGTCTAATTATAGACCTCCCGTACATATGCCAATGCAAAATGCTTATGCCGTTCCGAAACCGTTTTCTTTCCCTGTAAAATTCCCAAGCATGCAAGCTCCACCCCCTCGCTTTAATAACAATTTTCCGCAGAAACCTCACTTCCAACAACCCATGCCACCACCTCCCATGCGTATGCCCACGCGCACTCAACAGATGTTCAGTGCACGTCCTAATAACTATAACCCGCAAAGCAACATGTTTAGAATATCGCCTAGACCTAATTTCAATTTTAATTCTAATATTCCTAAGCCTATGAGCGGAGTAAGCCACTTTACGCCTCGAGTTTTACCCCCAACTGGGCACGATTGGACTAAGCATGGTAATCCACCACCATCAAATTATTTCAAAACTCGCGACGTAAATGTGAACGAGTGTACCCCTTACGATGACTATTCTAATTACTATTACAATGACTACTATGACACTGACCCTTACTATAATATGCCTGAGCCTTACCATGTTTATGAATATAATGACCCAAATCAATGCCAATATCAAGTTGAGGAACTACCACAAACTGATGAGTGGTATAGCCACGTAGAGGAGCAAGACCAGCCCTCTACATCCTCTAAGTCGGAAGACCAGGATTTTCGGAAGGACAGGAAATTAAAAAACTTAAAATAGAACTGAACCTTCAAACACAGAGGCAGCTACCCTATGTTCTTATTGCCAATCCGCCTCTTAAATTATTAATAGATACAGGTGCCAATCAATCTTTTCTGAGCCCTGAAGCCGTAAGCTACCATTTTCCTCACATACAACTTGATTATGACCCCTTCGAAGTATCTAATATACATGGAACCAGTAGAAATGATCATTCAATAACTATTCCTCCTTTTCCTGAGTTTAGAGACGAAACAGACATAAAATTTTTCGTATATAAGTTTCATGACTATTTCGACGGACTGATTGGACTAGACCTTTTGACTCAATGGGAAGCGACCATAGACTTAAAAGACCTATTACTGACAACACGAACTACCACGAACCCTATTAGAATGTATAACTCGCGGAACGTAAATCTCTACGAAGATATAATACCGGCAAAGTCATCAAAGTTAATACGGTTACCTATTAACGCCGCCGACGGACAAGTAATAGTTAACGAACAAGCTATTTGTAACTGCATAATTTCCGAATGCCTCACGTATAATAAGGATAGTCGCGGTATAGTAGAAGTAACGAACCCAACTAACAATGACCTTATATTTTCATTAGATCGCCCAGCAGTAGCAGAGTTATTTAACACCGAAGCTTTTGATGTTAAGTATGCAAACTCTGAAACTACTAACAATTCGCGTGTTAAAGATGTTATCTCTCGCCTAAGAACAGATCACTTAAATCCTGAAGAGGAAACGAATCTTATACAACTTTGCTCTCAATATTCCGATATATTCTATCTCGAAGGTGAACCCTTAACTTTCAGTAATAAGATAAAACACTCAATTAAGACTACCGATGAGATGCCCATCTACACAAAGAGTTACCGCTATCCTTTTGTACATCGTGATGAGGTTCGCGAACAAATTGCAAAAATGCTAGATCAGGGAATAATACGCCCCTCAGAATCTGCATGGAGCTCTCCCATCTGGATTGTTCCTAAGAAAGCTGACGCATCAGGTAGACAAAAGTGGCGTTTAGTTGTCGATTTCAGAAAACTAAACGAAAAGACAATTGACGATAAGTATCCCATCCCCAATATAACAGACATCCTTGATAAACTGGGCAAGTGCCAGTACTTCACGACCTTGGACTTGGCTAGTGGATTTTATCAGGTACAAATGAACCCTGATGATATTCACAAAACCGCATTCAACGTGGAGCACGGACACTTTGAGTTCATGAGGATGCCCATGGGTCTCAAGAATTCTCCATCAACCTTCCAAAGAGTGATGGATAATGTCTTGAGAGGGCTTCAGAACGTCATTTGCCTTGTGTACCTTGATGACGTCATCGTTTTCAGTACCAGCCTCCAAGAGCACATGGTGAATCTTGAGAAAGTGTTCCAAAGACTGAGGGAATCTAACTTCAAGATCCAGATGGATAAGTCTGAGTTCTTGAAGTTAGAGACGGCGTATCTTGGACACATCATAAGTAGGGATGGCATTAAGCCGAACCCAGATAAAATAAAAGCAATTGAGAACTACCCCTTGCCTAAAACCACCAAACAGATCAAACAGTTCTTAGGATTACTAGGGTATTATCGTAAATTCATTCCGGACTTTGCCAAAATTACTAAGCCCCTAACTCAGTGTTTAAAGAAAAACAAGTCAATAAATTTAGATTCGCAATACGTAGCATGTTTTGAAAAATGTAAAAAGTTACTCACTAATGATCCCATATTGCAATACCCAGATTTCACCCGTGAATTTAACTTAACAACTGACGCCTCAAACCTCGCAATCGGTGCCGTTTTATCACAAGGGCCCATAGGCACAGACAAACCAATTGCCTATGCCTCTCGGACCCTTAACGAAAGTGAAATAAACTATAGCACAATTGAAAAAGAATTGTTAGCTATAGTTTGGGCCACTAAATACTTTCGGCCTTACTTGTTTGGGCGAAAGTTTAAAATAATCACCGATCATAAACCCCTACAGTGGCTTATGAATTTGCGAGAGCCAAATTCTAGACTCACGAGATGGCGTTTGAAACTAAGCGAGTATAACTATACCATTCTTTATAAAACCGGAAAAGCAAACACCAATGCCGACGCCCTATCTCGTGTAGAAATCTATAACGAAGAAACTGACTCCATGGCTGTGAATCCCTCTGAAATTCCTCCCTCTATAAGTAAAAATTCTGAAACTGACACAGTTCATACTGACCAGGAACATCCCATACTCGAGGTACCAATTACCGACGACCCTTTGAATAGATTTCACCGACAACTTTGCTTGACTATTGTAGGGGATATAAAAAAACGAACGACAGTAACCAAACCTTTTGACAGTCACACGCGTATTTCAGCTCAACTGTCTGAATCTAATCTGGAAGAAGACGTGGTAAACGTAATCAAAGAATACGTCAACCCAAAAGTTAAGACTGCCCTTTTCATTACACCCCCATTAGGCATATACAAAATAGTTCCTATCTTACAAGACAAATTTAAGAATTCAGCAATGAACCTGGTTATAGCAAAATTTGAGCTGGAAAACGTTAAGGAATACTTACGTCAACAGGACATCATACGACACTATCATGAGGGAAAAACTAATCACAGAGGCATCAACGAATGCTATCTATCCCTATCTCGCAAATATTTCTGGCCCAAAATGAAGGAAAATGTTACTAAGTTTATCAACGAGTGCACTATCTGCGGCCAAGCAAAGTACGATAGAAACCCTATTAGGCAACAATTTAATATTGTGCCTCCTGCCTGTAAACCCTTTGAAATTGTCCACATGGATCTTTTTACTGTTCAAGGAGACAAATATATCACCATGATTGATGTCTTCTCAAAGTATGGTCAAGCCTACCATCTCAGAGATGGTACTGCGCTAAGTGTAATTCAAGCCTTACTACAATATTCTACCCATCATGGTCTACCCCTCACTATCGTCACTGACCAAGGCACCGAATTCACTAATCAAATGTTTGCAGAATTCACTAGAGTCCATAAAATCAACCACCACAAAACCCTTGCGAATGCCCCCAATGATAATGGAAACATTGAGAGATTCCACTCCACCCTTTTAGAACACCTTAGGCTATTGCGCCTTCAAAATAAGGAAGAAGCAACCGTTAACCTCATGCCCTATGCTATAATAGCATACAACAGTTCAGTCCACAGTTTTACCAAGTGTAGGCCGTATGATCTTATAAATGGACATCTTGACCCGAGAGACCCCACTGACATAGACTTAACAGTACATCTCATGCAACAGTACATTAATGTTCACCGTGACCAAATGAAGACAGTTTACGACTTTATTAACGACTCAAGTTTAGCTAACCGTACTGCCATAATTGAAAGACATAACAAAACACGTGAACCTGAAGAAGAGTATCAGCCTCAGCAACAAGTTTTCATCTCGAATCCTTTAGCAAGCCGACAAAAACTAGCCCCACGTTATACTCACGACAAAGTACTAGCCGACTTACCTATACATATTTATACTTCAAAGAAACGCGGTCCCATAGCAAAATCTAGATTAAAACGTGTACCAAATAGCGCTAAATTGTTACAGGATAACGCTGACTCTAACCTTGACCCTGGGACTAGCGGAGGAGATAAGACTTGAAAGTTTGGATGACGGCCCTGGACTTTTACCGTTTAGACTTGGACCCATGAACTTAATAACACATTCCCATAGCTTCCTGCAATACATAGAATTAACCGATATTCATAATAAAATAAGCATAGTGAGAGGTCAATTAATAGAACTAGAAAATAAGTTACCTAACGACACACACATTTTATTTGAAATTCAAATAGACTATCTAAAAACTAAATTAAATAAGGTATCCTATCAACTAGAGAGTTTAGAACCCCATCGAGCAAAGCGCGGTCTTGTAGATGGAATGGGATCGGTTATAAAATCTCTAACTGGAAATTTAGATTATACTGATGCTATAAAATATAATAATGCTATCAAAAGTCTGAAGGATAACCAGGATAAAATCAGTTCTCAAATCAATAGTCATATCAGTCTTAGCAAAGAATGGATGGCTCACCACACTAACATTATATCCAGTATTGCACAAAATCAAATTAAAATTAATGAGACATTACATTTGCTCTTAGATACAGATGCGTATGTTAAGCACAGTCTAATAAAATATGCAAAGTTAGCACAACTTCTTAGTATCATCACTGACAACATTGATGACTTATCTCTTGAGTTACAGCGAATAGAAAATATCCTTGCTTTTACACGTACAGCAAGTACACATCATTCAATGTTAGGTATCAATACGTTAAAACTAATGTTAAAAGATTTACTCAATTATTATAATAAAGACCAGCTATTAAATTTAGAATTTAGAGAATATTATAATGTTATAGAAACAGGATCCTTTTATTCGGGTAACCAGATAGTTATAGTTTTTAAAGTTCCAATAATATCGCCGCTTACTTACCAACTTTACAAGCTCCCTATAGCACCTAATAAGGATAACCGAGCCCTCATCCCTCCTTATCCTTTAGTAGCAACCCATGAGAATCTTTATGTGTACATTGAGGCTGAATGCCCGAAGTACAACACTCGGTATCTCTGCCATGAGAAATTGCACCAACGACTAAGATCGAATCCAGACTGCATCCAGGAACTCCTTTACCACCAACGACTAGATGATACCTGCCAACCAACACCCGTTCGTATCCTGAGGGAAGACATCCAGAGACTAGACGATCGCCACTACGTCGCCATGTTTCCCAGTCCCACGCAAGTTCAACTTATCTGCGAACGTAACGACTATCAAATGCTGAAAGGAAGTTACCTCATCACTATTCCATCTCAATGCTCAATAAGGACGAAGGAATCAACTATCTATAACACCAACGATCGAGTTGAAGGACAACCCATGAAAATTTTGAACATCTCAGACTACGGTGCCCCAAATAGCGCTGCACCGCCTCCTGTGAAGCTGTCATCAATCAACCTTAGAGATCTTCGAACAATTCAAGATAAAATCTCATCTCAAACTGCAGTTCATCTCAATGAGATTTCTACAGACTCACTTTACCACACTACATTGCCATTTTATGTAGTGCTGATGATTGTACTCGTGCTCGCTACTATCATCCTGTACAGAAAGTATGCGACGTACTACAAGAATAAGGATGCAGATCCGAAGACCGAATTAGAGCAGCCCAAACTTGACTCTATGTATGCAACACCAGGACCTGCAAAGCCTGCACGCCAGCATCCAGCAACATTTTTGCGACTTTCCCAAAAATAGTTGCTGCTCTTCGGGAGGGAGATGTTACGATTCCACGTAGAAGGGAATACGCCGAGTTAGCAGTCACCCACAAAACAGTGCACACGGCCCTAAAAGCTGATTCAGCGAAAGATCGCATATCGGTCGCTGCAATTGACGCAACTGGCGTAAACTGCTGACTACGAGCCTCGTGCCTCCACCGCAGCGGGCTACGTGACCGGACGAGGAGCGTCACTTCGATTCTTACATCGATCGAGTCGTGACTTAAAATAATTAGATTATATTTTAATTGTAATAATTTTCCTTGTATCGGAAATTAAAGTTAGTTTTAGTAAAATAAAATTGGTTTTTTTTGAGGCCTCCGGTCGTGGCTAACGTAATTGGCGCAGTCGGTAGGATTCCCGGGTCGTCGCGTAGCCTATTGGGAATCACGGAATCGGGTTCGCGCCGCGCTACGATAGACTTTCAAGTCCTCACCGGGATCCTGCATATCGAACGGGCCTGCGCCGGAGTATCCGAAAATTGATAGCAGCTCAAGAAAGACCGAGATAATATGTTTATGTGAGTACACCTCTGATTTTTCTCTAGTGTTGCTCTCCCTTTAGTCCTTAAATTACTTATTTCCCGTAGTTATAATAGTTTTTCAAGATTTTTCACCCAAGAAGTAATAGGGCCCCTAAGGCTTTAAGGCATACTAGGGTTACCCGAACCATTATCGATAGAAATAGGAATATCGATAGTGACTTAGAGAGTAGTTTTAGCTATAGTACAATAAGCGAAGTTACAATGGCTGATCCTGATGTTATTATAAAGGCCTTACGCCTGGTGCCAGATTTTGATGGTAACCCAAACGTGCTTACGAGATTTGTGAGGTTATGTGACCAGATTGTAGAAACTTATAGTGACCAGTCAGGCGAAATAGGCAAACTTTTTATTATTAATGGTATCCTTAATAAAATAACGGGACCCGCAGCTAGGACAATAAACTCCAACGGAATTCCTGAGACTTGGGATGGCATTAGAAATGTGCTGGTAAATAATTTTACTATAAGTATATATATATGATTTATTATAAGTATAGATTGAGAAAGGCAAAGGCATAGCCATGCAGCCACCGTCTTATTTTTGTATTAATCTTCCTTTTTTTTACATTAGAATGTGGGTGTGACGCATTCTAATGCTTCTTGGAGTGTTTGACACGAAATATATCGAGTTGGCTTTTTCGATAAGCTTCTGTGAGGTAGTCAATACTACAATAAAATTCTCACGTCCACTTGACCGGAATAGCGTATATTTTAAAGATTCCACTAATTCTTCAGTTACACAGACGGTTGTAACACAAAATCACACCAATTTTATTTCACAATATCCACTATGAAGAAATTTAAGAATAATCAAAATAAGACGCCAACCGCACTCGATGAAATCCCGCCAAAAACTCCCATTTTTTTTATGTTATAGAGGGCATACGAGCAGACGGCTCACCTGATGGTAAGTGATCGCCGTCGCCTATGGACACTTGCAACAACCAGGAGCATCACAAATGCGATGCCGGCCTTAAAGAAGGAGTACGCTCTCTTTTTGAAGGTTTTTGGGTCGTATTGGTCCAGAAACACTGCTGGCGACAATATATTCCACAATATAGTTTTGTCGTACGTGGTAAAAAAATTTCGACAAAAACGCACGGTTGTGGATAGCCACGCATCAAGTTGAAATTTTTGTCGCGATGTGCGATGGCGAAATGCAGCAGCTGGAATTAATCCGAACAATTCCTCAGAACACTCCCCGTGATGAATGCGATAGAAGATGCAGAGCGAGGCTACATCCCTACGCAAAGCCAAAGGATCAAGCTGATCGGAAAGGTCCTGGTCGTCGACGATTCTTAGAATTTGAGATTGATACTAACCCCTCCAATGACTTTTTTTTTAATCTTTATTCAGTAAAAGGCTTTAGTCGCTTTAGCTAGCTTTGGCGCCAGGGGGGGGGGTCATATAGCCAGCTTTGGCGCCAGGGGGGGGGTCATATAGTCGTAGTATATTAAATATTGAAAGTACTTAAATAAAATCCCCCTGGGTTTGGTCCATCTGTACCCAGTCCAGGGGGGGGGGGGGTCATGACCCCCATGACCCCCCCCCCCCTGGATCCGCCCTTGTGAGCGACTATGTGTTTGTTGGTGTAAACGGAGGGTAACATTTTTTTTACACACCAATTAGCCTAGCCCCAAAGTAAGCACTATAAGGCTTGTGTTATGGGATACTAGGGTAACGGATAGAATACATATACTGTACATATAGAGATAATAACTATTTACGACACACCGACCCAAGCGCATTATCTCATATCTATTAGACAAGTCCGTCCGTCCGTCCGACTGTGGTGCTGTTTCAGCGGCCAAACCGTAAGAGATAGATAAAGAGAATGTTTAAGTTATAAGTTAAGAATAGTCTGATAAGACTACAAACTGGATTTGAGTAACGTAGCACTTCCGGTTTTCGAGAAATCACAAATTTCAAACGAAACCACACAAAATCTCCGAAGTTCTCAATTTTTTTTTTCTTTTTTTTAATTGGTGAACATTTGGTTCACTGGTTTGCTAGTATAGTTTTAAGTACATAAAGGATAAAATCTCAAAAACTTTGAATATGCGTAGGGAGATTTTATTAAGAATTTTCGGCATTTTCAACGACGAATATCTTTTATGTCCCGGAAGCTACTAAGTTGCTTCCATACAATAAATTAATATACTTTCGAAGACCTTTCTAATAGTACCAATTTCAATGTGCTACATGGTGGCTACGTTTTGCTCCATGTTCTTTCACGAGTTTGATTCCCAGTTGTAGCAGGCGATTTTAAAAACGAAACTGTGGATACAGTTATTGCTATTATTTAAAATAATATGATGTCTAAAGAAAATATAACTAGAAAAAATTCCACGCGGACCAGGCAGCAGACGGGACTCGAACCCGCACCCTTCGCAATCCGGGCGAATGCACTGACCAATTATGCTACCGCGGCCCTCACGGACCGCGTCGAAATTCTTTCTAGCTATTCTTAAGCTGCAAGGCAGCGCCATCTCTTCGCATTATAGGTAAACCCACAATGTCAATGAGGGCCGCTGTAGCATAATTGGTCAGTGCATTCGCCCGGATTGCGAAGGGTGCGGGTTCGAGTCCCGTCTGCTGCCTGGTCCGCGTGGAATTTTTTCTAGTTATATTTTCTTTAGATTTAAACATCAAGCAGTTACATGCTTTAAAAATAATAAAAATTATAATATGATGTCTTCTAAAATAGAGTTATTTGTCCAGAATTAGTTACATAAGTGATTGTTTTGCTTGTTCCGTCCTTCGCATATCACCCTTACCATAAGGCGCTGGCTGAAAATCAGCGCTACTGTGGTATCACGAAAGCGACTGCCACAGAGCATAGCTGAGCCAGCGACCTGTTGGCCTCGCACGGCACGCACTACGACCTAGTATTTAGTTCTCTTTTTTTTCTATATTTTATTTGATGTACCGTTCTGTTACACTTATTTCATGCTGTAAGGGTCAATAAAATGTTTTTCTTACTTTCTTTCTTTCTTTCTTCTTTCAACAACATATTTTCTCTCCGTGTGAGAAACTTATGGGACGCCCTGTATATAAGTCTAGCTTATGTCACTAAAAAGGTAACAAACATCAACTTTTTAACGACCTCCGTGACCGAGTGGTTTGTACGCCGGGTTTCATGGTGTCACCGACTCGAGAGGTCCCGGTTTCGAATCCCGGTGGGGGCAGATGTTTGTGTGATGAATACGAGCATTTGTACTCCAGTCATGGATGTTAAATATGTATTTCTATATAAATATACTTATTGTCCAGTATATGTATTCTGTCAGTTATCTTAGTATCCTAAAACACAAGCCTACAGTGCTTACTTCGGGGCTAGGCTAATGAGGGCGTTTTCTGCCTCACCAGATGGCGCCACTGTTGAGTGAGGTCCTAAATTGTAACTTTTACAGTTTATTAATACGCACATGAAGTCAAAGGTTACATTTAGATCGTATTTTAACACAAAAGAACCATATCCTAAACATAATAGGCCATGCTACAGTGACGCGCAGTTCCGTTTTATTCGGAAAAAATGGGAACATAATCATTTTTCTAAGCTCAAATTTTTAATAACTGACATTCATTGCCACATAACTCATATTTGCCATAATTAAGCAACATTAAACAACATTATTTTAATTAGAAATAAACCCGCGTAGTCAACCAACAAGCAATAACATTTGACATTTCGGAGACCTCACGCTACACTAGCGCCTCTAGCGGCGGATTCATACGCGATAGCCCTCATTGGTGTGAGTGTCGGAAATATTTATTATTTAATTACTTATTAATTTGACTGAAGATAAAAGGGTATATTATTTTTTCCTTTTCGGCGGTTTAATGTTATTTTGTTTTTTTAATTTAAATTAAAACAACTTTTGCTCGTGAAACGGAACCAGATTATCTTTACCTTTTATGAATGAGATCTTAAAAGAAAACCTATCATGATCGTAAATTGCCCGAATACCTTATTACATAATACAATACCATAGCGGTCAATACTGTTATATTATCGGGCCGTAGTGATTTCGTAATGTATATGCTGGCAGCGATATTATCACTTTCCCTTTTGGGCCGTTAAGGGGCCCCGGAGGCGAGCGCGCGATCACAAAAGCGAAGCGTCACTCGCGGTGGTCGAATACTAGATGGGTGACCGCAACCGATGCTCGGATTGTGCGTGCTGCTTTGTGATTGGTTTTTTTTACGGCGCAATTACATTTGGCCGTTAGCATGTATTCGGGTGCACGAAAGACATAACTCGAATTCGGGAACCCGAAGCAATATTTACACTTGAATATGGGCTGATGACGGTGCCGGGTAAACATCAATTTTATTGATGTTTGTCAAAAAGCAAAGTGAAAAAAAAATGGTTGCCTGTAAAGTCGGTTTTACGGGCGAAGATTTTACGTGACAACGTCTTTTTCTCGGTAGAATATTTATTGATATGAATATAATTAAATTGCACAATAGGAACAAGGAATTGAATGAAAATAAGAATTGCACAAATTTTAACTATAGAAATATATTTTGTTTACTAAAACATTGTACATGTAAACTTAAACTTAACACGAGAGACTCATCGTAACGTTACCGAGCGTTACACTTTTTCATAAGTGACTCCCAGCCGCAACCTAATTTAAGACGTTGTCACGTCAAAAGAACTTGCGATTGCAATATGCGTCATCGTCGTCATCTAGTTAAAAATGTAACAAAAGTACCATAACAACTGGAATCAAGGTCTTTAACAATTTACCTAATTCCATTGAAGCTTTAGAAACTACACATTCAAGACAGCTAACGCACTGGTTATTATCGAAATGTTTTTGTAGTTTGGAAGAATATTTTAATAATCATTGACAACAACATTGCAATTTATGTATAATTTTGACATAACTGGTTAATTTATGATTGTATAAATATAGTTTAGAGAGTAAATTTATTATTTTATGTACCTGACATTTAATTACTAAGTATAATTTTAATGTAATTGTACGCCCGAAATGGGCAAACTGTTTGCACTACCAAATTTTAAGAACCATTTGTACACAGTTCTGGACATTAAATGATTATCTTATCAAAAGGACTTCGTTCATTTACACTTATTAGTTTACCCTAATTCCATTGGCAATCATATTCGGGCTAGCGACCAGGTGTAGTCGCGCCATTAGATTATCAAGTTTCGACGCCATCTAGGGATAGTTTTTACTACTACAAGCTATAACAACGCCATTAAACGACACTTAAATCTTTGTTGAACGACAATGGGTGGATGGACTCAACTAAATTGGGTGGTGTATAGAGGCTATTACTCATTGATAGAAACACAACACCGCTTAAAGAAAACGTAAATCGATTATGGTTCTCTGTAATGGCGCGACTACATTTGGCCGTTAGTCCGATTACGATTGCGATTGTAAATGAACAGAAATAAGAAATCAATATATCTTTATTCAAATTGAATGTATAGTACAACACTTTTGAACCGTCCAAACATTTTTTTTCCCTACCACTCGTTATTGGACATATTTTTTAGCTGCGGAGAAAAACGAGCGACAAAAACTCCATAATAAATTAAAAGCATAATGTACCAACATTTACAAATCATTATGTTGTTACAACGTCAATACAATCATGATTTATTTAATATAGAAAACCTGTTGGAATGATTGGAACAGTTCAAACCCAAGCATTTTTGTCTGTAATACAATCAGACACTTTGTAATAAGCTTTTTTAATAAGCGCTTTTTTTATACTATCTTTGAATTTATTTATGGTTACTCTTGGATATTGCTTGGGACTTTATTGTATAAGCGAACAGAAAGACCTTTAAATGAATTATTGATTTTGTGAAGCCTAGTAGCAGGTAAACTTAGTTTACCAGTTCTTACCAGTTCCTTATCTAACATCATCATCATCAGACTATCAATGTCCCCACTGCTGGGGCACAGGCCTTCCCTATGGATGGAATAGGGAGATTGGGCCAGGACCCACCACGCGGGCCCAGTGCGGATTGGTAGGTGCTAACGGCTTAACGTGCCTTCGGAAGCACGGAGGAGCTCGAGATAGTAAATTTTTGGTCACCCATCCAATGACCGACCACTGCGAAAGTTGCTTAACTTCGACGATCGCAGCCGAATGCGCTAACCACTTGCGCCATCGAGCTCAACAATCAAATTATGTAACATCATCATCAGGCTATTAATGTCCTCACTGCTGGTGCACCGGCCTTCCATACAGATGGAAAAAGGAGATTGGGCGTGACCCACCACGCGGACCCAGTGCCGATTTGTGGGTGCTTACGACTGCAGATGCAGCCGGGACCAACGGCATAATAAATTTTGGTCACCCATCCAATGATCGACCTTTGTAAAGGTTGCTTAACTTCCAAGATCGCAGGCTATCCACTGCGCCGTCGAACTCATCAATCCTAATCCAACATAGTAGACAATTACTATCGCAATCACCTTCAACATATTATATTTCTAAGGTCAATATACTTGAGTCTTTAATAATACCTGTATATTTATATCCGAAATCTCCAAATCAAGTCGGAGTGATTCATGCTGATTCGCCGCTCAAATTGCCAACTAAATTGGTCAAATTATTTCGGCCAAATTGCTGCTTGCATTACGTCAGGTGTTCTCAAAGTGTAGCGCTTGGACCCTCGGGGGGTACGCCCTCGTTAATAGCAACGGTCTTATAATAGTTCATATTGTCATAACAAGCATATGGCCCGCCCGATGGTGTGATCTATAGACTCTTACGAATAGGGAATACACATAATTCAAATAAAGTTAAAAAATGTTTTATATAAACTCTATTACTTTCGAATTGTCCCAACATCAAAGAAAGAAAGAAAGAATTTTATAAGCCTTAAAAAAATAGATTACACAAAACAAATACAATAACAAAAAAGGCCAACTAGGTCCCTGCCTCAGCATAGTGCCACAGCGACGCCAGGGCCGCTGGCCACATCAGTGTTTTTTAATGTAATATCTTTCTGAGCATGAAATGTATTATTGTGAATGAAAGAAAAGCTTGTAGGAAATTCAAATATTGAAACGCAACAGAGCAGTTTTGACGTTGAAGTCCATTACAACAAGTCAACAAATAAACGGCATGCTCATTGGATATGTCAAAGTCAATGAGGCCTAGTGCGAGTTCGTGATGCGCGCGCACCTTACCTCTACTTGTTTGTTTTGTTGATATAAACTCAAGGGCGTATCCAGCTTTGGCGCCAGGGGGGGGTCATGAACCCCATGACCCCCCCTCTGGATCCGCCCTTGTATAAACTATGACGTCACACTAATAGATCTAAAATAGCGGGCTTTATAATGCCACAAAGTACAAGCTATCTTAATAAATTATGCGTCACCTTGTTTGTCCGGGATGAAGTCTTTAACTGCTTAACCGATTTTAATTAAATTTGCACACCGTGTGCAGTTTGATCCAACTTGAAAGATAGGATAGCTTACATCTCAATTTATAGTCGCAAAATTAATTTATTGCAAATTATTACTTTTGGGAGGTACGAAGTTCGCCGGGTCAGCTATTGTTATATATTTTTTTAAAAATACATCATACTATCTCTTATCTATTAGACAAGTCCGTCTGTCTGTGGTGCTGTTTCAGCGGCCAAACCGTAAGACATAGATAAAGAGAATATTTAAGTTATAAGTTAAGAATAGTCTGATAAGACTACAAACCGGATTTGAGTAACGTAGCACTTCCGGTTTTCGAGAAATCAGGTTTTGGTGAACATTTGGTTCACTGGTTTGCTAGTTTATTCTAATTCATAAACTTCTAAGAAAAATTTGCGAATCTCAAAGATGCCTGTCGCGGTCGATGGTGGTCGGTTGCGCCGCATGTTTGAGAAACACTGCTTGAATTACTTGAATTGACGAGCAGAATAATGCGTGCGGGCTGCGCGCAATGTTTTTGGATGTAATTGAATTCAAATCACACCATGCGCCGTTTAGGTAAGTACACTTGGCGTCAAAAAAATCGCACCTCCGCTCCGTGAAATAACTTTAAGGGAAGGTTCATATGACGACCTCTGTGGCCGAGTGGTTTGTACGCCGGGTTTCATGGTGTCGCCGACTCGAGAGGTCCCGGGTTCGAATCCCGGTGGGGGCAGATGTTTGTGTGATGAATACGAGCATTTGTACTCCAGTCATGGATGTTAAATATGTATTTCTATATAAATATACTTATTATCCAGTATATGTATTCTGTCAGTTACCTTAATATCCTAAAACACAAGCCTACAGTGCTTACTTTGGGGCTAGGCTAATTGGTGTGAGTGTTGGAAATATTTATTTATTATTATTATTATTTATTATATCTGACGGAACATGCGTCGCGTTTTATCTCACTCGACTCACTAACGTATCATCGGTTGAGTGTGAACGGTCAAGTGTTTTTCTATACATTCGTCTGTTCTGGCGTTACGCGACCGATAATACGCGACGCATGTTCCGTCAGATATGAACCTTCCCTATAGCGTTATTAACCCTTAACACGCGAATGTACCCCCCCCCCCCCCCCCACCAATATTGGTGTCATTCACATAAAGCCCGTTAAATAAACTTAAGAAGAAACCCATTTCATATCATTAAAAAAATCTTGATTCCACAAATGTGACTTAAAAAATGCCAATTTCGCTTTTTACAAGGGCCACTAGCTCCGCTACCTTTGGTGGGTATAAACACTGCCGGATTTAGGGGAGGGCAACCGGGGCGAAAGCCCCGGGGCCTCCACAAACGGGAGGCCCCCACAATAGACTTCGGAAAAAAAATTAAATTCCAACTAGTAAGCACTAGTAAACATCTTTTATTTTGATATTTTTTTTTGCTCTTTTACCTTTACCTACAGCCTACAGTACTTTGTACATCTAACATACATGATTATTCAGGGCCAAATTTAAGGCAGGGCAGGTGGGGCTGTGGCCCAGGGGCCTCCACAACAGCTTAAGAAATAACAACATTTCGATGGGTCAACAAGCGTGCAAATCCTAAGCGGCCCGGGGCCTCCACAATAGGATAAAAGATAATAACAAAATTTCGATGGGTTAACAAGCATACAAATCCTAAGTGGCCCGGGGCCTCCACAATCCTAAATCCGGCCCTGGGTATAAAAGGGTTAATACAGGTTCAATGGGGGTTCTGGCATGGAAATAAGCCCTACATGAGCCAACGCCCTGCGCATGCTTGAGGCCCGCTCAATTATGGCGAGGCGAAGTTCCCGGGGAGTTTAGTGGAGTACTCCCGGCTCTCTCTAGCCCAGTGGACGGGGACGGCGCTTAAACGCATTCTCCCGTTAAAAAAAAAGGTTCAATGGGGTTGCTCAGATGGGGCTGGGGGGCTGATAAAGCCGAACAAGTGATTGCACTACTGCAACTGTTTTTAATAAAGGCTTAATTAAGGTTTTTTATTGTTTTGTAAATTATATTGTTTTTTGCACTGTTCCAATAAAAATTAAATGAATTGTTTTTTTTTAAGTTTATTTAATGGGCTTTCAAATTACTCCAATCTTGGTGCGGGTAAATGCGTGTGTCAAGGGTTATAATAATGTTTGAAAGTTAATTACGCGGAGGTGCGATTTTTTTTGACTCCGAGTGTAGTTAGTGTACTTTTCGTTTATGGAGATCGGTGCTTAGCTATATGTAAATTTAAAATATCTTTTAATAGCGATGATGTGCCTGCATTGTTTTTTGTTTATACAATTAGTCTATTGTTTCATTGAGTATCTTGTATGCTTTATATTTATAACTAGTGGCCCACCCTCGCTTCGCTTCGGTATAGAGCTGAAGTGTAGACCACAGTTTTGTTCTCAGGCTTGTATTATACGCAGTGACATTCATCTATGATACTTCTTACACCCTGCAAAGTCTCAGCCCGATCGGTTTAAAATTGACAAAGTTTCATACAAACTTTCATTCCCTATTTTATCCCCTTAGGGGTAGAATTGATCAAAATCCTTTCTTAGCGGATGCCTACGTCATAACAATTACCAGCATGCCAAATTTCAGCCCGATCCGTCCAGTGTTTTGGGCTGTGCGTTGAAAGATCACTATGTCAGTCAGTCACCTTTGAGTTTTATATATATATAGACTAGTGGCCCGCCCTCGCTTCGCTTCGGTGTAGAGCTATTCTAATTTTTCTCACCTTTTAAACCTTCCCTAGACCTCGACGAACATTTCAAGACCAAGATAAGATAAATCCGTTCAGCCGTTCTCGAGTTTTAGCGAGACTAACGAACAGCAATTGATTTTTATATACACACTAGCTGACCCAGCGAACTTCGTACCGCCCTAAAAAAATAGGGGTTGTCCAGCGGACAAAATTGTGAATCTAAACCATTCTCAGATCCCCTTGAACACACACAAAAAATTTCATCTAAATCGATCCAGTCGTTTAAGAGAAGTTCAGTGACATACACACTCACAGAAGAATTATATATATAAAGATATAGATTATGGTTTACGGCTCCGGATGGACAAGTCGTTTTGAGTTTTGTCCGCGAAGTACAGAATTTACGAATACGATGACGAATATCAGACTTACTATCCGGCGAACATAAGTCGCGGCACGAAACTAGCGCTGACCGTTTTTGCGTAGAAGTAAAAATTAAGATGTCTTAGGTCCTAAGACATCTTAATTTTTACTTCTGCTTCTTCTTCCTCCTAAGACTTAGGAGTAAGTAAGTGTGGCTCCCTCGTTTGCGAAATCTAAAAAGCCTAACAAAAGCCGAAAAAGCCGGACACGCAATCAAAAAGCCAAGCCATGTCCGGCTTTATCCGGACGCCTGGCAACGCTGCCTGCGTGCGTTACTCGATGCAGCCTTAAGCGATCTATTTTGACGGACTACAAGTCCCTCGTCTGCGCAGGCCATTACAACCATACATATTTTTTTAAGCTAGAACACATACCCCAAATCTAGTTCTTCTACACCCTGGGTTCCGAACCTGGGGGTAATTACCCCTCCGGGGGTAAAGCAGCCATACTTCGGGGGTAACAAAGAACCTAATTATTTGGTCTTAATTCTGTCTGGTAGTAATTATACTACTAAATAGAGCATGCGCTCCTTCTTGCTAGCGAGCCCGCGGGGTGCTGAGTGTGGGAAGCGGGGCGAGATTCTCTCCTCATGATGACATTATGAAGATGTAGCGGCCAAATTGGATTTTTTTGGACTGATGATAACATTTTAAAGTCGGGGTAAAATTTGTTTCCCTAATAGGTTACAGGGGTAGCAGTATTGGAAAGGTTAGGAAACACTGCTCTACACCTTGTCCCATCCCCTGTTTGTTGTTGAAAAACACATTTTTAATTTGGTTCTATTGTTAGAATTGATCTATTTTACAAGTGTAATGCTCCCGGAAAGCTGTCATTGCGCATCCTAATTAGTTGTCCTTGAAGTAAACCTGTTGATTAGTATGCTGCTGGTGTAAGCATTCTGTGACGTGGAGCACAACACTGTGTTATTATTCTATAGGGCAGCCTGGCTTGCGCCTGTTTTTATGGTTCCGTACGTCAATAGGAAAAAACGGAACGGAACCCTTTAAGATAAATAAAACTAGTTTTTACGGGTTAATGCACGAAACTTTATTTATTTATTGACGTTTCGCAGCCTTTTCAGGCTGCTTCGTCAGAATTATTTTTTATTTAATTTTTGCGGTAGTTAGGGTCAAATAAACAAACTCAAAATTTCATTTTTTTTAAATAAATTACTTTTTTTAATTAACTTTTAATTTTAATTTACTTAATTAACTAAATTAAGTAATAAATTCATACATCTACCTATATATATATATAACTCAAAGGCTGACCGACTGACATAGTGATCTATCAACGCACAGCCCAAACCACTGGACGGATCGGGCTGAGATTTGGCATGCAGGTAGATGTTATGACGTAGGCATCCGCTAAGAAAGGATTTTGATCAATTCTACCACGAAGCGAAGCGAGGGCGGGCCACTAGTAGACAATAAAACTTTAAAAATCGAACAATGAAATAACCGAACGCTCAATAAAAGTCTTTCGAAGGTAGCTCGACAAAATTAAATAAAAAATAATTCTGACGAAGCAGCCTGAAAAGGCTGCGAAACGTCAATAAATAAATAAAGTTTCGTGCATTAACCCGTTAAAACTAGTTTTATTTAATGAGTGATGTGCGTGAAAAGCTAATAAATAAATACCCTTATAAGATCATTTAGTTGCCCGTCTATCAAGACCCTTTATCTCGGGACACGTAAAGGTTTTCAGTTCAAATTTAAACTGTATGCTCAGGTCTAATGACGAGCTCGATGGCGCGAGTGGTCAGCGCGTTCGGCTGCGATCGTTAAAGTTAAGAAACTTTCGCAGGGGTCGGTCATTGGATGGGTGCCCAAAAATCTTCTAACTCGAGTTCCTCCGTGCTTCAGAGTGCACGTTTAGCCGTTGGTCCCGGCTGCATCTGCAGTCGTTAGCACCCGCCAATCTGCACTGGGCCCGCGTGGTGGGTCATGGCCCAATCTCCCTATTCCATCCATTGGGAAAGTCTGTGCCCCAGCAGTAGGGACATTAATAGGCTGTTGATGATGATGATGATGATGCCGATAAGACGGAATATGGGTCTACGGTCCCTTGAAGCTGTGCAAAAATCACGCTTCTAAGGTGGAAAAAGTAAAAAGAGGGAAAGCCATTTATCTGTCTGTCTGTCAAGACACCTTTTTTGGGAACGCGTGGAGGTATCGGGTTGAAAAAAACCGTATACTCGGGTTTACGGTTCCTTTTAGCTGCGAAAACATTAAAAGTCACGGTTAACGCGAAACAAAGATAAGGCCGTTTATGTTGCGTACCTAAAAAATTGTACGGTGTGTACGGAACTCTCAGGGGGCTAGTCGCACTCGTGCTTGGCCAGTTTTTTTCTCTAAACACGTGTAGATCTAATATTCTCATGGTAGAATTAAAGCTGATGTGTTTGAGTTTATGCTGTATCCGGTCATCATCAACATCAGTCTGTTAATGTTCCCACTGCTTCAGAATAAAATTATATGATAACTAGCAAACCAGTGAACCAAATGTTCACCAAAACCCGATTTCTCGAAAACCGGAAGTGCTACGTTACTCAAATCCGGTTTGTAGTCTTATCAGACTATTCTTAACTTATAACTTAAATATTCTCTTTATCTATCTCTTACGGTTTGGCCGCTGAAACAGCACCACAGACAGACGGACGGACTTGTCTAATAGATAAGAGATAATACCTCCCTCCCTCTTACAACCTGAGATCCTTTAAAAGAGGCGTGAAGAAGCAACATGCAGGCCGGCAGGGTGAGGATGGCTGGTGTTGCAGGTAGAACTGCTGTATCAGCTATCTTCGCGTCTGGACTTCACCTTCACTTAACATCAGGTGGGGTGGTGTCATTTGTCGGACCTATCTATAAAAAAAATATATATCAATGGCTAAATAGGTACGCCTTCCGATACCGAAGTACGCAGGAGTAAGAGACAACAGCTAATGACTGACTTGCGAAAATTGCTTTTGTTTATACAACCCGCAACAAGTTACCTTACCTCACCTCACCTAGGGTTACCATCCGCCCGGATTAGTCCGGACATGTCCGGAATAGGGGTGATGACGGGGTACAGTAAACGAAATTCTATTTAGTCCGTCAGTTAGATGATCAAAAAATAATGGACACGTATTTTTTCGTTGGGCAATCAACCAAAACATTACAAAGTTATAGCGCGTCAAAGTTTGGAAGTAGGGGCTCGTGACGTCACTTTTAAGTGAAAATTGTAGCAAAACGTGACGTCATGCGACTTTTCAAATCAATATATCTCTGCAATGTTTATATTATGTGAAAAAAGAGAAAATACGTGTCCAATACTTTTTGATAATGTACCTGATAAACGAAGAAAAAAAAAATTAATCATCATCCCTATTGAATTATTTTTCCCATGTCGCTCATACATGAAAAGGAGTCGAAATTTTATTTTTACCTTTTTAACCCCAGCATGTAACACATCATTGTCTAGACTTCTAGAGAGCTCGTTGAGGAGAGTATAAATATAACGTCAATTTTTTTTCGAGTGTGTATGCTGTTGGTCGCAGATGACCTTTACAGCGTCACCGGGTTTGGGGACGGCGAGATCCTAAGGGGACCTCAAGCCGAGAATTGGCGAGTGTCTCTAGAGGTATTCCAGGCGGATGGCATCTGCCCACCCGAGGAGTCTCCTCTCCGTCTGGAGCCTCTAGACCACTCGAACCTGAGGGTGCAAACAAGCCTATTATATCAATGGCTACATAGGTACGTACGCCTTCCGATACCAAAGTACGCAGGAGTAAGAGACAACAGCTAATGACTGACTATTGCGAAAATTGCTTTTGTTTATACAACACGCAACAAGTTACCTTATCTCATCTCACCTAGGGTTACCATCCGTCCGGATTAGTCCGGACCTGACTATTGCGAAAATTGCTTTTGTTTATACAACACGCAACAAGTTACCTTATCTCATCTCACCTAGGGTTACCATCCGTCCGGATTAGTCCGGACATGTCCGGACTTTTTCCGGATTTTTTAAACTACGTTGAATATGAATAATAAAGGTATACATAAAATTCTTAATAATGACATCAACAGTATTCATCTTCTTGGTGAGATTGGAATTGCAGTACCCTGTAGATACCCGCGCTATAAAGTACGCAAAATGTTTAATATACCAAGTCACAAAACAAACTTGGGTATTCATTATCCCATAGCTAGGATATGCAACGCGTATAACGAATTGTTAATGAAGGTACCCAGTATTGACATTTTCAACGATTCTACTCGAACTTTCAGAAACAAACTATTGCATCACTTTCAGCCTCCCAGTGTGTATTCGACGTAGTTAACAATTTTTTTTTGTGTGTTCTTAATAAAAATAACCTTAATAAATCAATAATAGCAGCATTTGTTAAAGATAATGTTCTTGTTCTCCTTTCATTTTAATTAATGTTAAACGATATGATATAAATGTTGTGTATATCTATAATTGGCAAACATATGTAAACAGTAAAATTATCCTCTATATATTACGAATGTCTTGTATGTTATGCTGTTGATGTACCTATAAATAAATAAATAAATAAATATTGATTTAAATACCTATTGTCACCAAGTGAGTAATGGTACCATTTTGTGACTAAAAAGCCCGGACTTTTTCGAAATGTCAGGATTTTTGTCAGGACTTTTGATATTCCTAAATGGTGACCCTCACCTCACCTGAATCGCCTGCGCAGGCGAGGGACTTTCGTTTGCGGACATTTTTGTCCGCCAAAATAGATCACTTGCAACTAAGATTGGCCACCAATTGTTTTAGGGCGAATAAAGTATTTTTTCATTTTGTTAGTTATTTGTCCATAAAAACCTATTTTACCACATTTGTTGCTCTTTGTAAATAGAGTATTCTAGTGTACTTTATTGGTGTCGTAGATTATAAAGTACGCCTATATGAAAAAGTACGGGTACTACTCATAACTGCATTGATTAAAGCACACGACGAATTAAATGTACCGCGTACAAAAAGTCTCCCAAACAACCGAGGAGTCCGGGAGGCCAGACTGATCAAAAGTACGGGGTTGTCCCCAATTTTTTTTTATTAAGAATGTGACTACACAGGCCCATCAACGCATACCATGATTTAGTCCACGTTTCGCGATAAATCCGCTATAAAGAGCTTTGTGTTATCTTAAAAACGTATTCTCTTTTTAATCTAAAGAATATCTAATATATAAAATTCTCGTGTCGCGGTGTTTGTGGTTAAACTTCTCCGAAATGGCTTTCCCGATTCTCATGAAATTTTGTGTGCATATTGGGTAGGTCTGAGAATCGGACAACATCTATTTTTCATCCCCCTAAATGTTAAGGGTAATCCAGCCCTAAATTTTTTTTTTCAATTTTAGTTTTTTTTTTAATTTTTTATGACACATCATACAAAAATACATACATCCCTAAATTGTCAACTTTCTACCACCAACCCCTATTTTTTTTATGGCGGTACGAAGTTCGCTGGGTCAGCTAGTCTTATATATAAAGTTCTCGTGTCACAATGTTAGTTACCATACTCCTCCGAAACAGCTTGACCGATTTTTATGAAACTTTATTGCATATTCAGTAGGTCTGAGGATCGGCTACTATCTAGCCTTTCTTAAGCTGCATGGCAACCCAAGGGCGGATCCAGCTTTGGCGCCAGGAGGGGGTCATATAGTCGTGGTCAAGTCACAGTGGGTACAGATTGTGAAGTGGGTACAGATGGACCCAGCCCAGGGGGGGTCATGACCCCTATGACCCCCCCTCTGGATCCGCCCTTGAGGTAACCCCAACTCTTCGCATTGTAGATAACCCACAGTGTATTCTCTTTTTCTTAAATCATATTAATAGGGATGATGACTAATTTTTTTTTCTTCGTTTATCAGGTAGATTATCAAAAAGTATTGGACACGTATTTTTCTTTTTTCACATAATATAAACATTGCAGAGATAAATTGATTTGAAAACTCGCATGACGTCACGTTTAAGTACACTTATAAGGGAAAATTCACTCTAAAGTGACGTCACGAGTCCCTACTCCCAAACTTGGACGCGCTATAACTTTGTCATTTTTTGGTTGATTGCCCAAAGAAAAAATACGTGTCCATTATTTTTTGATCATCTAACTGACGGACTAAATAGAATTTCGTTTACTGTACCCCGTCATCACCCCTATTACAACACAACGTTCTTTGCAAATATTTACTTCCATATCGTGCGCTTCTTAACGCTGGCTATACACGGACAGTGTTTTGGCGCGAAATTTTACTGTCAAAGGCGCATATCATTGCAAAGTTATGGCGCTAAAATTTGTTGACATTTTCCGCGCACCAATAACCTAGGCTTTCTGCACTACAAATGCGTCAAGTACGAGTACATAGTTACACACTCGTGTCGCCATTTTCGCCGTAGATATTTCAAGCGTCGACCAATATTTGTCAATTATGCGACAACAAATACGTATAAAAACGATTTGGCTGTATGTGCTAATGTGCCTTGGCCCAGTTTACAAATGACTTGCTATTAAAAGTATATTTGGTTACCTCCTTTGTATTGTATGCGTTAATATGTCCTATTGTGCATTTTCTAATATCAAAACGGTTTGCTTGATGAAATTAAAGTACATTATCGAAAGATATCAGGTTGCGCCCAAAATAGACTTTTTCCAATTTAAATAAATATGATTTAGTGTGTTGAGGTGCTCGATGGAGCAGGTGGTTAGCGGGTTCGGCTGCGATCGTTGAAGTTTAGCAACTTTCGCAGTGGTCGGTAATTTGATGGGTGACCGAAAATCTTCTATCTCAAGTTCCTCCGTGCTTCGGGAAGCACGTTAAGCCGTCGGTCCCGGCTGCATCTGCAGTCGTTAGCACCCACCAATCCGCACTGGGCCCGCGTGGTGGGTCACGGTCCAATTTCCCTATTCCATTTTTAGGGAAGGCCTGTGCCCCAGCAGTGGAGACATTAATAGGCTGATGATGATGATCATGATGATGCCGGATGCCGATCCTTTATAAGCTGTACGAACGCTGTACGATCATTTCTTCTCTGCCATAGCTTTCGCGCCAGCACTATTTTTGCCCTTAAGCGACTGGACAAAAGAACTCATTTGGCTGGTTGGTTGTTCGGCTGCGATCATTGAAGTTAAGCAACTTTCCCAGTAGTCGGTCATTGGATGGGTGACCAAAAATTTATTATCTCTCACTCCTCCGTGGTTCGGAAGGTACGTTAAGCCGTTGGTCCCGGCTACATCTGCAGTCGTTAGCACCCGCCAATCCGCACTGGGCCAGCGTGGTGGGTCATGGATAGTGTTGCCAGGTGTCCCGATTTTCAGGGGTCTGGGGACGCGTCCCGATTTGTATCTGATCGGGACGCTAAATATCCTGATTAATTAAATAATGAAATTTAGGTAATTAATTTAATACTATACTTGTAGTAGTAGTTTAAAACGCAATAAATTAAACCCAGACTTAAAAACCGTTTGTTTTTTGTTTACTGTCCCTATCTGCAACCCTAAATCCCGATTTTTTTATCTCATCGGACATGGCAACACTGGTCATAGCCCAATCTCCCTATTCCATTCATAGGGAAGGCCTGTGCCCCAGCAGTGGGAACATTAACAGGCCGATGATGATGATGATGATTTAGTGTGTTGAGAGTTTAGTTGGTTATCGTGTTTGGCCGTAACATAGGGATGTCGAAAGTGAAAAAAAATATCGATATATCGATACATCGTAGTTTTAAAAAATATCAAAATCGGCTTCGATATATCGAACAAAAAATATCGATATATCGATACATCGATATATTTTCAACAAACCTATTACCGCATGTGCGCACGCGCCTTATATTGCGGTAACCAGCGTTTCAACGTCGGAACTCGTTTTACCGAAACGGACCTTCATCACATGGCATCCGGCACTATTTTTATAACTCTCATCCAAAAAAATATAAACACTGGTTTGATAAAAAAAACAAACCTGTTTTCTGTCTTAAAAATTGAACATTTGAATACGAACTATTATAGGAATCTTTTGTTTTAAGTCAGACTAGTGGCCCGCCCTCGCTTCGCTTCGGTGTAGACTACAGTTTTTGTTCTCAGGCTTGTATTATACACAATGACATTCATCTATGATTCTTCTTATACTTGCATGCAAAGTCTCAGCCCGATCGGTTTAAAATTGACAAGGTTTCATACAAACTTTCATTCCCTATTTTATCCCCTTGGGGGTAGAATTGATCAAAATCCTTTCTTAGCGGATGCCTACGTCGTAACATCTACCTGCATTTCAGCCCGATCCGTCCAGTGGTTTGGGCTGTGCGTTGATAGATCACTATGTCAGTCAGTCAGTCACCTTTGAGTTTTATATATATAGATTTATTTCGTATAGAAAACATGTTGGAATGAGTGGAACAGTTCAAACCAAAGCATTTCTGTCTGTAATACAATCAAGACACTTTGTAATAAGGAACTAATAAGCAAGAAAAGATAAGTAGCTTACAAGTGCTTCATACTCTCATGAAGCCAATTCAGCGTGTAAGACAAATACATAGATTATATTATGAATATTTTAATAGGTAAACATTTTAATATTCCACTGCAAAGTAAATATTATCATGTTATGTAAATAATCATAGTTTTGTGCATAAATTATGGTTATGCTAAATATATACCGTAATATATTTTCTATCACGTTATACGAGTAGCTTTATCACCATCAATCAGCCTATTTATTTTTGACGACCTCCGTGGCCGCGTGGTATGTACGCCGGGTTTCTGGTTGTCGCCTATATTGTAACTATATATTTATATTCTAAATTTTGTATTGGAAAGTGAAAGATGAATGTCACTGTGTATAATACAAGCCTGAGAACAAAAACTGTAGTCTACACTTCAGCTCTACACCGAAGCGAAGCGAGGGCAGACCGCTAGTAATATAATAAAGCCAACGAGTCTTTTCGCAATGTCACTGGGGCGACTCGCGTTTTGTAAAACTCCTATTTTTTTTTCAGTAAGATTGAAACAAGCCATCGCCATTGTCTAATAATCCGCGTTTTCGCAAATTCCTAGGACATTCCCGAAAAGCGGTTGCACACGCGTCTCTTACGTTAACCGGGCTACCGCCCTTAAAAATAACTCGTTCATTGGAACCGGACGTTAAAAAAAGATTTTACGATTCAACCGTAATTATTAAAGACGACGTTTGACGACCTCCGTGGTCGAGTGGTTTGTACGCCGGGTTTCATGATGTCGCCGACTCGGGATTCGAATCCCGGTGGGGGCAGATGTTTATATGATGAATACGAGCATTTGTACTCCAGTCATGGATGTTTAATATGTATTTCTATATTTCTATATAAATATACTTATATATGTGCTGTATATGTATTCTATCCGTTACCCTAGTATCCCATAACACAAGCCTTACAGTGCTTACTTTGGGGCTAGGCTAATTGGTGTTGGAAATATTTATTTATTTATTAACTAACACTGGCCACTCGTCTGTTCGCGAAAATTCGATATTTCAAATCATTCTACGACTACATATAAAATTTGTCTACTATGTTAATAAAGTGACCTCTGTCACACAGTTCAAATCAAGGATGTGTTTTAGGGAAATCCCCTCGTATGATTGTATCTCATTTCAAGTGACGATAAATAAATATACAAAAAATTATAACTGCGAGAAACCGCGAGGTACAGCTTAGTTCAAGTATAAAAATAACAGTCATTCCAAAATCGTGTCTAAATAAATATTAAATAAACACTTTTTAATAGAAAAAAAAACATTTTGTGCTACCTACAATTCAAAGAGATGACGCTGCCTTGCAGATTAAAAATGGCTAGAAGAATTTCGACGCGGCCGTCAGGGCCGGGGTAGCATAATGGTCAGTGCACTCGCCCGGATAGCGAAGGGTGCGGGTTCGAGTCCCGTCTGCTGCCTGGTCCGCGTGGAACGTTTTCTAGTAATATTTTCTTTTGATTCAAAAATAGATGTTTCATAGAAATGGCACCATTATTAAAACCCCCGGTTTATAGCTAACTGTATACATTACCGAGCAATGTATTTACCATGGAATTAACTAAGACAATCGTATCTCAATCGCAACAATCCATGGGAACACTTTAATATACCCGCGTGCGTAACCTAGGACCTCTATGGAGAAGAGGTATAAGGCCTAAATTACGGGTTTTACAAATCTTAAATTCGTCAAAACTTAAGTCCGCGTGGAATTTTTCTAGTAAAATTTTCTTTAGTTTCAATCATCTAGCAGTTAAATGCTTAAAGTATAGTTTTTTATCTTAATATATATAAATCTCGTGTCACAATGTTTGTCCTCAATGGACTCCTAAACCACTGAACCGATTATAATAAAATTCGCACACCATGTGCAGTTCGATCCAACTTGAGAGATAGGATAGTTTAAATCTCAAATTATAGTCGCAATTTTAATTTATTGCAAATTATTACTTTTGGGCGGTACGAAGTTCGCCGAGTCAGCTAGTATAATATAGTTTTATTTTTAGTTTGATATAAGTATTTAGTTTATTTAGTAGTTTTAATCCATTTTGTGCTTTTAAATAATATATTATTTTAGGAATTTGTATATAATAAAATGTTAATAAATTAATATTATTGAAATAAAAATTTTCACCCGGTTAAATAGTTTTATATTCTCATGCTTATACCGAACAGGTAAACACGGGTGTTAAATAAGTAAAAAGTCAATGTAAGATTTTTGATATGTCACGTTGTGTGTCGTATTGTTTTTTTTTTGCTTTGAATGGGAAAACCTCTCAAAGTTAAGATTCGCCACGCGCTCTGTGTACTTTAAAGTAATTGATTGTATTTGATTGTAGTAAATATGAAGTTTCATGGTGTCGCCAACTCGAGGGTGTCCCGGGTTCGAATCCCGGTGGGGGCAGATGTTTGTGTGATGAATACGAGCATTTGTACTCCAGTCATGGATGTTTAATATGTATTTATATAAATATACTTATATATGTACAGTATAATTATGTATTCTATCCGTTACCCTAGCATCCCACAACACAAGCCTTATAGTGCTTACTTTGGGGCTAGGCTAATTGGTGTGAGTGTTGGAAATATTTATTTATTTATTATATATTGTCTTCTTGTCTATATATGTACAGGTATATAAGGCAACCGTTACTTACTGGCTGATCTATCCAGGGATTGTTTACCGGTTAATTTTCAAACCTAAATCAGTATCAAGTACATTAGAAGCGTTTTATTTAGGCTTGGCTCTACCTTAACCTTAAATAAAAACCGGTTTTCCTAAAAAGCGAAATCAAATAGGTTATGAATCAATTTAGCGCTTTTTAAAGGGTTTCATTTCGCTCTTACTGACGGCATCGCCTTCGCCGTTTCAATTCAAATTAATAATGATTGTATGTCAGTTTCTTTCCAACTACAGATCGAGTGAGTAAATTAGTGTGTCAGTACACAGCTACAAAATGAATAACTTGACTCACTAGACGCTAGCAAACGTATCAAAAAGTATCGTTCGGATAAAAAGGACGACATAAAAATTTTACTTGGCTCCGTTTTTAAATAACTGACGTTCATTGACACGTAACTCATATTTGCCATAATTAATCTGTATTAGGCAGCAGACGGGACTCGAACCCGCACCCTTCGCAATCCGGGCGAATGCACTGACCTTGACATTGTGGGTTACCTATAATGTGAAGAGATGGCGCTGCCTTGCAGCTTAAGAATGGCTAGAGGAATTTCGACGCGGTCTGTGAAGGTCGCGGTAGCATAATTGGTCAGTGCATTCGCCCGGATTGCAAAGGGTGCGGGTTCGAGTCCCGTCTGCTGCCTGGTCCGCGTGGAATTTTTTCTAGTTATATTTTCTTAAGATTTAAACATGAAGCAGTTACATGCTTTATAAAAAATAAAAATTATAACTAATCTGTATTTTTTCCAAATATTTACAACATTATTTTAATTGGAAATAAAGCCGCGTAGTTAACCCACTTTTTTTTTAGTTCTATTCTTCTCTATTGAGAAAGGCAAAGGCATAGCCATGCAGCCATCGTCTTATTTTTGTATTGATCTTCCTTTTTTTACATTAGAATGTGGGTGTGACGCATTCTAAGGTTTCTTGGAGTGTTTGGCACTAAATGTATCGAATTGGCTTTTTCGATAAGCTTCTGTGAGGTAGTCAATACTATAATAGCGTATATTTTAAAGATTCCACTGATTCTTCAGTTGCGCAGACGGTTGTAACACAAAATCACACCAATTTTATTTCACAATATCCACTATGAACAAATTCAAGAATAATTAAAATAAGACGCCAACCGCACTCGATGAAATCCCGCCAAAATCTCCGTAGTTAACCCACAAGCAATAAACATTTGACATTTCGGAGATCTCACGCTACACTAGCGCCTCTAGCGGCGGATTCATACGCGATAGCCCTCATTGTTTTTTGTTTTGAGTAAAATCTATATATATAAAACTCAAAGGTGACTGACTGACATAGTGATCTATCAACGCACAACCCAAACCACTGGACGGATCGGGCTGAAATTTGGCATGCAGGTAGATGTTATGACGTAAGCATCCGCTAAGAAAGGATTTTGGTCAATTCTACCCCCAAGGGGATAAAATAGGGAATGAAAGTTTGTATGAAACTTTGTCAATTTTAAACCGATCGGGCTGAGACTTTGCATGCAGGTTTAAGAAGAATCATAGATGAATGTCATTGTGTATAATACAAGCCTGAGAACAAAAACTGTAGTCTACACTTCAGCTCTACACCGAAGCGAAGCGAGGTCGGGCCGCTAGTCTTCTATAGATTTAAAGTGATTAGGAAAGCACATTGCAATGTGTCTAAAAGATAATGAGGCATACAAAACATGCTTGAGTTTGCCTCAACGCGCAACAAGCATTTTCTATTGTGAAATGCATTATTTATGAGTGTAGTATTGACATTGCATTGTAGTTGTGGCCACATAGAATTTTCATAAAAGTGTGTTCACTACGACGACCTCCGTGGCCGATGGGTTTGTACGCCGGGTTTCATGGTGTCGCCGACTCGAGAGGTCCCGGGTTCGAATCCCGGTGGGGGCAGATGTTTGTGTGATGAATACGTGCATATTTGTTCTCCAGTCGTTGATGTTTAAAATGTATTTCTATATAAATATACTTATATATGTACAGTACATGTATTCTATCCGTTACCCTAGTATCCCATAGCACAAGCCTTATAGTGCTTACTTTGGGGCTAGGCTAATTGGTGTGTGTGTTGGAAATATATATTTATATAGATATATTTATTTATGTATAATTTTCTTTCGATTTAACACTTTCTTCACACTAATATCTCTTATCTATTAGACAAGTCCGTCCGTCCGTCTGTGGTGCTGTTTCAGCGGCCAAACCGTAAGAGATAGATAAAGAGAATGTTTAAGTTATAAGTTAAGAATAGTCTGATAAGACTACAAACCGGATTTGAGTAACGTAGTACTTCCGGTTTTCGAGAAATCACGAATTTCAAACGAAACCACACCAAATCTCCGAAGTTCTCAATTAATTAAATACATTTTTTTTAATCAGGTTTTGGTGAACATTTGGTTCACTGGTTTGCTAGTTACCTATAAAGGCGAAAGTTTGTGAGTGTGTACGTTTGTTACTTCTTCGCGTCTAAACGACTGGAGCGATTTTAATAAAATTTGGTAAGGAGTTAGCTGACACCTTGGATTAACACATAGGCTACGTTTTACTGCGGGAAAACTTTCCCTAGTATACCGCAGGTAACACCGCGGGGCACAGCTAGTAAAATATAATAATTCTGTACCTATTTTTTCATATTCTCATTACCTTCAGAGAGATATATTATTTTCTAGTTACACGCTTCGGATTTCATTGTCAAATGATTCATAATTATGTAAATTGTCATTTCATACATTGGTGTCGTTGTCTTTGTCGTGTTATAATGGTTATTATGGAATGGTTTTCACGTCCACTTGCTTTATATTTACTACAATCGGATTTGCATTAAAAGAGACGTGAAAAACACCTAACAAGTAAGGTGAGGGTCGCCAGTATACAATGTTCAAAATTCAATCCCACCAAAATCGTTTTCATGTCAAATGTTGCCAATGCGAGACTATGTGGTTAGTGTACTATGTAATTGACATTTGATTTTATATAAGTACTAGCTGCTTCGCTTCGGTGTAGAGCTGAAGTGTAGACTACAGTTTTTGTTCTCAGGCTTGTATTATACACAATGACATTCATCTATGCTTCTTCTTATACCTGCAAAGTCTCAGCCCGATCGGTTTAAAATTGACAAAGTTTCATACAAACTTTCATTCCCTATTTTATCCCCTTGGGGGTAGAATTGATCAAAATCCTTTCTTAGCGGATGTCTACGTCATAACATCTACCTGCATGCCAAATTTCAGCCCGATCCGTCCAATGGTTTCGGTTGTGCGTTGATAGATCACTATGTCAGTCAGTCAGTCACCTTTGAGTTTTATATATATAGATACATAAGGTGGCTGGCAGGAGCTGGATGCGAGTAGCCCAAAATGCGTCGTATGAATTATGATGTCATAATATGTCATAATGTCATAACAAACCGGCAAGAAACTCAGCAAGGACTGTTATTTTCTCCCCGTATTATATACAGAGTCGTCAAATTGAAGAATGACTTCAATAGATATAACCGCTATAAAGACGTTAAATAGGATACCTTGTGGATCATTAAGGAGGAGCTGGAGGGTGCAAGTGGTTAGCGCGTTTGGCTGCGATCGCTGAAGTTAAGCAACTTTCGCAGTGGTCGGTCATTGGATGGGTGACCAAAATTTTACTGTATCTAGCTCCTCCGTGCTTCGGAAGGCACGTTAAGCCGTTGGTCCCGGCTGCAGCTGCAGTCGTCAGCACCCACCAATCCGTTCTGGCCCCGTGTGGGTCATGGCCCAATCGCCTTATTCCATCCTTTGGGAAGTCCTATGCCCCACCAGTGGGGACATTAATAGGCTGATGAAGGAAACTTTGGTTACCTTTACGATACCAAATCAAAAAGCGATCTAATGTGAAATTCAACTTGCCAACATGCTACTATAATTTTTTGTTTGTGTAATATTTTTTTTGGAAATATTTTCGTTAATTTATTGTCTATGGGCGCACGCTGAAATGTCATAGCATTATTTATATATGCTTTAAATAAAACTAGTTTTAACGGGTTAATGCACGAAACTTTATTTATTTATTGACATTTCGCAGCCTTTTCATCTAGGCTGCGAAACGTCAATATAAAAATAAAGTTTCGTGCATTAACCCGTTAAAACTAGTTTTATTTAATGAGTGATGTGCGTGAAAACCTAAGAAACAAATATCTTATATATAAAATTCTCGTGTCGCGGTGTTTGTGGTTAAACTCCTCCGAAACGGCTTTCCCGATTTTGATCATGAAATTTTGTGTGCATATTGGGTAGGTCTGAGAATAGGACAACATCTATTTTTCATCCCCCTAAATGTCAAGGGTAATCCACTCCTAAATGTTTTTTTTTTCAATTTTAGATATTTTTTTTTATTTTTTTTATGATACATCATACACAAATACATACAGCCCTAAATTTACACTCTTCTACCACCAACCCCTATTTTTTATGGCAGTACGAAGTTCGCTGGGACAGCTAGTATATATATGCTTTAGTTCTTGTTCTAAGGATCGATTTAAATAAATAACCTTTAAAATAATAGTTATCATACAACCAGCGTCCAGTTATTTGGAGCTGATAAATTGTGCGTAGATATAATTTATCGCTATATTATAAAAAAAACAAAACAAATTAGATTCCAATGCAACAGTTAACCCAACATTTATGTAGTCGATCGACTGTGTATGGAAGCTCAAAGTTGAGTAATCTTTAAGGCTGCCATCTCTAAAATGTGGCAACCAGGATAAGACGCGTGATAACCCCGGATTTTGAAGCCCAGAACCCGGACAGACCAATAAAAAAACAGTTAAAAATGTCACAAATCAACTTTTTTATGTTGATCTAGGCAAAAGAGCTAGCGGTCACCTCATAATAAGTGGTCACTGCTGCCCATGGACACTTGCAGCACCAAGGGCCACTCATGCGTTGCCGTAAATTTTTAAACCCGGACTACAAATAAAACCCCGCTCGGACGCCCCCCGGACGCCCCGTAAACTAGGACAAATCCGGGGAAACCCGGACGGATAGCAGCCCTAGTAATCTTCCAAACTTTGAACGAGATCGCTATGTTTGGTTGCTAATATAATTGTTGACATAGTTTTGAAACTCGATAAATATGGTTATTGAGCTTCTCAATTGATATCTTAAACTCTCCGAATCCGTATAAAGCTTTCATTGTATTTTTATGTAAATCATATTTCACAGTTTTGGATAAATGTTATAAATCTACGTCTCTTCGTTGTACAGCGATAGCCCAGTAAATCGAAATTTTTTGATTATATAAAACTCGATAAATGTGGTTATTGAGCTTGTCAATTGATATCTTAAACTCTCCGAGTCAGTATAAAGCTTTCATTGTATTTTTATGTAAATCATATTTCACAGTTTTGGATAAATGTTATAAATACAGCCTTAATTAATTTTCTACGTCTCTTCGTTGTACAGCGATAGCCCAGTAAATCGAAATTTGTTGATTATATAAAACTCGATAAATGTTGTTATTGAGCTTGTCAATTGATATCTTAAACTCTCCGAGTCAGTATAAAGCTTTCATTGTATTTTTATGTAAATCATATTTCACAGTTTTGGATAAATGTTATAAAAATACAGCCTTAATTAATTTTCTACGTTTCTTCGTTGTACAGCGATAACCCACTAAATCGAAATTTGTTGATTATATAAAATCAAGTCGGTTTTTTCGTCACCGCCAAGTCGGTTTATAATTATGTATCAACAAATTTTGACATAATGGCTTTTCGCTGTGAATGGACGATTCTATGTCGACGAATATGGTAATTTAACATAGAAATTTTCCTCGTTTTTTTCTGATTAATGATAGAAGGGGTGGACTTACTATTAAGTTTTATTTTTTGATTGAAAACCTCTACACATCCAATGTTGCTCAACGCCCAAACTGCTAAACAGCCAGCCAATGTAGTCGACGAAATTATGTAAAACACTCAACTCTGTATACACTCGGGTCGGCTAAGTTGGGAAATGTCAAAACACCAAAAAAAAGAAGTTATCCAATCGTGTTACGATATCTGTGCGCGAAGCGAAGCGACGTGCGCTCTGTTCCGTGTCCGCGTGTGAACTAACTCGTTTACTCCGCTGTCACCTGTCTTTTCAACTGTCAACATTGGACCGGGTTATGCAGAAGGTGAGTAAGGTAGGCGCGTTGGAGGATTATCTTTGGGTTATCAGAGTTTCCGGCCTTTTTACCAATTTTGAAATTTTGCCTTCAAGTGGGTTGTATAAATATACATTTTCCCTTTCGTTGTTGATTTGTTTTGTTTCATAAGCAAATGGTAGATCGGGTCAGTCGGGTGATTGCATTTTTGAGATTGTGGTGGGGAATGGATTATGTTTACGGGTTGCATTTGATGCTGACGACCTCCGTGGCCGAGTGTTGTAATGCCGGCTTTCAAGGCTTTAATCCCGGTGGGGCAAATGTTCGTATGATGAAAACGAGCATTTATGCCTGAGTCCGACAAATATGACTGAACGAATGATACGTTTGGTCGAACTGTCTATTATCATCATCATCATAACAAGGCTGCTAATGTCCCCACTGCCAGGGCACAGGCCTTCCCTATAGATGGAATAGGGAGATTGAGCTGTGGTGGGTACTCATGATCAGTGCGGCTTGGTGGGAGCTAACCATTTCAAATGAAGCCGGGACCAACGGCTTAACGTGCCATCTGAAGCACGCATGAGCATGATCGAGATAACAAGTTTTTAGTCACCCATCCAATGACCGGCCACTGAGAGAGTAGCTTAGCTTCCACAATACCGGCCCGAAAGCGATACCCATCTGCGCCATTGAGCACGTCAACTCTTAAAAACTGTCTATAAAAATCCAAAACCGGTAAATATTTTGTAACTTGCATTTTTCACTTTAAACAATGGTAATGACAAATCTCTGACGATGCGTCTAAATAATCCATTAGACATTACTAAAACATTGACCAATCGTGCGTGAGACATTTCGTGTTAACCGATTGATAACGAAGTGTTTGAAGTTCGCGCCGCGGTGTCCTTTACTATTATTTTGTTCAAGGCATAAGCTTACAGCGACAAGATAATAATAAAAAAATGATTTTAGAAAAAAAAATGTAGTTATTGGTGGTTACAATGTGGAGAGATGGCGCTGCCTTGCAGCTTAAGAAAGGCTAGAGAAAATTAGACACGGTCGTCACGGCCCTTACGGCCGTGTCAAATTTTCTCTTGTACACATTGTATTAAGTCGTTGCAAATGGAATATAAAAGAGAAGTTAAATTAGTACAATCTTGTGGAGTTCTGTTAAGCTTCCAGTTAAATTTTTTTACTACTGTTTTGTCTCTTAGCATTTTGAAATTGGTGGAGTAACATATACCTGGACTGTAAAGTTGGAAAAGTTTACAACACAGGAACATGTGATGAAATACTTACTCATTTTACTCTTACTCAAATACAGTTATGTTCACACACTCAATACTTCACAAAATCATTATATTCATTAAAAGGCAAATCATCATAGTTGAAAGTTGTTTGTTTTCACTTAATACAACACAATAAAGTGCCAAGCCAAGCAATATCCAAGAGTTAACCTTTAATTAATTTAAAGTTACCATAAAAAAAACACTTCTCAAAAAAGCTTATTACAAAGTGTCTGGTTATATTACAGACAACAACGTGGGTTTCATCTGTTTCAATAATTCTAACAGGTTTTTATTGTAAATCATGATTGTATTGACGTTTGTAACATGTAACAACATAATGTTGTGGAGCTTTTTTCGCTTGTTTTTCTCCGCAGCTAAAAAATATATTAAATAACGAGTGGAAATAATTTTGGACGATTTAAAACAGTTATACTATGCATCCAATTTGAATAAAGATATTTTGAATTTGAATTTGTAAATATGCACTCATTTGTTAACATATGTTTTATTTGATCAATTAATTTGACCGTACTTACTTTTTATGTGAATCATTTTTCTAATAGAAATCTACCGAATGACAACGTTAGAATATAAGTTTTTAAAGGTTCTATATTACCGCTAACAGCTTGTAGATTGTACGCATTCGCCAAAACTATAGTAACCGATCCTAATAATGTAGTTATCAGTGTTTCCTGTATTATTCAATGTTTACACGGTAAACAGACACTGTAGTTTACAGGCGATGTCCAACTATTATCCATTTAGTCACCCACTAGATAACTAGAACTATGAAGTACTATAGTAGTTCCGTTCCGTTTGAGTAAGACACGCTGAAATGCGTAATCCCTTACATTACGCTTGTGAACAAAACTATTTCTACTTGGATCTAGGCAGGGTTTTAATCCATGTATATTTTTATTGATTACGTTAAATGTTATTCTAAAACCTTCAAAAAGGTATGTGCAACAGCCAAATCTAATTTTATTAAAAATAAAATATGTAAATCGAATAATAAAATCAAAACAACGTGGAATGTTATAAATCGTGAAACAGGCAAAGAAAGGCCATGTGACGATATTATTGAAATTAAGTCCAATAATATTCTAATAAAATCTAAGGAACATATCGCTAATATTTTTGATGATTATTTCGTTAATGTTCCTTTGGTGGCTACATCTAATTTGAGCTCTTCAACGGTGGCTGCCAAGACATTGCTCGAGAAATATGTACCTAAGTGTGATAACGTGTTTCAGTTTAGACATATTAGTTTTATTGATGTTATTAAGTGTTTTAAATCTCTTAAACAAAAAAACACAAGTGATTTATGGGGTATTTCTACTAAAGTTATTAAAAGTATAATACCCGTTATTGCCCCTTATCTAGTTGATATATTTAATAACTGTATTGATCAAGGCGTATTTCCGGATTTGATGAAATACAGTAAAGTTATACCTCTTTTTAAATCAGGAAATAGAAGTGAACCTGGAAATTATAGGCCTATATCAATATTACCGGTTCTAAGTAAAATATTTGAGAAAATTATTCTGGAACAATTAATGCCTCATTTCAACCTAAATAAACTTTTGCATAGGAAACAATTTGGTTTTACCAGAGGTAGATCTACTACTGACGCGGGTGTTGCACTTGTAAGGAGTATATTGGAGGCTTGGGAGAGGTCGCAGAATGTTCTTGGAGTGTTCTGTGACTTATCCAAAGCTTTTGATTGCGTTGATCATCACACGCTGTTATTGAAATTAAGTCATTATGGAGTCAAAGGTACTGCATATAAATTAATACAGTCGTATCTCAGTTCCAGAATTCAAACTGTAGAGGTAAATGGTGTTAGATCATCTGGATCTCATGTGGAAATGGGCGTTCCCCAGGGTTCAATTTTGGGTCCCTTTCTGTTTCTAGTATATATAAATGATTTGCCATTTTTTGTAGAAAATTTGTGTGAGATAGTATTATTTTCTGATGACACATCTTTATTATTTAACGTTGACAGGCGCAAGAACAACTATGACGATGTTAATAATGCTCTCTTGCAAGTTTTGCAATGGTTTAATGTTAATAATCTAAAGCTAAATGCTAATAAAACCAAGTGTATTAAATTTTCTTTACCTAATGTAAAAGTCGAACATATTGAAATTAAATTAAATAATAATAAATTAGATTTAGTAGACTCAACTACATTCTTGGGTATAACTATAGACTCAAAACTGCAATGGAATCATCACATTACGCTTTTGGCTGGTAAACTTAGTTCAGCAGCTTATGCCATAAGAAAGATAAGACAACTTACTGATACAGAAACTGCCAGGACTGTATATTTTAGTTACTTTCATAGTATCTTATCATACGGCATTATACTCTGGGGAACAGCAGCTGATATTGAAAGTATATTCATTCTACAAAAAAGAGCTGTGAGATCTATTTATCAATTGAGTAGCCGAACATCTCTTAGAGAAAACTTTAAAGAAATCGGCATTTTGACTGTTGCTTCTCAATTCATTTACAATTGTATACTCCTCGTTAAAAATAATATCAATTTGTATACCAAAAACAGTAACGTGCATAATTTTAACACAAGGAATAGAAATAAGCTTGCATTGCCACCCTACAGGTTACAGAAGGTTTACCGATCTTTTATGGGTCAAGGTATACATTTTTATAATAAAATTCCTGATGCCATTCTTGAGTTACCCATAAATGAGTTCAAGTGTCACATTAAAAATTGTTTACTTAAGAAAGGCTATTATACTATTAAAGAATACTTAAATGACAAAACTGCATGGCTGTAACTGTAAATTTGTTTTGTATTTGTTTGCAGTGTCGTACAGATAAATTACCTGAATTCTAAGTAACTATTTTGCTTGGTTTGAGTGGTTATGGGTAGTCATGCTCTCTTAAAAATCTCTTCGGCGGTGTCGTGTGAGGCGGGTCGTTGCGTTCCCTACAATATGGTTGAGCGAAACGATGGCTGGTTCATGCGTCATGCTCGTGAACGGGTGCTGCCAGCGCAGATGAGTCTGCTCTATACTACTTTATTATTATTATAATGATAATTAATTATTTAAGTTAAATTTTATTTGTAATTGTATTTATACTGTATGGCACGGCAATCAGAAACAAAAAATTTAGGTGAACATTTATTATTTCTGAGATAAAGATTTAATGGTGGTGTGGATTCTGGCATGGTTCTCTAGACCTGAACTTTGGTTTTGCAGCGGTGTATCCTTATCATTCTCTATACAGAGTGAAGGGGGGGCACTGATGTTGGGTTTGGTTTTGGGTTTGGAGGGTAGTGGCAGAGTCGACACTAGTGTTTAGGTAACCACATGCATGTGTACTACAGTTGTGTTTATAGTTTTTTATAGTAATGTACACTGGTACTTAATTTTTTTTTTCCCTATTTTGCTACCTAGTATCCATATGTGGTTATGGGTAGTCATACTCTCTTAAAAATCTCTTCGGCGGTGTCGTGTGAGGCGGGTCGTTACGTTCCCTAAAAAATGGTTGAGCGAAGCGATGGCTGGTTCATGCGTCATGCTGGTGAACGGGTGCTGCCAGCGGAGATGAGTCTGCTCTTGCTACATTGGGTACTATTAATCGTTGTATTTAACTTTAATGGTACATTTGTTTTTATGCCTAAACAGTGGGACACGGCATTCCTAAACTTTTTTTCATTTTTAAATCTGTTTTTTATATTTTTTATTTTATAGTCATAATTGTTTTATCATTTACATTTGTAATGGAAAGTGACTTCATGGGTTATCTCATATTGAACTCATTTTTCAAATTGACGACTCTGTATATAATACAGGGAGAAAAAAACAGCCCTTGCTGAGTTTCTTGCCGGTTCTTCTCAGTACAAGGTCTCCCGCCGTAGATTTGCGAACCGATGGCGTAGCTTTTCGACATTCGCAAGTGCTTGTAACAGCCTAGACTGAATAAATGATATTGAATTTTTGAATTTTTTGAATTTTTTGAATTTTTTGAATTTTTTATACATCCGGTCGTCAGTCTATCCATCTATCTATATATATAAAACTCAAAGGTGACTGACTGACATAGTGATCTATCAACGCACAGCCCAAACCACTGGACGGATCGGGCTGAGATTTGGCATGCAGGTAGATGTTATGACGTAGGCATCCGCTAAGAAAGGATTTTGATCAATTCTACCCCCAAGGGGATAAAATAGGGAATGAAAATTTGTATGAAACTTTGTCAATTTTAAACCGATTGGACTGAGACTTTGCATGCAGGTATAAGAAGAATCATAGATGAATGTTATTGAGTATAATACAAACCTGAGAACATAAACTGTAGTCTACACTTTAGCTCTACACGGCTCTAGCGGGCCGCTAGTTAGGTATAAGTCGCGACACGAAACTTTAGCGCTGACCGTTATTGCGCAGAAGTAAAAATTAAGATTTAGGGGGAAACGAGGTGTGCGGGTGCGCGTGCGTTGCGTGGCTCTCCAATCGTACCCATGCGCAGCTATCCCCCCAGCGTTTTGTTAAGCGCTAGAGTTACGTGCCGCGACCTGTATGGGACACTAAGGATGTTTGTTAACGATACCGGCGCTAGCCACGTCTCGGCGTCGGTACAAACGTACAAATCGTGCTCGTGGACAAGCACTTTTCGATGTAAAAACTTTCGGGGCAAGTTTTAGGATATGTTTTTTCACTGAAAGTTTATCTTATATATAAAATTCTCGTGTCACAATGTTAGTAGTTACTATACTCCTCCGAAACGGCCTGACCGATTTTATGAGATTTTATATGTTTGTTCCGTGGGTCTGAGAATCGGCTACTATCTATTTTTCATATCCTAAAGTGATAATGCTTGTCCACCTGTAACGTAGTGTTCTGAAACCTACAATGCGCCTTCGCACCAAAATTAGGAATGTTATCCCAGGAAATTGATAGAACACTACATTACACACCCCTAAATTTTTTTTGGACAATATTTATTTTTTTATAATGAGGTATTAAAAATACATACTAATAATTGTGGGTTACCTACAATGCGAAGAGATGGCGCTGCCTTGCAGCTTAAGGCTGGGAAAATTTCGACGCGGCTAATAGAGCCGTGGTAGCATAATGGTCAGTGCATTCGCCCGGATTGCGAAGGGTGCGGGTTCGAGTCCCGTCCGCTGCCTGGTCCGCGTGGATTTTTCTAGTAAACTTTTCTTTAGTATTTAGTTTAATACATACTACCCTAAATTTTCTCTTCTACCACCTGCCCCTATTTGTATGGCGGTACGAAGTTCGCTGGGTCAGCTAGTATCTATGTATAATATATGGCCAATAACAAAGACTGAACTGACGCGAGGCGAAGAGGGGCCACTACACTTGTGTGATAGTTTAAGAGTGGTAGGGCACAGAGGATATTTCGCTCGAATTGGATCGTCCGTCTTGTGAAGCATCATCTACCTTACAGAAGGTCATAGTAAAATAACACTTCTTTTGTTGATGTTGTGTTTCCGCTGTTGAGTAAGGTTCCAGGGCTCCATGGTGCAGGGAATTAGGTTCTGGGGGCCAATCGCTTAACGGAAATGCTTTGGGAAACGCTAACGCTTACGAATTTATATTGTTATTTCTAGCCGCCTGAGGTTTTCGAATACCTCACGCTCATTTTTTTGAATATTGTTATTACCAATGCAAAAGAAAAAGAAAGAGCGCGAGGCATTTGAATACCTCAGGCGGCTAGAAATAACAAAATAAAATCGTAAGCGTTAGCGTTTCCCAAAGCATTTCCGTTAGGCGATTGGCCCCCAGGCCGGCAAGTTGAGAATGGCTGGAACGGCACACCTTCGGCCGCATCATCTATCTTCGCGACTGGTTCCACTTACACTAACATCGGGTGGGGGTGGGAAATCTGTTGCGTCTTATATAAAAAAACTACAGATACAGTTTACAGATACAACTATAGACTACAGTTTTTGTTCTCAGGCTTGTATTATACACAATGACATTCATATATGATTCTTCTTATACCTGCATGCAAAGTCTCAGCCCGATCGGTTCAAAATTGACAAAGTTTCATACAAACTTTCATTCCCTATTTTATCTATTATTATATTATATATATAGATTTCACCTATACCAAAACTAACGAAGGTATTAATATTTCATTAGCAAATTAAAACAATGCAGCAGTCTAAAACTGAATGAACATTTCTCTAGTTGTATTGCGAAGGCATGAGATAAATAAGATGGTTATCACTGATTTAGATAATGCACGCACGTTTAAAGTATGGTTATTACTTCACTCGATAATTATTCAAGTTAGTTGTAACAATGACAAGCTGTTTGCACACCCGATTGAGTAAGAATATAGGACATATTTTATTTATTATTTTACGTTAAATGTACGAATAAATCGCTGCGTCAAGCGATACCGCCAAGGCTACTTGCGTACGAAGACCAATTTCTCCCTGACCCCCCCCCCCCTAGCATAAGCACCAGGATATGATAAATATCGCGTTTTTATCACGCTCATATCAGATTACTATGAGGTTTGGCAGTTAGACACGAAAAAAACGTGATATAATGTAAATTTTGGTGCACATGCTACGGGGACAGATGGACTTTTAAAAATATTATGATTCAACAGGGAAATCCGCCATGCTAAGTGTGTTATAGAGTCTGTCTGCGGAAAGAGAATGGGCGTGGAGAAAAACGGAACTAACATTAAGATTTTTATTTGGCAATCAAACCCAGCAATCTGTAAAATATCAAAATTTTGTATTGATACGGATTTGTTTGTTGTTGTGATTTTCTTGCGGTTTTTTGAATTTTGTCATGTTTTAGACATTTAGGGTTAAAACCTTACAAATACGGTAGAGAAGCACTACAGCGCCCTCCAATCTAAATCCCATTCTCTTTCCGCACAGACTCTATCAATAATTATAACTCGTGATTGAAAGTTTTTATTTAGATTTTGTGGTAACGTGTCGTTGAGTCTTAACGGCAGCCGTTACGTTCAAGTATACTTGCATAATTATATTTTTGGAAATTTTAAGCATTTAAATGCTCTAGAATCTAGATGTTTATTTTTTTATTTATTTATTCTTTATTACCAAAAATAGTAAATGGCGGACTTAATGCATAGGCAATAGGCATTTTCTACCAGTCAACCAGTATGGGTGTATGAGACGGATGTTTTGGCGATAGTAGCGAGCTATTAAAGTTAGAGAAAAAGAAATATTATCCTACAGAACTATACTATACTATAAACGATAAACATATATGATATATAAATAAAATATCCCTATATATATATATATATATATATATATATATATATAAATACAAATACACATATATATAAATTAATAAACATACATATATAAATATATACATACATTTAATTAGTTAGAAATAACTATATAAGATGGTATAGATGACTGCAGACCAGAGAAACATTAGACGGTCAGATAGTGTGCATGCACTAGATTTTTGTTTGTTTGTTGATGTTTCAATCTAAAGAAAATTTTACTAGAAAAAATTCCAAGCGGGAGATACTTGCTTAAGTTTACTATCCATAAACATGCATAAGAAGAAATTTGGTCAACGCATGTATACATGAACGAGTGCGGTTGCGAAAATAGATATTTTTAATGTCCTCCTTCTTGGTTCCCTTCTGCGTATATCGTGTTGCTCTCATGTTTACTATGATTGCCGTGCCTCTCGGACGGGATCTTACGTCTCTCTCTAATCTCTGCCCACCTGGGGAGTGAACACGTGTTTTGTTCATAATTAATTGAATTGCAAGTTTAAATATTTAGACTGTACGTTGCATATTTACACGAGTACGACGCGAAATCTATTTCTGTATAACGAATTGACTGTTTAGAGTTCATTTTTGTTTTGTTCTGTTGTGGCTTCTGTGAGTTTTTATTGTCGCTCAAGTTTAGTTTTTCGCTGATATTTCTTAGTGTGCAGGGGGTAGATAGGGTACGAATGTTGTCGCCCGCATTTCCCTCCTCTTCTCCCAGGAGAAGACGCTAGGAGATGTGGGCGACCTGGAGAGGGGAGAGGGACCGGAAGAATTACGCTTCCCCTCCCGTTCCCCCTCTCAGGAACGGCGGCCCCCCTCTTGTAGTTTTGTCATACAAGGGGGGGGGGCGGCAGAGGGCTACTTGGACGGGTACTTAGCCCTCACACGCGGGCCTACCTGCGCACGTCTGCGGGGTCCCCTCGGGAGACCCCTGCCGTGGAGCCCCGGCGAGGCTGGGAAGCTGCTGGCTGCGGAGTCATGGTAGAATCCCTAACGGGGACCCTGCGGCTTCGCATTAAGCAGTGTAGAAGGTGTTCGCAGGACTTTTTTAGCGAATATTATGCCGTAAAGCGCCTGTAAGAGTTGCGGGGTCCTCGGTGGTCAGCCACTGGGGGGTCCGTAAGACTTGCGGGAGCCAGGTGTGAGGTCCGTTCGGCGGTGGGCCTCTTAAAGGCGCCGTCGTCTGTAAAAAGATGTTTTACCTGCGTTATAAAAAAAGGGGGGTTGATAGGGTGGCCAGATGCTGGCTTATCAATTCGGGACATTTGCACTAAAAAAATAAGCATCAAATCAAACCCCCAATCACCCTTCTGGGGGCCATTCGCCTAACGGAAATGCTTTGGAAAAAGCTAACGCTTACGATTTCATTTTGTTATTTCTAGCCGCCTGAGGTTTTCAAATGCCTCGCGCTTGCTTTATTTCTTTTGCATTGGTAATAACAATATTAAAAAAAATGAGCGTGAGGTATTTGAAAACCTTCGGCGGTCAGAAATAACAAAATAAAATCGAAAGCGTTAGCGTTTTCCAAAGCATTTCCGGCGAATATAACTTTAGAAACATCAGGACTCGATGCAGTCACTTCCTTATCACAAACAAAACACTTGCTGCTCATTTTGACTAGAAAAATAGATAAAATAGTATGGTAAAATATATTATTTAAGATAATTTAATGCTCTACAACCCTACGGCCGGCATTTATTTTTTGGGTGCATTGTTGGAGAGTTATCCGGTCAAATAGAGCAAAAATGTGAAGCATTTTTTTTTTCCATAATTACAGACTTTCAAGAGCGGATATCTCGAAAACTATACAAGATATCAAGAAACTTGACTGAATAAGACTTGTAGCAAATTTAATCAGCTTTCATTTTGTGAAAGTCTCATGTCGCTAGGATGCATAGTTTCTGAGATATATGCGAAAAACCTAAAAATGGGACCTTCAATCACCCCCCCCTTCCCCCCGGCTTAAGGGCTACGGGCGGGGACTTTTGATATGTTTACCTCCTAACTAGTCCAAACAAAGCAAAGAAATCAAAAATTGTGTTCTAAGCATTTCCCTCTATACCTTTTCGTTGCCTGGACTAGTACTGATGTGGATGTGGTGCAAATTTTAATGGTGTCATTCAAGGTTGCCAACCATAGATTAGGTATATTTATGTATACTTCTGTAAACAATTCTCGTAATCTTGCTTTCGAAGCTCGTTCACGATTTTTTTTGTCTGAATTATAATAAATAATAAATAAATAAATATTTCCGACACTCACACCAATTAGCCTAGCCCCAAAGTAAGCACTGTAAGGCTTGTGTTATGGGATGCTAGGGTAACGGATAGAATACATATACTGTACATATATAAGTATATTTATATAAATACATATTAAACATCCATGACTGGAGTACAAATGCTCGTATTCATCACACAAACATCTGCCCCCACCGGGATTCGAACCCGGGACCTCTCGAGTCGGCGACAGCCATGAAACCCGGCGTACAAACCACTCGACCACTGAGGTCGTCAATTATAATCAGACAGCTTATAATATGCTTAATGGCAGCTTTAAATTTATTGACGCTTAATTCTTTATTGCATGAACAATAATATCATAAGTTGCACATAAGAGGTATGTCATGAAATTAAATTTTATTATTACCTCATAAAAAATATATCAGATATGTTTATCTTAAACTAACTTTATTAGGTTTCTTAGGTTTTCGCCCACATCACTCATTAAATAAAACTAGTTTTTCACTGGTTAATGCACGAAATGCGAAATGTGAGAAACGTCAATAAATAAATAAAGTTTCGTGCATTAACCCGTGAGAAACTAGTTTTATTTAAACTTTAATAGGCTTTATTAAAGACGTTTTTCAAAAGTTGTTTTACGTATGTAATACATCTTTTTGGCCATCAACAACTTTTGTACGTCTGGACTTCACCATCACTTAACATCAGGTGGGGTGGAGTCATTTGGCGGACCAATCTATATTTTTTTTTATTTTCAATATTTTTGGTAAAAAAATAAAAAAAAAAAAAAAAAAACCAAAATAAAAAAAAAAATAAAAAAAAAATAACAATACCAATAATATTGAAAAAAAAAATTTTTTAAATGTGATTATATATATTATATTTTTGGATATTGCTAGGGGCGTAGAAAATCATATAGTATAGGTCTGTGGTTATTAGGTACGTGTAAAAGGAAGGATATCATTAACATTATGTATGTTCTGTAAGCTTGTAAGTTTGACCGTGACCGCCGCAATATACACAACAGCAAAGAAGGCCACAAAAATAAATTTACTATCAAGTTGCGAGTTGAACATTTATTATTATAATATGTATATAAACACATTACACACTCCAACCGTGTTAACCTTGGTACTCACTGGTCGTTATAAACAAGAATTAGACATTACTCCATGTAATGACTTGAGCAAGATACTATTTCATTTCATACTTAAGATTTGGATCAAATTAATAAGAACTGTCAGAAATTAGAATTCTTTTAACCCGTGCCATTAACCCGTGGATTGTGTAAACAAAATGGCCGTTAAAACCCTCTTCGAAATTGCGAGTTCTACTGAACCTATTGTCTTCATTTATGTCTTAAAACAATCTTTAATATTTTCTGTGTCAATTTATATAATATCTATTTCACATCTAAATATCTATATATATAAAACTCAAAGGTGACTGACTGACATAGTAATCTATCAACGCACAGCCCTAACCACTGGAAGGATCGGGCTGAAATTTGGCATGCAGGTAGATGTTATGACGTAGGCATCCGCTAAGAAAGGATTTTGATCTATTCTACCCCCAAGGCGATAAAATAGGGAATGAAAGTTTGTATGAAACTTTGTCAATTTTTAACCGATTTAGCTGAGACTTTTCATGCAGGTATAAGAAGAATCATAGATGAATGTCATTGTGTATAATGCAAGCCTGAGAACAAAAACTGTAGTCTACACTTCATCTCTACACCGATGCGAAGCGAGGGCGAGCCGCTAGTTGTATTATATTATTGCGTAGCAGAACCGCCACTTTCACAGACAGAGGTTTTTTGACGTTGGCAGAAATCTGCCATTCACACAGACCACGGGTTAAAGAAAGAATCGCAAATGACGACGCAAGACATTCTGTCTCCCTGGCAGCTTACTTAGGACAGCATGTGCGATAGGGACAGAGTGTCTTGCGTCTCAAAAGTATTTTCTTCTACTATGGCATTATTTGAAATATGCACTGACATGAATGTAAATAACTTTTCAGGCAGGGAACGTAGGCCCATAGATAGATACCTTAAAGTCTAACATTATATACAGATTAATATGTAATGTAATTAGATAGAGACTTATTTGTTTATAGTTAGTGTATTTTATTGTTTTATGATGTGAAATTCTGAATAACTTTTCTATTATTTTTGATCATTAATATTGATTTATGTACCAAATGTTTAATTACCTACTTAGATGACAATTTGTTAAATAAATGATGGTGACACCACGAAACCCGGCGTACTAACCACTCGGCCACGGAGGTCGTCGCTATTATATAAGTACTAGCTGTCCCAGCGAACTTCGTACCGCCATAAAAAAATAGGGGTTGGTGGTAGAAAGGTGAAACTTTAGAGTAGTATGTATTTACTAATGCTGTATCATAAAAAAAATAAACAAAAAAAAATATCTAAAATTGAAATAAAAAAAATAGGGGTGGATTACCCTTAACATTTAGGGGGATGAAAAATAGATTACATCCGATTCTCAGACCTACTGAATATGCATATAAAATTTCATGAAAATCGGTCGAGCCGTTTCGGAGGAGTTTAACCACAAACACCGCGACACGAGAATTTTATATATAAGATAGATATGTATGACGTAAATCTTTGTGTGTGCACTAAGCTTTATTGCATGTGCCTGTCAACACTCGCTTGGTCACGGGCACCAGGTGGAGTTTATAGTATGTACAAGTTATTCGACTAGAGTGTGCTCACGTGATTCAATAAATATCAGTAACCAACATAGTATGTTGGTTACTGATATTTTATAGTGGTTTGTAAGTGGTGCTAAAGTCCAAACGCGAAGATAGCTGGTACAGCAGTTATAAACTGCCACACCAACCATCCTCACCTTGCCGGCCTGCAGAAATGCTTCTTCACGCCTCTCTTAAAGGACCCCAGATTGTAGGAAGGAGGGAACACGTGCGCGGGCAAAGAATTTCACTTACGAACAGTACGACAAAGAAATGAGTCGCCAAATTTCTTTCTTTGTTCTCATTTCATTAAGTCTGGGGAAGTAATCTCCACGTTTCAGAGCTATGAGTGAAATTTACTCCGTGGCGCTTTATCATGGCGCTTGCAACAGTGTCGAAATATCGGAAACTCATAAAAAACAAGGTACATGCAGTGGTGGATTAAACGCTGAGAGCGCTGAAGGCAAGCATCTCATCGGCGCCCCTATATTAAAAACTGGTGACCCGCCCTCGCTTCGCTTCGGTGTAGAGCTGTAGTGAAGATAGACTATAGTTTTTGTTCTCAGGCTTGTATTATACACAATGAATTTGTGAATGAAAGTTAATTTAACTGTTAGAGAAAAGAATTTTGTTGCGTAATTTAGGATCCGTTGTACCGAATGCACAATTTTTTTGATTGAACGCACAAATTTCAGGAAGTGATGGTCCGATTTGAAAAAATCTTTTTGTGTCTTAAATAGTGCATTTATTGAGGCAGGATTAAGGCTCTAAAACATCACACTGTGACCAGTCAGAGCAGATTATCTATGTAAAACGTTGCAAAACATGTAACAATATCTAAAGAAAAGTTTACTAGAAAAAAATCCACGCGGACCAGGCAGCGGACGGGACTCGAACCCGCATCCTTCGCTATCCGGGCGAATGCACTGACCATTATGCTACCACGGCCCTATTAGCCGCGTCGAAATTTTCCTAGCCTTGGGCCGTGGTAGCATAATGGTCAGTGCATATATTTATCTGTGAGCTTCCGTGGCATGCGCTGCGTAAATGATTGAAGTTACACTAAAATCATTAATGGCGGAATTGTTTCGCTTTAAAAGTTGTATAAAAAGTCCGCGACAGCATATGCCATCTTTAAGGTTTGGCTCACTATAACCTGTTTCCTCAAATTAACGCGGGGAAACCGCCTTTAGGTGTGACATAACTGTAAAAGTTGGACATATGGTATCACAGACTTTTTTGATATTGATGTATTCTATAAAACTTAGTAAATCATTTTGCTTTACTGTCAATGACTCCGGCAGCGTAAGCGACATAAGGTAATTTTTTCACACCCTGGGTTACGTTATCGAAGTTTTCATATGGAACCCTAACTTTTTTGAAAATACTCTATAGCCTATGTTTATCAAGGATAATGTACCATTCAAATGGTGAAAGAATTTTTAAAATCGGTCTAGTAGTTTTTTTGAGCCAATTCGTTTCAAACATACTTATATACAAATCTTTCCTCTTTATAATATTAACTCGTACTATAGTTTGACCGAAACCGATCAGGGGGCCAATCGCCTAACGGAAATGCTTTGGGAAACGCTAACGCTTACGATTTTATATTGTTATTTCTAGCCGCCTGAGGTGTTCGAATACCTCACGCTCATTTTTTTTAATATTGTTATTACAAATGCAAAAGAAAAAGAAAGAGCGCGAGGCATTTGAATACCTCAGGCGGCTAGAAATAACAAAATAAAATGGTAAGCGTTAGCGTTTCTGGTCGATGCGATGAACATTGCAATTTGTATCTTTCCAACTTCAATCAGAGATCATGTATCTTATATATTTTAAATTTTTGGAGTGTAAACTAAAGGTAAGGTTTTAGGGTATATTAAAATTCGTAAAGGCCCCAATAAAGTTGGATTTATAGAAATTTTACAGCCTTTTTCAGATGGTATTAAATTATTATTAAAAGCTTTTTCTTTCTTCTCTTTCTACTTTCAATACGCGATATAGACGGTAGACGGTCGCTCGCTAAAAAGAAAAGTTCGCAACTGCCGCATTGTATGTTTTTTACCCACTCCCTGTCCAGCTTTACAATGTTACTTAAGCTGTAAGGATGTTACACCCAGCCTAGTGCACGCCCGTTCCGGCCACTCATTAAGTAAATTACTTACAGCTTAGTCACTGAACAAAACCACAGTTCACACCTTGTTGTTATCGGATTTCGTAATTAGGTATTTTTTTAAGTCGTCAAGTTAGTGATAATAAGTTAGTAGGTAAGTAGGTATGCTTAAGTACAAATCGTTTATTCGGCATACTTACCTATATCCAAGTTTAAACTTTTCCTTGTCAAGTTGTTCTATCCAAGTCATCATCATCGTGGACCTATTAATGTCCCCACTGCTGGAGCACAGGCCTTCCCTATAGAGGGAATAGGGGGATTGTGCCATGACCCATCACGCGGGCCCAGTGCGGATTGGCGGGTGCTAACGAGTGCAGATGCAGCCGGGACTAAAGGCTTAACGTGCCTTCTGAAGCACGGAGCAACTCGAGATAGAAGATTTTTGGTCACCCATCCAATGACCGATCACTGCGAAAGTTGCTTAACTTCAACAATCGCAGGCGAACGCGCTAGCCACCCTTGTCATTGAGCTCCTCAAACGTCAATAAATAAATGAAATCAGTGCATTTATACCGTTGAAACTAGTTTTATTTAATGAGTGATGTGCGTGAAAACCTAAGAAACAAATATAATGATTTAATGTTTTTTTGAGGAGCTCGATGGCGCAGGTGGCTAGCGCTTTCGGCTGCGATCGTTGAAGTTAAGCAACTTTCGCAGTGGTCGGTCATTGGATGGGTGACCAAAAATTTACTATCTCGAGCTCCTCCGTGCTTCGAAAGGCACGTTAAGCCGTTGGTCCCGGCTGCATTTGCAGTCGTTAGCACCCACCAATCCGCACTGGGCCCGCGTGGTGGGTCATGGCTAAATCTCCCTATTCCATACATAGGGAAGGCCTGTGCCCCAGCAGTGGGGACATTAATAGGCTGATGATGATGATGATGATGATGAATGTTTTTTTTTCTTTTAATTATCTATATTTTTTTTAATATGTTTTTTCGTAATTTGGTCAATAAAATGTTATCTCTCTCACTCTTATTTGAAAGCTTCGGTTCGTTGCGTTCGCTGCTTTTACGGTAAAAATAACAAAGAAATCGTTGATGACGAAATTATTTCCCTTTAAAAGATTCCTAAAAAAAAGTCCGCGACAGCATGTCTATCTTTTAAAGGAGGAGACACACTACAAGTATTTTCCTCAAATTAATGCGTGTGAAACCGCAGGGCACCTATAGTATTTAACATACTCTTTAACCGTAGTATACTTGGAATTTCTGCCGAATTATTTCTTTTCAATTACTCATATTCAGACACATCAATCACATATAATAATCTTAAAGTTAAAGAATCATTAAGAGATACGTTTAAAGAATCTGACATAATGACGGTCGCATCACAATACATATACGAAAACTTATTACTTGTAAGAAAAAATATTAATTTGTTTTTTAAAAAACAGTGATGGTCACAAACTTAATACAAGAAACAAAAATAAATTAACTTTACCTGCTACTAGGCTTCACAAAATCAATACGAGTAATTCATTTAAAGGTATTTGTGTTCGCTTATACCATAAAGTCCCAAGCAATATCCAAGAGTTAACCATAAATAAATTCAAAGATAATATAAAAAAGCACTTATTAAAAAAGCTTATTACAAAGTGTCTCATTATATTACAGACAAAAATGCTTGGGTTTGAACTGTTCCAATCGTTCCAACAGGTTTTCTATATTATATAAATCATAATTGTATTGACGTTGTAACAACATAATGAATTGTAAATATTGCTACATTATACTTTTAATGTGGAGTTTTTTTCGCTCCTTTTTCTCCGCAGCTAAAAAATATGTCCATAACGAGTGGTAGGGGAAAAAAGATTTTTGGACGATTCGAAGGAGTTGTACTATACATCCAATTTGAATAAAGATATATTGATTTCTGATTTGTTATGAAAAGAAAATGGAAATATTAAATTTCATTAAAAATCTAGCCTTCCTACATTTTAAATAGTCTCCAAAGGCCTTCTTTTTGTAAAATAAAACCTGTAAAACATTATCTAATGTGGTCAAACAAAGCAATCGCTAATCGTTTAAAAAGCACGCAGCGGTTGCAAAACGGCCGCACCTCCAATCTCAAGATGGGCATGGCCTCATACTTGCTTAATTCCAAGTTACTACTTTGCCCGTTAAAGATGTAACTTACGCGCGACTAGAAAAGTTATCGATAGATTAATGTGCTAGTTAAGTTTTTGAGTGTTTGAAAATTCGTTATCGTCATTATTAGCCTATTAATGTTCCCACTGCTGGGACACAGGCCTTCTCTATGGATAGAATAGGGAGATTTGGCCGTGAGCAACCACGCGGCCCCTAGTGCACTTTGGCGGGTGCTAAAAACTGCAGATGCAGCCGGGACCAACGGCTTAACGTGCATTCAGAACACAGAAGAGCTCCAGATAGTAAATTTTTGGTCACCCACCAAATGACCGGCCACTGTGAAAGTTTTTTAACTTCAACGATCGCAGCCGAAAGCGCTAACTAGTTGCGCGCTCCTCTTTGACGTTTGAAAATTGGCTATTCTCAAATGATGGTATGTAATTATTAGCTAGTTTTGGTTAGCGCGTTCGCAACAACATTGATCGTCATGGGATGGGTGCCCTAAATATCTCAAGCTATTCAGTGCTTTGGAAGGCACTTAAGGCCTTGGTCTCAGCTGCATCTCCAGCGGTAAGTACCAAGCAATTCGTACTGGCCCTGCATGGTTCATTTCAATTTATTTCATTATAATATACTTTGTAGTTGGTCATATATATTCCGTACTGCCTATGTATATAAAGAAATCTCTATGTTTCCAGCAGAGGGGACATTAATAGGCTCATAATATGATGATGACTAAGAACGATGAAGATCAAATGTGTCTTCCTACCTCCCGGGGTTACCGCATCTATTATAGTAATTAGTTTAATAAAGAGAAATTTTTCTTTGTTACAGGTCAACAAATCGGACCCCAAATCGCCGCCCTGGCGCACGTTGACCGCAAAAACGATAATCACCCGTCAGGAGACGCCAATTCTAACATTTTACACTTACATCACACACCACCCAGTAACTTAAGCACACCAAACGCTCAACACAACCGTGAGAATGTTTCGAAACAAAACACCACAGTATCAAAAGCTTTACCGAAATCCGACGATGATTTTGACGTCAACGAGTACTTTGCGAGGTTGCAAGGCACGAGATACGTTAGCGCACCGCTGAACAGCCTACTCAAAGAGGATGAGCAATCAAATCTGGATGCTACTGAAGAGAATTTGGAGGAGATAAATTTGAACGAACCGGAAAAAGCGCAAGATGCCGAAGTACAACAAAGTTTGACGGCGGACATTGCGCAAAACTTCTCGCAGTTACCGACGGTACTGCCACAAGTTGCGAGTGCTGTGTTCAGTTCGTTCTCTAACATGCTCAACATGAAGAGTAGAGAGCAGACGCCTGGTGTAGTGAGCGCTAAACCTGTATACCATGAGGTAGATTTCGCGAAGCCGGAAGACACTGGAGTGCCTCTGATGGGTATCGATGAGCCGATTCCTCAAAGAGAGGTCGCACCGCCTCCCACAGAACCTCCTGTTGGTGGTGAGTAATATTTTTCCTCTCTCATTACCTTGGCTTATCATTCTTTTGCGAAACTGTAGTTAGAACATCTATTAACTTTAGATTCTAGTTGTCTAATCGCTACATCGGCTGTTAATATGTACTTGAGCTTACCCACAAGAAGCCCATTCACTCTGGGTTATATAGAGTGGTTCTGTTTTGTTTTTATGCATGTTTTTGCTAAGACGTATTTCATAGAGAATGCATACTTATTCTCTGACTCAGCGACCCAAAATGAGTCTTGCTTAACAGTCACCTCACCACCATCGTACAAAGTCCACTGTTGCAAAACAATGCTGGTGACTTCTCGGAAGTATCCTTACTGGTTCCCGTGGCCTCACCCAGTGCCTTTGCCTCGCCGGGCGGGGTGCTACCAGATGGCGGACATTGCGCTCGACGAGATGACGGCCCATCGGTGAGGTGAGGGGCATCGTTAGGTTTTTAGTGGGTAGGTCCCCCTTCCTCTCGAGCAGCCGTTGAGCCAGTCATGTTGAGTTGAGCCAGTTGAGGAGCTCGAGATAGTAAATTTTTGGTCACCCATCCAATGACCGACCACTGCGAAAGTTGCTTAACTTCAACGATCGCAGCCGAACGCGCTAACCACTTGCCATCGAGCTCCTCTAATCAAAATCATTTATTCAGTTTAGGCTGTTACAAGCATTCATGAATGTGTAGAAGCTACGCCATCGGTTTGTAAATCTACGGCGGGAGACCTTGTTCTGAGAAGAACCGGCAGGAAACTCAGCAAGGGCTGTTTTTTCTCCCGGTTTTATTATTTATAGAGTCGTCGCGATGAAAAATGACTTCAGAGATGATTCATGAAGTCACCTTTCATTACATAATGTGAAATATACATAAACTGTTCACCTGCATTTTGATTGCTGTGTCATATAGTATAAATGCTTCTTCTTCAGGAATATCTGATACCTGGTTTATATCGATTTATTTATTGATTCACGCGCTACTTTATCTCGGCACGGCCATCGAGTGTGTTGCGTTAAGGTTCCCACGATGTTGCCTGACCTCAGGTTAGTGATGAAGGGCAAACCATACTTGTCAGCGTCTCATCACTGAGTAATCTTCCTTCCGCACTTGTTGTTTGTTGTGCTATTAAAACGATATTTGATGGGTGTTTATGGTTGTTCTTCCGCGTTTACTTAAGTTCTTCGAGAGTCCCTCGGAAACCTACCATTTTTTCAGGATAATAGTATCCTACTAGGCATGCGTCCGATATATCAAAACGAATCCAAAATCCGATTTCAAACACAAATCGGTACCGAACGATTTCTCAACAAGAAAATCCGATTTCAGAAATCTAACCGAACCAAAACGCTAGCGATCTAATACCACCACAAGTATCCAAATGTAAATCGGATTCGAAATTCGTGCTTTCGTTTTCGGAAGTCCGATTTCGGTTTTGTTTACGGAAATCTATTGCTCTTCTCTAAGGCGGGATTATTTATCACTGAAAAGAGATGTCGTCTAAAAACATCAAAAGTCGAGCAACTGACATTTTTTTGAACGCTAACCTGAAGTAATTAGGTTTGATTTTGTAAATGGTTTGAAAAATAATAAGAACAAACAAACAGAAAAACAAAAAAAAAATATGTAAAAAGAAATCATTATATATTAGCCGATTTTTAAATGCGCCGCAAAAGTTTTACTCTAAACCGTATAGATAACTTTTCTGCTAGTCCTAAGCCACAGAATATATACTCTTGCCTAAGCCTAGATTTAAAGCATAAAGGAAAATCGCGCAAATCTACGAGTATCCTTCGTACAATTAATTGTTTGTGATTGTCGTTAGCTAATAAAACCAAATCATAACACAAACTAGTGAATTGGCTAAGTTCGGCACATCTGAAATCGGATATCTAAAAACGGATTTTAAAATCGATTTTGAAATCTGAAATCCGATAAATATCCGTTTGCGTTCAAAACCAAAAACGCCCATGTCTATATCCTACATCTTAATCCAAGCAATAATAAAAAACCTTTATATTCTTATATCTGTTACCAAAAAACTTTTTTCCCATCTATTCAAAACTTATATTCCCGTCTCTTACCAACAAAGTTTTATATTCATAATTTTTAATTAAAGAAAATATAACTAGAAAAAATCCCCAGGCGCACCGTCCCGTTTGCTACCTGGTCCGCGTGGACTTTTTTCTAGTTATATTTTCTTTTTCCCATTACTACCATTTATTCAAAATCTTATATTCCCATCTGTTACCACAAAATTACGTTTATCTCATCTATTTGAATATGATCAACATATGGAGAAAATCTAAAAATATTGAAATCTTGCTGCTTCCCGTGATAAATAGATGTTCAAAGTGAAAAGAAACAGTGATTCTTATATCCCAAAATAAAAGATACGGGCATAGACCCCGACCTTTTATATGTCTCGTTACTCTATGTCAACTCTTTATACAAATTCGTTTCGCCGTTTTTGTGTGTAACAAACTTTCACCTTTACAATTTAGTGTCGCCGCACACGGGCCACCGACCACAACCACAAAACGCCGCCACCGGCATATTTCTTGTAGTTTTCATACATTTTATATGGACTCGCCACACACGGTACGCCGGTGGCCGCCACATGCTACAAGTCGTCGTTGCTCGCTTCTTGTGGCCCACAACGGCCACATAAGGTGAACGCAGACTTGGTCGCACCGCACGCGCCGCAGTCTTCGCGTTCGAATTCTTCATATTTAATTATTCATAGGAGGAGTTATTCTCTCTTATCCCACCTTCTCCTTTCCTTCAGAGGACCACGCGCGCTGGCTACGTTGTCACCATCTAACTGTGGCCACAATTCCAACACGTACAAAGAAAGGTGACTCATTTCTTTGTCGCACTATCCGTAAATAGAATGCTCTGCCCGCTCACGTGTTCCCTCCCTCTTACAACCTAGGATCCTTTAAAAGAATCGTGAAGAAACAACATGCAGGCCGGCAGGGTGAGGATGGCTGGTGTGGCAGGTAGAACTGCTGTATCAGCTATCTTCGCGTCTGGACTTCACCTTCACTCAACATCAGGTGGGGTGGAGTCATTTGTCGGACCTATCAATAAAAAAAAATTAAGTTCTATGCAACCTCGCACACCCACCCGCGTCGCAGTCGCCGCAGTCCCTGAAACGACTGAACTCCCCAAGCCGCAGCTGATGACGTCACCAACACCGGCCCGCACGCAGCGGACGCTACGGCTAGCGCTGTGCGGATGACGTCATTCGCATCTACCGGAGCTGGAGGATGTACGATGTGCAATATGCGTGCGCAATTGAAAAAGTTTATTTTGTGTTTCTGCGATTGATTTATGTACTTACAAGAATCTTACAAGAATGGACGATTCTACTTTAATTACGTTGGTTCAAAAATACAATGAGCTGTTTAATGTAATAAATCAAGTGCGATGCGTGCGGCGACGGGAACGACTGCAGTGACTGCGGTGCGGATAGACGTGCGAGGCCATTAACAAAAAGCGATGACTGCGGGGACTGCGGAGACTGCGGTGCGGCCAAGTCTGCGTTCACCTTTAATGCGCCGATACAAAACGCCGCCACACGTCACACGCGCGATTCCCCACCCCTCTCTCCCTTACCTTAGTCGGCCGCTGTCGCGCGCTTCAGCCACTTTAGTAGCCGCTTCTAGCTTCTCGTGGCGGCGTTTGTGGCTGTGGCGTGTGGCCCGTGAGCGCGGCACTTACGGGCGGCCGCCCGCGAGTTCAAAATCGCTCGGAAACCTAATATTTTGACGGGATAAAATGTATCCTACATCTCAATCCAAGTAAAGAACTATATGTGTGCCAATTTTCAACCAAATTCGTTTGGTCGTGTTTGTGTGTAACAAACTTACAAACTTATAAATTTATGATATTTGTAGGACGACTGGAAAAGCATATGCATATATCCTGGCTGACCCGCTTTATCGGTTGAGCTCAAGGCGATTGGGTCTCGTGATGAGATCCCAGTTTGTAAATCTTGATATTTTATGGGTTTTCAACATGACCTGTGCTGTGTGCTCGACAGCAAACCACTGGCTAATAATTTACTATGTTGACTTTAAATATTCATAAAGGCGGTATCCGCGAACAGGTTATTGGAAACTGGGCGAAAACTTGTGTCTAGGGATTTTCGCGTTCATTTTCATTTCATACTAGCGGCCCGCCCTCGCTTCGCTTCGGTGTAGAGCTGAAGTGTAGACTACAGTTTTTGTTCTCAGGCTTGTATTATACACAATGACATTCATCTATGATTCTTCTTATACCTGCATGCAAAGTCTCAGCCCGATCGGTTTAAAATTGATAAAGTTTCATACAAACTTTCATTCCTTATTTTATCCCCTTGGGATTTTCTTTATATTTTTTTCCGTAAGAACCTTGTACAGACTATTAGAAAACTACAAAAAAAAAACAGCCAAATCGGTCAAGCCGTTTTCATGTTATGTCGTGACAACGGAAAACGGGTTTCATTTTTATATATATAGATTAGGAAAAGAGATTAGAAGTAATATTACTTCTAATCTCTTTTCCTAATCTATATATATAAAAATGAAACATAATTTTGTAGAAGTAATATTACTTCTAATCTCTTTTCCTAATCTATATATATAAAAATGAAACCCGTTTTCCGTTGTCACGACATAACATGAAAACGGCTTGACCGATTTGGCTGTTTTTTTTTTTGTAGTTTTCTAATAGTCTGTACAAGGTTCTTACGGAAAAAAATATAAAGAAAATCCCAAGGGGATAAAATAAGGAATGAAAGTTTGTATGAAACTTTATCAATTTTAAACCGATCGGGCTGAGACTTTGCATGCAGGTATAAGAAGAATCATAGATGAATGTCATTGTGTATAATACAAGCAGGTATAAGAAGAATCATAGATGAATGTCATTGTGTATAATACAAGCCTGATATAAAGTTTCATACAAACTTTCATTCCTTATTTTATCCCCTTGGGATTTTCTTTATATTTTTTTCCGTAAGAACCTTGTACAGACTATTAGAAAACTACAAAAAAAAAAACAGCCAAATCGGTCAAGCCGTTTTCATGTTATGTCGTGACAACGGAAAACGGGTTTCATTTTTATATATATAGATTAGGAAAAGAGATTAGAAGTAATATTACTTCTAAAGACTTTGCATGCAGGTATAAGAAGAATCATAGATGAATGTCATTGTGTATAATACAAGCCTGAGAACAAAAACTGTAGTCTACACTTCAGCTCTACACCGAAGCGAAGCGAGGGCGGGCCGCTAGTATGAAATGAAAATGAACGCGAAAATCCCTAGACACAAGTTTTCGCCCAGTTTCCAATAACCTGTTCGCGGATACCGCCTTTATGAATATTTAAAGTCAACATAGTAAATTATTAGCCAGTGGTTTGCTGTCGAGCACACAGCACAGGTCATGTTGAAAACCCATAAAATATCAAGATTTACAAACTGGGATCTCATCACGAGACCCAATCGCCTTGAGCTCAACCGATAAAGCGGGTCAGCCAGGATATATGCATATGCTTTTCCAGTCATCCTACAAATATCATAAATTTATAAGTTTGTTACACACAAACACGACCAAACGAATTTGGTTGAAAATTGGCACACATATATTTCTTTACTTGGATTGAGATGTAGGATACATTTTATCCCGTCAAAATATTAGGTTTCCGAGCGATTTTAAAGTCGCGGGCGGCCGCCCGTAAGTGCCGCGCACACGGGCCACACGCCACAGCCACAAACGCCGCCACGAGAAGCTAGAAGCGGCTACTAAAGTGGCTGAAGCGCGCGACAGCGGCCGACTAAGGTAAGGGAGAGAGGGGTGGGGAATCGCGCGAGTGACGTGCGGCGGCGTTTTGTATCGGCGCATTAAAGGTGAACGCAGACTTGGCCGCACCGCAGTCTCCGCAGTCCCCGCAGTCATCGCTTTTTGTTAATGGCCTCGCACGTCTATCCGCACCGCAGTCACTGCAGTCGTTCCCGTCGCCGCACGCATCGCACTTGATTTATTACATTATACAGCTCATTGTATTTTTGAACCAACGTAATTAAAGTAGAATCGTCCATTCTTGTAAGATTCTTGTAAGTATATAAATCAATCGCAGAAACACAAAATAAACTTTTTCAATTGCGCACGCATATTGCACATCGTACATCCTCCAGCTCCGGTAGATGCGAATGACGTCATCCGCACAGCGCTAGCCGTAGCGTCCGCTGCGTGCGGGCCGGTGTTGGTGATGTCATCAGCTGCGGCTTGGGGAGTTTGGTCGTTTCAGGGACTGCGGCGGCCCTCACGGACCGCGTTGAAATCCTCCTTTCTTCCATCCGCCATTCTTAAGCTGCAAGGCAGCGCCATTTCTTCGCATTATAGGTAACCCACAATGTCAAATGAATACTTTTACAAGTATTATACGTTTGAAAGAAGAAATAGCAATTATAGTTATAATTTTTATTATTTTAAAGCATGTGACTGCTTGATGTTTAAATCTAAAGAAAATATAACTAGAAAAAATTCCACGCGGACCAGGCAGCAGACGGGACTCGAACCCGCACCCTTCGCAATCCGGGCGAATGCACTGACCAATTATGCTACCGCGGCCCTCACGGACCGCATAATTGGTCAGTGCATTCGCCCGGATTGCGAAGGGTGCGGGTTCGAGTCCCGTCTGCTGCCTGGTCCGCGTGGAATTTTTTCTAGTTATATTTTCTTTATAACTACAATTTTTTTGAAATACTTACTATACATTTTTCTATTTCTTGTTAAAATTTAAGTCCTTAAGGATATATTTTGTATTCCTACCTTAAGTCCAGGTAGCTACTAGTAATTTCAGCTGTCAGTTTTAAAATAATTATGCCGTCGTGTGTCGTTCCCACTTGCAAAAATGCAACAGGATCTACGAAGAAATCAGATGGGATCACCTTTCATCTGTAAGTTGTACATTTCCAATCCATTTTATTAAAATATTAAATTTAATTAACGTAATATAATTGTCAAAGAAAATCACGCGTCCATTTTCCTCTCGGACTATAATGTCTTAAGGCCACTTAGGTTTGTTTTCCCGGACCAATGTAATCTGGACATCTTCAAGGCCAGAGTGAACACGCATCTTCTAGGCAGTGTACCATCCTAGGCCTCATAATCGCTTTCCATCAGTAGAGATTGTGGTCAAACGCCTTGCCTATAAAGCCTTAAAAATAAATCTTGCACAGAAGAGTAAACTGTGTGTTTAAATATTAACCATTTAACCTGTCAACATTGGTAGGTTAAATTTAAATTCCAAACCTTGGCACAATACTGATATCTACAGTAGTCCAACTTCATACAAACGGTCGAAACGCGAATCCTACCAGCGTGGGCGAGAAAACTGCACTAGATGAGGCCACGGGGGTGAGCGTCCGAGTCGAAAGGACACACCCGTCTCCCTCCGAAAAAGGAGTCTCGAGGATGCCCCGGAGCATCATGGACATCCCCCCAGCCATTAGCAAAGACCTATGCAAGGCAGGATCTGAACATCCCAAGTCCAGACCCCGCAGGCCTCTGCCGGGGAGAGCCTGAAGACGAAGGGGATTCCCCCGTCTCCTTGCTCTCACCCTCCTACGTCGGAGAGAGCCCGCGTGAGCTACTCCTCGCGAACCCTCACTGCAGCCTCCTTCTGCGAGATGATATCCTGTATATTATCGGATCATATATCGGATATCTATAATTGGATTTTTATTTAGATTATCTTTTGTAAGGTGGATGTTGCTTCCTCTAATTTGACTGTAAATATTAATGTTACTAAAATATTAATAGATTTTTATAAAACCTCCATAGGCTTTCTTATACAACCAGTATTAAGTTTACTGTTTAAATCGAATACCGGTTTCGCTGCCGGCAAGTCTAGAACACGCGTATGCAAGTGTCCAGATAGAATAATAATAATTGGTAATTTGCGCTGGACTAGAAAACAGGACCACTGCTGCTTGTAAACCTGGTGGTGTAACCTGGTGCAAGAATTGAGGAGATAAAACATATTTTATCCACACTCGTGTTGCGAAATTAAAGATGGTTTGTATAAAGACGTGCTTTCTAAACGCACATTTATACAATAGGGTATTTGACAAGCTTTAGAAAACGATCTCACGTTATTGACTAATGTTTATGGAGTCCGTAAAAAGTTGCATATTTAACATTCTGTTGTGTATTTCAGTAAAAATAACCAAATAAAAAACTCCATTTTCAAGTTGGCGCGAAAACGTTTCTCTGGAAAATATGGCGTCTTACTAGTGTGTGACGTCACGTCAAACGATACAATGTAATGTGACTTTAACCGGAAGTTTACTTGCGTGTGACGCTTAGATTAAAACAAAAAGGGTAGATGCGGTAAGCTCATACTTGCATCAAACAAAAACTGATCCCACGACAGCGCGAACGGGACGGCGAGATCCGCGTCACTGCATTACCGACCCGAGCGAAACAGCACGTTAAGTTTCAACGGCAGCGCGAACGAGACGGCGAGATCCGCGCCACTGCACTACCATGGAGCACCCCCACTAGAGTCCGCATCACACAAATTTTGTTTGGATCAAAATCGCCAAAGTCGGTGGGGTGCAGGGAGGTCAGCCCCGCTGTGATTGGACGCGTCAAGGTCAGATCATATACTCAGTGCAGCGAAGTGATGAGGGTAAGATCGATTTTAGAAAATATCGATATTTTCTATCGTTAAACAATTTAGAATAGAGGCCTAGTACTTTGGTGCGCAAATGCGTAATCATACCCTCTCCACTTTCTTACAGCGTTCTAATTACATGACGCGACTAGTAACTACATATAATTTAATATGTAAGCAACACAAAAAAAAACACGTCCAGAACAAGAAGTATTAATGCAACGATATTAACTACCCTAGATACAACAACACGAACAAAATCGTGGCCGAAACGTGTCCAAAAGGTACATTGGACGATCCACGGAGGTCCGTAAGATGATCGCATGGTCAAAAACAATATAATGCCTTATTTAAACATTGAAAGTCACCTTTAATGCATACGGCATAAGGTCTTAATTAAAATGCATGCGTCAAGTTCGTAAAATTTTACGATTTAGTGTTATATGTGAAAGAATATAGACCTTATTTTTTTTACTTTTCACGCGCAATTCTGAATGCGCTGTTAACAATATAGCAGGTACAGACCGCGAAGAAAAGAGATGGCTAAGGGCGACGTATAACCGACCATGCATTTGAATATCACAAATATTTTAAATTAAATCAGTTTATAGTAAGTATTGCAACAATAAAATTTGCTTTAAAGGCGTTAATTAAAAAACATTAATTAGATACCCGTCGAAAAAACGACACTTCACGTACTATTAGTATTTTTCTGCATTTTTTCACGGAACTCTTTGGCATCTTGACTTTTCAACGGTCCGCGTGTGACTGTGTACTAAGAAGTGCTTGAGTGGAGTTCAAGCCCTTCTTGATTGGGACCACAGACTATTTAGATATTGGGACACATTTTGAGCGGTCGTGGTGTATCTAGGGTATTTAATATCGTTAATTCTATGTCTTTATCTAGGTCATAAACTATGCGCACTTAATTTCATACAAATCCGTTTAACCGTTTTAGCGTGAAAGAGTAACAAATATGCATACAAATTTTCGCGTTTTTTAAATTTTATTAGGATATGTTTGACTTCAATCAAATAAAAACTGTTGGTTGTATACTTATGACATCTATTATTGTATACGATGAAATAAATAGTTTTTATTTATTTTTCCCATTTCCATAGCTGACAAACTTATCGACAAACTTACGCGTTGAGACATGAGCTGCGTCTGAGTCACTAGCAATACACGTGCCGGTGTGAGAGCGAGATAGCACATATGATGTAGCCCATGCGAGAAAGGGATAGTGTAAAAAGACATCAACGCGTTCACCAAAAAATAAATACATTAACAGCAATTTAATATAACAGTATTTTTGTCTTTTTGTAATGCATTTAAACTAACCAGTGAAAAGTAATACCATTTTTTGAAGACTGGAAGTTGTACTCGACTTTCCACACAATTTAATTGCACAGTACGGCATTTTTTACAGTTTTTTAACACGAAAACGAGAGAAGCAGTTCGACCAACGCTCGGTTACCGAATGAAACGATGTATCGCGACGTCTGTAGGCGGGCCTCACGCATAGGTAATATACTACTTAAGCTTGGCGTAAGCGCTTGCCCTTGTATGCGGACTCTAGTGGGGGTGCTCCGTGTGCACTACCGACCAATCACGCGACCAGTACTCGACGTCACTACCGAATAAGATTCAAAACAAACAGCAATTTTTATGAAAAAATATATTTTATAGTACTTACGAATAAAAAGTGATGTCGTGGGTTTTATTTTTAGTTCTTGAGCAGTTTGAGCACTTTTTAAAAACATACTTAGACATTGTTTTATCATATAAACACAAAATATTATCAATATTTCTTTTTGGCGTTCACATGTACGTCGTTTGCATGTCATTGTGACTAAAGCGATTAGGGTCGTGGACCACAATTTGTGCGGATCACTTTTGTGAGGCTAGTGCCGTATCTACCCTTTTTGTTTTAATCTAAGGTGTGACGTCATTTTAGGCTCCGCCAATCCCAAGCGTTTTGGGTCACGTGACAATAGATAAGAAAACTATTATCTTTTTCGTGGGTTTTTTAGTAAAATTATGAATATTTTATTTGTAAAAATAGTAAAAACCCCTGCCTATATTCATTCTAAATACAGATGCTAACAATTGGCACTTCATTTTTTAATACTGTCAAATACCCTATTAATAATCATTACAGTACTGCTAGCTTTATCGTAATATAACTATAATACTATATAAATACTAGCTGACCCAGCGAACTTCGTACCGCCATAAAAAAATAGAGGTTGGTGGTAGAAAGTTGAAAATTTAAGGATGTATGTATTTTAGTATGATGTATCATAAAAAAATTAAAAAAAAAATCATCTAAAATTGAAAAAATAAATTTAGGGGTGGATTACCCTTAAGATTTAGGGGGATGAAAAATAGATGTTGTTCGATTCTCAGACCTACCCAATATGCACACAAAATTTCATGAGAATCGGGAAAGCCGTTTCGGAGGAGTTTAACCACTAACACCGCGACACGAGAATTTTATATATTAGATAATTATCGAGGAGCTCGTTGGCGCAGGTGGTTAGCGCGTTCGGCTGCGATCGTTGAACTTAAGCAACTTTCGCAGTGGTCGGTCATTGGATGGGTGACCAAAGATCTTATCGAGGTCGAGTTCCTCCGTGCTTCGGAAGGCATGTTAAGCCGTTGGTGCCGGTTGTGACTGCAGTCGTTAGCACCCGCCGATCCGCACTGGGCCCGCGTGGTGGGTCATGGTCCAATCTCCCTATTCCATTCATAGGGAAGGCCTGTGCCCCAGCACTGAGGACATTCATAGGCTGATGATGAATTTTAATACAATTATTTTTTAATTTATTTTATTAGGCTGAATGTGAAAAAAAAGGGGTGCACGCTTTCGAAATTTGAAATTAATTTTCGCGCGCTTCCCATGCAATAGGCTGACTCATGTCAAATTTTACATTAAAGAAATGTTTATTTCTTATCTATATATTTTTTACTGTGATAGCTCAACGCTTATTCATTATTATCTAACCACTAGCTCACTCACTAGAGTGAAAAAGTGACAAAACCCATCTATTTGCGAAACACGTCATACTAATACAGGAACACGCCCGTCAGGTGTCGACCAAAGATTATATTAACATGAATTATCATTTGTTACAGGCACTACGAGCTACCGGATCGCGACCAAGAAGAAAGCGTACGCGCAAATACCGGGCCTGAGCTCAACAAACACACCGCATTACAATCCCGCGATGCAACCAGCACAAATCAATGTTCCATCGGAAATCGCTTCAAATTTTGCTCCTCAACAATCACAAATAAATATTAGTGCAATCAGCGATAGCAAAGACAGTATAGCTAATTTAGTTCCTCCACAGACAAACCTATTCCATCAACACACAGGTGTTGCTAGTAATAGTGCAGATATAAATATTGCTGCTTACAAACAAGAATATAATTTATTTACTCCATATGTACCTGATAATACTCAAGTTATAAATGATGAAACTATAAAGGAATATAACGTTTTCCACCCTGCAGCTGAAGAACAGAAAGTTTTGAAAGAGACAAATGTTTTACAGGAGAAACCAACGAGCTTGTTTACCACCGTTGAGCAGACTCAAGCACATCAAACGCACGGTGCGGCAAACGCCCCGATAATTCCTCCGCCGCCTATGTTCTCTAATGTACCGAATAAAGAAACACAAGCTAATGTTAAATCGGTTCTGCCACCATCAGTTGCCAGACGCATAGGTTCACACCATCCCATAATTAAACCTCAAACGTTACCACCGACTTTAGTACCAAAAGATAATATATTTGTACCTGCGCCGTTATCTGATCAAGCAGCAAAAGCACCTGTTTCAGAATCAACAAGTTTTCCAAATGAGGCAACTACAGAACCGTTTGTTAGCGATAATTCATCAGCTACTTTAGGCTCAGCATTCGTTCATTTTAATGCCGCTTCACCGACTACAGAGAAGAGCAAACTGTTAATGACCCTCGAAAGTTCTTCCAATTCTCCTCATATACCATTTACTCCAGAAATGCAGTCGGAAACAAAATCAGAGACCCAAACAGCTACCAGTACAATATTTCCACAAAATGTTCTACATTCAGAAACAGCTGCACCACCTCCAATGTTTTTCAATCCAAGTAATTTAACTGCTACATCAATAGAACCGATTCCATCTTCTCTTTCGTGTGATAAAATCGTTTCGAATGTCACACAAATGCCACCGCTTCCGACACTCTTTAATCCAAATGCTGCAACGCAATATTCTCAGACCATAGCGCCGCCACAATTTGGCGCACCAAGTCAGAGTTTCGATCAAAATACAACAGAAGTATCAAAACCTGTTCCAGAACCACCAAAATTGAGTGGTAATCTTAACTACAGAATGCAGAAAAAGCGACCTCAATATTATTCTGGACCTATCGAAGGTGTGGGGGCCATCAGTAATAATGTTAAACCTACTATACCAGCTCTAGAGCCTAATGCATTTGAAGGTTCATTATTTACACCTGAAGTTAAGGAAGTTTCAGAACAGCAACCAATTTTGAATATCAACCCAGCTATGATTCCTCAACAAACAATCGCTCCTGCCGCATACCCTCAATTCGATTTGAACATGACATTGAACATGACACAGAAACAATCATTTATCGGAGCAGATTATAATACTGCTTTTGATATGAGCAGGCAAACCACAGATGATTATGAAATGCCTAAGCCAGAATCAAAAGGCTTTGGAATTATAGGGTCTTTGAAATCTAAACTTAGTTCATTAGATATAAATAAGATACAGAATACAGTAACAACATTTTTTGATCCAGCATATAATGACACGAAAGTAGAAGAAAGAAATGCACAAGCGCAGTCAATATATAATGATAATAATACGTATGGCTTCAATAGTAACCAAGATAGCAGTTTAGAAGTTTTCGTACCCAATTTAGAGCAAAATAATCCAGTTTATAATGAAAATTATGGACAATTTAACTATCAGCATCCATATAACTATGGACAAGCTAACCAGCAGTATCAAAACCAACCGTATGATTATGGTAATCAAGCTCAATCTTATACAACTCCTGATTTATACACAGGATACAGTCAGAATACTTTCTCAGCTCAAAATTATGAACCTCCAGCTACAAATTTGTATGATCCCGCACGCAGTATACAAACTTCACTTACAGATTTTTCTAGCAAAACAGTTGCTCAAGAGAATATTAACAAATCCGAAGTTGAATTAACACCCAACCCAACTATGACTGGTGATGATCATGATGACGAAATCATTTCTGAACTGAGTACTGGTTCTCAAGGAGTTATAGGTTCAAAAGAATTAATAATAGGTGCACATTCTGGTGAAGATGGAAAAAGAACAAATGTGAAATCATTTTTTGGTTGTGATATTACTAATTCCCAAAATGACAAAGGAAATTTTGAATTGGATTCCACTGAATCTAAAGAAATAGGTGCATTTGTCGTTAGCCAACAGTTATTTAATTTATCACAACCAATAGATACCGGTAATTTAAGTAAAAAACTAGAAAATCTTCAGATAGCACAGGGAAAAGAAGCGACCGTTTCTTCTGATACTAAACCAGATAATGTTGGTGCTGGTTTATTTTCAAATATGTCAGACCTGTCAACAGGAATAGATTTTCAGCCCACTACAGTGACTGGTAACTATTTCACCAATTTTCCTTCGCAAGATGCTAAAGATGCGGGTCATTTGCAAAGTAGTTTGTTTGATTCAACTCAAAGTGACGCTGATATTGGTGGTTTTGGGAGCTCATATTTCCAATGTGGGAATGATTATAAAAATGTATTGAAAGAAGAAGATGACGAAGACGTCCCCTGTAAAGATTCCACAGCGATGCCATTATTTGGTCTACCTAATATATTGACTGACGGATCTGATCCAATAATCAATATTAGAGGTGAAATGAATAGTATTTCCCGTTTTGGTGCAGTCGAGAAACCTCATTTGGGTGGTAATGTTGGTACAGCTGATGTGATAAAAGAAAATGAACCAATTGCAAATGACGAAAATTTAACCTCTGATTTCAATATATGTGAAACTTGTAGGGAAGTAAACGTACCTGAAGACAAAGACGCTGATGACTTAACTTCGCAGTTGATTGAAAACGTTACCGCACCTATTCAGCTTCTGAATCCAGTTGTAGCCCCACTCACTGAAATTTCTAAGAAAGATGAAGATACATCTTTTGAACCAAATCAGTGTGCAGAAATTTCTCATATCACTGAAGAAACTATTGAAACAATCCAAGTTCAATCAGCTACAGAACTTCTGGAAGATGAAAATGAAGAAAAAAACGATGAAAATATGAGTTATGGTTGGAACACTACTAACGACGCCTTATTTAATCCAGCTGAAGCTCTTTTAGATCACGATTATAATTTCCAAATAGATCCAAACGCTATAGGCTTCTTTAGTAACAATTCATTGTTCTTTGAAGATATACCTAATAATGCAAGTGACGAAATTAAAGCTGAATTCAAGAACACTCATGAAGAGACTCCTCTTTTTCTTCCAAGGCAAATGAGTATACCGACTGCGCCACCTGCAGAAGATGACGATACAAAATCTGATGAAACCGGGGGATTAGACGTTCATTCAATAGAACAAGACGCAAAAATGGATTTTCCTATTTATGAAGAATTCGTCATAGAACCTTCTGAGACTGATGATGATAAAATCGAGTATAGAGAAAGAGAGAGGAGCTCAGAAGATCCTATCCAAAATGTGGATACGTTCACTGACAGAGTAGAGAGATTTAAAAAGATGGAGGAGACGGACAAATGTGATGACATTTTTAGCTTACAGAAGAGTCAACTTTTCGATATGAATAACCCAACGAGTCCAGCAATACCGATTGCATCATATTTCGATACTGGCAATTATGCAGCTGATACACACTATCGTAATTCAATTTCTTCACCGACATCTATTTTTAACGTTGGTTCACCGAATGATCCACTACGTATCCCACCCGGTTTCGAAGAAGAATATAAGAGAAGGATGAGCGTATTGTCCTTGCGTGGTAATGACAAAAAGAGTGATAAAGATGACAACGTCCCATACATTCCTGATACGTCAACTCAAACAAGGCCGGTCACTACGACTAGTTACTCGATGGTTTCAAATAAACCTCAAGATATAACGGTAACATCTAAAATACAATTGATTTCGAGAACCCAAGAGCTAATGCCATCAGAAACGAAGAATTTGAATCAAACTGTTCCAGAAGTTACAACATTGCAAGAACAAGTGAACCCATCTAGTGTTTCCAGCATGTTTGGTCAAAAACCAGAGTCTGGAGATGGATTAGCTTCGTCGTTATTTAGCAAAATTGATAAAGAACTAGCTCCTTTGCTTCCTCTAAAGACTGAGGAGAAAACAGAACCGGATAAAATCCAAACGTTAGCTGATCCGATCAGTTTCTTCTCGTCCAAAGAAGAAACGCCGATTGTTGCTAATGACAATAATTTCAATAGGTTAGCTAGTTACTTCACTTCTCCAGCTAAAACTGACCACGGGAAGTCTTTTTTTGAGTTAAGCCAAAGTCAGAATCACTACAGACACGCTACTAGTAATATAGATAGTTTAGACAAGCAAACGCCAAATTTAACAAACAGGCAATACAAAAGTATCACTGAATCCAAAGAAGACCTTCAAAACATTCCAAGAGACGTTTTCATAGATAAACTTAAACTTATGAGCGACTTGACGTCAAGTCAAAACTTGACAATCAATCCTGTTGACCAAATAGTTAGGACAGTTAATTATTTCACTGTAGAATACGATAATGACGAACTCAAAAGCGGATTCAATATAGGGGAGCCAGATTTAAAGAAAGTAGATAAAGTTAAATTAGATAATGATAATGACGATGCGAAATTGGAGGAGAGCGAATTGTGTGATGACAAAAGAGTAATGATGGTTGTGAGCAAATGCAAATATTGTTGTAACAATGATTTCTTTGGAAGCGTTAAGAAATTAGCACTCGATAACGAATTCAAAGTTAGGAAAGCTATGGACAGTGACTGCAATAATAAAGATAATAGGACTGAGAGTAGGGTTGGGATGGACCAGAGGAGTGAAGATAGGGCAAAAGAAGTCGCCGTCAGTTTTGAACATACGATGCAGGAAGAAAACGACGGAGCAGCTACCACAGTTGAGGTACACAAACTTTTTACTTATTCAAACGCTTGAATACTACTAACTGCCTTAGCACTACCATATATTCAAGTCTCAGAACAAGAACAAAACCATAGAAATACCTAATGCTATGACGTTTGAACATACACTACCATAGATTAACGAAAACATTTCCAAATAAAGTGATACCTAACCAAAAAGTATAAACGGGCGGCGTGTTGGCAGTTTGCATTTGACTTTAGATCGCTTTTTGATTCGGTATCGTAAAGATATCCAAGGTATCCATAAGCCATACAAGGATATCCAATTTGACGTTTGAATAGCGCTACCCACGTAAGTAGCAACATATATTTGATTTGGTTTTTAAAGATGAAAATAAGACAATATGAGTTGACTTTCATAATCAAAATTAAAATCATTTGTTCAGCTTAGGCTGTTACAAGCACTCATGAATGTCTAGAAGCTACGCCCTCGGTTCGTAGATCTACGGCGGGATACCTTGTACCAAGAAAAACCGGCAATAAACTCAGCAAGGGCTGTTTTTTTCTCCCTGTTTTATTATTTACAGAGTCGTCCAGTTTGAAACTACTTCTATGGTTTAGTTCCTGTTCTGACACTAGAACGTGGTGTAACAACCGCACACAGAAACGTCAAATACCTTTCAATACTCATTGAAGGTAAAGGGTTTAATTTTGGTATAGCAATAAATTTAGTTGATGTTTCCCAATGCGGCTGTTTAGATACAATTTAGGATTTATTATTTAGCATAAATGACTTGATGGCGAAGCCGTAGGTCACGGCTGAGCAAGAGTTCAACGTAACATTCAGACATTAAAACAGTGGCTATGAATGAATAGTGTATAAAAATAGCTTAATTCTAAATTCGTACCACAAGCGTGTTCAATATCATGACCTCAAGAGTACTATTACGTTTAAATTTGAAAGTCTTGTAATTTGATAGTACACGACGTGACGTGGCGTCGTCATTAGGCGCGTCCTATCGTCTATACCACGGCGATTGTTCTGAGGAGTTATTCTCCCTTATTCCACCTTCCCCTTTCCTTCAGAGGACCACGCGCGCTGGCCCACGTTGTCACCGACTAACTATTCCAACGCGTACAAAGAAATTTGGTGATTATTTTTTTGTAACACTATCCGTAAATGGAATGCTCTGCCCGCTCAGTGTTTCCTTCCTCTTAGTGTCGCCGCACACGGGCCACCGACCACAACCACAAAACGGCGCCACCGGTATATTTCTTGTAGATTTCATACATTTTATATGGACTCGCCACACACGGTACGCCCGGTGGCCGCCGCACGCTACAAATGGTCGTTGCTCGCTTCTTGTGGCCCGCACCGGACCCTTAATGCGCCGATACAAAACGCCGCCACACGTCACTCGCGCGATTCCCCACCCCTCTCTCCCTTACCTTAGTCGGCCGCTGTCGCGCGCTTCAGCCACTTTAGTGGCCGCTTCTAGCTTCTCGTGGCGGCGTTTATGGCTGTTGCGTGTGGCCCGTGTGAGCCAGGGGTTACAACCTTTAAAAGAGGCGTGAAGAAGCAACTTGCAGGGCGGCAGGGTAATAAGCTTGTGTGGCAGGTAGAACTACTGCACCAGCTATCTTCGCATCTGGACTTCACCGTCACTTAACATCAGGTGGGGTGGAGTTATTTGTCGGACCTATTTATAATAAATTAAACAAAATACAGCGTAGTGTTTCTCAAACTTTTAGTTGTCAGCTGTCAGCGTATCAAAAATGGAATTCCACAGATCCATGTTAAAAGAAAATGTTTTGAAAAATATAACGTGCCTAATTAATCTGCCTAGATGATGTATTTGTTTCCGAAAATAATCTTGAAATGACTTTTCGAGCTCTATGCAGTCTAATGAATAATTTACATACTTAACAAAACAGCTGTGTAAATTGCAAGATGAAAAAATTACGTGCATCCTTTGTGCCACAAAGATGTGTCAAATTGATGAATATAAGATCACGTCATTATTAATATGTTTCATTAATCTATGACGCTTAACCGTTGACTGGGGGGCAAATCAAACCCTGTTTGAGAACGGCCGCGAGCTGAGAGACATTTGAGAAATAGGTATTTGAAGAAGTAGGCTTGACGATCTCCGTAGCCGAGTGGTTTGTACGCCGGGTTTCATGGTGTCGCCGACTCGAGAGGTTATTAATCATTAAAAATAACTGTTTTTATAAAAAGTTAAAACTTCATGCAAATATTTTAAGAAAATTAGAGAAGACTCCTCATATGATGTACTTCAACGCCCTTCAAGCTTTATTTGTATTTTTGTAACATTCTGTATACACGTGCGTGCACAGCTCTTCCCGACGAGCGTGAAAGTTGGAGGGTAACTCGGCGAAGGCTGAAAAGCTACGAGCGTCACACGCGACAATATATATATATATATATATATATACAGGGTTACAGGGAAAGTCGTACTGAATATTGAAGGACGTTATTATTCAGGTCATTTCTAATGGATTTGGTCCTATAATATGGTGTCCGAAACTTAACCGTTATGGAGATATTGGATATTAAAGATTTTTTTTAAAAATCCTATATTTTTTGGGTTATTTTTTTGAAATTAGAGCTCCAAAGGTCCGATTTTTTAATGTATCTAGTTAGAAGACATGTCAAGCAATAAAAATAATGAATAAAAACTGAACATACTTCTAACGGCTTAAAAAAACTGCTCGACAGCTTTGGAGCTCTAGTTTCAAAAAAATCGACAATAACCCAAAAAATATAGGATATTTAAAAAAAATCTTACTCCGTGATCATGGCGCTTGCAACAGTGCCGAAATATCGGAGACTCATAAAAAACAAGGTACATGGTAACAATCCCGTTAATATATATAATGCTAGTGACCATGAAAGTTTAAAACAATATACCATATTATAGGACCAGATCCATCAGAAATGACCTGAATAATAACGTCCTTCAATATTCAGTACGACTTTCCCTGTAACCCTGTATATGAGTTATGTGTGCGCTGCTCCATTCCCCTATGCCTTAGGCACCGCCTAATGTTGAGATAAAAAAAAAAAAAAACAAGTGTGCTAATGAGCACACGACTTCTTTAGCTCCATCTGTATGTATATATATTTGACGACCTCCGTGGCCGAGTGGTTTATACGCCGGGTTTCATGGTGTCGCTGACTCGAGAGGTCCCCGGGTTCGAATCCCGGTGGGGGCAGATGCTTCTGTGATGAATACGAGCATTTGTACTCCAGTCATGGATGTTTAATATGTAATTCTATATGTTTCTTAGGTTATTAGGAATAAAACTAGTTTTAACGGGTTAATGCACGACACTTTATTTATTTATTGAAGTTTCGCAGCCTTTTCAGGTCTGCTTATGTATTTCTATATAAATATACTTATATAGTATGTACTGTATATGTATTCTATCCGTTACCCTAGCATCCCATAACACAAGCCTTACAGTGCTTACTTTGGGGCTAGGCTAATTGGTGTGAGTGTTGGAAATATTAATTATTTATTTGATAAAACTATTGCTGTCACGCATTCTCAAATACTGTGCGATAAGGATAACAGTAGTTAACGCTGAAAATTACGTATAAAAATTGCAAAATTCCAAGTTTTGTCTATCGAGGAAATCATCGAGTCTATCGATGATTTCCTCATCGAAAGTTATATATATAAGTAGGTAGTAATACTATGCCTCTTTGTTTTGTTTTGTTTTTTTTGTAAATGCTTCTTGAATCTCCACTATAGACGTCTTTAGTGATGATATTTTTTTTTTTATTTTTGGCCTTTTTCAGTTCGCATTTTTTTTCGATAACATGAATGAATGAATGAATATATTCTTTATTGCACTATTACACACAATACAGAGAACATAAAGCACAGAAACAAAAACACAAAAGGCGGCCTTATTGCTATGGTAGCAATTTCTACCAGGCAACCTTTGGCTAAATGAAATCATACCATAAGAATAGTGGAAACAGCGGGCTAGTGCATTGTAAAAATAAATAAATAAACGTAAATATAATAATATACAATATAGTAAGTATGTAAGGAAGCTATAAAATACAATATATAGTAATGAACAGATAAAAAGATCAGGCAGAGTCCAGTCTGAGGAAATATTCCTTAATTTGTATTACGTTTACGTATTAAACATGTGTTTTCGACACAAGAAAAAGAGAAGAAAAAAAGAAGACCTAGCATAGAATGAGTAAAATTATATTTTATGTATAAAAATCAATTCTTTAGTAACAAACTTTAAGGAGGAATCCGTCGAAAACGTTTGTATAGAAAAAAATGGCCCTCCTGCCCTGGCTGGCTGGCAGCTGGCTCAAAGGCTGCTCGAGATGGGAGGGCCATTTTTTTCTCTTCCTTCTTAGGGTTTTTTTTTATTACAACTGCTCCCCACTTTGTTGCAGATCTTTGTTTTTCATATTTAGTTTTTTATCTTTTCATTATTTTATGTTTATGCTTTTACAGCACGTTGGTTTTTTCGTGCTCATATGCTTTTTTACACGTTGTTCTCTTCGTGTATCTTTTGATTTTTTTTTTGTTTTCATACAATTCTTATTCTATCACATTAATTTACACATATATTGGTTCTTCCTCATATTTTTGTTATACATTTCTAAATTTTCTCTTATCTCTTATCTATTAGACAAGTCCGTCCGTCCGTCCGTGGTGCTGTTTCAGCGGCCAAACCGTAAGAGATAGATAAAGAGAATGTTTAAGTTATAAGTTGAGAATAGTCTGATAAGACTACAAACCGGATGTGAGTAACGTAGCACTTCCGGTTTTCGAGAAATCACGTGATTTCTATTTCAAACGAAACCACACAAAATCTCCGAAGTTCTCAATTAATTAAATACATTTTTTTTTTGGTGTACATTTGGTTCACTGGTTTGCTAGTTCTATTCTATTATACTATACTAGCAAACCAGTGAACCAAATGTTCACCAAAAAGAGAACTTCGGAGATTTTGTGTGGTTTCGTTTGAAATAGAAATCACGTGATTTCTCGAAAACCGGAAGTGCTACGTTACTCACATCCGGTTTGTAGTCTTGTCAGACTATTCTTAACTTATAACTTGAACATTCTCTATATCTATCTCTTACGGTTTGGCCTCTGAAACAGCACCACGGACGGACGGACGGACTTGTCTATTAGATAAGAGATGTAGATTTGAGTCCATTTTTTAGTTTACTCGTTATGCATATTAAGAATGCATGCTTATTCTTTTCTACTATTTGTTCCTTAGTCTAATTACATGAGTATATTATTCTAATATCGCATCCTTCTTAGGGTTAGCTGGGGCTGACTCAATGGCTGCTCGAGAAGGGGGGGCCCTGTCCACTAAAACTCGGGATGTGCCCTCTTCACGCCAGTGACGACGACGTAAGGTCCTTGTTGGAAATCAACCACGCTGATGGGATGGAGCTCGATGGCGCAGGTGGCTAGCGCGTTCGGCTGCGATCGTTGAATTTAAGCAACTTTCGCAGTGGTCGGTCATTGGATGGGTGACCGAAAATTTACTATCTCGAGCTCCTCCGTGCTTCGGAAGGCACGTTAAGCCGTTGGTCCCGGCTGCATCTGCAGTCGTTAGCACCCACCAACCCGCACTGGGCCCGCGTGGTGGGTCATGGCCCAATCTCCCTATTCCATCCATAGGGAAGGCCTGTGCCCCAGCAGTGGGGACAATTAATAGGCTGATGATGATGATGATGGGATGGAGATCTGCCCCAGTTTCATATGTGTTTAACTTTTCGACTTTCAATTCTTTTTTGGTATAGACAGCAACCCTCCACCTCTTCTGTTTTCCCGTGTACGCAAGTGCATACTGTATCCTTCTACAGGTATATTCTTCATACATACAGATGGAGCTAAAGAAGTCGTGTGGTCATTAGTACACTCATTTTTTTTTTCTTAAGGATCTTAACATTAGGCGGTGCATAAGGCATAGGGGAGCAATTGCGAATGCTTTTAAGCAGCACTTTCAGGTTAAATCAAACTTGCCGGCAGTAGGTGTTCTTGCTGATCAGTCTGCTAAGGTGACTCAACCCCTAGGCTTTTGTAGTAAGGATGTTCATGATATAATTAAAAATATGAAGAGAGGTAAGTCACCCGGCCATGACGGGCTCAGTATCGAGCACCTGCAGCATGCAGGTCCTCACTTAAATAGAGTACTTGCCATGTTTTATACATTTTGTATTAGGCACACCTATGGAGCAGCGCAGACATCACTCATATATATGTATATACATATATATATTGTCGCGTGTGACGCTCGTAGCGTTTCAGCCTTCGCCGAGTTACCCTCCAACTTTCATGCTCGTCGGAAAGAGCTGCGCACGCACGTGTATACAGGATGTTACAAAAGCGTTGAAGTAAATCATATAAGGAGTCATCTCTAATTTTCTTAAAATATTTGCATGAAGTTTTAACTTTTTATAAAAACAGTTTTTTTTTAATGCTCCTCGAACTAGTGTCGTGTTTTAAAAAGATCAATATATTTTTATTAATCATTAAAAATAAGTATTTTTTATAAAAAGTTAAAACTTCATGCCAATATTTTTAAAAAATTAGAGAAGACTCCTTATATGATGTACTTCAACGCCCTTCAAGTTTTATTTTTATTTTTGTAGCATCAGGATGCTACTATACAGGTATAGTCGTGTGACGCTCGCGACGCATTTACGTTTCATCTTTTCCATTTACACCCTTAGATTAAAACAAAAAGGGTAGATACGGTAAGCTCATACTTGCATCAAACAAAAACTGATCCCACGGCAGCGCGAACGGGACGGCGAGATCCGCGTCACTGCATTACCGACCCGAATGAAACAGCACGTTAAGTTTCAACGGCAGCGCGAACGAAACGGCGAGATCCGCGCCACTGCACTACCGACCAATCACGCGACCAGTACTCGACGTCACTACCGAATAAGATTCAAAACAAACAGCAATTTTTATGAAAAAATATATTTATAGTACTTACGAATAAAAAGTGATGCCGTGGGTTTTATTTTTAGTTCTTGAGCAATTTGAGCACTTTTTAAAAACATACTTAGGTATTGTTTTATCATATAAACACAAAATATTATCAATATTTCTTTTTGGCGTTCACATGTACGTCGTTTGCATGTCAAGTTGTGACTAGCGATTAGGGTCGTGGACCACAATTTGTGCGGATCACTTTTGTGAGGCTAGTGCCGTATCTACCCTTTTTGTTTTAATCTAAGTTAACAAAGCCCGTGTTGCCCCCAGAGTCGAGCGTCCTCCGAATACTCTCCCGTGAAACACCATTGGTTCTACCGCGTGGACTTCGAAGGCAAGTCCATATGGCGCGGCTTCTCCGCCACCGATAACCGCGCGCTAGAGGATGCATTCGCCAATCGTGAGTATCTCTTATTATTCGAGATTTTCTATCAGAGATTTAGGCTTCTTCTACGAAATGACAACTAAGTGTTGATCTTTACTAGAGTACTACTACTACTATACTACTTGAATTTTTTTTTAAGCATTTAACTGCTAGATGTTTAAATCTAAAGAAAAGTTTACTAGAAAAAAAATCCACGCGGACCAGGCAGCGGACGGGACTCGATTTTAATAAAATCATAACTGTAATCGCTATTTCTTCTTTCAAATGTTTAATACTTGAAAAAGTATTCATTTGACATTGTGGGTTACCTATAATGCGAAGAGATGGCGCTGCCTTGCAGCTTAAGGCTGGGAAAATTTCGACGCGGCTAATAGGGCCGTGGTAGCATAATGGTCAGTGCATTCGCCCGGATAGAGAAAGGATGCGGGTTCGAGTCCCGTCCGCTGCCTGGTCCGCGTGCATTTTTTTTCTAGTAAACTTTACTATACTAGAAAGCTAGAAAGGGATGCCGCTATAAATAACACATAGCGATATCCCCTTCTAACTGTACCCTTAGTGTCGTCAATAGTGTCACAACTTAAGCGCGTAAATGGTACATAACTGCCACATCGACCAAAAGTATAAACGCATAGCGGCGGCTTTGGATCTGTATCCAATTGCAGAACCAAAATCGACCATAAACACAATATAAATGTACAATATATATATATATTTGCTCCCTAATCAACGCAGAGTACAGATAACATTACACATAAAAAAAAAGCTGTACCCTTAGTACGAGTTTGTGCTCACGAAAACTATCATAGTTTTCGTAATTGTAAATTATTATTCTATGTCCATTTTGGTGAAAAGTGTCCAAATATACTTAAAATTTAGGAAGACACAAATTTTATTTGATGATGGAATTTAAACACTGTTTATTTGTATTGAAACGGAAACAATAAAATCAACGAGCTCACGAAAACTATTGTAAAACTCGTACCAAGGGCGGATCCAGGGGGGGGGGGTCATGGGGGTCATGACCCCCCCCCCCCCCCTGGGCTGAGTACAGATGGACCAAACCCAGGGGGATTTTATTTAAGTACTTTCAATATTTAATTAACCACGACTATATGACCCCCCCTGGCGCCAAAGCTGGCTATATGACCCCCCCTCTGGCGCCAAATCTGGCTATATGACCCCACCTCTGGCGCCAAAGCTGGCTATATGACCCCCCCTCTAGTGCGCCAAAGTTGGCTATATGACCCCCCTCTGGCGCCAAAGCTGGCTATATGACCCCCCCTCTGGCGCCAAAGCTGGATCCGCCCTTGGCTCGTACTAAGGGTAATGTACTCAAGTAAAGATAAAGACTTAGTTGTCATTTTGTATTACGAGCCTTAGTGACTAGTGTTGGGTAGGACACGACTTGAAAAAGAGTTTGTAAGAGTAGCCTCTTTTTTGTACTGAGCCAGTACAATGTCCTACTTCAAATGAGGCGAGGCGTACTGAAACTCGGCAATACATTTGAAGTGACGAGTACATATATGACATTGAGGCGTACCGAAGCTCGACATTACGTTTGTGTGCACGAGTAGCACCACCTCTACGAACTATCAATCTTGCTGGATCCAGCATGCAGGACAGCGCTATTTACGTAAAAGAGACAGAGATACAGATGGATAGTGCGTAGCAGAATTATGAAGAGTGAGTGAGTAACGAGACGCGACTATCGCGACATTTAATGTGAAGTAGTACATTTTAAAATTTTGAGCCGCTCTTACATTTTGACGTCATGTCCGGGACAAATGTACCGCCTCTTGTAAGTCCTACTCAACACTATTAGTGACTGATTTCATAGAGCAAGTGCACATCGAGGCATATGTTCACTTCAAAAATTGTGGAAATAAATATAGAGCGAACATTTATAAACAGTACACACCCATACCATAATGTTGCTTTATAATATCGTCCACAAAATATCCGAAACCTGCGCTGTAAATAACATACCTATTAGGGGGCGTCCATAAATTACGTGAGATGTTTAAGGGGAGGAGGGGGTCGAGTCAAATCTCATCTAATCTTACGTTGGAGAGAGGGGGGGGGGGTCTCGGCAAATATCACGCAATTTTTTTTCACAGCAGTATCTATTGAGTATTCTATTGTTAAATTTTTATTACACTTATAACTCTCAGCAATATTGATGCATTTTTTTTTCTTTTTACAATAACAATCCAACGCGTTTACGAAAGAAACCCACATTTTGAAAAATCTGACGTGAGACTGGGGGTTGGGGGAGGGGGTTGAATAAAATCTCACGACATCTCACCAGGGGGGGGGGGGGGGAGGGACAGAAAATCCAAAACAACACCTCACGTAATTTATGGACGCCCCCTTATGGTATTCATCATCATCAGCCTATTAATATCCCCACTGCTGGGGCACAGGCCTTCCCTATGGATGGAATAGGGAGATTGGGCCATGACCCGCCACGCGGGCCCAGTGCGGATTGGCGGGTGCTAACGACTGCAGATGCAGCCGGGACCAACGGCTTAGCGTGCCTTCCGAAGCACGGAGGAGCTCGAGATAGTAATTTTTGGTCACCCATCCAATGACCGACCACTGCGAAAGTTGCTTAAGTTCAACGATCGCAGCCGAACGCGCTAACCACTTGCGCCATCGAGCTCCTTATGGTATTATTATCCGTTTAAAATACATGATACTAAAAGTGGATTTTTTTAAATCGATTTAAGACAGTGAAAATTGTTAAGGTTTTAAAATTGCACAATTAGGCCCACTTGCACGTTTCTAGGGTTAATTTATTTACCTCCGAATTAAGTATTGGAATATTAGAAAAATATTTTTTCTTGCACTGCCAAGACTAAACAACTAGGTTAAATAATTAAATAATAAACCCGCCGAAGTTGGAGTGTTAAATTGCTAACTCGAGGTTAAAACGTCAAAATTGTTAAAGGTTATTATAATAGGCTCTCTTGTGTGTTTTTATAGGGTTAACATTTTATTTTATTTATTTCAGAATGATGGATGATTTTTTGTTTTCTGATCGAGAGGTCCCGGGTTCGAATCCCGGTGGGGGCAGATGTTTGTGTGATGAATACGAGCATTTGTACTCCAGTCATGGATGTTTGATATGTATTTCTATAAAAATATACTTATATATGTACAGTATATGTATTCTATCCGTTACCCTAAGTATCCCATAACACAAGCCTTATAGTGCTTACTTTGGGTCTAGGCTAATTGGTCTGAGTGTTGAAAATATTTATTTATTTAATTATAATGCGATTCAAATAAGAATAGGAAAGCCAATGACCTCCATCTGTCAAATGTCGCTTGAAAAGTACGGCTTGCAAAAAAATCTTGGAACCCTTTTTTGGCACTCAGCTAATTATGGAATAAAAACCAACATTTATAAACAAACAATAACAAATATCGTTAATTAATATTGGTTGATAATTTAGTTTCATTTTTTGAGCTTTGGCTATGAATGTTTGATAACCTAAATCGTCAACCAAATGAAACTTTAAGTTGTGTTCAGAAACTCGATTTAAAACTTTGGTTTACATATAGAAGGCATGTTCGTATGTGACCTAGTATTTGTGCATGATTATTCATAACTACTCCGGCGGTAATGCCGAGATGAGCGGAATTGAAGAGCTTAATTCCGATTAATGTTTTTTCTCGCAGTCTTAATAAATATTATTAAAAATCGGTTATTTTCTTTTCTCATTTTTAGTAAAAAATAAAATATTTAAAAATCGTATGGTTTTTCTCACTTAATCTTAGTAAATAACTTTCATTAAATAAAAACTTTTTTGCTCACTCTACCTTTTTCGTTTGAATTGACAGCTGTGACGGCACAATATGGCGCCCCGTCGATCCTATTCTTAGTTGAATCGCATTATAAATCGTTGTCTGAATAAGTTAAAAAAGATTTTCAGATAACTCACAATAGGGATGATGACTAATTTTTTTTTCTTCGTTTATCAGGTAGATTATCAAAAAGTGTTGGACACGTATTTTTTCTTTTTTCACATAATATAAACATTGCAGAGATATATTCATTTGAAAAGTCGCATGACGTCACTTTTGAGTACACTTTTAAGTGGAAATCCACTCAAAAGTGACGTCACGAGCCCCTACTCCGAAACTTTGACGCGCTATAACTTTGTCATTTTTTGGTTGATTGCCCAAAGAAAAAAATACGTGTCCATTATTTTTTGATCATCTTACTGACGGACTAAAAGAAACTAGAATTTCGTTTACTGTACCCCGTCATCACCCCTATTCACGGTGCATTAAACTTTGTTGTTTGATTAGGCTTCGCTTGCATTAATCGACTGATGATGATGATTGTCGTACAGCTGATCTTGACGAGCAGACCGTGGTGGCTACAGACGGGGGCAGGTTCGACGTGAACATTGTCGGCCGGCTGCGGGCGGCCGTATACTGGGCCGATAAACCGACCAACGTCAGAAGGTTGGTGAAAAGATTTTTTGGAGTTTACTCCTCAATTTTTTTTTTTTTGACGTGACAACGTCTTAAATTAGGTTGCGGCTGGGAGTCACTTATGAAAAAGTGTAACGCTCGGTAACGTTACGATGAGTCTCTCGTGTTAAGTTTAAGTTTACATGTACAATGTTTTAGTAAACAAAATATATTTCTATAGTTAAAATTTGTGCAATTCTTATTTTCATTCAATTCCTTGTTCCTATTGTGCAATTTAATTATATTCATATCAATAAATATTCTACCGAGAAAAAGACGTTGTCACGTAAAATCTTCGCCCGTAAAACCGACTTTACAAGCAACCATTTTTTTTTTTTTGTAGTTTTCATTTTTGTGATTCTTTGCCAGTAACTACTCACATCTCACAAAGATATTAGTGTATAGCATAGCACATTACTCTTTAATAGTAATCTGTGGATAACGTTGCTGGTTGTATAATTAGTAATAAAAATTCTGTAAACCTTTATGTAACACAAATTGTACAACTGTTTGTTATTCCTTACAAAATAAAATAAAAAAAATAAAAATAAAATAAGAATCGATTTGCATATACTCCCTTTCATATACTTGTTCATTTTGTTTTGAAAATTGTTTCTTGCTATTTTGGGACTTTTCTTTGCACTTATTGTTAGTAAATTCGTTGATTGTCTATTGTTACATATTTGACATTATGTGATGGAAGTTGACCTCAACACATGTTTGCAAGTTTGATGTCAACTTTCAATTGGACGACACTGTATGAAATAAAACAGGGAGAAAAAAGCAGCCCTTGCTGAGTTTCTTGCCGGTTCTTCTCACTACAAGGTCTCCCGCCGTAGATTTGCGAACCGATGGCGTAGCTTTTCGACATTCACAAGTGCTTGTAACAGCCTAGACTGAATAAACGATATTGAATTTTCGAATTTATATAAGGGACCCGGTATGAGCCAAATGTGAGGAGTAAAATCTATCGATGAATGACCTCGTTACGTTTTTGGTGCGCATCCTATGTCGCGCAACTTTGACAAACAAAGATGACGGATTGACATTAATATTTTTTTTTAAATCTGAACTGAATTTAGATATTGCTTCTGATAGAGCAATGGGGACAACGAGGTAGAACTTTTTTAAGTTAAATAAACTCTTTTTTGCGTCTGGTTAGACTATCGAACTTAAGGAGTGAACTCCAGTCGTGCGTCGGAGCTGGCACACACAATTTTTTTATTTGCTTCATTTTTATTTTAAGGGACATGGGCTTGGAACATAATTTTAGCCAAAATGTTATTTAGGCCAATTGGCGACCGCGACGTTTGTTGAAGGTGGTGTATCGGTGGTTTGAGATATTTTGTTGTTAATTTCACATTACTACAATAGGGATGATGACGGGGTACAGTAAACGAAATTCTATTTAGTCCGTAAGTTAGATGATCAAAAAATAATGGACACGTATTTTTTCATTGGGCAATCAACCAAAAAATGACAAAGTTATAGCGCGTCAAAGTTTGGGAGTAGGGGCTCGTGACGTCACTTTTGAGTGAATTTTCCCTTATAAGTGTACTCAAACGTGACGTCATGCGACTTTTCAAATCAATATATCTCTGCAATGTTTATATTATGTGAAACAAGAAAAAATACGTGTCCAATACTTTTTGATAGTCTACCTGATGAACGAAGAAAAAAAAAATAGTCATCATCCCTATTTTTTTATTTGCTTCATTTTTATTTTAAGTGACATGGGCTTGGAACATAATTTTAGCCAAAATGTTATTTAGGCCAATTGGCGACGTTTGTTGAAGGTCGGTGGTTTGAGATTTTTTTTTTTGTTAATTTCACATTACTGCAATTGTTTCATTGTTTCAATTGCAGATGTAGCTGGTTCTACAAGGGTACCACGGACGCTAGATATGTGCCTTACACCGAAGCGGTGGCTGAGAAACTAGAGGTAACTAACAATATAGAAACTAGACCTTATTGGCGCATGATTATCTAAAGCAAAAACTAAATTTGATAGCAGTGTATCCTTATCAGGATCTATGAATAGTGAAAATGAGATAGGTTGTTAGATTTAGTTAAAATATAAAAAATATTTGTTTTAATTTTTTTTTAAGCATTTAACTGCTAGATGTTTAAATCTAGATAATCTAGAATTTAGATCTAGAATTAATAGAAGTTAAAAGTTAAAAAAAAACACGCGGACCAGGCAGCGGGCGGGACTCGAAACCGCACCCTTCGCAATCCGGGCGAATGCACTGACCAATTATGCTACCACGGCCCTGATGGCCGCGTCGAAATTTTCCTAGCCTTAAGCTGCAAGGCAGCGCCGTCTCTTCGCATTGTAGGTAACCCACAATGTCAAATGAATACTTTTTCAAGTATTAAACATTTGAAAGAAGTAATAGCAATTATAGTTATGTTTTTATTTATTTTTAAGCATTTAACTGCTAGATGTTTAAATCTATAGAAAAAATTTACTAGAAAAAAATGCAACGTGGACCTGGCAGCAGACGGGACTCGAAAAAATATGTTAAGAAAATATTCTTTACATTTAAACGTGTTAAATGCAGTTAAATGCTTAAAAATATAACTATAATTGCTATTTCTTCTTTCAAATGTTGAATACTTGTAAAGGTATTCATTTGTCATTGTGGGTTACCTACAATGCGAAGAGATGGCGCTGCCTTGCAGCCTAAGAAAGGCTAGAGAAAATTCGCCACGGCTATCAGGGCCGCGGTAGCATAATGGTCAGTGCATTCGCCCGGATTGCGAAGGGTGCGGGTTCGAGTCCCGTCTGCTGCCTGGTCCACATGTTTTTTTTTCTAGTAAAATTTTCTTTATATTTAAACATAATAAACTTTTTATTTGTTTATTCCGTAATAGGAAGAATACCGTCGTGGCATCACCACTGGCCAATGGCATCGTCGCCTCGTATTGCCCAGTGGGTCAGCTGTGGTGATGCACGGCCCCTGCGTCATGGTGCAACTGTGTGCTCCCGACCCACCCGCGCCGGTGAGTTTACCTTGACACAAATGCTGAATAATATATATACTAATCTAAATCTACCTTATTTTATCTAACTACTACCCTAAGCTACTTTTATTCTACCCTGATCTAACTCATCACTATCCTAAGGTACTTTTATTCTAGTAGATTAGGGTCTACCTCACTACCATCCGAAGATACTTTTATTCTACCCTAATCTACTTCATCACTACCCTAAGCTACTTTTATTCTACCCTTATCTACCCCATCACTACCCTTAGCTACTTTTATTCTACTCGTTCTACCTCACTGCTACCCTTCTCTGCTTTTTCTCTGTCCTATCTATCTCGCTTATATTCTACCCTGCATTCTTCACTACCGCGCCGTCGGCGTCATCAGAGTAAGGTTTTTTTATTGCGGCTAAAAAAACCTTACTCTGATGACGCGTCCGAACACGTGACAAAGTTAAGTAAAAGTAATAATACTTCCATATTAAACACCATAGCTAACTGTAATCAAATATTCAAATTCAAACTCATATATTCAGTCTAGGCTGTTAAAAGCTCTTGTAAAAGTCAAACGCTACGCCATCGGTTCGTAAATCTACGGCGAGAGACCTTGCACTAAGAAGAACCGGCAAGAAACTTGGCGAAGCAGTGTTACCAACCCTTAATAATAATAATAATAAATTCATTTATTTGCATCACAAATTAATACAATTAATAATAAGCAGACATAAATGATTATAAAGTTTAACAGTTCTTAAATAACTAGTATGAACTACAATCGTTAGTGAGTGACAGTGATGCAAATAGGCAGAAGCTCAGCAGTGTGCAGACAAAATGCTTATTTTCAGCAACTGCCCCTAGGAAGCGCGAGGATGTAGGTACGCTGCAACCTTACCAAAATTTTACCCTAAGTATTTTTTAAATTCCCCTAAAATCCCCTAAATATAGTAATTTATATGTACCTACTTATCTTATTACCTAAATTCTTTCGTTGCTCATTAAAACGTTACATATTTAGTTACAGTAAATTATTTTATTGAATAAATACATGTTCCGAATGGAAAATCAAACGAAAATGAGCTGACAGGCTGTTAAATCTTATTTAGCTGTTTTGATTGGTGGAAGGCAAAGAACTTTAGTCCATACAGCCTTAGGAAACAACCTACCACACAGTGAGTTCAGTCGTTTCATATTGTTTCATATCGTGGTGCGTTCCATTCTACGCACAAAACTAAAAGAAAACACACCCCTAAGTTGGGAACCGTGTGGTGAAGGCCAATTTTTTTCTCCCTATATTGTTTCATACAGTGTCGTCAATTGAATGGCGAGATGACACCAAAACCTGAAGATATGAGTCGGTGTCTACTTTCATCACAATAATATTATTAATGAACAATAACTTATAGCTATTGTATCGGGAACACAGTTTTCAAAGATCAATTCAAAACTTTTTTTTATACTAGTGGCCCGTTACAAACAAACAACTATAGTTTTTGTTCTCAGGCTTGTGTTATAAACAATGACTTTATTTATATAATTACACGTGTTAATGTGAGTCAACCATAAAAGATAGACATATGATGTTTCGGGATATTTTTTAGACAATTTTATGTAGAATATTTCCGTCATACATGATTTCTATGTAACTTTAACCATTAAGGCTGCACACGCGACGGAAGCTTAAAAAATGGAGTAATTTCTCCCGTTTTTCCAACATTTCCCTTCACTTCTCTGCTCCTATTGATTGTAGCGTGATGAAAAGTATATTATAACCTGCCCAGGAGTATGAAGAATAATTGTACCAAGTTTCGTTAAAATCCGTCGAGTAGTTTTTGTTTCTATAAGGAACATACATACAGACAGACAGACAGACAAAAATTTTACTGATTGCATTTTTGGCATCAGTATCGATCACTAATCACCCCCTGATAGTTATTTTGAAAATATATTTCATGTACAGAATTGACCTCTCTACAGATTTATTATGAGTATAGATAGCCAGGTAGGCAAATGACTCTACCCTACCTGATGTTAAGTGGTACTAAAGTCCAAACGCGAAGATAGCTGGTACAGCAGTTATAAACTGCCACACCAACCATCCTCACCTTGCCGGCCTGCAAAATTGCTTCTTTACGCCTCTCTTAAAAGACTCCAGGGGGCCAATCGCCTAACGGAAATGCTTTGGGAAAAGCTAACGCTTACGATTTTATTTTGTTATTTCTAGCCGCCTGAGGTTTTCAAATGCCTCGCACTCTTTCTTTTTCTTTTGCATTGGTAATAACAATATTAAAAAAAATGAGCGTGAGGTATTCGAAAATCTCAGGCGGCTAGAAATAACAATATAAAATCGTAAGCGTTAGCGTTTCCCAAAGCATTTCCGTTAGGCGATTGGCCCCCAGATTGTAAGAAGGAGGGAGGAACACGTGCGCGGGCAAAGAATTCCACTTACGAATAGTACGACAAAGAAATGAGTCACCAAATTTCTTTGTTCGTGTAGGAATAGTGGCCACAGTAAGTCGGTGGCAACGTAGGCCAGCGCGCGTGCTCCTCTGAAGAAAAGGTGATGGATAGACCGGGAGATGATGACACAAAATACTTGGTCATTTGTACCAGTATGGCGGTTCTTCAGGGGTCTAATTACGTAAAGGCAAAAAGGAAAATGATGGTCATAGCGCTCGCACCGGCGGCCCAATCGAGTGGGCGTTAATCGAACGCGTCGGATAAATAACGAGTGTCGAACGATTTGTTCCACAAAAATGCTTATATTTTCAGATAGTCGAAAAAAAGAAGTAGGCGGTAGCGTAATGCCATACTTCTCGGGTGTGACTTACAGCCCGCCATACCGACGCGAATACATTAATTTAAATAAAACAATTCAACCATTTGTACCAGGCTAATTTTTGCACAGCTAATCATCGTCGAGTAGCCATTCACGAAAATCACCTTGCCATACTTTTCCGACAGTTCCCAATGGCCGCCATACCGCTGCAAAGGAGTAAAATTTTTTTTTTTCGCCAAACGATTTGTACCAGTGTTGCATTTGAATTTTTGGAAAGTATTTGGCAAAATGTGACCATTATTATTTTTCCCATACTTTTAGTAGGGGCCATACTTGAAATACTTATTTATTTGACACGTTTTAAAAATACGACTGCAAAATACGTAAAATCATTTTTTACATCATGACATCATTGTATTCTCGTCATTTGGATGCAATTGTACGTAAAAAAAATTATTACAGATTGTAAACATGGGGCGGATGACTGTCGGACTTGAGCTAAAAGGTGAAAAAGAAAAAAAAAAAATTGACGATTTGTACCAGTATGGCATTTGGATTTTTGGAAATTATACGATACAATGTGACCATTATTATATTTGCCATACTTGTAGTAGAGGGAAAAAGTGGCGCCATACTGGTACAAATCGTTCGAATTACGAATAAAATCTTGGGACTTTGAAAAAATATTGTTCACATTCGCCACCTCCCACAGGTATGGCATTATCAGACTTCTATTTATGATCATACGGGGAACTGTTAAAAAAAGTTTCAGGGTGGTACAAATCGTTTGGCGAAAAAAAAAATTTTACTCCTTTGCAGCGGTATGGCGGCCATTGGGAACTGTCGGAAAAGTATGGCAAGGTGATTTTCGTGAATGGCTACTCGACGATGATTAGCTGTGCAAAAATTAGCCTGGTACAAATGGTTGAATTGTTTTATTTAAATTAATGTATTCGCGTCGGTATGGCGGGCTGTAAGTCACACCCGAGAAGTATGGCATTACGCTACCGCCTACTTCTTTTTTTCGACTATCTGAAAATATAAGCATTTTTGTGGAATAAATCGTTCGACACTCGTTATTTATCCGACGCGTTCGATTAACGCCCACTCGATTGGGCCGCCGGTGCGAGCGCTGTGACCATCATTTTCCTTTTTGCCTTTACGTAATTAGACCCCTGAAGAACCGCCATACTGGTACAAATGACCAAGTATTTTGTGTCATCATCTCCCAGTCAAGGAGGGATAAGGGAGATTAGAACCTATTGAAACCCTATATATTATAGCTATTAACGGGATTGTTACCATGTACCTTGTTTTTTATGAGTCCGAAATTTCGGCACTGTTGCAAGCGCCATGATCACGAGTTCAGTTACTCTTAATAGGTTATTTGACAGTATTAAAAATAAAGTGCCAATTGTTAGCATCTCTAATTAGAATGAATATTGGAAGGGCTTATTACTATTTTTACGGAAAAAATATTCATAATTTAACTAAAAACCCACGATAAATATAATAGTTTTCTTGTCTTTTGTCACGTGACCCAAAACGCTTGGGATTGGTAGAGCCTAAAATGCCGTCACACGCAAGTAAACTTCCGGTTAAAGTGACATTAGATTGTATGGTTTGACGTTTTAATGACAGTCGTGTGACGTCACACACCAGTGAGACGATATTGTCCAGAGATACGTTTTTCAACTTGAAAATAGAGTTTTTGATTAATGCACAACATAGGATGAACATTAGTAAATAACGTGAGATCGTTTTCTAAAACTTGTCAAATACCCTATTGCGGGTAGATGTTATTGGCAGACATATAAGTCTACCCTCTGACACTGAAAGTGTGAAAGTGTCATTCCGCCATCTAATACTGTGAGTATGTGACCAGTGGTAGGGGTTACGAGCGCAGTAAAAGACGACGTCAGAGGGTAGACCGATATGTCTGCCAATAACATCTACCCGCAATTACTTCAGTTCCTCCGTGATCATGGCGCTTGCAACAGTGCCGAAATATCGGAGACTCGAAAAAAACAAGGTGCATGGTAACAATCCCGTTAATAGCTATAATGTTAGTGACCATGAAAGTTTAAAACAATATATGCATTTCCTATTCCACCGCCATAATAAATCCATTAACTGCCATTCAAAACCCACCCTAATCCTAAAGCAATCCTTTCCTCTTTAGTTTACGTTCGGTAAGCGTGTATACCGGAACCCGCTCAAGATAAGAGTCACCAGAGGCCAACCAGAGATAATAGACCACCTCCTTCTGCTAGTCCATGGGGCAGGAGAGTACCGAAACCAGAAAGAGAAGGAGAAGTTCGTTAGTCTACCTGTCTCACTCTCTCCTTTTACGATGTAGACTTAGTTTGTAGACTTACAGTTTTAAAGACCCTCTCAAAGTTTATTTTCGTGACAAAAAATTACGTAAGTTCGTTCCCTCATCATCATCAGTCTATTAATGTCCCCACTGCTGGGGCACAAGCCTTCCCTATGGATGGAATAGGGAGATTGGGCCGTGACCCACCACACGGGCCTTGTGCGTATTGGTGGGTGCTAACGACTGCAGATGCAGCCGGGACCGACTGCTTAACGTATTTTCCGAAGCACGGAGGAACTCATGATAGAAATTTTTGGTCACCCATCCAATGACCGACCACTGCGAAAGTTGTTTAACTACAACGATCACGGTCGAAAGCGCTAACCACCCGCGCCATCGAGCTCCTCATATGTTAGGGGCATATAGATGTCGCCGCCGTACTTCAATTTAATATATAAAATTCTCGTGTCGCGGTGTTTGTGGTTAAACTCCTCCGAAACGGCTCGACCGATTTTCGTGAAATTTTATATGCATATACAGTAGGTCTGAGAATCGGATGTAATCTATTTTTCATCCCCCTAAATGTTAAGGGTAATCCACCCCTAAATTTTTTTTTTTCAATTTTAGAAAAGTTTTTTTTTTATTTTTTTTATGATACATCATACAAAAATACATACATCCCTAAATTTTCAACTTTCTACCACCAACCCCTATTTTTTTATGGCGGTACCAAGTTCGCTGGGTCAGCTAGTATTACATAAATTTGTATTTGACACAGGAGTCGAACGTTCGCCCTCGCGTAGTTCGCCGCGGCTGCGAGGAGTCTGAAGTGGAAGACCCTGAGCCCTCCAGCGTGGACCACCTGCTGCTGCTGTGCCACGGGGTGGGCTCCGCGTGCGATATGAGGTTCAGATCCGTGCAGGAAGTGGGTGAGTGTATTTTTTTGTTGTGTAACATCTTTCCTCTCGCTTTCCTGCAATTTGTGGGAGATTTCTTGAAATTAGGCTTGTTGAAAATATATCGATGTATCGATATTTTTTACCGATATATTTTGATTCGATATATCGTTACAAAATAACCAATATCGAAATTCGTATCAAAAACGATATTTTTTTAATTATTAGCGGCATATCACGATCTAACTAAATTCGTATCTGGAAAAATCGTAACTGGTTCTCAGATTAATGATATTCAACATATCTATGATCTGTGCTGTATTTAGTATTGTCTATTATTTGTAAATCTGTTTCGCTGGTGAATTGGTTGTGCTGATTTCCATTATATTCTGTGAAGTGTGTGACTGTCTAGTCTTGTTTACGAAAGAGACCCTGCAATCATTTACCTGAAAGGCCCTGCAATCATTTTCATCATTCAAAAATAGGGTCTATTTTTAAGGAGATAATTTTCGTTCCATTATTATTCCGCGTGTCATATTTCGTGAGCTACTGTACGATATTTTTGGGAAAATTGGTCGTCAAAATATATCGATGTTTATTTCGCGATATATCGAAGCCGATATTGATATTTTTTAAAAGATCGATGTATCGATATATCGATATTTTTTCAACTTTCGGCATCCCTACTTGAAATGGGACGGGACGGTGCAAAAAAGTACGCCTCTGCATTCAATGTTTTTGCTCTTTCCATACATCTAGTGTTTTTTTCTAAAAAGCCATCCGATTTTTTAAGTATCATCTTTGTGATTGTGGACTATTTTGTGCAGCAACGAATCTTTAATTTAAATTTAGAAATCTTGCAATTGAATGCTTAAAATATTATAATAACCTATAAAGTATTGAGCTTAGAAATTGAGAACTACGGCCCAATTTTACCAGTTAGCAATGAGGGTTTTTTGGAATGACAGGCACCAGGTGGCAGTACTGAGACTAAAGGTCTAATCATCCGTCAAATCGCATACGATCTCATAGTCTATGAATCTGGTTTATGGAGTTGGCATTAAAAACTTTCATAAACACCCTCATTGCAAGGCACTTAGCATCTCTCTCCTTTTCATTCTGTAAATAGAACAACAAGAATATACCGTTGTCAAATTTAATTTTAGGTTTAGAGAATAGAGTTTTCGGCGGGATTTCATCGAGTGCGGTTGGCGTCTTATTTTAATTAATTATACTCTTTATTGCATCATATAGTTAAAACATATAGTCAAATACATAGTAAGCAAAGGTGGGCTTATCTCTAAAAGAGATCTCTTCCAGCCAACCTAGGTGGTGTCGGAGATTCAAAACTTAGCGGGAAACAGAAAGTGCAATAAAAATTAAACTAAAAATAATTTATTACTACTGTTATAGGAAATAGGCTTAATAAATAATAGTTATATATATATATATCTATATATACGATACACATTACATATATATATACATTACATGATACATATACCTACATAAATAAACTTGCATAAATATACATAGATAAATACAATGCCTATCCAAATATACATAACATACATATAAACCTGATAAATAAATACTAATAAGAAACAAGATACTTTGTGAGAATGATTCATTAAGTTTGAGATTTCTGTTTGAGAAAATGATCTTTAACTTTAGACTTAAACGAGAAGATGGTCGGACATTCCTGAATATTGGACGGAAGTTTATTCCACAGCTGTGCAGCCGCTGGCTAAAGTTTGACCAATTGTTGCGAAGAAGGTATTAAAGTAATTGCATATTTCCAATGGCTCTGTCAAGGTATCCGTAGTTGTTTCCAATTTGGGAACTATTTTATCTTCTTTGCATTTATTGCGAGCCAGACTATTTATCAATGTCCATGTTTTCCTAGGGTTCTTATTACAGTCTGAAAAAACCTTATAGTAATATTTCCTTTTACATTTTTGTATATTTTGAGCCACTTTGTTCCTTTCCCTTTTAAACTCTGCTTCCAGCTCCCTATCTTTAGGATTTTTTTTAAACTTACTCCAAAGCTTGTTCCTTTTATTAATTTCTACTATAATACTTTTTTCTATCCACTCTTGTTTTGGTGGATTCAGAGTTTTAGTTTTCTTTACTTTACTCATGTTTGTGCATATTTTAAGATGATCTTCCAAAAGTTTAAAGTCACCATTAACTTCCAAGTTGGCACAAAGTTTCTCCGCGTTTGAATAAAGCTTTTCATAATCTATGGCTTCGTAATTCCGTTTTAGAAGAGGTTTGGGTTGATATTTTTCAATTTCAAAGTAGATATGCTTATGGTCCGACATTGAAGATTCGATAGCCAAGTGAAAATCACTATCCCTTAAATTAGTGAAGACGTGATCCAGAATAGTTTTAGTAGAATCTGTCTCTCGAGTACAATAATCTTGATTTATTTTATTAAGGACAGTGTAGCCATTCTCGTGCAACATGTCTTGGTATTTTCTTGTAAGACGATCCGGTGTCAATATATCATAATTAAAATCTCCAAATACTATAGCCCTTTTTCTTTTATGCAGTTGCAAAGTAAAACTTTCTATAAACTGTTTGCCATTTGAATTTCCTGGTTTGTATATACCTCAAATATCTATCGCAAATTTTTCAAGGTGTATCCAAAGGTAGTGGTTTCCATTTTCTGATATTTCTTCGATGAGGTTATGTTTTAAATTATTATGTGCAAAAATAGATACTCCACCTCCTCTGCTAGTAGTCCTGTAATTATAATAGTGTGTATAACCTGGTAATTGTAGTTGTTTTGTGGACTGGACTTGGAGGTGTCAACTGTGGTGCACGTATTTGCTGAGGCTCCTTTGGATAAATTTAAAAACACCAAAAAAAGTTAAAATCTGCTTGTGCAAGTGTAATCATTTGTTTATTTACAACAAAAGTTACAGAAGTGACAATAAATAATAGAAAAAAGTGCAGTGGTTCTGTTTTAAATTAGTAAACAATGTGTGTGCTGTGGGGTATTTGATAAATTTTATCAGAAAATAGTAAAGAACTATAGACTCGTCTTCGATAGCAGAGTGCGTACGCTACGAACAGAATAATATATTCGCCATTGCCCTGTAGAGTGAAACAGCACAGTGCATTAACTTTTGCCTCTGCGCTAACGTTCGACGCATCGCCGAAGGCCGTCGGTTCAAATCCAGCACTCGTAAATTTTTTTTTTTTTTTTTTTTTTTTTTTTTTTTTTTTTATTATTATTGTTCAGGACCCCGGCACATTTTTTTTTTTTTTTTTTTTTTTTAATTTTTAACTATATTTTTTGCCTGTATTTGTATTATTATTTTTTTTTTTTTTTTTTTTTTTTTTTTTTTGTTTGAACTTACAATGGTGAATTGTGGGGCGTGTGGAAATGTTTTGCCGCCGGCAAATGCGGCTGCATGCTGTGCTTGTCCGTTGAAGTACCACAAGGCCTGTCTCGCTATACCGGAGAAGTCACGCGTTAGTAAAGACTGGATCTGCCCAAATTGTAAAAAGAGCACACGAAGGGGTGATAACACGCACACGCCAGTGAAGGGCATTGGAGAGTCTACATCGGACACCGAAATTGCGGCCGTCAGACGAGGGCCTGTCGACCTAGCCGGGGGCTCGGTAAAAAATGACAAAGTCCAGGATGAGGAGAATGCTGTCGAAAATAATTTCGCAGGCGACATTAGGAGTATGCTGGCCGATTGCATGAGGGAGGTTAGGGAGTTCCGCTTGGAGATGGCGGCTTTCCGCGCTTCTGTTACTGCACGACTCGACTGTTTTGAGCAAAGAGTTACAGTGTTGGAGCAGCGTCAAAACGAGCACGGAGACACTAGCACTGTGGATTTGGAGCGCACTATATCTGAGCTGCGTGCTGAGTTAAACGACCGCGATCAGGAGGCCTTGGTGTCCGACTTGGAGATCGGTGGGTTGCCTGAAGAGAAGGGAATCAGCGTGGAGCAGAGTGTCGCCATGCTGGCCGTACGGCTCGGGGTAAATCTCGACGGGCGAGACGTGGTGTTTGCGGAGCGTGTGGGTGCACCGCCTGCTGAGACGCAGGGTCGCCCGCGCCGTGTGGTAGTGCGCCTTGCGCGCCGCCAGCTACGCGACGACCTCCTGGCGGCTGCGCGTGTACGCCGCAAAGTCACCGTTGTGGAGGGCGAAGCCCCGACCACAGCTGCGGGGGACGTCGCCCCGGTCACTACTGTGGAGGATGGTACTTCGGTCGCTGCAGTGGAAAGAAGCGCTCGTGTATACATCAACGAGCGGCTCACGCGCGCCAATCGCCAGCTCTTCCACAGGGCCCGGGAGGAGCGCCGCAGGCTCAATTGGCGATACGTATGGACTAAGCGGGGCCGCATCTTCGTTCGCCAGGGGGAAGGCAAACAAGTCTTCCAGATCCGGAGTAACGAGGATCTGGTGCGTGTGTTCGGGCCTGCGCCGGCAGGCGGACAATGACTCCAGGAGGATCACATATTTTATTGTAATATAAAATACATTTTTATCTACAGTATATCCTTAGTTATATTAAATATTATTAGGTTTAGTTCAATTCACTATAAACAATATTGTATGCCCAGAGAAATGCTTATTGATTGTATTTGTGATGCAATTTTGGTTGAATATTTTTGTGATAGTGGTTTAAAGATCGCACCTGAAAGTTTATTGGTTTGGAAACATAGAATTTTATTTTTGTTTACAGTCTGTTTTTATGTTTTTAAAAATATCTTTATGTGGAGTTCTATTTATGAATTAGTTATTTATTTTATTCCTTTAATAGTTGTACAATATGAAATTCGATATAATCTTAGTTCGAGTCATTACAAAAAATATTGTATGAGTGGAAGAATGCTTACCACAGAAAGTACTGCAGATGTCATTTTATCTTTTTATTATTGCCAAACTGGTTTAAGGTTTTATGTATTGTTAATTTATGAGCAAACAGACTTCTTTTTGATGATCTGCCTCTGTTTTTGTATATATAAATATAAATTTGAGCTGAGTCCCATTGCAACTTTATATACGCATTTTATCTCTTTATTATTTTTTGTACAATACGAAAAAAGGGTACTGCTATTTTGTAGTCAAATGAAATTTAAGTCTGAATTGAAACCTTTTATACACAACTTACATGTTATAACACGATTTAAATCTTTGGTTATAATATGGAAAGGTACCGCTGCGTTGCCACTGCCTTCGTTTTATGTCTGGCAGCATTTTATATATTTCTATCTTGTTGTGTGTGTTATGTCTTATTTCTATGTACCGCTATGGAACACAATCCGTTCTTACCTTAAGTCAGTGAAATATGTTGAAATTCACGTCACTAAAAGTACATTTTTATTTTTACCTCGCATGCCTTGGCTATTAAGTTTAAAGAGTTTCTTGAATAGGCGACATCTTACAATAGTAAAACGATATCTGAATAATTCCTTAGTTATATTCATCTCTTATTCTTTCGTGTTTCAGTTCATCAAAAATAAACATTTGACAATTGGTTTCTTGAATCCTGGTTCTCTCGGTACACGGCATGACGAATTTGTAGTTGCTTTGGAGAGTCGGTTGGTGGATGTCATGGCTATAAATGAGACTTGGCTGAAAACAGGTGAAGAAAAGCGTGCGCCAGCTCCAGCTGGTTATAGACTGCGCCATATACCACGCCCTCCAACCGTGCGAGATCGCGGTGGAGGTATCGGTTTTTACATTCGGAGTGGTATATATGCTCGTGAAATAAAACCTCCACATACTAGCTTAGTAGAGCAAATGTGGATAAGCATCACACTGAACGGTCTCAAGCTCGTCATCGGAACGGCATATCGACCACCGTGGTTGAATGTGGACACTTTTATTGATGCGCTTACACAGTCAGTTAGCATGTTTTCTAAATTTGACCATATTGTCTTAGTGGGGGATTTCAATATTAATCTGCTAGCTTCCGATGACACGAATGCTAAAAAGTTAAGGTCATTTTTTCAGTACTCAAATTTAGAACAATATATAACTCAACCAACCCACTTCACTAGTCATTCTGAGAGTCTTGTTGACCTCGTATGTAGCACCACAAAAATTTTTAATGTCTCAGTTGATTATATCCCTGACTTAAGTCATCATGCTTTTATCTCATTCAAGTTACGTCTTAACAAACCTAAATCGTCTCCTAAATGGATATGCTATAGACCACTTAAAGATATCGATTTGGATGAGCTTAACACCCTCCTAAATAATGTGCCTTGGGAAAGAATAGTCAGTGGTGATATTGACGAAGCAGTTAAGTCCTTTAATGCTTATATCTTGCATATTTTTGATACCTATGCCCCTGTTAAAAAGTCTTATACGAAACATCAAAGCTACCCTTGGATAACGTCAACTGTAAAGCAAATGATGAGGCTGAGAGATGAAGCTCACGCTAAATGCCGTATTACAAAACAAGATGCGGCCATAAAATATTATAAAGATCTAAAATCGATCGTTAATAAAGCTATGTATACTGAAAAAGCCGCATTTTATCGGCAACATATTAATACCCATTACAACAATTCCGGATTGCTGTGGAAAAATGTAAAAAAAAACATAGTTGATTTTAAGAATAAAGAAACTCCAATACCTTCTCATATAAGTAACCCAGACCTTATCAACAGTCATTTTCTCAATATACCAGGTAATGATGCAGTGAGCATCTCGGACCTTTCATATTTTGAGCATCACCGCTTTAATACTTCGTCTTTTGATCTTCATACTGTTGATGAGTCAGAAGTTTTAAAAATCATTACTAATATTTCAACTAACGCAATGGGCGCAGATGGTATAACCCGTGATATGATTTATTTAACATTGCCTCATACTCTCCAAGCAATAACGACATTGGTAAATAAGTCCATTCAAAATAGTATTTTCCCTACTCTTTGGAAAGAGGCTCTCGTTAAACCGATCCCGAAAAAACCGACCCCAATGATTTTAAGGACCTTAGACCGATCAGCATTCTTCCTTTTCTATCAAAAATTATTGAGAAAGTCGTGTGCCAGCAGTTAACGGTGTATTTGTATGCAAACGGTATTTTACCTAAGAAGCAGTCTGGATTTCGAGCTGGACATAGCACAGCTACGGCTTTGCTGGATGTCGTTGATGATATTTTGTCAGGACAGGATACGGGAAAAGGTTCCATTTTGGCTCTTCTGGACTTTTCACGTGCCTTTGACACAATCAATCACAATCTTTTAATGTCTAAATTATCATTTTATGGCTTTAGTAGTAGTGCATTAAGGTGGTTCTCAAGCTATCTCTGTGGGCGTTCACAGCGGGTTGAGGTGGTCGATGAATGCGGAAATAAATATATTTCAAAGACTACCCCTCTCAATCGAGGTGTACCACAGGGCTCAATATTGGGTCCTCTTCTATTTATATTATATAGTGCAGATATGACTACTTGTATCAAAAAGTGTAATTACCATTTGTATGCAGATGACTTGCAAATTTATCTGTCTTTTAAACCTAGTGAAACGTTAGTTGCTGTAAATCAAATCAACGAAGATCTTGAGGCTATTGAGAAGTGGGCCTATAAAAATGGCTTGGTTTTAAATCCACTTAAATCTAAATTTCTTGTACTTGGTTCTGATATACAAATAAGTAATATTAACAGATTTATTCCTGTAGTAAAGATAGGTAATTTGATCATAGAGCAGGTAACTGAAGCGCGAAACCTAGGAATCCTTATGGACAACAGGCTTCGTTTTCACAATCATATCTTGGAAACGGCGAAAAATTGTTATTACAGGCTTAAAGTATTGTATCAGATTAGAAATTTTTTGGATGTGGACTTAAGAATTATGCTTTGTGAAAGTTTAATACTATCAAAACTTAACTATGCTGACACAGTAATAGGCGAATGCATGTTTGGTTACACTAAAAAAATTATCCAACGCATCCAAAATTCATGTGCACGCTATTGTTTTACCGTTCCACGTAGAGCACATATTACACCTTTTCTCAATGGAAGTAATCTCATAAATATGCAGTCTAGACGATCACTTCATTATGCTTGTCTTCTATTTGGTATAATAAGAAGCACAAAACCTTCATATCTGTACGAAAAATTAAAATTTTCCAAGCGTATTCGAACTGCTTCTCTTCTAAGTTGTCCGAGTCATAACACAGCTGCATTTCGTGGGAGTTTTCGCTACTCCTCTACGAGGTGCTGGAACAATATCCCTCCACCCTTTAAAGATTGTGCCACGATACGTACTTTTAAATATAAATATAAGGATTATTTACTTAAAATGCAAAAGGACGCTTATTAAAACCTGTATGTATTCATTTTTATTGTTTGATATGTATTTATAATTCATGTGTAATATACTTATATGGTATTTGTGTAGATATATGCATGTATATGTCCCTGTGCTTCTATTTTATATTGTGTTGCGTTCCATTTCATTATAAATTATTATTGCCCATTATATATTATCCACAGTTGTACACTCATAAATAAATTTAATTTTTGCGCGTAGCGGTACCTTTATTTAATATTAGTAGGTATCTACGGAAGACCAGCGTCGAAGCATCGTTAGATGCTCCGACATTATGCTGAGTAGATACCTTTTCAGCACCATGTATATTACTTGTGTATGTATTATGTATGTTATCAAAATGGTCATGGTACTGAATAAATATTTTTTCTTTCTTTCTTTCTTTCTTTCTTTCTTTCTTTTGCTTCGATGTCTGTTTTTATCCAAGTTTCAGAAAGTATTATAAGATGAATAGTAACGGTAAAAGACTGAATAATACACCGTAGTTCGTCAATTTTTCCAGGTGATACAATACTTCGGACATTTGCATACAAAAATTTTAGGGATTTTGGCGAAGTACATAAATCCTCATATTTTTGAGCTAGATGGTAAGTTACTTTGGCAGTATCTTGGTTGTCATTTCGATAGACATGCCCTGTTTGTATTCTAAGTTTTTTGGCGGTTGTGATATTATTCTTGGGATCCCACTAATGTACTTTATAGCCAAATTATTTTCCCCATCTTCACACCGCTGCCTTAGTTCTTCTTTCAGCAATTTTAAATAATTTTGTTGTTTGATTGTTCGGTCAGGAAAAATTTTTATACGGTCTGATTTTATCTTGTTTTGATGACGGAGAATTGATAATGCGGTTTCTTGAGATGAGAAGCAAACTTTTACAGGCCTACATTTATCTTTGTGATATTTGCCTAAGCGAATAGTATTTTCAGGTTGGATCATGTTTTCTTCAAGCAACTTCAGTACTTTCATAATTTCGGCGAATTCCACCTTTTTCCTTTCTATTTTATTTTTTATTTCTTGTTCGGGTATACCATAAATGATTATATTTTTTCCTCTTATGTTACGCTCATTTAGTTCACCTATTATGTCTTTGGATACAGAGGGTGTAGCTGGAGGAAAGTACTGGTTTTTTGAAGTAGTTTTTAATGCTGTAATTTCAGATTCCAAACTTTGTACCCTCTTTTCAGTGCCATCGGTGGTATTTATGAGTTTCGTAACGTCTTCTTTAATCTTTTCATGTTCTTGAGATACCCGCTCCACAGATGCGTTTATTTTGTTAACTTCTTCTTTTATAGAAGCAATATCAGAACAGATTTAGTTTGTACTTTCGGCCTGTTTTTCAGTTAATGACGTTAAGAGCGTCATCATTTCGGTCATTTGTTTCCTCATTTCGCTAATTTCTTTCTTAATAAATTCATCATCATCTAGTTGTTTTCTTTTACTTCGAAAGGTAGCCTGAGTATTTTCTAATTCATGCAAGTTGGGTTGCGAACCACTATGTATCGAAATGCCACTTCTAGTTGGTGAGTGTAGTACGTTCATCTTTAGGTCTTTGGTAATTCTTAAGTTACTCGCCACTACCTACCACGACCCGAAATGATGTATAGGTGCGAGAAGTCCAAAAATAAGAGTCCGTCTCCGTTTAACTTGAGGTGCGCGGGCGCGGTATTCAACGGCTCGTAGTACGTTGATCCAGTAACGTCGTAAGATCCACTGATGTTATTCAAACGAATATTAACACAAAACACTTGTATTAGGTTTGAGAATTGATTAGTATCGTGGTAATAATTTTGGAAAAATATCTGCGATGCGTCTGCTTCGTACGCTCTCTGATGCACGATCGTTTTTATCAATTCATGATATATGAATATATCATGAATTGATAAAAACGCCATACATATCATATCGCGGAGTTCATGCTAGGGGGGGGGGGGGGGGGGGGGGGCAGGCTGGATCTGCTGAGCAGACTGTTTTTTTAGTTTGTTTTGTTTTTTATAAAAAAATCTAGTTGTTTAACGATTTAAACGGTAAAAATATATAGTAAACTATGATATTTTGTCTGTATGCAGTTGACGATTTCCGGGCGACAAGTCTACAGTTGCTTCAGGGACATTACAGGAACTCCTACGACAAAGGGATAGTCAATAGAGTCGAGGTAAATATTCTATTTGAAATTATATCATTTCTTTTTTACATAAATGAAACACTTACACATGCATACATATAAATACACACACACACACACACACACATACACATACAGACGCACACACACCCACATATACAATGGCGCGCCCGCAATGCACACATCTCGCCCTTGTTTATAAATAAATAATAAATAAATATTTCCAACACTCACACCAATTAGCCTAGCCCCAAAGTAAGCACTATAAGGCTTGTGTTATGGGATGCTAGGGTAACGGATAGAATACATATACTGTACATATATAAGTATATTTATATAGAAGTACATATTAAACATCCATGACTGGAGTACAAATGCTCGTATTCATCACACAAACATTTGCCCCCACCGGGATTCGAACCCGCTCGAGTCGGCGACAGCCATGAAACCCGGCGTACAAACCACTCGGCTACGGAGGTCGATATATAAGTATATGACACATGAATGATAAATACATATCAAACAATAAATATGTATACATACAAGTTTTAATAAGTGTCCTTTTGTTTCTTAGGTTTTCACGCACATCACTCATTAAATAAAACTAGTTTTATTCTGACGACGTAGCCTGTAAAGGCTACAAAACGTCAATAAATAAATAAAGTTTCGTGCATTAATCCGTAAAAACTAGTTTTATTTAGGTGTCCTTTTGCATTTTAATTAAATAATCTTTATATTTATATTTAAAGGGCCCCATATACGGAACGATTCGTTGTTCAGAAATGCCACTACATCCACGAAACACTGTCGATCGATCGTTTACGATATTCATGATTGCATGGGATTTGGTTGCGATTTGCGATATCGTCTTCGATTAAGTAAATCGTTAACGATCTTGACATACACTGTCGATCCATCGTTTCGATCGGTGTGAAACAACGGATCGTACAGATCAATCGTACCGTATATGGGACACTGACGATCGATCGTTTACGATATTCATGATTGCATGGGTTTTTGTTGCGATCTCCGATATCGTCTGCGATTAAGTAAATCGTTAACGATCTTGACATACACTGTCGATCCATCGTTTCGATTGGTCTGAAACGACGGATCGTACAGATCAACCGTATATGGGCCCCTTAAAAGTACGTATCGTGGTAAAAAGTAAAGTTAGTAAAATCGTATTCCATCCATCGCAGGTGCTCCCCATATCGTGGCACGCGAGCCTCCACTCCGGCGAGACCGGCGTCGATCGCCGTCTGTCAGCTATAACCCTGGACAGCATCCCACGATTGAGATCCTTCACCAACGACACAGTCCTAGACGTGCTGTTCTACACCAGCCCGGTGTTCTGCCAGGTAATAATCACCATCATCATCATCATCATCAGCCTATCAATGGCCCCATTGCTGGGGCACAGGCCTTCCTTATGGATGGAATACCCATTCTTCTTCGGCGCTATACTCTTGACAGAGTGGTCGTGGTTGTCACATCAGGGTTGGTGGCGCGCTTCACAATACGCCGCCATTCGTCCCGCACTGCGGCCTTTCTAGTGCACTCGTGAAGTGGACCGTTCAGTGCCGCTTTTATTTGGTCAGTCCAGCGCATTCAAAAATTAAAAAATTCAAAATTCAATATCGTTTATTCAGTCTAGGCTGTTACAAGCACTTGTGAATGTCGAAAAGCTACGCCATCAGTTCGCAAATCTACGGCGGGAGACCTTGTACTGAGAAGAACCGGCGAGAAACTCAGCAAGGGCTGCTTTTTTCTCCCTGTATTATATACAGAGTCGTCAAATTGAAAAATGACTTCAATATGAGGTAACTCATAAAGTCACTTTTCATTACAAACAAAAAAAAATGCTAATAATATAAAAATTATGACTATAAAATAAAAAATAAAAATATGTAAAAAAACTGGTTTAAAAAATTTTAGGAATGACGTGTCCTACCGTTTCGGCAAAATAATAATAATAATAATGAACGATTAAAGTTTAGAACAACGATTAATAGTACCCAGTGAATTAAGAGCAGACTCATCTCCGCTGGCAGCACCCGTTCACGAGCATGACGCATGAACCAGCCATCGCTTCGCTCAACCATATTGTAGGGAACGCAACGACCCGCCTCACACGACACCACCGAAGAGACATTGGTGATCTGCCGCGCGCCCTTACGCCCTCGACGCCGCCCTGCACCACCAGTCGTTCCACTGACACATCTTCTAGGCGTGAGATGTGGCCAAAGAAAGTTAGAATACGACCTTGTACGATGGAAGACAGACGTTGTTTGATGGACAGTTCCTGGAGGATGGATGCATTGGTTCGGAATTGTGTCCACTGTATGCCGAGCATTTTCCTCCAGCACCACATTTCTAGAGCGTCTATCTTCTTTTTCTCAATCTCTCGCAAGGTCCACGTCTCAGCACCATAGAGGAATATGGGAAACACTAATGCCCTGACGAGTCGTGTTTTCGTGGCTTTTGTGATGTTCCTGGAATACCCATACGGTACCGAAAACCAGTGCTTTGCTCTCAAAGTAAAGGTATCGCTACATATTTAGTAATTAATTCTTCTATTTGTTTACTTGAATTATGGTGATGTACATGATGGGAATAAATGATTGAACTATCTATATATCTCATCATCATCATCAGCCTATTAATGTCCTCACTGCTGGGGGGCCAGAGATAATAGACCACCTTCTTCTGCTAGTCCAATCGAAGTGTTAAAGTTAGCAATATAGTTCTTTGGTGTTGCTGTATATTCAGTTTTATATGCAAAACATTTAGTTATACGAACAACCTAAAAGACAGTGTCCAAAATAGGCTCGGCGTGGACAAGTTGCTGGGCAAACAAAAGTTTACAATACTATGTTTTTTTTTAACGAATTTCCATAAACATAATATAGTACAGCTTCATCAATTAAATGAAAATAATTCGATCACTTTCTTGCTGAAAACGACTCTAGACAAAATTACAATGGGGCAGCAGAGTACCGGAACCAGAAAGAGAAGGAGAAGTTCGTTAGTCTACCTGTCTCACTCTTTCACTCTTACAATGTAGACTTAGTTTGTAGACTTACAGTGTTAGTGTACGCGTAGAATAATCGATTTTTCATACAAAGTGTTATACTTTAAAGACCCTTTCAAAGTTTATTTTCATGACAAGTCAAATAAGTATTTTTGTTCCCTCATTATCATCATCGTCAGCCTATAATGTCTGCACTGCTGGGGCACAGGCCTTCCGTATAGATGGAATAGGGAGATTGGGTCGTGACAAACCACGCATTACTATTGGTGGGTGCTAACGACTGCAAACGCTGCGATCAATACCTATGAAAGCCTACATCGCGCAAGTGAAATTCAGATGCTAACACTCCATATATGCAATGCCCGACCCACATCAGTTGGGCCGCGGCCCCCGAGCTACCATCACCCAGCTCGGAGGAAGATCTTCCCCTTTGGGCTTCCTACACATCTCTTATCTATTAGACAAGTCCGTCCGTCCGTCTGTGGTGCTGTTTCAGCGGCCAAACCGTAAGAGATAGATAAAGAGAATGTTTAAGTTATAAGTTAAGAATAGTCTGATAAGACTACAAACCGGATTTGAGTAACGTAGCACTTCCGGTTTTCGAGAAATCACGAATTTCAAACGAAACCACATAAAATCTCCGAAGTTCTCAATTAATTAAATACATTTTTTTTTAAATCAGGTTTTGGTGAACATTTGGTTCACTGGTTTGCTAGTACCAATATAATTGGTACTTTCTACTGTCAACTTCATAATGTCAAATAGTCCATTGAACATAATCCTTGAACTGTTAAGAAACCCTATTCTGAAGACCGACAGAGTAACTTATTTTTTCCACATCATCATCAGACTATTAATATCCCCACTGCTGGGGCACAGCCCTTCCCTATGGATGGCATAAGGAGATTGGGCCATGACCCACCACGCGGGCCCAGTGACGATTGGTAAGTGCTAACGACTGCAGATGCAGCCTGAACCGGCGGCTTAACGTGCTTTCCGAAGCACGGAGGAGTGAGAGATGGTAAATTTTTGGTCACCCATCTAATGAGCGGCCACTGCAAAAGTTGCTTAGCTTCAATGATCGCAGACGAACGCGCCATCGAGCTCCTCAAATAACATTTACTCTCTCTAGCTATCCTCCTCAGATAACTTTTCTAGAAAAAAATCCACGTGGAACAGCCAGCAGACGGGACTCGAACCCGCTCCCTTTGCTATCCGGGCGGATGCACTGATCAATAAAAAAGCGAAAAGCATTCGGCTGTAATTCAAAATAAATAATGGTGCATGACACATTATGTAATTTTGTCACTTTTAATTGCAAAAGTGTGAAACGTTCCGTTGACTTCATAAGGGAACTATGTCTAACTTCTGATATAATCGCGTTACAAGAGACGTGGCTATTACCGAATGATATTGATTTTCTGGCAAGTATTAGTGACGAGTTTGGATATACGGGTACCTCTGCAGTAGATACAGCAGCGGGCATACTACGCGGCCGTCCCTATGGTGGTGTGGCGCTTCTTTGGAGAAAGAGTGTCTTTCAGAACGTGACAACGATACAGTGTGATAACCCGCGAGTGTGTTTAATAAAAGTGTCAATGGGTAGTAGGTCATTTATGGTGTTCAGTGTTTACATGCCTACGGATACTGCAGTGAACTTGATGGATTATACGGATTGTCTTAGTCTGGTAAGCGCAATCACTACCAATGAAACTGTAGATTCGATTTATGTATTTGGCGATTATAATGCGCATCCAAATGAACCTTTTTATCGCGAGTTGGAATCTTTTTGTTCTGAGATGGAATGGAACTGTGCAGATATTGACTTTTTAAATATAAATTCAAACACCTATACTTTTATTAGTGAAGCTAACGGTTCCAAGCGTTGGCTTGACCACTGCGTGACTACGAAGTCTGCTATGCAGACTATTGCTAATGTCTATGTAAAATATGATGTCGTGTGGTCAGATCACTTCCCGCTAATCGTACAATGTCAATTAGATTGCATAAAACCTACTACACCTTATGATGTTAATCAATCGTGTACTAAGATACGTTGGGGGGAGCGTCAGTCCGAGCAAATTGATTTGTATAATAAATTAACTCAGGAAAATTTAAGAAACATTGATTTTCCTTCTGAGTTAAGTGCATGCTCTGACTTTTCTTGTAATATTTTATCTCACGGATGTATTATTGATAAGTTATACGGCGAAATAGTGTATGCTTTGTCTAACGCAGCCGTTAGTAGTTATAGTTGCAACTTTAAGGTTAAAAAGAGAAAAGTGATTGGTTGGAATAAACACGTAAGTGCAGCGCATATTGATGCAAGGGCAAAGTTTAAAGTATGGGTCAGTTATGGTAAACCTAGCTCCGGTCTGGTGTGGAGTGAGATGCAAGAAAGTCGTAAAATTTTTAAGTCTCGATTGAAATGGTGTCAGGGCAATAGAGAGCAAATTAAAATGGACATACTTGCATCACACCACACCACGAAGGATTTTGGTAATTTTTGGAAAGCCACTAATAAATTGAATAATAGGCCTGGCGTTCCTGTGAGTGTAAATGGTGTTAGTGACAGAAAATGTATAGCAAACATGTTCAAAGAACATTTTATTGTAAAATCGCCTTTGGGGCCATCAGTGTCTTTATGCAACGGGGGTTGTCAAGGCCGGGAGTTAAGTACCCGAATTACAGCCAAGGATGTTAGAAAAGTTATTAAATCTATGTCTCGAGGAAAATCACCCGGTCATGATGACTTAAGTATTGAACATTTAAAGTACGCGGGTACTCATCTTGCCAGAGTTCTAGCGATGTTCTACAGTTTGTGTTTGGGGCACTCTTATCTACCAGCAGATATGCTGAAGACGGTGGTGGCACCAATAGTGAAGTGTAAGACTGGGGACATAAGTGACAAGGACAATTATCGTCCTATTTCGCTGGCGACTATCGTATCAAAAGTGCTTGACGGTCTGCTGAATACTCAACTACAAAAACACATATCGATTCATGATAACCAGTTTGGCTTTAAGAAGGGTCTTTCTACCGAGACTGCCATTTTGAGTTTGAAGCAGACCGTGAAGTATTACACGGATCGTAATACACCCGTGTATGCTTGCTTCCTCGATCTCTCGAAAGCATTCGACCTGGTAAGCTATGATATATTGTGGAAAAAACTTGAGAGCACTTCAATGCCACATGAACTTGTACAAATCTTTAAGTTTTGGTACTTGCATCAGGTCAATGTAGTTCGGTGGTCGGGAGAGTACTCTGAACAGTACAGGTTGGAGTGTGGAGTGAGGCAGGGTGGGCTGACCTCGCCAACGCTATTCAACCTTTATGTGAACGCACTGATTGGGGAGCTCAGTGGCACACACGTAGGTTGCCACATACAAGACGTTTGCCTGAATAATATAAGTTATGCAGATGATATGGTGCTGCTGAGTGCTTCAGTTTGTGGGTTGTCGAAGTTACTTGCCATATGTGAGCGGTATGCCCTTAGTCACGGCTTATTATACAACGCAAAGAAAAGTGAATGCGTGGTCTTTCGGGCCAGAGGGAAGTGTCCAGAGAATATCCCACCCATAAAACTGAACAGTACATCATTAAGAATGGTGGATCAATTTAAATATCTTGGACATTGGGTGACCTCTGACCTGAGGGATGATACTGATATTGAGAGGGAACGCAGGGCACTGGCAGTCAGAGCCAATATGATTGCTCGTAGGTTTGCTTGTTGTTCGAGGGGTGTCAAAATAACTCTCTTTAGAGCATTTTGTACGTCCTTCTACACGAGCAGCCTATGGATTAACTACACCAAGAGACAGTATAGTGCTCTGCGTGTCCAATTCAATAATGCGTTTAGGGTGCTGTTAGGGCTGGCCCGTTTTTGCAGTGCGTCAGGGATGTTTGCACAATACGGCATAGATTGTTTTTACACAACGATTCGGAAGCGGTGTACGTCCCTGGTGCGAAGGGTGCGAACAAGCCAGAACAGGATCCTGCAACTATTTTCTGAGCGTTTTGACTGTCAGTACATGAATCATTGCTGCATGATACATGTATTGACTTATTAACTTATTTAAGGTGATTGATTTGAATGGAATAAATAATTTAACTTAAGATTTTAATTCATATTTAATTTTATATATAATAACTTGACATTATTATAATAATATTATTATTTGTTTTATTCTATCAATTATATGTTTTTTATGATTCAAATAATTTGTATTCTAAATAATTCTAAACAATCTGTATAAGTCTTTGTTACTTGAATAAATAAATTTATTATTATTATTATTATAAACTACCGCGGCAAAAAAAAAACTGAACGTGTCAACGTTATCTGTATGATTTGCTGTTTAAATAAATTTTTATATTTAAATCTAGAGCCGTTTTCAGCAAGGAAATGATCGAATTATTTTCATTCAATTGTATTATTGATGAAGCTGTATTATATAACGTTTATGGAAATTCGTTAAAAATTAATAACGTAACAATTTTTGTTTGCCCAGCAACTTGTCCACGCCGAGCCTATTTTGGACACTGTCTTTTAAATAAATGTTTTGCTTATAAAACTGAATATACAGCAACACCAAAGAACTATATCGCTAACTTTAACACTTCCATTTCGCAAATATAAATTGAAAGACATCGTGAAAAGAATAAGATACTCTGTCGGTCTACAGAATACGGTTTCTTAACAGTCAAAGGATAATGTTCAATTGGCGTTTTAACAGTATGAAGTTGACAGTATAAAGCAACGATATTAAATACCCTAGATACACCAACAAGAACAAAATCATACCTGAAACCTTTCCAAAAGGTACATTGAACGATCCAAGGAGCTCCGTAAGATGATCGCGTAGTCCAATATAAGGCATTATTTTAACATTGAAAATCACCTTGAAAGCATACTGTATAAGGTCTTAATTAAAACGCACGCGTCAAAGAGTTATGACAGTCCGATATGTAAGCTTGTAAAATTTTACGACTTATTGTTATATGCGGAAGAATAAAGACCTTATTTCTTTGACTACGCGCAATTCTGAATGCGCTGTTAGTAATATAGTAGGTACGGTCCGCGAGGAAAAGAGACGGCTATACTATCGACCATGCATTTGAATATCACAAATATTTTCTATTAAATCAGTTTATAGTAGTATTAAAACAAAATTTACTTCAAATGCGTTAAATTAACAAACATTGATTAGATACCTGTCGAAAAAACGACATCGTACACTATATAAGTATTTTTTCGCCTGTTTTCTCGGAGCTCAGCGGCATGTTGACTTTTCAACGGTCCGCGCGTGACTGTGAATCAAGAAGTGCTTCAGTCATGTTCAAGCACTTCTTGATTGGGACACATTTTTAGCGCACGTGGTATATCTAGGGTATTTAATATCGTTGCCATAAAGTCCCTATTATTGGCATGTGTAATTATTTAACACTAGCGGCCTCCCGCGCCTTCTTCCACGTTAGCTTAGTTTTTTGGAAATCCCTCAGGAACCTAATATTTTTTCGGAAATAAAAAGTAACCTATAATGTTAATCCAGGGTGTCAGCTAACTTCATACCAAATTTTATTTAAATCACTCCAGCCATTTAGACGTGAAGAAGTAACAAACACACACTCACAAACTTTCGCCTTTATAATATTAGTGTGATGAATATTGGGCACGATTTAACTATTCCGACAAAAAAAAGTTATTAATAATACTAAAAATCATGAAATAGAAAAAATGTATTTTGATCTTTTATCACGTGACCGAAAACGGCTACGATTGGCGGAGCCTTAAATGACGTCACCTGCTTGTAAACACCGCTGTTGCAGTGACGTTCGACGTTTTAATGAGAGCCGCGCGATGTCACCGCATACGTATTTGTTAGAGAAACATTTTCGGTATATTTAGGAGTCGCTTTTCGAGTAAAAAAGCATTTCATATTCTTTTGCAGACTATAATCGACACGGTTTGCGCGGAATTGAACCGAATATACAAGCTGTTCATATCGCGTACTCCCTCATTCAACGGCCGCGTGTCTCTGGGAGGACACTCTTTGGGCAGCGTCATACTATATGACCTGCTGTGTCATCAGGTGAGATATATAGATAGATATATACTTTAAATAGATTTATTTATTTGATTAGGAACACATACAGCAATACATATCATACATTACAAAATGATTAATAACATAAATACAATAGGGGTGATGACGGGGTACAGTAAACGAAATTCTATTTAGTCCGTCAGTTAGATGATCAAAAAATAATGAACACGTATTTTTTTTTGGGCAATCAACCAAAAAATGACAAAGTTATAGCGCGTCAAAGTTTGGGAGTAGGGGCTCGTGACGTCACTTTTGAGTGAATTTTCACTTAAAAGTGTACTCAAACGTGACGTCATGCGACTTTTCAAATCAATATATCTCTGCAATGTTTATATTATGTGAAAAAAGAAAAATACGTGTCCAATACTTTTTGATAATCTACCTGATAAACGAAGGAAAAAAAATTAGTCATCATCCCTATTATTATATGTTTGCCATTTACAAGTGTACACAGCATTCAATATAAAAATGACAGTATTTTTAACTTCATTAAAAAAAAACAATTAAATTAGAGTAAGATTAAATTTTGATAAAAAAAAATTAATTGAATGAATAAATTAGATTAGTTAATTAAAATTCATATTAAAGAGGCTGAGATGGAATTCAGCAGCTTATGTCGGAATTGGTTTTCACTATCATTAAATTTGTCAATGGTGTCAATTCTAGCATGATTCTCTAAACCTAAACTTAAATTTGACAGCAGTATATCCTTGTCATTCTCTATACTGAATGAGAAGGAGAGACTGATGTTAAATTTAGTTTTAAGTTTAGAGAATCCAGCCAGAATTGGCACCAATGTCTCCCAATTTGCCATTCGTGTCATTGTAAGTGGAATAAATTCTAGATATATATATCCATCCATCAGCCTTTCTCCGTCCACTGCTGGACATAGGCCTCCCCATAGAAGGCCACAATGCGGGGTCCTGCGCTATCCGCATCCAGCGGCTCCCAGCACATTTGACGATGTCGTCAGTCCACCTTGTTGGGGGCCGCCCCACGAGGGCCTTTCTTACCCAACGGTTGTCAGATCCTCGAGCGATGTGGCCTGCCCATTGCCACTTCAGCGTGCTAACTCTTCTAAAAAAGAACCTTCAAAAAAAGAGCGTACTCCTTCCTTAAAGGCCGGCATCGCATTTGTGATACTCCTGGTGTTGCAAGTGTCCATGGGCGACGGTGATCACTTACCATCAGGTGAGCCGTCTGCTCGTATGCCCCCTATAACATAAAAAAAAAACAATCTTCGGGCTATGTCGTACACACCGGTCATTGTACGGATCTCCGTATTCGGACTTCCGGTTATATTGACATTTGATTGTATGGTTTGACGTTTTAATGACAGTCGTGTGACGTCACACGCCAGTGAGACGCCATATTGTCCAGAGATACGTTTTTCGCGGCAACTTGAAAATAGAGTTTTTGATTTGGTTTTTTTACCGAAATACACAACGTCATGATGAATATCCACTTTGGACTCTATAACATTAGTAAATAATGTGAGATCGTTTTCTAAAACTTGTCAAATACCTTATTCAATTATATATAAGTTAATTTGCATTCAAATGTTTGTCACCATAGACACTAGAAGGTGTGGACGAGCTGAAGAGCTACGTTGAAGGCAGCGCGGGGACGGGCCAGGGCGCCGTGCGCTATCCTTCTCTAGCATTCCGGCCCGCCGCGCTCTACGCCCTGGGGAGTCCCATAGGTGGGTATTTATAAAGTATTAAATATAATAATAATGATATATTTATTTGGTACTCCTTTGTTGAATAAATCGTTTATAATTTATTCGTATAATAATTGAAATATTAAATTATATAAATAAAACTAGTTTTAACGGGTTAATGCACGAAACTTTATTTATTTATATTTAACATAAGACAGAGATAGAAAGCCTCTCTGAGTTTGTCTTTGTTTCGCCGGTTCTTCTCAGAAAGGTCTCCCAATTTTGGAACCGGTGGTAGTTTACGGTAGTTAGGGTCAAATAAATAAACTCAAAATTACAAAAAAGAATTAAAGAATTTTAAATAAAGTACTTTATTAACTAAATTAACTAATAAATTCATACATGGACAATTTTTTTTTAAAAATGTTCCATTGAAATAACCGAACGCTCAATAAAAGTCTTTCGAAGGTAGCTCGACAAAATTAAATATAAATCATTATTCTGACGATGCAGACCCGAAAAGGCTGCGAAACGTCAATAAATAAATAAAGTTTCGTGCATTAACCAGTTAAAACTAGTTTTATTTAATGAGTGATGTGCGTGAAAACCTACGAAACAAATATTAAATTAGATGTTAAATAATGCGTGCCGTACCCCTAGCGGAGCTCGATGGCGCAAGTGTCTAGCGCGTTCGGCTGCGATCGCTGAAGTTAAGCAACTTTCGCAGCGGTCGGTCATTGGATGGGTGACCGAAAATTCACTATCTCGAACTCCTCCGTGCTTCGGAAGGCACGTTAAGCCGTTGGTCCCGGCTGCATCTGCAGTCGTTAGCACCCGCCAATCCGCACTTGGCCCGCGTGGTGGGTCATGGCCCAATCTCCCTACTCCATCCATAGGGAAGGCCTGTGCCCCAGCAGTGGGGACATTAATAGGCTGATGATGATGTACCCCTAGCACGAACCAATATCGAATTCGTATCGTTTGCGAGTCCGAAATGTCATTGTCTAATGTGTACTGATTTTTAGTTCTCGTTGCGTACTTTCCACGGTTGTCTTAGGAGCCGTTGATTGAAACATTTATTAAACTAATAAAACTATTTATTTATTCCTTTAAGATTACATATTTACTATTCTATGTCTTGATTATTAATGCCGTCGCGACTCACGCGCGTCACTTAATATAAATCAATATTGCTTACTTGCTAAATACACTAAGGGGTCATCCATAAACTACGTCACACGAATTTCATGATTTTTTGCCCCTCCCCCCGTCCTTGTCACAGCTGGTCACATTGAGACTCCCCCCCTCCCTAGTGTGACGTCACATATTTTACAAAATTTAGAAATTATTGAATGTAAACAGCGGATCTGAAATTAGTTTTATTTTCATTCAAATTTGTTTTTTAATTATATTAACATCAAATCCAACAATTTACCAAAACAAATATGAATAGCATTATGATTACATTAAAGATACAAACTTAATAATCTTGAGTCCATAGGCATTGAGCCCGCTTCTTTAAATTATTTATAACAGGCATAGCACCACTCTGTTCTCGTTTGGGTTGTTTATGTTTTCGTAAATTTATAGTTTCAACATTTCGATTATAATAGATTTTTAAATGTGACGTCACGAAATTTAGGACCCCTCCCAGCCCCTTGTCACACAATGTCACACTTCATCGACCCCCTCCCTCCCCCTTAACGTGTGACGTAATTTATGGATGGCCCCTAATTGTACACTACAACTTTGTGCCGCTGCTGTTCAAGTTTCCATACAAAATTTGACATTGACATTTCGGTTTGCAAACTATTCGAATTCGATAATGGTTCGCGCTAGGGGTACCGTTTAGTATGGTAGTCGAGAGATGTGTGTGACGTATGAGTTTCTTCACTCGATTTTTCGCGATCGTCCGCAGCTAGCTCACTAAATGGCGCTAGAGTACTAGCGGTCGCCCGCGACTTTGTACGCGTGGAGTTAGTTATTTGCACATACTTTTTGATCCCAAAAGGGGGTTTATTTCTAAAGACACAAGTACAACTTTTTCATAGTCTATAGAGCATACATTTCAAGACTCTTACTGCAAAAACATAGGACTTTCATACAAACTTCCAAGCCCCGTATTACCCCCTTAGGGGTGGAGTTTCGTGATAATATGTAGCCTATATGTTGACCCGACTTGTTAATAATATTCGTGCCAAATTTGAAGTAAATCCATGCAGTACTTTTTGAGTTTATCCCGGACATACATACAGACTAAGAGACAAAAATTCTAAAAACTATATTTTTGGCTTCGGTATCGATTGTAGATCACACCCCAACTATTCTTTTAAAAAAATATTAAATGTACAGTTTTGACTTTCCTACCATTTTATTATATGTATAGATTAAATATTTTTAAAGAAATTTTTACTAGAGACAATAGGGTAGTCGACAAGTTTTAGAAATCGATCTGGTCACTTACAAATGTTTATGTATTTACATTTGTAATGGAAAGTGACTTCATGGGTTATCAAATATTGAACTCATTTTTCAAATTGACGACTCTGTATATAATACAGGGAGAAGAAAACAGCCCTTGCTGAGTTTCTTGCCGGTTCTTCTCAGTACAAGGTCTCCCGCCGTAGATTTGCGAACCGATGGCGTAGCTTTTCGACATTCACAAGTGCTTGTAACAGCCTAGACTGAATAAATGATATTGAATTTTGAATTTTGAATTTTATGAAGTCCATAAAAAGGATGGATATTTATGATTCTTTTGTGTGTAATAGGGTATTTGACAGTGTTAAAAATAAAGTGCTAATTGTTAGCATCTGTTTTTAGAATGAATATTGGCAGGGGTTTTTACTATTTTTACAATAAAAATATTCATAATTTTACTAAAAACTAACGACAAGATAATAGTTATTTATCTATTGTCATGTGACTCAAAACTCTTGGGATTGGCGGAGCCTAAAATGACGTCACACGCAAGTAAACTTCCGGTTAATGTGACATTACATTGTATCGTTTGATGTTTTAATAACACAGTCGTGTGACGTCACACACTAGTAAGACGCCATATTGTCCAGAGAAACGTTTTCGCGGCAACTTGAAAATGGAGTTTTTGATTCGGTTATTTTTACTAAAATACACAACAGAATGATGATTATTCACTTTTTGCGGACTCCATAAACATAAGTCAATAAAGTCAGATCGTTTTCTAAAACTTGTCAAATACCCTATTCAGTAGAAAAAACTACATTAATATTTAATTTTCAAGTTATGCGAAAACATTTCTCTGCACATTATGGCGTCTAACTATGTGTAGTGTGACGTCACATCACTGTCATTAAGACGTCAAACGATACGATGTAATGTCACTTTGGCCGGAAGTTTACTAGCGTACGACGTCATTTTAGTTTTGGTCAATCCTAGGCGTTTTCGGTCACGTGACCATGAAGCAAAAAAAAATATTTCTTCTTAATGATTTTATAGAAAAGTTATTAATTATTTGTTCTTTCAGAATATTAAAGTCACTGCTAATATTCTTAATAATTGCAGATACCAACAATTGGTACCGCAAATAGCCTATTCTTAGCAGCAGACGGAACTCGAACCCGCAGCCTCCGCTATCCGGGCGTTCGCAAATTGAGTTATCTAAAATTCTTATACTTACGTTTTTATTTTTTAAGCATTTAACTGCTAGATGTTTACATCTAAAGAAAAGTTTACTAGGTAAAATTCCACGCGGACTAGGCAGCAGACGGGACTCGAACCCGCACCCTTCGCTATCCGGGTGAATGCACTGACCATTATGCTACCGTGGCCCTGACGGCCGTGTCGAATTTTCTCATTGTAGGTAACCCACAATGTCAAAAGAATACCTTTACAAGTATTAAACATTTAAAAGAAGAAATGGATAATTTTATTTTTTAAGCATTTAACTGCTAGGTGTTTAAACCTAAAGAAAAGTTTACTAGATAAAATTCCACGCGGACACAATGCGAAGAGATGCGCTGCCTTACAGCCTAAGGCTAGAGAAAATTCGACACGGCCGTCAGGGCCGCGGTAGCATAATGGTCAGTAATAAGAATAATAAAATTTATTTCAGACTAATGTGTCCATAGTTTTGTTTTGTTTTGTTGGTAACACTTTTCCATAATCTATGTTAGTAATACATTTCATGTTCAGTGCATTTTCGCCCGGCTAGCGAAGTGTGCGGGTTCGAGTCCCGCCTGCTGCCTAGTCCGCGTGGAATTTTATCTAGTAAACTTTAAAAATTCTTATGTTAGAGAGAAATACAATATTTTGTTTTTATTGATTTCTTGTGTGCTTTTATTGATGATTTCTTATCCACAGCCATGTTCGAGTGTATACGCGGTGTGAAATCTCTCGGTGACAACTTCAAACTGCCCACGTGTCAGAATTTCTTCAACATATTCCATCCGTACGACCCCATAGCTTATAGGTAAGGACAATCTTTATAGTGATCATAAACAGGGGCGGCGCTAGGCCTCGCAAAAAAATCATAGAGGCAGACCCCCGAATTAAATACATCTGGGTGTCTTAGGCCTACTAGCAGCAATTTTGCTATGTCTTGATTTTAACTAAAACTAGATTTTAGACCCATAGAAAAATGTAAAAACGACAATCTCAATTTGGCAGCATTGTATGGCTATAACATGTTTTAATGGAATGCTCTGCCCGCTCACGTGTTCCCTCCCTCTTACAACCTGGGATCCTTTAAAAGAGGCATGAAGAAGCAGCATGCAGGCCGGCAGGGTGAGGATGGCTGGTGTGGCAGGTACAACTGCTGTATCAGCTATCTTCGCGTCTGGACTTCACCTTCACTTAACATCAGGTGGGGTGGAGTCATTTGTCGGACCTAACTATATAAAAAAAAAAAAAAGTTAAAATGAGTTTTAGCAAAAACTGAATTGAACCCATAGAAAAACGACAAAACGTCCTGTCAATTTGACATTAGTGTATGGACTAAATCTAGTTGTAGTTAAATTGAACTTTAGCTAAATTACTTTTTCATCCCACCACCTCGGAAAGTGTAATTTTGCGCTTCGAAATCTGGCTGGAAAATTCTATTTTATTCGCTTGAGCGGCAAAGTAGATTTGAATTTAGAACATCACATATAATGAGTACTCAATATAATTGTAAATTCAAAACGTCATTAAACCTATTTAATGTAACCTCTATGGTGCCAAATTTATGATTAGAACTTTTTAAATTGTGAAAAAATTTAAATTTGGAACCTTCTTGGTTTCTTTGTTTTATTTGCGTGCTTCGCGCCATTCTAGTTTTTCACGTTTTATTGCTTAAATATTTTGTCATTATAAATTGTTTTCTTTTTCATTTTGTCATTTCCTCGCTGAGGTGGGATGAAAAGTTACGTATTGCACTCGAGTGGAAAGATTTTTCACCTTGTGCTCGTTTGTTTCCCTCGCTGACGCTCAGGATTCTAATTTAGAATCACTCGCTGCGCTCGTGATTCAACTTTAGAATCCTTCGCTTGCTCGGTCATCCAAATCGAGCACGCGGTTAAAAAGGAACTTTCCACTCTTGTATAATAAATAACTATTTACATATGTCATGAAACATGAAATTAATAAATATATCTAATTTGTCAAATTTGTTTATTACTGCCTAAATTGACTATTATTCTAAGATTTGTTGTAAATAATATATTAATTAGGATAGCGAAGGATGCGGGTTCGAGTCCCGTCCGCTGCCTGGTCCGCGTGGATTTTTTTTCTAGTAAACTTTTCTTTAGATTTAAACATCTAGCAGTTAAATGCTTAAAAAATAAATAAAATCATAATATATTAATTATTAATATAATGATGAAACGACATATATGAAAGTGAAGGATTCATTAATTAAACATATTTTACGTGTATAATCCAATATCGATTTTAAAAGATGAATTTAAGTTGTATTTTTATTTTTTCAGCATAACTGCTAGATGTTTTTTGAAGTTATACTTCTTTAGGCGCGTTATGAAAAAATGATGAGAGTGAAATTTTAAGATGCGCGCGCATCACTGTAACACAAAATTTTAACAGCATGCTAAAGCGACCAACTTCATGCGTTACTTTTGTGTTTACCGCACATTAAGAAAATCTAACAACAAAATAGAAATAGAATCTCTATTTAGTGGGTGCTAACGACTGCATTGTGAAGGCCTATCAAAAGTATTTATTAATCTGGAACAACGGAACCAAAGTGCGATTCAGGAGACTACAGCGCCATCTCTTGATCATTGGTGTAGTAGAACCAAAAACCACATCTTTATTTTTTGTAATAAAGTAACAGTTATAGGTATTCATATTTATAATATTTATCCACATATTTCTAGTTTGTATATTCGGAATACGTGTTTGAGTTTCATACAAGTGCAAATCACATATGTTCTAATAAATTATATTCAGTAGCGATTTTAATTTAATATTTTGATTATTTATTTATTTTTTCAAATTAAAACTGAACTTTATTGACTGTGTCCTTTTCCAAACTTTTTATTAATTTATTGTAATTAATTATTTGCTTGCAATTAAAAACTAATTTTAAACGATGCCAAAGAAGGATAACTTCTCACGCGCCTACATAAGTACACGCACCCATTTTTTTTTTATATACATGGCTTCGCACGGCTTGTGCATTTAACCAATGTCAAGTGTTAAAATGTTTACAAATTCTGTAGCACTCGTGGTCAAAGTAATAAATCAAGTCAAAGTAAGTGGCAGTCAAGTTAATGCCCCTTTCCCTATGTTTCAGTAAATGTGTGGGGATTTACTGGAACCTCCCCGTGGATTTCTTGAGGGAACGTCGAAAGACACTTTCCGCTATTTTGTTTCACTTGCCAACACTTGTGCATGTTCCCGAACACTTAGTGGTTAATAATCCACCATTATTAGACACTAACATCCGCCACAACACATTTTTTAACAAGAAAAACAAAACTGCTAAAGTGACGCTTTCCGATCCCGCTAAAAAATCACTGCTAGATGTTTAAATTAACGAAAAGAAGATGGTTTTATATCTTCTTTATATATATAATTCTTCTGTGAGTGTGTATGTCACTGAACTTCTCTTAAACGACTGGACCGATTTTGATGAAATTTTTTGTGTGTGTTCAAGGGGATCTGAGAATGGTTTAGATTCACAAAGACGTGTAGACAGGACAACGTCTGTCGGGTCCGCTAGTATATATATATATATATATATACTAGCTGGCTCTATATATATATATATATATATATATATATAGAGCCAGGTAGGCAAATGACTCTACCCCACCTGATGTTAAGTGCTGATAAAGTCCAAACGATTTTTGGAGTTTACTACTTAAGAATCGATTTGCATATATAAGGGGCCCCGGTATGAGAAAAATGTGAGGAGTGAAATCTATCGATGAATGACCTCGTTACATTTTTCCTGTCTACGCTGTAGCAGCCGTAGTGCTACACCGTAGCACAGTATCGTAGCGTACCTTTATTTATGCACATCTGAAATAGACTATTGTAAAAAGTTTAATGTAAAATATTTCGTCGATTAGTTATAATAAATGTATATGAAATGAATAAATATATATTTATATATGTATATTATTTTCATTAATTTGTTAATTTACCCTTTCATACAGTATCAATGTTTTTTAAGTTAAATAAACTCTTTTTGCGTCAGGTTAGACTATCGAACTTTAGGAGTAAACTCCAGTCGTGCGTCGGAGTTGACACACACAATTTTTTTCTTTAACAGAATCGAGCCGCTCATAAACGCCCAGCTCGGATCGGTGAAGCCGTACCTTATACCCCACCACAAGGGACGGAAGCGGATGCATCTCGGTGAGTGCTTTTAATACATACCAATATACTCCGACGAGGACCTCCGTGGCCGAGTGGTTTGTACGCCGGGTTTCATGGTGTCGCCGACTCGAGAGGTCCCAGGTTCGAATCCCGGTGGATGTTTAATATTGTAGTTCTATATAAATATACTTAAATATGTATCAGTATATATATTCTATCCGTTACCCTAGTATCCCATAGCACGAGGAATATTTATATATATCCATATATATATACTACTATAAATTTTACTATCTTACCCATACTTGTGTTTTATTGACGGCATCGTCCTTCACTAGATTTATAAAACTGCTTTGATTCTGCGCGGGAGTCGAAAATTCTTCAAATATTACTTAAGAATTTTTAAATGCTCCTAAAAAATTGTAATTAATCACCAAAAGCTCGAGGAGCTCAATGGCGCAAGTGGTTAGTGCGTTCGGCTGCGATCGTTAAAGTTAAGCAACTTTCGCAGTGGTCGGTTATTGGATGGGTGACCAAAAAATTTACTATCTCGAGCTCCTCCGTGCTTCGGAAGGCACGTTTTGCCATTGGTCCAGGCTGCATCTGCAGTCGTTAGCACCCACCAATCCGCACTGGGCCCGCGTGGTTGGTCAAGCCAAGCCCAACGTCCCTATTCCATCCATAGGGAAAGCCTGTGCCCCAGCAGTGAGGACATTAATAGCCTGATGATGATGATGACCACCAACCCTGCCACCTACCGCCTACCGGGATTGCTATGGCTATAGCTTATGATTTTCACTAAATGCTATCATAAGCTATAGCCATAGCAATCCTGTTAAACGGTAGGCCGCCTTTTATATGTAAATATTTAGCAGCCAATTGTATAATATATATTTGTTTCTTAGGTTTTTTCGAAGGTAGCTCGACAAAATTAAATAAAAAATCAGTATTCTGACGATGCAGACCCGAAAAGGCTGCGAAACGTCAATAAATAAATAAAGTTTCGTGCATTAACCCGTTAAAACTAGTTTTATTGTATAACTAGTGGCCCGCCCTCGCTTCGCTTCGTTGTAGAGCTGTAGTGTAAAGTGTTTTGTTCTTAGGCTTGTGCTCTAAAGAATGACTTTATTTATATAATTACACGTGTTATTGTGAGTCAACCATAAAAGATAGACATATGCTGTTGCGGGATATTTTTTAGTCAATTTTATGTAGAATATTTCCCTCATACATGATTTCTATGTAACTTTAACCATTAAGGCTGCACACGCGACGGAAGCTTAAAAAATGGAGTAACTTCTCCCGTTTTCCCAACATTTCCCTTCACTACTCTGCTGATATTGATTGTAGCTTGGTGAAAAGTATACTATAACCTGCCCAGGAGTATGAAGAATAATTGTACCAAGTTTCGTTAAAATCCGTCGAGTAGTTTTTGTTTCTATAAGGAACATACAGACAGACAGACAGACAAAAATTTTACTGATTGCATATTTGGCATCAGTATCGATCACTAATCACCCCCTGATAGTTATTTTAAAAACATATTTCATGTACAGAATTGACATCTCTACAAATTTATTATAAGTGTAGATATATGTTATAAAATTGTTTCATCCAGAGTTGAAGGACACTATGGCTCGCGTGGGCGCGGATATTAAGCAGAAACTGATAGAATCGTTGAAATCAACGTGGAGCAGTATGTGGAAATCGCAACCGCCCCCTCACGACGCGCAACTGGAGAAGGTGAGTTTGTCATAAAATAATAACTATAATTATAACAACAACTCTTTATTGCCAAAATATATTTACGATTAACCAAACAGTCCCCAATCTGGGTAGGTATTCAGCTCTATATTGTCAAAAGATTACACAACATTGCAATAAAGTCCCCAAACTAGATATTAAACTGTTTATTGCGAAAAGATTACACAATATTTTCGAATTACAAAAAAGTCTCGAAACTAGATTCAGCTCTATATTGCCAAAAGATTACACAACATTGCAATAAAGTCCCCAAACTAGATATTAAACTGTTTATTGCGAAAAGATTACACAATATTTTCGAATTACAAAAAAGTCCCGAAACTATATTCAACTCTATATTGCCAAAAGATTACACAACATTGCAAATAAAGTCCCCAAACTAGATATTAAACTGTTTATTGCGAAAAGATTACACAACATTTTCGAATTACAAAAAAGTCCCGAAACTAGATTCAGCTCTATATTGCCAAAAGATTACACAACATTGCAATAAAGTCCCCAAACTAGATATTAAACTGTTTATTGCGAAAAGATTACACAACATTTTCGAATTACATAAAAGTCCCGAAACTAGATATTCAACTCTTTATTGCAAAAAGATCGATTTACAAAACAGTCCCCAACTCGGTATTTAAATCTTTATTGCAAAAAGATTACACAACATTTTCGATTTACTAAACAGTCCCCAAACGAGGTATTCAACTCTATTGCAAAGCCACCCAACTAGGTTTTCAACTCTTTATTGCCAAAAGAGTACACAACATATTCGATTTACTATACAGCCACCAAACTAGGTTTTCAACTCTTTATTGCAAAACGATTACACAACATATTCGATTTACTAAACAGCCCCCAAACTAGGTTTTCAACTCTTTATTGCCAAAAGATTACACAACATTATTGATTTACTAAACAGTCCCGAAACTAGGTATTCAACTCTTTATTGCCAAAACATTACACAACATTATTGATTTACTAAACAGTCCCCAAACTAGGTATTCAGCTCTTTATTGCAAATGGATTACACAACATTATCGATTAACAAATTAGTCCCCAAACTAGGTAATACTGTATCTCAGGGGCTACAGTATGAGATTTGAGAAAAAGTCAAGTGTCTTTGCTGTCCGATTTTCAACCTTAGGTGGATTCAAAGAACGTGGCTGAACAAAAAGTTACTTATTACGAAATTTTAAACTATATATAAAAATAGCTTATTTTAAATCTAAAGAAAAAAATACTAGAAATTACTAATAATCCACGCGGACTAGGCAGCAGACGGGACTCGAACCCGCACCCTTCGCTATACGGGCCATTATGCTACCGCGGCCCTAACGGCCGTGTCGCATTCTTTCTAGCCTTTCTTAAGCTGCAAGGCAGCGCCATCTTTTCGCATTGTAGGAAACCCACAACCCCATTATATTAGACTAGTGGCCCGCCCTCGCTTCGCTTCGGTGTAGAGCTGTAGTGTAGAATTCGAATTTTTCTCACCTTTTAAACCTTCCCTAGACCTCGACTAGATTTCAAGACCGAGACAAGATAAATCCGTTCAGCCGTACTCGAGTTTTAGCGAGACTAACGAACAGCAATGAATTTTAAAATACATATATAGATTTAAACATGTAGCAGTTACATGCTTAAAAAATAAAGATTATAATTGTATTGTCGGTAGGTTGTTGAAGAAGAGATCGAGAAGGAACAGCTTTGCGCTGAGAACAAAGACGACGCAATGCAGAACGAAATAGTGAGTACAATATAAGCCTACCTGTATACAGGGTGTGCAAAAGCTTCGTGGACTGTTATTTTTTTATATATAAGGCTTCGTACTTTTATTATTGTTTTTTATTTATTTTTATTCTGGACAGCAAACAGTTATGTACATCGATATATTTTTTTCATTACTGTAGTCAAAGTTATAGACCTGGAGTGCCAGCACATAGTCTAAAAATACTTGAGAGGAACAAAAACAGTATTTAAGTGAATAATAAGTATTTTTTTTCTAGTTATATTTTCTTTAATGCTCATCTTAAGACAGTTGGTTCTTCAATATTACACTGGACGCAAAGATATTATAACAATATGAAAAACAAAATAATGCTCTAAATTGACATTGCAGTAACAAAAATATATAAACCAAAGAGAACAAGTAAAATACTGAAAGTGAGCTATGATTAACAAAAATAAAAAATATATAATAATAATAATATTTCCAACATTCACACCAATTAGCCTAGCCCCAAAGTAAGCACTGTAAGGCTTGCGTTATGGGATGCTAGGGTAACGGATAGAATACATATACTGTACATATATAAGTATATTTATATAGAAATACATATTAAACATCCATGACTGGAGTACAAATGCTCGTATTCATCACACAAACATCTGCCCCCACCGGGATTCGAACCCGGGACCTCTGTTGGAACGTTTCCCAACACTAAATATTGTGCACGGCACTAGTTGACCAGCAGCGTCTCTCGCTGGCTCTCTACGGACGTGCTTCCAATTTATATCTAATTTAACTACTTCTAAGTAATAATTTTTATTATTTTCAAAGCATGTAACTGCTTGATGTTTAAATCTAAAGAAAATATAACTAGAAAAATTCCACGCGGACCAGGCAGCAGACGGGACTCGAACCCGCACCCTTCTCAATCCGGGCGAATGCACTGACCTATTATGCTACCGCGGCTCTCACGGTCCGCGTCCAAATTCTTCTAGCCATTCTTAAGCTGCAAGGCAGCGCCATCTCTTCGCATTATTAATATTCATTTGACAGTGAGGGCCGCGGTAGCATAATTGGTCAGTGCATTCGCCCGGATTGCGAAGGGTGCGGGTTCGAGTCCCGTCTGCTGCCTGGTCCGCGTGGATTTTTTTCTAGTTATATACTTTTGAGTAAGTCCTAGCCATAGTGTCAAATGCTTCAGTGACAGTGCTTACAGTGTATTTACTTTTATGTCTGTATGTGCATAAATATACCTTGACCGACGAACCAGTGTTTGTCCAGAACCAGAACCTCTCGAGTCGGTGACACCATGAAACCCGGCGTACAAACCACTCGGCCACAGAGGTCGTCAAATATACATTTACTAGCGGACCCGACAGACGTTGTCCTGTCTAGTATAGTAGCGCCGTCTGTCGGATCCAATGTAAAACATTTCAAAATCAACAACTACTAATAAATTAAAAATTAATTAAAAAAACATTGTGCAGCGGACAAAATTGTGAATCTAAACCATTCTCAGATCCCCTTGAACACACACAAAAAATTTCATCAAAATCGGTCCAGTCGTTTAAGAGAAGTTCAGCGACATACACACTCACAGAAGAATTATATATATAAAGATATGTCGGATGGGCGAGCGGGATATAGGCGGTTGGCCACGTGGTTTTTCTTGATCCGCCATCTTGGTTATTCAATGATATTTCCCGAAAATAAAACTGTAGTCTAGTGACCAAGCTAACGTTTAATTTGAATCTTCTAATCATTTTACAAAATCAGTTATGATTGCCAAGGTACAAAACGGATTGCTTTGTGATACGCGGAGAGTTCTCTGCTAACGTCGGTTCACTATCGCGGCTCACGTCTGAATGCCGAATGCCGAATGCCCCTTCCAATGACGCATAGCCCCATAAATACTACCCTTAGCATAGACCACTCCCAAGTGATGACAGCTGTCACTGTCATTGCTTGACGTTTCACAAGGCAATGGTACTCTTGACTGATGACATTTGTTGTCGGTTTAACGTTTCGAAGGAGCGAGTGAGACGCCATCCGCCTTCATATAAATATTTTTTTTCTTATTATTTCGTATAGCAAGCGACTCCCGACTTATTGGGTAGTCTAAACGGTGGCAGGCGAGTGGACTACGTGCTTCAGGAGACTCCTTTGGAGATGATCAACGAATATTTGTTCGCGATGAGTAGCCACGTCTGTTATTGGTGAGTTCTGTACCCCTAAGCACGAACCAATATCGAATTCGAATAGTTTGCGAGTGTGAATAGACTGAGAGCCAGTGCTATTAAATAGGGATGATGACTAATTTTTTTTTCTTCGTTTATCAGGTAGATTATCAAAAAGTATTGGACACGTATTTTTTCTTTTTTCTCAAAATATAAACATTGCAGAGATATATTGATTTGAAAAGTCGCATGACGTCACGTTTGAGTACACTTATAAGGGAAAATTCACTCAAAAGTGACGTCACGAGCCCCTACTCCTAAACTTTGACGCGCTATAACTTTGTCATTTTTTGGTTGATTGCCCAAAGAAAAAATACGTGTCCATTATTTTTTGATCATCTAACTGACGGACTAAATAGAATTTCGTTTACTGTACCCCGTCATCACCCCTATTGTTTCGTCCAGAATTGAAGGATACTATGGCTCGCGTGGGCGCGGATATTAAGCAGAAACTGATAGAATCGTTGAAATCAACGTGGAGCAGCATGTGGAAATTGCAACCGCCCCCTCACGATGCGCAACTAACAACAACTCTTTATTGCCAAAAGATATTTACGATTTACAAAACAGTCCCCAATATAGGTAGGTATTAAGCTCTTTATTGCCAAAAGATTACACAACATTGCAAAAAAGTCCCCAAACTAGGTATTCAACTCTTTATTGCAAAAAGATTACATATTTTCGAATTACAAAAAAGTCCCCAAAGTAGGTATTCAACTCTTTATTGCAAAAAGATTACATATTTTCGAATTACAAAAAAGTCCCCAAACTAGGTATCAACTCTTTATTGCAAAAAGATAACACATTTTCGAATTACAAAAAAGTCCCCAAACTAGGGTATTAAACTGTTTATTGCCAAAAGATTACACAACATTATATATAGAATAGACTGAGAGCCAGTGTTCCCCAGACTTACGGTATAGTAGCAAACTCCATATTAATGCTAGTTATACTAATTCATCTGCCGTAGATCAAATGGGGGTTACCTATTCCCATAGAGGGTTCCTTTAGGCGTGCCTAGAAGTCGTGAAGCATGAAAATCGACTTTCGAAACGTGATCGCAGCATGTCTGCCGTTTTGATATCCTAAACCAGAGTTCCCCAAACTTTTTTGTGTCGTAGACCCCTTGCCATGTTTTTCCGTGTTGGGTAGACCCCCTACTTAGCTGATATTGATTTTTTGTCGCTGACGTAGACCCCTTGCAGGTTGTCATAGACCCCTAGGGGTCGATATAGACCACTTTGGGAATCACTGTCCTAAAATATATATTTTTTTCTATAGAAAAACTTAATGGCAGACACTTGCTTCCGGTTCCTACTATATTTTATATAATATCATAGTTTCCAAAATTTCATAAAATTTGCGTTATTTTAGCAAAGCTAAAAATTATGTATGTTATTTATATTATAATTATAAACATATATTTAGATAGACTAGAAATGTCATTTTCAAATTTTGTATGGAAGCTCGAACAGTACGTAACGAGAACTAAAAATCAGTACACATTTGACAATGACATTTAGGGCTCGCAAACGATACGAATTCGATATTGGTTCGTGCTAGGGGTACAGTATCAATATCGAATTCGTATCGTTTGCGAGTTCTCGTTACGTCCGTTGTGGCGCTGCTGTTCAAGTTTACATACAAAATTTGACAATGACATTTCGGACACGCAAACTATTCGAATTCGATAGTGGTTCGTGCTAAGGGTACTGTTCTACTTTTTACTGACTGTATTTTATGACCTAAATAAATATTCGAAAGGTACTTGATGAGATTTTGAATAAAGGTATTTTTGAAATGAATCTTCTTTATGGACTTGGTGTAAATGGAAAAATCCTATTGAATAAATGAAACGGAAATGCGTCACGAGGGTCATACGACTATATACACCGTGTTCCTGAGGTTATACACTAACTTTGGCATGTTATTCAGACTATTAAATTGATCATTTTTTACTATGGACACTTTTATGAATTCCAATTTTTTTATCATTTTTTATTTTCATACAAACTAAATGCTTAGATGTAATTTATCTTATATGAATTACTCTTTACCTGAGCTGGCAACGTCGCATTTGAAACTTTGGTTCACATGTCCACATAAACTTTATGAAACTTTTCTTGACGTCTTGATTTTTAAAATTTTGAATTTTGAAACTATGACTTAATGACCATTGACAAAGAGTTGATAGTTTAATATTTTTGGTTGCACAAAGTGGCAACATCTCGCAGATAAAGACTCGTTCTCACTGAATAACACAATTAAGTTGGTTAAACTTAAATTACCAATAACTTAAAAACTATGCTATTTAAACTACTACTTTCTTTGTACGATATGTTCAACAAGAGCTATAGAAGTATTATTCAAAGTTTATGTATATCCTCAGATTTAAGTTTAGCTTTAGAGAATCATGCTAGAATCGACACCAATATATATGTATATATACAGGGTGTTACAAAAATACAAATAAAGCTTGAAGGGCGTTGAAGTACATAATAAAAGGATTTTCTTAAAATATTTGCAAGAAGTTTGAACTTTCTATAAAAACAGGTATTTTTAATGATTAATAATCCTTATATGATGTACTTCAACGCCCTTCAAGATTTATTTAGTATTTTTGTAACATCCTGTATATACATATGGGAAATGGAGAATATATACATATACTAGCTGACCCAGCGAACTTTGTACCGCCCTAAAAAAATAGGGGTTGTCCAGCGGACAAAATTGTGAATCCAAACCATTCTCAGATCCCCTTGAACACACACAAAAAATTTCATCAAAATCGGTCCAGTCGTTTAAGAGAAGTTCAGTGACATACACACTCACAGAAGAATTATATATATAAAGATGGGGAATGAAGCAGCGCACGCATCACTCATATGAGTGATGTCTTATGCACAGCCTAATGTTTGGTTATTTAAGAAAAGAAATTTCACTTCAGGTGTGTGCTACGTGCACATTAATTTTTTATTTATTTAAAACAGAATCCAACAGTTATCTCTTCAATATACCTTTAAGAATCTGATTATTTAATTGATGAGTTATTATAACTGGTTGGGCCATTGGACTGCGTGATTTTTACAAGCTTTTATTTAACTTGCTATGTATGTTTGTTACGGTCAAATCTTACAACTCAATTTTAAAGCACTTGCCCTCAACCGATTAAGCTGAAATTTGGTATGCTCGTTCAGTTCGGATGACAATGCATGCTTAACAGTGTGACGTCATTCTAAATCCAATATGGTGGCATACCCAAAATGGCGGACCAATCATTTTTAATGCATTCCTACAATATGGGTATCAAATTAAAGGGCTTGCTGAGAGTAACTCGAAAAAAATGTGACGTCACTCTCAATCCAATATGGCGGACTTCTAAAATTTTAAAATCTATTTAGAAACAAACTTTAACTAAATTTTCTTTTTTTCTTTTTAGCGCATTTGAATAAAAGCTTGTTTTTAAAAAGGTTTTTGTACCTTAATTTTATTTTCTAGTAGAAGACATTCTTTCTGATATCAGTCTATTAACTGGTTATACAATGTCATCTCTCATCAGGGAATCCGAAGACACAATGTTGTTGATATTGCGTGAGATTTACGACTCTTTGGGCGTCGCTCCCGACTCCACGGTGCCCCAGCAGAGTCTCACGGTGCAGAGGCAAAGACCCACCAAATCTGTGAGTCATTATCATTGTCATATTTATCATGTGTATCGTCATTGTCATATTTGTCATCATCATGACTATATTTATCACTAACGGCGAAATATTAAAAATAGTGCGAATAAAGATGATTTTTTTTATTCACCTCATCAATTAAAAGGAATTCTTTTTGTTCGGGTGACATTATTGTTCTTTAAATAAAAAATGAGCTCGATGGCGCAACTGGTTAGTGCGTTCGGCTGCGATCGTTGAAGTTTAGCAACTTTAGCAGTGGTGGGTCATTGGATGGGTGACCAAAAATTTAATATCCCGAGCTCCTCCGTGCTTCGGAAGGCACGTTAAGCCGTTGGTCCCGGCTGCATCTGCAGTCGTTAGCACCCACCAATCCGCACTGGGCCCGCGTGGTGGGTCACGGCCCAATCTCCCTATTCCATCCATAGGGAAGGCCTGTGCCCCAGCAGTGGGGACATTAATAAGCTGATGATGATGATGAAATAAAAAAGAAATAAAATTCGAATGCATCTCACGCACACTCGGTCGTACGTCATATTCGTTTTCCCGGTAAAAATATGGTAGCATACCAGTACAATATGGCGTCGGATTCGTGACGTCATTACCACTGGCCAGTATGCTGATGCATATTTCATAATACACCCTGTATCGTTTGTCGTTTTAATGACAACCGTGTGATGTCACGTCACATACCAGTGAGACGCCATGTAATGTCCAGAGAAACGATTTCGCGGCAATTTGAAAATATTATTTTTTGTATATTTCATTTTACTGAAATGCAAATAAGAATGATAAATATCCATCCATCTTTTCATGGACTCCATAAACATTAGTAAATACCGTGAGATCGTTTTCTAAAACTTGTAAAAAACCCTGTTGTATTTTTTTGTCAAAGCGACATTTAGGAAAAATAAGATACATATTATGAAGTCTAGCTATATTGAACATTATATATTTTTTTTTGTTTCAGAATGAAACGTACGTGGTCAACACATCAGGTAGTTATTTAATGATAATTTTGCAAATATTCCTGTAGTTATGATTTTATTTTTTTAAGCATTTAACTGCTAGATGTTTAAATCTAAAGAAAAGTTTTAATAGAAAAAAATCCAATATTCCTGTATCTATATATATACACTAGCTATGATACCCGTCTTCGCTCGGGAGTTGATATGAGATTACGTGGTAGTTGAAATAAAAAAATAAAATATGCCGTAAAAGGTAAAAAAAAAATATTGAAAATCATTTTTTCATTATTTACACTACTTGTTTATAAACAACATTTTTCATTTTATTGTCCGGGGTTTATATATAAATTTTATTCGACTTTCCTACTCTTGAGCAAGGTACATATAGCTGACCGTGAGAGAAGCAGGATTCTTTGAGGTTGATGCCACAATATTTTAAAGTTTGCCCTTGCGCTTTGTTAATTGTAAAACTAAAGGCTAATTTAAATGGAAACTGCAATCTTTTGAATTGAAATGGCAATTCAGAAGAGATCAGTGGTATTCCACTTTCTCACACCCTCTTGAAGTTCAAATACTCGACAACAGATGGCGCCACCACACTTAATTTTCAAGTTCAAATACTCGACAACAGATGGCGCCACTACACTTAATTTCCAAGTTGAAGGTTCGGATAAGCCCTTATATCTTTAAAACACGCTCTTTAGGTTAAAACGGGAACTTTCTTGTTCGAGGGGGGATAAAGGGCTATCACACTACATAAGTCCCTTTATCGTGCCGGGACTCCTTTTGTAAGTTTTATCAGCACGCACATTTTTTATCAACATAGTTTTATTATATACTAGTGGCCCGCCCTCGCTTCGCTTCGGTGTAGAGCTGTAGTGTAAACTATAGGTTTTGTTCTCATGCTTGTGCTATAATGACTTTATTTATATAATTACACGTGTTATTGTGAGTCAACCATAAAAGATAGACATATGCTGTTGCGGGATATTTTTTAGACAATTTTATGTAGAATATTTCCGTCATACATGATTTCTATGTAACTTTAACCAATAAGGCTGCACCCGCGACGGAAGCTTAAAAAATGGAGTAACTTCTCCCGTTTTCCCAACATTTCCCTTCACTTCTCTGCTGCTATTGATTGTAGCGTGATGAAAAGTATACTATAACCTGCCCAGGAGTATGAAGAATAATTGTACCAAGTTTCGTTAAAATCCGTTGAGTAGTTTTTGTTTCTATAAGGAACATACACACAGACAGACAGACAAAAATTTTAGTGATTGCATTTTTGGCATCAGTATCGATCAATAATCACCCCTGATAGTTATTTTAAAAATATATTTCATGTACAGAATTAACATCTCTACAGATTTATTATAAGTATAGATAAAAATAATGATATACCTAGTCAGGTCATAAATTCTGTCACATGTTTAATATAAAATAATTGAAACAAGTTTATTCATTATGTAACCATTTATATAGCAAAATGAACTTAACAAAACATAAATTCTTATGACAATAAAGATTATTCAAAATGATCTCCATGATTTTGACTGTATTCAAAATCACTGAGGTCATTTTGGGAGGGACTTCCTTTATTAAGATTGACAAGGATAGACCGATGTCAAGTTTACGAATAGCAAACACGAATAGCGAATAGCCAATGAAGTCACAAGCCTATAATGAAACCGTGTTTTTTACAGAGTATCCTTCGACGAGTCGCGACGGTACATGATGAAGGGAGAAATAATTAAAAAAATAGACACTATAGCATAATTATTAAAATAATAAACACAAAAAAATACTGTATATTACTGAAAAATAACAAGAAACTAGGTATGTGGCATACTTATCTATCGACAATATTTATTTGCTTTATACGATTTAACAGCGTTTCAAAGTTTATTTATTTATCTATTATTATGTTTGAATTAGCTTCGTTGAAATATAAATGTTCTGTTGATAAAAACATGCGTTAAAATAAAAAATAAAAACATATTTTTGATAGATAAGTGCGCTTGATATTCTGTACTTTTTAAGTTCGCGAAATTTGTCTGTTGTATTATAAAAAGCGCTAATAACGAAAAAAAATATATATAAGCATTGGGAAAATTTATTAAAAATTGTAAAAAAATAATTAGACCATTTTTGGTTTAGTTTTTCTTCTATCTTTATGAAGGACTGTTTAAAATTAAGATTTCTTTGTTACATAATACATTACACATTTATTATATCAATTGACAGGTTTTCTAAAGGCTTTAAATGATCATTAAAATAAAATAATTTGATAAATTTATCTAAACTAACCTTTAAGTTACAAATTGTATTTTTTGGGGATAATTTATTATTTTTCTGATTAATAATTTAAATATTTCCCTTTTGTAAATAAAACAGCTTTTGTCATTTGTAATTTCTTCCTTCGGGCAAATAAAATTTTGAAAATATGTAACAGTTTGTATCTCTACTTGCTCACTAAAAGTTCCATTAAGGATTTAAATAAAAAATCCATTTAGTAAATCTGTGTTTTGAATTTACCGTTTTGATAATAGTTTTATTTAATGATAATAGCAAATTTATTTTACTGCAACACCACTGAACAGTTGCTTACAGTGAATTTGAACTAAAATAAATAATAAGGCTGTTTCGTAAATATTTGTCAGCTCTAAATGTGAATTTGAACTAAGACCAGCTAAACCTAACCTAACCTAACCTAACCTAACCTTTATTTTTCTTGACAGTGGAAAATCCATGTACCGCTGGTTAGTAATATTTGCAGCGAGTAAGTGAATAATATGAAAAATTCAATACACTTAAACAAATGTAAAAATTTGTGTTGGTAACAAATTTACAAAAGCATGTTAAAAAAGTAGGTACACAAAAAGTAATATTTCTTGATTTGAATATTCATCTTGAAAGCATTAACTTTAAAAATAAATAATTAGAAGTAAATTTTGATTAAAACTGTTTTCCCTGTAATAGGTTCTTGATACTGAACATAAGTGTACTTTGAATCATTCTTCCTTCCATCACATGTAACTATAGCTGTTGTACTATTACGTCTAATAAGCAAAAGAAATTAATTTGTTAATAAAAACTGGAACCGTATAAAACACATGAGTTAGTTTTATTTCTTGTATTTTTTATATAAATATATATATATATATTATGATATTGGTTTTGGAACCGTAAGCAGTAAGGTTTTCTCACTGTTTTGAAACACCTGCTACGTGATGAAATTTTATCATAAATATAATAGGGTATTTGACAAGTTTTGGAAAACGATCTCACGTAATGTTTATGGAGTCCATTAAAAGTAGATATTCATCATTCTCTTGTGTATTCCATTAAATATAACTAAATCAAAAACTCAATTCTCAAGTTGCCGCGAAAACGTTTCTCTGAGCAATATGGCGTCTCACTGGCGTGTGACGTCACACAACTGTCAGTAAAACGTCAAAAGATACAATGTAATACCACTTAGACCGGAAGTTTACTAGTGTGTGACGTCATTTTAGACTCCGCCAATCCTAGGCGTTTTCACTCAAATGATAATGGATATGAAAACTATTATCTTTTTCGTGGGTTTTTAGTAAAATTATGATTATTTTTTCTGTAATAATAGTAAAAATCCCTGCCAATATTCATTATAAGTACAGATGCTAACAATTATCACTTTATTTTAAATACTGTCAAATACCCTTTTATACAAACAAAAGTAAACTTAACATAATAAAAGATTTTCACAGCCACTTGATTGAGTTTTTATTATTTATCACAGCAATACAATCTTTAAAAAAAAAGGTATAATAAATTATTATATTTCCGTTATTTAAATTGAATAGCCTATTTATTTCTGGTGTTTAGGGTTACAAATATCTTTTCATATGTATATTTTGATAAAATTAACATATTTTTTGTGACAATATTTAATTGATTCTATATATTTTTCTCTAAATAAAGTAACATGAAGTAGACAAGTAATTTTTCTGTTCGCAAATTTAAATTATATGTATGTACTTTTTTTTATATTAAATTAAAGCTTAGGTCATGATTTTTTTGATTGTAAGTGGTTACCCTGCACGCACCTGTTTATTTAATATTTTGTTAAGTTTTTGACACATATTTATACCTGCCCCTCTAGCATGACCACCGAAACGGGATATGATAAAGCGGTTTATCGACATTAACTGTCAGACTACAGTGCAGTTTGACAGTTGTGATTCGATAAAAAGCTTTATTGACATTTGAGATTCGATAAAAAGCTTTATCCACATTAACTGTCAGACTACAGTGGAGCTTGACAGTTGAGATTCGATAAAAAGCTTTATCCACATTAACTGTCAGACTACAGTGGAGCTTGACAGTTGAGATTCGATAAAAAGCTTTATCGTCATTAACTGTCAGACTACAGTGGAGCTTGACAGTTGAGATTCGATAAAAAGCTTTATCGACATTAACTGTCAGACTACAGTGGAGCTTGACAGTTGAGATTCGATAAAAAGCTTTATCGACATTAACTGTCAGACTACAGTGGAGCTTGACAGTTGAGATTCGATAAAAAGCTTTATCGACATTAACTGTCAGACTACAGTGGAGCTTGACAGTTGAGATTCGATAAAAAGCTTTATCGTCATTAACTGTCAGACTACAGTGGAGCTTGACAGTTGAGATTCGATAAAAAGCTTTATCGACATTAACTGTCAGACTACAGTGGAGCTTGACAGTTGAGATTCGATAAAAAGCTTTATCGTCATTAACTGTCAGACTACAGTGGAGCTTGACAGTTGAGATTCGATAAAAAGCTTTATCGACATTAACTGTCAGACTACAGTGGAGCTTGACAGTTGAGATTCGATAAAAAGCTTTATCGACATTAACTGTCAGACTACAGTGGAGCTTGACAGTTGAGATTCGATAAAAAGCTTTATCGTCATTAACTGTCAGACTACAGTGGAGCTTGACAGTTGAGATTCGATAAAAAGCTTTATCGACATTAACTGTCAGACTACAGTGGAGCTTGACAGTTGAGATTCGATAAAAAGCTTTATCGTCATTAACTGTCAGACTACAGTGGAGCTTGACAGTTGAGATTCGATAAAAAGCTTTATCGTCATTAACTGTCAGACTACAGTGGAGCTTGACAGTTGAGATTCGATAAAAAGCTTTATCGACATTAACTGTCAGACTACAGTGGAGCTTGACAGTTGAGATTCGATAACAAGCTTTATCGACATTAACTGTCAGACTACAGTGGAGCTTGACAGTTGAGATTCGATAACAAGCTTTATTGACATTTGAGATTCGATAAAAAGCTTTATCGACATTAACTGTCAGACTACAGTGGAGCTTGACAGTTGAGATTCGATAAAAAGCTTTATCGACATTAACTGTCAGACTACAGTGGAGCTTGACAGTTGAGATTCGATAACAAGCTTTATCGACATTAACTGTCAGACTACAGTGGAGCTTGACAGTTGAGATTCGATAAAAAGCTTTATCGTCATTAACTGTCAGACTACAGTGGAGCTTGACAGTTGAGATTCGATAAAAAGCTTTATCGACATTAACTGTCAGACTACAGTGGAGCTTGACAGTTGAGATTCGATAAAAAGCTTTATCGACATTAACTGTCAGACTACAGTGGAGCTTGACAGTTGAGATTCGATAACAAGCTTTATCGACATTAACTGTCAGACTACAGTGGAGTTTGACAGTTGAGATTCGATAACAAGCTTTATCGACATTAACTGTCAGACTACAGTGGAGTTTGACAGTTGAGATTCGATAAAAAGCTTTATCGACATTTGAGATTCGATAAAAAGCTTTATCATATCCCGTTTCGGTGGTCACGCTAGAGGGGCTGGTCTATATAAATTATTATAATTAATGTGTATGATACTAACATTCTACAAAAAAAAAAAAAAATTAAACTTTTATATTTATACTAGTTATCTTGTTTTATTTCTTAATTTGAGGAGGTCGATGGCGCAGGTGGCTAGCGCGTTCGGCTGCGATCGTTGAACTCGGGTCCGGATCTACCATATGGCTTATTGGGCTTCAGCCCATGGCCCCGTGGATTCATGGGCCCCCAGCTAAATCAAGTTTAGTCAAAAATGTAGACGATAATGCGAAAGAATCCATAATTTTATTAAATTACAACAGATCGTATTGTGCCCGCGTGGTGAGTCATTTCCTAATCTCCGTATTCCATCCATAGGGAAGGCCTGCGCCCCAGCAGTGGGGACATTAATAGGCTGATGATGATTTCTTAATTAATCTTAATTACTATTATCTTATTCGCGTTCTATCGTCTATACCAGTGGTTCCCAAACCGTGTTCCATAAACCTCATCTTGTGGTACTGCAATATTATTTTATTTGTACAAGGTTATCAAACGACAAACGACGCGACATCAAAATAAAACCAATCACCGCTCACACCCGAGAGCGACGGCGCAATCAGAACCAAGTTTTGGCCAAGTTATGAGCATTTGCTCATACATAGCCGTGGCGCGCCTGCCCCGTCCGCAAGGCCTTTCCGACCTCTTTCTGTATTCTGTGGTCGCCTCTTAAGACACCCACGGGTAGAAAGGGGCGGGAAAAATGAGCTATATTAATGAGAACGAAGCTAAATCTTTATAAAGTCAATGGGCGTATTCCGTAATATATACCAGTATACTGGCCAGTGCTAATGAAATCATGAATCGACGCTATACTGGTGAATTGTTCCGAAATATATTGGCCAGTGCACTGACGTTATAAATCGACGAAATATTAAAAATAGTGCGAATAAAAAAGATTTTTTATACACCTCATCAATTAAAAGGAATTATCTTTGTTCGGATCCCATTGAATGCATCTCACGCACGCTCGGTCATACGTCATATTCGTTTTCCCGGTAAAAATATGGTAGCACACCAGTACAATATGGCGTCGAATTCATGACGTCATTACCGCTGGACAGTATGCTGATGTATATTTCGGAATACACCTCATATAATGTGATAGATGACACCCCCAGAAACCAAGAAGTCTGTTTTAACGAGCTTTTAAAACAAAAATACTGAACAATTAGTACAGTGTTCCATTTGAAACTCTTTAACGTTCATTAATTGTATGGTAGGTATTTAAAATAATAGGACGTTAGTATGGAAATGCTAAAACAATTTTTAATCAACACTGATGTACGAACATTTACAATCAGTGCCGTCTTTGACCTATTGTAGGCACTGGGCATATTAGGATAATGGGGCCCCTACGAACTAGGGACTTTGTATTTGGTCTGAGGGAGGCCCCTATTGATCGCGGGGCCCTGGGCACTTGCCCAAATTGCCCACTGGGAAAGACCGGGTCTGTTTACACTAATTCATGTATAATGCGATTCAACTAACAACAGGACCGACTGGGAGCCATATTGTGACGTCATAGCTGTCAATTCAAACCAAATAGGTAGAGTGAGCAAAAAAAAAGTTTTTATTTAACAAAACTTATTAAGTGAGAAAAGGCATCAGATTTTTTAATAACATTTATTTACTAAGATTGAGAAAATAAAAACACCGATTTTTAATAATATTTATTTATTAAGACTGTGAGAAAAACATTAATCAGAATCTAGCTTTTCTATTCCGCTCATCTCTGCACCGCCGCCGGAGTAGTTATGAATAATCATGCACTGTTACTAGGTCACATACGAACATGCATCCTTTATGTAAATGAAAGTTTGAAATCGAGTTTCTGAATGCAACTTAAAGTGATATTTGGTTGACGATTTAGGTTATCAACCATTCATGGCCAAAGCTCAATAAGTAAAAAAAAATATCTAGCTATATTAATTACCAATATTTGTTATTGTTTGTTTACAAATGTTTGGTTATTATTCTTGAATTAGCGGAGTACTAAAAAATGGTTCTAAGTTTTTTTTGCAAACCGTACTTTTCAAGCGACATTTGACAGATACAGGTCATTGGCTTTCCTATTCTTATTTGAATCGCATTATACGCTCCATAACAAATTCCGTTGACGTAAGTTACATACATTTTATGTTAAAATAGAAACGTCTCGGTGAAAAGTTGCTTTCAGAACGAAGGTTTGGAACGTAGCCCTGTTTTGTCGTACCAAAAATGTACAATAAGTTAAAGTTATCCATAGTGTTCGAATACACGCCGCGACAATGTGCCACATGCATGACGCAATATGTTTATGTTTTTGTTCAAAATTGGCGCCAATTGTCTATGGCATGGTGGCAGTCTCGTTCGAATTGCCGAGTTGATATGAACTCATCCGACTGAAGTGTCATTCCGCTCTGACGACTGAAGTGTCTTTTCGTAAACAAAACAAGTGAATTTTGAGGTTAGAGTTTGAATAGTGATTAATTAACATAGGTAAATCAAATTCTAGTGAATTACAGACTTATTACACACTTTGCGATACTGAACGAGCTAAATGCAAGCTGTGTAACAATGAATATTCAAGGAAAGGAAGAACTACAACTTCTTCAAATTGCTTTTTTTTTATATTCATATTCGCAAAATATTCGCAGAGATTTTGCGAATGCGAATATTCAAAAATATGCGAATATTCGCGAATGCGAATGCGGATAATCGTTACATCACTAGTACGCACAGGGTACGCCACTTACGATTTGCACCCTCCCCCCTAGAATTAGTAATTCATATCGAAATATAAGACCGTACCGATGTCTTTTTATGGCTCCTGCAGCCCCGGGCCATAGCCCTTTTGGCTCTCACACAACGCCACCGCTCAACCCATCTCAGAGACAAATAAAATAAAAATTCATTTATTGAGTTTTTAGGCTATTTACATGTGCAGGTCGGAAGTTGGGTTAGCAAATCTACGGTGGAAAACCTTGGAGAAGAACAAGCAAGACACTCAGAAATGGCTTCTATTTTCTCCCTGTTTTACTTTTTTTTTATTGGTAGATGATGACGGACCCAGCGCGGATTGGTGGGTGACAATGGACCCAGCGTGGATTGGTGGGTCATAACAGACCAAGTGCGGATTGGTGTTAACGGACCCAGCGCGGATTGGGGGGTGACAATGGACCCAGTGTGGATTTGTGGGTGATAACGGATCCAGTGCAGATTGGTGGATGATAACGGACCCAGCGCGGATTGGTGGGTGATAACGGCGCGAATATGTGGGTGATGACGGATCCAGTTCGGATTGGTGAATGATAACAGACCCAGCACGGATTGGTGGGTGATAACGGACCCAGCGCGGATTGTTGGGTGAAAACGGACCCAGCGCGGAATGGTGGTTTTTTTTTATATAAACAAATCTGCAGGTTAAGTTAATGATTTTCAGAGGATGCAAAAAAGGTTCACTTCAGTCGTGTGGTCATAACCACTCTTCCTTATTTTTTATATTTCGTGGCTGTTTCCGTTTTACACAGAAATTTCGCCAATGTCCCGTAGTGAGAGAGACACGATATGAGTGACATTGTTCGGTATTTAGACAAATAAAGATTTAATATTTTATCTGAATAACCATTCTTCCTTGAGACTTCCATGATTGTAAAATAACAATAAGTGTTACAAGACCGTAGACTTATTGACAAGACAGAGACAGTCATAGACTAAATAGCTAGACTATTTTGAAGTGGCTCGGGTTTCTTTATATCTTAAACAGGGTGTAAGTCGAATGAAAAGGACTTTTATTTCATTGTCTAAGATTTAGAAGTGCTTCCCCCAAAATTACCCGTAAAATATTTATTTTGCCCAATGATACTATTTTCCCCCATAAGTTATTTTTATCCCCAGAATTGCGATAACAAATCCAAAAATCTGGTAACATTGTACCCAAGGGATCTGCCAATAACGTATTCGCATTCGAAGCTTGTAAACAAAAAAAAAATCTTCCAAGTACTGGGTTGCTATTCTCAACGCCCGAAATAATAAATGATTTCGAAATTCCTTTCTATTTTAAAATATCATTTTAATTGTAAGCGCGAGATTTAGGATTTCAAAACAACAATAAGCTGTGCTGTACTTGTAAATGTAATGCCGGCACTTCTATTGGCTATTCTTGTTTTATATCATTATGTCCTTTTCATTCCTTTTAAATATTAAATAACAGACTGTTGTCAAGTTTATAGCAAATACGAATTTTAGCATATACGCATAGCCAAGTGAATATTCGCATAATAAAACACACAAAGCGCAGCACGTATTTGTTGGTAACTTAATATAATCTGAAAGGATAGCCATTAAAGCCCAGCAGATAGCACGTTGCCTACCCTAACGCACCTCACCTGGTGAAGCAACCGTTGAAACCATTAAAGCAGAGATTATTACCCAGAGTGACAAGAATGATCTCTGATTGATATGATACGATCCAGACACTCTTAATAAATAAATAGGTGAATAAGAAAAGAAAAAAAAATGTGTGCATGGACCACACAGCTGAAGTGAAACTTCTTTTCTTAACGCACGCATCCCACAAACATTTAAATATATGTGTCTGTGTGACGCATTTCCGTTTCATCTTTTCCATAGGATTTTTCTATTGACACCTCATATGAAAAGTACTTTCACTTCAAAAATTGCTGTGGTTTCATGCAACTTTAATATCATATTAATATCGTTTTTAGTATTTTTGTTTAATTTTTTTTATTAACCTTTTGTTATTAACATCTGTTTCGTTGCTGCTTTACTCTTATATAATAATTTGGAAATGGAAATGATAATGGAAAATCAATAGTCAACATCATATCCAAATACATATTATTATATAGACATGGACAAACTTCTTCTCACACTTGTTAAGCCCAATCTTATTTCACAGTTGGACAGGGAACGCTTATTCCATCAGGTATAAGTCGCGGCACGAAACTCTAGCGCTAACCGTTATTGCGCAGAAGTAAAAATGAAGATGTGTTGGGGGTAACGAGGTGCGCGGGTGGGCGTGCGTTGCGCCGATTGTCTCTCCAGTAGTACCCATGCGCAGCCATCCCCTCCGCGTTTTGTTCAGCGCTTAAGTTACCTACGTGCCGCGACCTGTACATTCGCTATGTCCATGTGTTACCGACCACTAGCGCCATCTAGTGAGACATCTGCGGACGAGTGAAGAAACTTAAACGTCACACACATCTCTCGACTACCATACGAAACGGCTAGAATTTTTAAATATTTTATTTAATTTTGTAATTTATACGAATAAAGCAGTGTAAACGATAAATAAACGATTTCTTAACCAAAGGAGTACCGAAGGCCCCCTGTTCCCCACCAAATACCATGTATGTTTCAAATCAAAAACACGTTGAGAATAGTCTCCCTGCCGTTTGGCTCTTGAATTCCCGGTAACGCTTAGAGCATATTCAGGGACGCTGAAACGAGCCTTCTGTCTGTCAACACGAGTGGGTGACGATGCTAATCTTGTAGGTACGCAGTTTTTGCTGCCTTCAGCTGGTGCTAATGTTAAAATGTAGGATAGGCTATTTGACAGTGTTAAAAATAAAGTGCCAATTGTTAGCATCTGTGTTTAGAATGAATATTGGCAGGGCATAAAATATTCATAATTTTACTAAAAACTAGCGAAAAAGATAATAGTTTTGTTATCTATTGTCACGTGACTAAAAACGCTTGGGATTGGCGGAGCCTAAAATGACGTCACATGCAAGTTTTAATAATCGTGTGACGTCACACACTAGTAAGACGACATTTTCTCCAGAGAAACGTTTTCGCGGCAACTTAAAAATGGAGTTTTCTGATTTGGTTATTTTTACTGAAATACACAACAGAATGATGAATATCCACTTTTTGATGACGATGGCTCCATAAACATTAGCAATTCTTTAAAATCAACTGGTTTCGAAAACGATGTAACGGGCGGTAGGGGATAGCGGAATTTCTTTCGTCTTCTAAACACGCACGCAACGGATTTTTTAAACATAGAGCCACATATAAGTATACCTATTTATGTGGCCCTAGGCCGGGGCTGCTTTAAAAAACCTACTACGCTCCAGATGCAACAAATGTCAATTTTGACATAAACTTCATACATCTTATGTGCGCCCGCCCTCGCTTCGCTTCGGTGTAGAGCTGAAGTGTAGACTACAATTTTTGTTCTTAGGATTGTATTATACACAAGGATATTCATCTATGATTCTTCTTATACCTGCATGCAAAGTCTTAGCCCGATCGGTTTAAAATTGACAAAGTTTCATACAAAGTTTCATTCCCTATTTTATCCCCTTGGAGGTAGAATTGATCAAAATCCTTTCTTAGCGGATGCCTACGTCATAACATCTACCTGCATGCCAAATTTCAGCCCGATCCGTCCAGTGGTTTAGGCTGTGCGTTGATAGATCACTATGTCAGTCAGTCACCTTTGAGTTTTATATATATATAGATTCAAACATAAGGGTAAAAGATGCACCTGGAGCCTATGTCAATGCTTCGAGCGTAGCCCGGCCCTACCATACTAGTGCCGTCAAATAATGGCGTTAATTCACATTCACATAAGTGGTAATGAGTCCGAACTCAGAAGATCTCACTCCGCTGGCAACATTCCACGTTCACGCCTGTTCACGTCACAAGTGCAGAGCCTGCATTCCTCTGAATAAGGAAATTCCTTATTCAGAGCTGCATTCCGATTGGGTAGGTATTTCTAGAGTAAAACCAAAAACAATTCTCTTTGGACATCTGTCACGCATAGTGTCAGGTTCAAAACCAGTCCTATGGCGGCGAAGTGTACCTCATACAGCTGAAATTCTTAGTAAAAACCCAAACCTTTGCAAACTGGAACACACAAAATCTGCATCCCTGAACCATATATATGGCCATTGGAAACCAAACAACATCACCCAAAAATGTTTGCACCGAAAACGAAATACTTAATCAACGTTCTTCAAAATACATAGAATTCGACAAACACAAATCTTGGTACAAAGTCGATTTGGACGGTTCTTATATCACCAAATCTGAGGGGTTGCCTAGAAAAATGCCAGTGAAACCCAAAAGTTTAAAGAGTGTCTCTGCAAAACCGAATCCAAAATCGAAGATAACCTGTGTTAAACCCACGCCAAAGGAAATAAGTTATGTTCATGAATTGGCTGTTAAGTTGGCAGTCCATGTTGGAGTATTGCTTTTCTTAGTGTTTGCAACGCTATATGGATATTCCTGTTTCTGGGCTTGGCCACTGAGAATTGCTAGATCAAAACCACCCCCAAAAGCTAACTGATCGATTTGAATTTGAATTTAACGTGTGAAATGGGATGTAACAATCAGCAAAACAATAAATTATTATCATCATATTGGTTGTACTAAACTTTAATCGTTCATTTTTTATTTCCTAAACTTTGTTAAACCAGTTTTTTTATATTATTTGCATTTGTTATGGAAAGTGACTTTATGAGTAACCTCATATTGAAGTCATTTTTCAATTTGACGACTCTGTATAGAATACAGGGAGAAAAAAGCAGCCCTTGCTGAGTTTCTTGCCGGTTTTTCTAAGTACAAGGTCTCCCGCCGTAGATTTGCGAACCGATGGCGTAGCTTTTCGACATTCTCAAGTGCTTGTAACAGCCTAGACTGAATAAAATTATTGAATTTTTGAATTTTTTTGAATCGTCATCGTCAGCCAGTTATTGTTCCCACTGCTGGGGCACAGGCCGTCCCTATGGGTGGTATAGGGAGATTGGTGGACACTTCACATTGTGACGCGTCGTAGAGCTATCGGCTTCATACATTTAGTTTGGTTAGAGCGGAAACGCTGTCGACACTTCACGACACAAGTATAGTTCTCACTGTACTGAATATATGAAACTGTACCCCTAGCACGAACCAAAATCGAATTCGTATCGTTGGTGGTCCGAAATGTCATTGTCAAATGTGTACTGATTTTTAGTTCTCGTTACGTACTTTGTGCCGCTGCTATTCAAGTTTCCATACGAAATTTGACATTAACATTTCGGTTTGCAAACTATTCGAATTCGATAATAGTTCGTGCTAGGGGTACAGAATTTAGTTTTCGTTACGTACTATGTGGCGCTGCTGTTCAAGTTTCCATACAAAATTTGACACTGACATTTCGCACTCGCAAACTCTTCGATAATGGTTCGTGCTAGGGGTGGGACTGATAGCTCTCTTGTCACATGTCACAATCACAACACAACACGACACATCAGTATATTTCTGCCTTCACCCATTAAAAGTCACGTGCACACAATAGGGATGATGACTGATTTTTTTTCTTCGTTTATCAGGTAGATTATCAAAAAGTATTGGACACGTATTTTTTCTTTTTTCACATAATATATACATTGCAGAAATATATTGATTTGAAAATTCGCATGTCGTCACGTTTTACAATTAAACAAGTACAATTTTCACTCAAAAGTGACGTCACGAGCCCCTACTCCCAAACTTTGACGCGCTATAACTTTGTCATTTTTAGTTGATTGCCCAAAGAAAAAAGTGCGTTCAAATTTTCTTCCAATGAGTTAAATTAACAAACGTTTATTAGATACCTATCGAAAAAATTACACTTTACGTACTATAAGTATTTATTTCGCATTTTTTCACGGAGCTCTGCGGTATGTTGACTTTTCAATGGTCCGCGCGGGACTGTGATAGGCTTGTTGAAAATATATCGATGTATCGATATATCGATACATTGATACAAAATAACCAAAATCGAAATTCGTATCAAAAACGATATTTTTTTAATTATTAGCGGCATATCACGATCTAACTAAATTCGTATCTGGAAAAATCGTAACTGGATCTTCAACATATCTATGATCTGTGCTGTATTTTTTTTGACGACCTCCGTGGCCGAGTGGTCATGGCTTTCGCCGACTCGAGAGGTCCCGGGTTCGAATCCCGGTGGGGGCAGATGTTTGTGTGATGAATACGAGCATTTGTACTCCAGTCATGGATGTTTAATATGTATTTATATAAATATACTTATATATCTACGGTATAGGTATTCTATCCGTTACCCTAGCATCCCATAACACAAGCCTTATAGTGCTTACTTGGGGCTAGGCTAATTGGTGTCAGTGTGGGAAATATTTATTATTTATTATTATTTAGTATTGTCTATGTCATCATTCGAAAATAGGGTTTATTTTATGGGAGATAATTTTCGTTCCATTATTATTCCGCGTGTCATATTTCGTGAGCTACTGTACGATATTTTTGGGAAAATTGGTCCGATATATCGATATATCGAAGCCGATATTGATATTTTTTAAAATATCGATGTATCGATATATCGATATTTTTTTCAACTTTCGACATCCCTAGACTGTGTTCCAAGTAGTGCTTGAGTGGTGTTCAAACACTTCTCGATTGGGTCACATTTTGAGCGCACGTGATGTATGTAGGGTATTTAATATCGTTGGTTGTTCAAGACGCAAGTGCGGTAATAGTGTGGTATATTGCAAGCACCTTCGGAATGGCTCCCCCAAGTACTTACTCGATGCTTTGGATAGGCTACAACGGCATGTAAACCGTATCATTGGCAATGAGGAGGTGACTAAACACCTCACTCGAGCCTCTCCAATTACGCCGTGATGTGGCGGCATTGAGCGTTTTATTTCAGCTATACCACGGCTCAGCGGCGAAGCATCTTTAGAACCCGATTCCCACCGGCTTCCCTTGGTAGATTCTAATACTTATACTTACATTTTAGCACAAGCGACTACTGATGTATAAAACGTTAATGCAAGCGACATAATACAACATTGCGCGCTTTGTAAAAATATTCTTCAATATGCTGGATACAAAATACGCAATGTATTTGAAATCGTGCAAACGCACACAGATCCGCGCCGCAGTACTAGGCTGTTTAAGCCGCTAATAATAATATCAAACAAATAAAATGTAAGCACTCCACGCACACTTACACGTTACCTCCACATGCTGGATGCTTGTCGCTATAACAGCGATATAACCCGATCTTAGATAGCCTGCAATCTTTATTTGTCATGTGTTAAGGTTTCAATTCGCTTGAAGTTTTCGACCGACCAGATTTCGCCAAGCGGCGCGCGTATTCGCATTGACGGATTCGTATGCTAATTTATGCAACCTGTGGCATTTAATTTCAACTCATTATGTTTGTGAGTTATAAAATTAATGTAATTCTAAAGTATACCGACTATAGATATTATATTATACTATAATATACCAACATCTATACAGGGTGGTCCAACTAGTGACGTCAACATTTTTTTAGATTTCTCGCACCTGGGGGTATCCGAAAATACCCCCATGTATGTTCCGCGATTTTTCTTAGTTTTCGAGTTAATTTTTTTTGTGTATTTTTAATGATTTCTGCCAGCGGGGTTTCAAAATTTCTTATCTTTTTTCGTAGTAGGTATTTTACAGTCTTTTTTTGTGACATAATTGTATTGAATGTTGTTTTAATAAAAAAATAACTCAGCTTCCTGAAATTAATTAAAGTTACTCAAAAAAGGCTTGAAAGTTGGAACTTTAGTTTTTAGTAAGATTTACTCAAACGTTCAACTTCAATACAAAAATACAAAAAGGAGTTTCCATAGCTTCTGGCTAAAATTAAAAAATACACAAAAAATGTATAACTCGAAAACTAAGAAAAATCGCGGAACATATAGGCGGTATTTTCGGATACCCCATGATAGATAGGTGCGAGGAATCTAAAAAAAATTGTTGACGTCACTAGTTGGACCATCCTGTATATATAATATAGATATTATAATATAATATAATATCTATACATATAATACAGATTTTATACTATACGTTGAAATACCGACTCACTATGGCCTGTCCTTCGCAGGTAAAAGGGAACTAACGGCCAAATGTAATCGCGCCATAAATCCATGAAAATAACCATACAACACACCAAAGTTAGCATTATTATCCCGAAGTTACCACATGCTGTAAATCTTGATGAATTGTGAATCTTATGTTAGTCCACATAAAGCTCTAAGTAAGTTAAAGAAATGTTTCAGGTATTTTTTTTTTATATATAATTTTTACGGCCTTGGAGTTTCCCACATTGGCCAGGCCAGTCATTAGTGGTAAATGTTTCAGGTTAAACATTTTCATGGCAACTCTCAACTCATAATTTATTCATTTTTTAGTCTGTTTTTCCCATCTTGGGAAAGGCGAAGGCAAAGCCATGCAGCCATCGTCATTTAAAAGTTCCTTTGTACTCTCAACTCATAACACCATGCATGAATGATAGAAAAAAACAACACGTTATTTGAAATATTTTTTATTTTTTCATTACAAAGCCAAGGATTTCTGATGTGCGTTTCGATAGGACTTATATACAGTTTGTTGTTTTTTCAGACTTTTAGGACAGATATTTTACAGTAATACAAGTGTAATTATAACAACATATTTTAAATTTTTTCACAATTTCAAAATGTCTGAACACCAAAAAAATCACAAAAACATGTTTTTCTCTCATTTATACTAAAAAAAAAGGTAATTTATAGGCAAATATTGATAACTATCAAAATACAATATGCGTAAGTTAGCTGCTTTCAATGACTTAAAGCCCCTTATATTGAAAAATAATGATACACGTTAAGAAATAAGAATATAAAAAAAATGCATAATTACATCTATCGTGGCTAAAAATATAAAAGCATTTATTATTTTAAGCATTTCATTTTTTATTTAATACGAATTGTGATTTGTAATTGTTGTAGCTGTTATTAATAGAACGCTATAACTCAACGAATATGGGCTCACAGATGAACGCTTTATATACAATATTCTATACTGTATCTGAGTAAATTAAAATAATAATATTTTTTATTTTTCAAGAATTTAACTTCTAGTTGTTCAAATCTAAAGAAATTTTGTTACAAAAAAATTCACGCGAGCGTAGCAGCAGACAGGACTGAAATCTTCGCTATCCGGGCGAATGCACTGACCTTTATGCTACCGCGACCCCGATGGCCGTGTCAAATTGTTATTAGCGTTTGTAATGCTGCAAGGCAGCGCCATCTCTTCGCATTGTAGGTAACCCACAATGTCAATTGAATACCTTTACAAGTATTAAACATTTGAAAGAAGAAATAGCAATTATAGTTATGGTTTTATTTTTTTTAAGCATTTAACTGCTAGATGTTTAAATCTAAAGAAAAGATTTACTAGAAAAAAATCCACGCGGACCAGGCATCGGACGGGACTCGAACCCGCACCCTTCGCAATCCGGGCGAATGCACTGACCAATTATGCTACCACGGCCCTTATTTTCAATAGCAATTATAGTTATTATTTTTTAAGCAGTGTATTCGTAATTTTCACTAAAATCGATGAAATTTTTGCATTTTTAGTTCCATTTTCGATTTTGAAGTCGGTTTATTTTTTGTTTTTCTAACAAAATTTTCTTTAAACTTAATGTAAATTGATGAATGGTAATATTTAGAATGTATTTTGTATTATAAAGACACATTCACTCTTTTAAAGTATTAATATTTTCAAATAAAATTTTATAAATTTTATTTTTGTTTTCTGTGTGGATCTGTGCTTCTGTCCTTCTGCTAATCTGGGATTTTGTTATTCCAGGTTATTGCTTATCTATGCTTCTGCTGCAGAGGGGACTAGTTACATATAACATCAAGAGATGGCGCTGTTTCCAATAAATAAGAATTTCATGTAAAAAAACAACTCTATGAAGTAAATTAGAAAAGCCACAGTCTTAACAGAGAAAGGAAAAGTTTTGAATCCCGTCTGAAACAAAAACTGATTTTTTTCGTAGTATATTTTTTTTACTTTATTTTCAGTATTGACAGTGCAATTTCTTGTTAACTTCACAACAGGGATTGTTAACTTCACAACAGGGCCTGTTAACTTCACAACAGGGCTTGTTAACTTCACAACAGGGATTGTTAACATTACCGATTCGCGTAAAAATATCGTAAAATAACGTTATTTGACTGGGCTGGACTTGTAGACTGCAGGCCATACCCAAGATAGACCCAAGTAAGTTCTGCAAGCTACCAAGACATGCTTTGCAACAAATTGTGAGCATTCTCACAGGACATGGACAGTTTCCATCAATCAAATCAATTTTAATAAAAAATAATAACATCCCTACCACATAGCCAAGCTTATAAGAGATGAGGTTAAAATTATTATTAAGTGAAAAATACTTAAAAATAAATGCTTAAAGTATTAATTCTCGCGACCGCATTGCTATAGAGAGATCATTAAAAATCAATATTTAATCCACACATTTTAAATATAAAAAGTTCATTTTTAAGTTTAAGGAAATCTGTGCAAGCTATTACATATTTTATTAAAATTAAAGTACATTTTTATATCTTTGTGACTTACTAGAATTAACACAACATAATATATGTATATATTTATTTATACTGCTATTTTTTCCAACATTTGAATTATTTAGTAAACCTTTTTCAAAATTTCAAATGATTCATACACAAAATGCCAAAATCAATTTAGAATAATCTTTATAAATTAAATTAATTATAATTCTTCAAAATATGAGTGGTATTAACAACACAATTCATAACTAATAAATAAAACTTAATATTTGTTTATTTATTATGATTTTATTATTGTTAGAGATTAACTCAATTTTATAATATATTCGTTGATAAATGTTTACTAATCAAATCAAGTAAGGAAATGCAGACTTTTTAATTGTATATTTTTCTCTTCTATAGCTACAACCTTAATGTGCTTAAATTAAAGTCGAATATCGTCTACACAACTACATAAAACAAGCCTAATTTTTTACCAATTTCTACAAAATCATCATCAGCCTATTAATGTAATCCGGACTGGGCCCGCGTGGGTCATGGCCCAATCTCCCTATTCCATCCATAGGGAAGACCTGTGCCCCAGCAGTGGGGACATTAATAGGCTAATGATGATGATATCAATGAATTTAGCAAAAATGCCCTCCACATTAACTTCTTCATCAAATATAATAGCCATTTTAAAAAAAACTTATTTGTAGGTTATTTTAAGAGCACGTGCAAACGAAACTCGACTTTATTGCATTACAATCCTTAGAGTAAATAGAACTATTCGAATACAAGGGACGCACTCGCGTAAGAGACGGAGGAGTCCTGCATGTTCATGCATTGGGAAGATTGAGCGTATTTCAGGAATTTCAATGTCATTCTGGGAGCGCTCTGCTGAGATTGTAGTCTCGCTACCGCCTGAAAAGTCATTGTTATTATTTATTAAATTATATGATAAATTAGAGATGGGCCGACTAGCCGCCGACTAGTGGGGAAAGACGACTATTCGGCATCATTTATAGTCAGCGATTAGTCGGCGACGGCGATGGAAGTTGACCTCAACACATGTTTGCAAGTTTGATGTCAACTTTCAATTGGACGACACTGTATGAAATAATACAGGGAGAAAAAAGCAGCCCTTGCTGAGTTTCTTGCCGGTTCTTCTCAGTACAAGGTCTCCCGCCGTAGATTTGCGAACCGATGGCGTAGCTTTTCGACATTCACAAGTGCTTGTAACAGCCTAGACTGAATAAACAATATTGAATTTTGAATTTTTTTTTGAATTTTGACTATTCGGCAAAACATGCTGATTATAATCGGCACATAACAATGAAATAAACCTTGACGGCGCACTGTGAGGGCACCACTGTTTGTTCCACATGGCTGTTCATCTGAAAGTCGCTTTGCCTGCGTTAATATAACATTTGAGTTGGCTGTATGTCACTACTTTTACAATCGGAAAAGAGTTGGCAACACCGGATGTTGCCCTCTAGCGGAGCGTTGTAACGTTGGTGGCCGGGCGGCCATTTTTGATCACTTTGGTTAAGACCGTCGTCCGCGCACCACGTGCACAACGAATCGTTTATTTCCGACGCAATCTGTACCACTTTTGATTAGACTGTAATGAGGGCTATCGCGTATGAATCCGCCGCTAGAGGCGCTAGTGTAGCGTGAGGTCTCCGAAATGTCAAATGTTATTGCTTGTTGGTTGACTACGCGGGTTTATTTCTAATTGAAATAATGTTGTGAATAACTGGAATTGTTACCAATATGGCTTAATTATGGCAAATATGAGTTATGTGGCAATGAATGTCAGTTATTAAAAATTTGAGCTTAGATATATGATTATGTTCCCATTTTTTCCGAATAAAACGGAACTGGGCGTCACTGTGGCATGGCCTATTATGTTTAGGATATGGTTCTTTTGTGTTAAAATACGATCTAAATATAAGCTTTGATTTCATGTGCGTATTAATAAACTTTAAAAGTTACAATTTAGGACCTCACTCAACAGTGGCGCCATCTGGTGAGGCAGAAAACGGTAGCCCTCATTGAGATAGTTTATTAATTTGTGACTTAATTAGATTAAGAGTTAATTTCCAGTGATAAAGATTAATCTAGTGGTTTGTGTGTTTTATATGAATATTCCTCACCGATTGGTTTGAGAAATTTCCTCCCTTCCCAGAGACCAGAGACATTATCAAGTCACCAGAAATCCAGAAAGCAGCAGCGGTCTTTTCACACTCTTTCTCCACCACCGCTCAAGTACAAAAGGCACCTTATAATGCAGGTAAAACCTGCATCTTAAGGTGGTATGGAGCTCCAGCGAAAGAGATTTCCCTCAATGCCTACAGGTACAAGTCGTTCTTGAAATCAGTGGCCACCATCAAACCTGATATCTCTTGTCTTCCTCCCACCGAGGGAGCAGTAAAACAGCATTCCCAGGGAGTGGTGGCAATTTTTTTTTCCATAATTACAGACTTTCAAGAGCGGATATCTCGAAAACTATATAAGATATCAAAAAACTTGATTGAATAAGACTTGTAGCAAATTTAATCAGCTTTCACTTTTGTCAAAGTTTCATGTCGCTAGGATGCATAGTTTCCGAGATATATGCGAAAAACCTAAAAATGGGACCTTCATTCCCCCCCTTCCCCCCGGCTTAAGGGCTACGGGCGGGGACTTTTGACATGTTTACCTCCTAACTAGTCCTAATAAAGTTACGAAGTCAAAAATTGTGTTCCAAGCATTTCCCTCTATACCTGTTTTTGAGCATTCGTTGCCTGGACTAGTAAGTACGTATAAATTGAGTGAAATCTTAAGTGCTAGCGAGTCTTAAAGAAGTCGATAGGTAATTTTTGTTTTCTGTATAGGCAAATTGTGATGTTGGAACATGAATATTTCGGCTCGTTTTGGGAGACTCGTGTCGCGCGTGAGCAAGCCGAGTAGTGACGAAATATTCCGAACATCTTCCTAAGATAGGTGTTAGAATGATCGGCATTGCATAGTCGGCCGACTAGTCGATAAGTCGAAAACCGATTAGTCGGTTAGTCGGCAAATACTATAGTTGGCCCATCTCTATTATCAACGCATTGCTCAAATAATACGAAGAAATGGTAGTATGCATATTTTTTTTAACATTGGTTATACTTTCTCCTGTTATAGAGAATAACATGTTTTATAAAAATTGAAGAATATGGGTCTAGGAATACGATACAATAAAATTTCTCAAAATGAAAAAAAAAATTTTTTTTTAATCAACGCTGTCTTGGAATAATACTACGAATCGTTGAAGCGTAATTAATAAACAGTTATTTCAATGCCATTTAACTATTTTATTGTAATTTCACAAATTAATTAATTACATTTAAAAAAAAAATTGTTTGAAAAAATCAATAATTTTGGCGGCACAGAAAAACCCATTTTTTTAAAAGCCTAATCTCGACGTAATTATATACAGCCAGTATTTAAAAAAAAGGATATCTCCAGTCTATGCAATCGAAAAAACGCAAAAAAATCAAATAATACTGAAGACCTTATGGATTCGGTATACTTTCTTACCTAAGGGAGCGTTATATTTTTAACCTAATAAGGTAATAACCGCAATAAAGTGAGACATACGTTCAACAAGTGTTAGAGAAAAATGTTATACAAAATTCGAAACCTTTTTGTAGTAAGAATAAGTTTAATTTACCTGTAGCAACACTCCAATGGGATGTCTCCCGCAGATGGTGTTGCCATACTTGTTGAGATAGTCCGTGAAAGCGCGAGGCTCCATCTTTTCTATGATGTCCATACCCTGTCAATACATTTATACTATCCTAAATATTTGACTCATATATTTTTTATGGATTTATAAATGTCGGCAAAGCCCGAAGGTCACGCATTCTTTACGCCAAAATAAGAAATTAAAAAAAAGTTGCTAGGAAACAATCATTTTTATTTGTCGATGTACTCGTACATTGAGTACTGACTTTCGAAGGGCAATTTTTGTTACAAAATAGCAAAAATTTACTTGGGGGGTAAGCTTACTTTGGGGCTAATTGGTGTGTGTTGGAAATACTTATTTATTTATAATAAAATTAAAATTTTATATATGTGCCTATAATGTGTCATTATTATTGTCTCACGTGACATTTTACTGTCTCACATAGATAATTAATTTGAATCAAAGGTGTTATTGTGTCTCTCACGTATCATTATAGTGTCTCAAACGTGTCATTATTGTGTCTCAGAGGTGTTATTGTCTCACACGTGTCATTATTGTGTCTCACACGTGTCATTTTTGTATCTCACGTGTCATTATATTGTCTCACATGTATCTTTATTGTGTCTCAGAGGTGTTATTGTGTCTCACACGTGTCACTATTGTATCTCACATGTCAAGTTATTGTCTACACGTGTCATTATTGTGTCTCACACGTGTCATTATTGTGTCTCACACGTGTCATTATTGTATCTCAGAGGTGTTATTGTCTCACACGTGTCATTATTGTGTCTCACACGTGTCATTTTTGTATCTCACGTGTCATTATATTGTCTCACATGTATCTTTATTGTGTCTCAGAGGTGTTATTGTGTCTCACACGTGTCACTATTGTATCTCACATGTCAAGTTATTGTCTACACGTGTCATTATTGTGTCTCACACGTGTCATTATTGTGTCTCACACGTGTCATTATTGTGTCTCACACGTGTCATTTTTGTATCTCACGTGTCATTATACTGTCTCACGTGTATCTTTATTGTGTCTCAGAGGTGTTATTGTGTCTCACACGTGTCATTTTTGTATCTCACGTATCATTATACTGTCTCTCGTGTATCTTTATTGTGTCTCAGAGGTGTTTTTGTGTCTCACACGTGTCACTATTGTATCTCACATGTCAAGTTATTCTCTACACGTGTCATTATTGTGTCTCAGAGGTGTTATTGTGTCTTACACGTGTCATTATTGTGTCTCACACGTGGCATTTTTGTGTCTCACACGTGTCATTATTGTGTCTCACACGTGTCATTTTTGTATCTCACGTGTCATTATACTGTCTCACGTGTATCTTTATTGTGTCTCAGAGGTGTTATTGTGTCTCACACGTGTCATTTTTGTATCTCACGTATCATTATACTGTCTCTCGTGTATCTTTATTGTGTCTCAGAGGTGTTTTTGTGTCTCACACGTGTCACTATTGTATCTCACATGTCAAGTTATTCTCTACACGTGTCATTATTGTGTCTCAGAGGTGTTATTGTGTCTTACACGTGTCATTATTGTGTCTCAGAGGTGTTATTGTGTCTCACACGTGGCATTTTTGTGTCTCACGTGTCATTATACTGTCTCACGTGTATTTTTATTGCGTCTCAGAGGTGGTATTGTGTCTCACGCGTGTCACTATTGTATCTCACATGTCAATTTATTGTCTACACTTGTCATTATTGTGTCTCACGTGTTATTATAGTGTTTCACAACATCAATATTGTTACATTATTGTGTTTTGTGTCATATTCTGTCTAAAATGGCCATTGTTAGTTTTGAAGTGTCATAACATAACTGAGTTGAGTATATCATTATTTCCCCAATTGTGTCATTATTGCATCAAGAATAAAATTATTGAGTCTCATGTCATTATTCTGTCTGTCTCTCATGATACAATTGTGATTTACGTGTCATTATTGTCTCAGGTGTGTCTTAATTGTCGCGTACGGGTCGTTATTATCTCACGTGTCATTATTGTCTTTCGTATCATTATGTGTGTCTCACTTGTCGTTGTTGTCTCAGGCGTGTCTTTATTGTGTTATACGCGTCATTAATGTGTCTCACGCGTCAACATTGTGTATCACGTGTCATTATTGTGTCCCTCGCGTCAACAAGGTGTTTCTCGAGTTTGTGTCATCGTGTCAATATTGTGTTAAACGTATGATAATTATGTTACACGTGTCATTTCATGTCGTTTACGTGTCATTATTGTATGTCACGTGTCAGTTCTGTGTCTCACGTGGCATTATCGTGTCTCACTTGTCATTACTGTGTCTCACGTGGAATTATTGTGTCTCACTTGTCATCACTGTGTCTCATGTGTTATTATTGTGTTACACGTGTCCTTTACGTATCATTATTTGTGTCTCCCTTGTCGTTGTTGTCTCAGGCGTGTCTTTATTGTGTTATACGTGTCATTATTGTGTCCCTCGTGTCAACGTGGAGTTTCTCGTGTTTGTGTCATACGTGTCATTATTGTGTCACACCTATCACTATTCTGGCACGTGTCATTATTGTGGTAAACGTATCATTATTATGTTACACGTGACATTTCATGTCGTTTACGTGTTATTAGTGTATGTCACGTGTCAGTTCTGTCTCATGTGGCATTATTGTGTCTCACGTGTCATTACTGTGTCTCACGTGTTATTATTGTGTTACACGTGTCCTTTTATGTGTCGTTTACGTGTCATTATTGTGTCTCACCTATCACTATTGTCTGGCACGTGTCATTATTGTGTTAAACGTATGATAATTATGTTACACGTGTCATTTCATGTCGTTAACGTGTCATTATTGTATGTCACGTGTCAGTTCTGTGTCTCACGTGGCATTATTGTGTCTCACTTGTCATTACTGTGCCTCATGTGTTATTATTGTGTTACACGTGTCCTTTACGTATCATTATTTGTGTCTCACTTGTCGTTCTTGTCTCAGGCGTGTCTTTATTGTGTTATACGTGTCAGTATTGTGTCTCACGCGTCAACATTGTGTATCACGTATCATTATTGTGTCCCTCGTGTCAACGTGGTGTTTCTCGTGTTTGTGTCATACGTGTCATTATTGTGTCTCACCTGTCACTATTGTCTGGCACGTGTCATTATTGTGTTAAACGTATCATTATTATGTTACACGTGTCATTTCATGTCGTTTACGTGGCATTATTGTATGTCACGTGTCAGTTCTGTGTCTCACTTGGCATTATTGTGACTCAGTTGTCATTACTGTGTCTCACGTGGCATTATTGTGTCTCACTTGTCATTACTGTGTCTCACGTGGAATTATTGTGTCTCATGTGTCATAATTGTGTTGCACGTGTCCTTTTATGTGTCATTATTGTCTCGCGTGTCATTATTGTATGTCACGTGTCATTACTGTGTCTCACGTGTCATTTTTCTGTTACACGTGTAATTATTGTATCTCACATATCAATATCGTGTTACATTATTGTGTTGTTTACATGTCATAATTGTGTCTCACGTGGCATTATTGTGTTACACGTGTCCTTTTATGTGTCGTTTACGTGGCATTATTGAGTCGCACGTGTCATTACTATGTCTCACGTGTCATTATTGTGTTACGCGTGTCCTTTTATGTGCCGTTTACGTGTCATTATTGTGCCACGCGTGTCATTATTGTATGTCACGTATCATTACTGTGTCTCACGTGTCATTATTGTGTTACGCGTGTCCTTTTATGTGCCGTTTACGTGTCATTATTGTGCCACGCGTGTCATTATTGTATGTCACGTATCATTACTGTGTCTCACGTGTCATTATTGTGTTACATTATTGTGTTGTTTACATGTCATAATTGTCTCACGTGTAATTATTGCGTTACGCGAGCTATTGTCTCGCTGTCATTATCGTGTATCACGTATCATTATTGCCTCAAACATGTCATTATTATGTCTCAAGTATCATATTTGCTTTGTGTATTATAGTGCTACGTGTATAATTTTTGTGCGGGAAGTGTCACAACTAACCAACCACTCTATCCTCTGATAAAGATGTCCACTGCTCGGATCTCTCAAAGTGTACCGAAATCTCTGGTCCAGTGCCAGAGTCGGAAGATCAAGTTTGTGAATTTATGTGACAAATGTGTCATCATTGCCTCATTGTATCATTATAGTGTCTTACGTGACACTAATGTGTTTTACTTGTCATTATTGGCTCAAACATGTCATTATTGTCTTACAAGTGTCATGATCGTGTCTTATGTGTCATAAATATCTCAAATGTGTCATTATAGTGTCTCATGTGAAATGAAATGACTTATTCTTTATTGGCCATCATAACAATAGCGTATGACAAAAAATAAAGTTCATCTATAGACGGCCAACCAGGACCCTGCCTCAGCATACGTTGACAGAGTGAGAAAAGAAAAAAATTCTCTTACCATGTCGGCGCTGGTTTTCTGGCAGAGCCTGTACAAGGTCGCTTTAATGGTTCGTAAAACAATCAAAAACCAAGTAAACACTAAAAACAGAACAATAAAAAAATGTGCACGGGTATTTTGTATGTGAAAAGTGTCATTGCCGTGTCTCCTACCTGTCTATCCAACCACTCTATTCCCTGATATAGATGTCCTCTGCTCGGATCTCTCCAAGTGTACCGGAATCTCTGGCCCCAGTGACAAAAGTCGGAAGAAACGACCACCAAGTTCTGTGGGTCGGCTAAGTACGGGGCTAGGATGGCGCCGTACCTGATGGCGATAATAAATAATAAATAAATATATTGTTTTAAACTCTCATAGTCACTAAACATTATTATTATTATTATTATTATTTGCCTAAACGGTAGGACACGTCATTCCTAAACTTTGTTAAACCATTTTTTTTTACATATTTTTTATTTTATAGTCATAATTTTTATATTATTTGCATTTTTTTTTGTTTGTAATGAAAAGTGACTTTATGAGTTACCTCATATTGAAGTCATTTTTCAATTTGACGACTCTGTATATAATACAGGGAGAAAAAAACAGCCCTTGCTGAGTTTCTTGCCGGTTCTTCTCAGTACAGGGTCTCCCGCCGTAGATTTGCGAACCGATGGCGTAGCTTTTCGACATTTACAAGTGCTTGTAACAGCCTAGACTGAATAAACGATATTGAATTTTGAATTTTTTTATAGTTGTGGCGACGACATCTACATGGTGGTCCAATTAGTGACGTCAACAATTTTTTTTAGATTCCTCGCACCTGGGGGTATCCGAAAATACCCCATGGATGTTTCGCGATTTTTCTTAGTTTTCGAGTTATTTTTTTTTTTGTGTATGATGATGATTTCTGCCAGCGTGTTCGCATTTTAAATCTTAGTGGTGAAACCGAAATTATTGTAAAATTACTTTGAAATTAAATTTGAAATTAGATTTTTAAGTTTAATTTACCACAAAGAATGATAAAAAGTAGCTAAAATAATTTTTAATGCTTTAATCATGTTTCAATGATTTTTAGCCTTCGAAGGTCAAATACAACAAAAATAGGCTGATTAAGTACTATTTTTTTTAATGATTATTTGGTAGTTCAGGAGCATGCGGAGTTTTTAAACTTAATCAGAAGCTATGGAAACTCCTTTTTGTATTTTTAAATCTAAGTTGAATGTTTGGGTAAATCCTACTAAAAACTAAAGTTCCAACTTTCAAGCCTTTTTTTAAGTAACTTTAAGTAATTTCAGGAACATTCAAGACAATCATGTTACAAAAAAAAAAGACTGCAAAATACCTACTACGAAAAAAGATATGAATTTTTGAAACCTCGCTGACAAAAATCATTTAAAAATACACAAAAAAATACAACTCGAAAACTAAGAAAAATCGCGGAACATATATAGGGTATTTTCGGATACTCCAAGGTGCGAGGAATCTAAAAAAAAATTGTTGATGTCACTAATTGGACCACCCTGTATAATCAACATGGAGGAAATAGTCACTCGCCCCCGCAAGAGATGGCACTACCGCAAGGGCGGATCCAGGGGGGGGGTCATGGGGGTCATGACCCCCCCAGGGGGATTTTATTTAAGTACTTTCAATATTTAATATACCACAACTATATGACCCCCCCCCTGGGGTCAAAGCTGGCTATATGACCCCCCTGGCGCCAAAGCTGGCTATATGACCGCCCCTGGCGCCAAAGCTGGCTATATGACCCCCCCTGGCGCCAAAGCTGGCTATATGACCCCCCCTGGCGCCAAAGCTGGCTGTATGACCCCCCCTGGCGCCAAAGCTGGCTATATGACCCCCCCTGGCGCCAAAGCTGGCTGTATGACCCCCCCTGGGCGCCAAAGCTGGCTATATGACCCCCCCTGGCGCCAAAGCTGGCTGTATGACCCCCCTGGCGCCAAAGCTGGCTATATGACCCCCCCCTGGCGCCAAAGCTGGCTATATGACACCCCTGGCGCCAAAGCTGGCTATATGACCCCCCTGGCGCCAAAGCTGGCTATAAGACCCCCCCTGGCGCCAAAGCTGGCTATATGACCCCCCTGGCGCCAAAGCTGGCTGTATGACCCCCCCCCCCCCCCTGGCGCCAAAGCTGGCTATACGACACCCCAGGCGCCAAAGCTGGCTATAAGACCCCCCTGGCGCCAAAGCTGGCTATACGACCCCCAGGCGCCAAAGCTGGCTATAAGACCCCCCTGGCGCCAAAGCTGGCTATATGACCCCCCCTGGCGCCAAAGCTGGCTATATGACCCCACCCCCTGGCGCCAAAGCTGGCTATATGACCCCCCCCCTGGCGCCAAAGCTGGCTATATGACCTCCCCCTGGCGCCAAAGCTGGCTATATGAGCCCTCCTGGCGCCAAAGCTGGCTATATGACCTCCCCCTGGCGCCAAAGCTGGCTATATGAGCCCCCCTGGCGCCAAAGCTGGCTATATGACCCCCCCCTGGCGCCAAAGCTGACTATATGACTCCCCCTGGCGCCAAAGCTGGCTATATGAGCCCCCCTGGCGCCAAAGCTGGCTATATGACCTCCCCCTGGCGCCAAAGCTGGCTATATGAGCCCCCCTGGCGCCAAAGCTGGCTATATGAGCCCCCCTGGCGCCAAAGCTGGCTATATGACCCCCCCCTGGCGCCAAAGCTGGCTATATGAGCCCCCCTGGCGCCAAAGCTGGCTATATGAGCCCCCCTGGCGCCAAAGCTGGCTATATGACCCCCCCTGGCGCCAAAGCTGGCTATATGACCCCCCCCCTGGCGCCAAAGCTGGATCCGCCCTTGCACTACCGGCGCTGCGTTCACAACGTATGGAAGCCAAGAGAAATTCGGAGCCCAACACTCCATATATACGATACTCGACAAACATCAGTCGGGCCGCGGCCCTAGCTATCATCATCCAGGTCGGAGGAAGATCTTCCCCTTTGGCCTTCCTACACTGGTGACCCCAACGTGATTGAACTGTTCTTCTGTGCCGTAATCGTCGTTATAATTGTATGTACCTCTTCAATTTACAACATAGTAATTCATAGTTATGATTTTATTTATTTATTAAGCATTTAACTGCTAGATGATTAATCTAAACAAAAGTTTACTAGAAAAAAATCCACGCGGACCAGGCAGCGAACGGGACTCGAACCCGCATCCTTCGCTATCCGGGCGAATGCACTGACCATTATGCTACCACGGCCCTATTAGCCGCGTCGAAATTTTCCCAGCCTTAAGCTGCAAGGCAGCGCCATCTCTTCGCATTGTAGGTAACCCACAATGTCAAATGAATACTTTTTCAAGTATTAAACATTTGAAAGAAGAAATAGCAATTATAGTTATGATTTTATTTATGTGAGTTAGTTTAGTTATTACAATAATCTACTATATAAAAATAAGTCGGGTTTTCCTTCCTGACGCTATAACTCCAGAACGCACGAACCGATTGCCACGGTTTTGCATTCGTTGGAAAGGTCTCGGGCTCCGTGAGGTTTATAGCAAAGAAAATTCAGGAAAAATTAAAAAAAACTTTTAATCACCAAACGAAATGTTACATAAAACGAAGCCATCTGGTGGCGAAACGGAGTTCGCCGGGTTGGCTAGTATTACATATAATACTAGCTTTTCTCAAATCTGCAATGTTTTAATTTTGTCAAACTGGTAATGACGTCAATTTTGGGAGAAGGGGGGGGGGGGGGGGGGGTCATTAAGAAATGACGATAGGATGATTGTAGGGGGGGGGGGGGTCTAAAATCTGAAAAATCGATGACGTAATTTATGGACGGCCCACTTTGTATGACATTCGTGCGGAATTGGTGTTTACAAACCTCGTGACCATTGTAAGCATTCGTCTACTGGTCTGTAATAAGCAACTTACCACACTAATATCATAAATTTAGAGGACCTCCGTGGTCAAGGTTTTAAACGCCGGGTTTCATGGTGTCGCCGACTCGAGAGGCCCCGGGTTCGAATCCCGGTGGGGGCAGATGTTTGTGTGATGAATACGAGCATTTGTACTCCAGTCATGGATGTTTAATATGTATTTCTACATAAATATACTTATATATGTACAGTATATGTAATCCATCCGTTACCCTAGCATCCCATTACACAAGCCTTACAGTGCTTACTTTGGAGCTAGGCTAATTGGTGTGTTGGAAATATTTTTATTTATTTATTATCCAATGACCGATCACGAAACACAAACGCCCAGACTCAGGTAATAATATGACAAATATGTATATATATATACACGATAAATATGTTTAAATCTAAAGAAAAGTTTACTAGAAAAAAAAAATCATTATTATTATAGTATTCATTTGATATTGTGGGTTACCTAAAAAGCGAAGAGATGGCGCTGCCTTGCAGCTTAAGGCTAGGAAAATTTCGACGCGGCCATCAGGGCCGTGGTAGCATAATTGGTCAGTGCATTCGCCCGGATTGCGAAGGGTGCGGGTTCGAGTCCCGTCCGCTGCCTGTTCCGCGTGGATTTTTTTCTAGTAAACTTTTCTTTAGATTTAAACATCTAGCAGTTAAATGCTTAAAGGTAAATAAAAACATAACGATAAATATGTATTAAAAACACTCACTTGGCTTCCTTCTCTGGCGTTAGAGATCCGACTAGTATGGGTATTATGGTGAAACCGGTTTTGTACCTGAAACGAAATAAAAAAGGCATAACGATCCGACTCATCATTTTATTTATTTATTTAAACTTCATTGCCATACATATGCAAACGGCGGACTTAATGCCATAGGCATTCTCTACCAGTCAACCTGAACGAGTGTTAGCGACAAATGGTATGGCGATAGGGCAAAATGCTTTATAAATACCATACTTCTGTGGAACGAACTCCCTCTAGATATCAGAATGTTCACCAACAAAATAAGCTTCAAAACCAAGCTACGAAGCTTTTTACAGGAACAAGCAGTCTAGCCTAAACGTTAGTCGTCATTATTATGTATTTATTTAGTACTAGTGGCCCGCCCTCGCTTCGCTTCGGTGTAGAGCTGTAGTGTAAACTATAGTTTTTGTTCTCAGGCTTGTGCTATAAACAATGACTTTATTTATATAATTACACGTGTTATTGTGAGTCAATCATAAAAGATAGACATATGCTGTTGCGGGATATTTTTTAGACAATTTTATGTAGAATATTTCCGTCATAAATGATTTCTATGTAACTTTAACCATTAAGGCTGCACACGCGACGGAAGCTTAAAAAATGGAGTAACTTCTCCCGTTTTCCCAACATTTCTCTTCACTAATCTGCTCCTATTGATTGCAGCGTGATAAAAAGTATACTATAACCTGCCCAGGAGTATGAAGAATAATTGTACCAAGTTTCGTTAAAATCCGTCGAGTAGTTTTTGTTTCTATAAGGAACATACACACAGACATACAGACAAAAATCTTACTGATTGCATTTTTGGCATCAGTATCGATCAATAATCACCCCCTGATAGTTATTTTGAAAATATATTTCATGTACAGAATTGACCTCTCTACAGATTTATTATAAGTATAGATGTATGTTTATATATGTATATATGTATGTATGTGTGAATTTACATGTATGTTTATTTATATGTAAGTACTTATTTATGTATGTGTAATTATGTATATGACTACTTCGTATTTATATCTGTGTGTCTTTTTTTTCCATCTAATTTGTGCACCCTACCACTATTTATCCACAACACCCTATGGTTGACTGTATGGTTGACTGGTAGAGAATGCCTATGGCATTAAGTCCGCCTTTGTACATTTGTGCATTAGGTATGAATAAATAAATAAAATAAATAAATAAAATAAAACATCATCATGTTTGCTCAATGCAAAAATATCGTCTTGTTGGCCGATGGTTTAACGAAGCTGTTCATAAGTGGCTCCATCTAGCGGCGCACGTCACGCACGTCATTTTTGCAACAATCTCTCACCATTGGGAGCAGCTGTCACCGGAAGGGACGAGATGGCGCTGTATATCAATATACAGGCTGTTACAAAAATACAAATAAAGCTTGAAGGGCGTTGAATTACATCATATAAGGAGTCTTCTCTGATTTTCTTAAAATTTTTGCATGAACTTTTAACTTTTTATAAAAACAGTTATTTTAAATGATTAATAAAAATATCGATCATTTTAAGACACGTCACTAGTTCGAGAATGATTAAAAATAACTGTTTTTATAAAAAAATTAAAAGTTCATGCAAATATTATAAGAAAATTAAAGAAGAATCCTTATATGATGTACTTCATCGCCCTTCAAGCTTTATTTGTATTTTTGTAACACTCTGTATAAGCCGACGGACGAAAAGCGGTGTACTTCTTGGCCAGGGAGTCACTCAACTTCGAATCTTTAATATTAGACGTATATATATTCAAATAATGTAATTGAAGTTGAGAAAATACATTTAGTTATTTATTGGAGAAGTCGCTTTATTTCCTCAAACAATATACAGAAGCTAATGACGGCTACACTTGAGTTTCTTGAGAAGAAAGCTCAATCATTAATTATGATCATTGCCTCATTGTATCATTATAATGTCACTATTGTGTTTTACTTGTCACTATTGGCTCAAACATGTCATTATTGTGTCACTATTGTCTCACAAGTGTCATGATTGTGTCTCATGTGTCATAAATAGCTCAAACCTTCTATTATTATATCTCTTATCTATTAGACAAGTCCGTCCGTCCGTCCGTCTGTCTGTGGTGCTGTTTCAGCGGCCAAACCGTAAGAGATAGATAAAGAGAATGTTTAAGTTATAAGTTAAGAATAGTCTGATAAGACTACAAACCGGATTTGAGTAACGTAGCACTTCCGGTTTTCGAGAAATCACGAATTTCAAACGAAACCACACAAAATCTCCGAAGTACTCAATTTTTTTTTTTTTTAATTGGTGAACATTTGGTTCACTGGTCTGCTAGTTATTTACTAATAATATAATAATAGAAGGTAATTGCGGCTGCACTTGAGTTTCTTGAGAAAAAAGCTCATTGATTATTGATTATTTCTGAATCTGACAATGTATTTATTAATAACTAGTGGCCCGCCCTCGCTTCGCTTCGGTGTAGAGCTGTATTGTAGACTAAAACAACTCTTCATATAATTATAAAAAAAAACTGAAAATGGTTTATTTGCGTTTTCCAAACTTCTATTGACACCACGTCACTCAATTGTTTTGCCTTCCCAGAATCTCTACACTAACATTTGAAATTTATGGTATGGTATTAAAGTTCAAATTGACTTTTAAGTATTATTACGAATCGTTTGTATGGGAGTATAGAAAAGTGTTGTTTTTGGACTTTTTCAGGCATTTTTTTTTTATTTTCTCTTCGTAAGAACCATCCTCGTACTTCAAGGAATATTGTAAAAAAAGAATTATCGAAATCGGTTCAGCTGTTCTCGAGATTTGCGCTTAGCAACACATACAGCGATTCATTTTTATATTATAAGATTAAAATAGTGTTACATAAGTGTATTTGACATTTGAGGAGCTCGATGGCGCAAGTGATTAGCGCGTTCGGCTGCGATCGTTGAAGTTAAGCAACTTTCGCAGTGGTCGGTCATTGGATGGGTGACCAAAAATTACTATCTCTCATTCCTCCGTGCTTCGGAAGGCACGTTAAGCCGTTGGTCCCGGCTGCATCTGCAGTCGTTAGCACCCGCCAATCCGCACTGGGCCCGCGTGGTGGGTCATGGCCCAATTTCCCTATTCCATCCATAGGGAAGGCCTGTGCCCCAGCAGTGGGGACATTAATAGGCTAATGATGAAGTGTATTTAACATGATTTGTTCTTAATTGGTGTTAATATTTTTAATTCTTGAAATGATATGACATTAGTAATTGTTTGATTGAACTGACATTATTATTTATTTCATCTTAATCTCTTATCTATTAGACAAGTCCGTCCGTCCGTCCGTCTGTGGTGCTGTTTCAGCGGCCAAACCGTAAGAGATAGATAAAGAGAATATTTAAGTTATAAGTTAAGAATAGTCTGATAAGACTACAAACCGGATTTGAGTAACGTAGCACTTCCGGTTTTCGAGAAATCACGTGATTTCTATTTTGTAATTATCACAATTTTAATTAACTATTTAAATAATTTCAAACGAAACCATACAAAATCTCCGAAGTTCTCAATTAATTAAATACATTTTTAAATCAGGTTTTGGTGAACATTTGGTCCACTGGTTTGCTAGTATTAATTAATAGTTTTACAAAAGGCGATTCGAATTTGACCTTGTTTCTATGTACTATCGCGGAATTTTGCGCTCTGTCACTTGGCGAACGAAATGCTTCGAACTTTTTTCTACAGTAGTTTTTACTACGCCCCGCCTTCGCGTCGGACGCGCCAATCCGGGCCGCCGCACAAAAGTAAGACAGAGAGCATTTCATTGATTGAATAACGAATTGAATGAGGGCTATCGCGTATGAATCCGCCGCTAGAGGCGCTAGTGTAGCGTGAGGTCTCCGAAATGTCAAATGTTCTTGCTTGTTGGTTGAATACGCGGGTTTATTTCTAATTAAAATAATGTTGTGAATAATTGGTAACAATTCGGCTTAATTATGGCAAATACGAGTTATGTGGCATTATGGGTGACAGAGCGGGACATTCCGCGAGTGTACCTATCTAATAAATAAAACTAGTTTTTACGGGTTAATGCACGAAACTTTATTTATTTATTGACGTTTCGTAGCCTTTACAGTATACAGTTTATTTGACCCCAACTACCGTAAACTACCACCGGTTCCAAAATTGGGAGACCTTCCTGAGAAGAACCGGCGAAACAAACTCACTTGGTTCTTCTCAGGAAGGTCTCCCAATTTTGGAACCGGTGGTAGTTTACGGTAGTTAGGGTCAAATAAATAAACTCAAAATTACAAACAAGAATTTTAAATAAAATACTTTATTAAGTAAATTAAATAATAAATTCATACATAAACAATAAAACTTAAAAATCGATCAATGAAATAACCGAACGCTCAATAAAAGTCTTTCGAAGGTAGCTCGACAAATTAAATAAAAGTTTTATTCTGACGACGAAGCCTGTAAAGGCTACGAAACGTCAATAAATAAATAAAGTTTCGTGCATTAACCCGTAAAAACTAGTTTTATTTAATGAGTGATGTGCGTGAAAACCTAAGAAACAAATATGTACCTATCTAATTTGACATAACATTATAATAATGTTTATATTATAATAATTGCTTACTCCTCCATGACTTTCGCTATGTACGGCAAATGCATCTCTATGGAATGTTCATCTTCGTCTGTCTGTGTGTCCATCCATTCGAACTGTCGTGTCGCCTCTAGTTCGGCATAAACTGGAATAACGACAAGAAAATTGCTTTTAAAATGCGTTTTTATTATTTATAGGTACATGCAGCCTAAGAAATACTAGAGAAAATTCGAGACAACCATCAGGGCCGCGGTAGCATAACGGTCAGTACATCTGCCAGGACAGCGGACGGTGTGGATTCGAGTCCCATCTGCTGCCTGTATTTTTTCTAGTATTTACTTTAGATTTAAACATAGCAGTTGATTGCTTAAAAAATAAAAATACACATTTTTTTTTATTTTACGTGCATACATCTTACTGCATATTGTTAATGTGAAATTTTGCATGTTTGTTTCTAAATCACGCAAAAACGGCTGAACGGCTTTGGATGAAATTTAGTGCGCATATATTTTATGACCTGTATCGAGACACAGGATACCTTTTATCGCGAAAAAATTTAAAAAAAACTACTGTTACCGCAGGAGAAGTCACGGGCGGTAGCTAATAAATAAATAATAAATATTTCCAACACACACCAATTAGCCTAGCCCCAAAGTAAGCACTATAAGGCTTGTGTTATGGGATACTAGGGTAACGGATAGAATACATATACTGTACATATATAAGTATATTTATATAGAAGTACATATTAAACATCCATGACTGGAGTACAAATGCTCATATTGATCACACAAACATCTGCCCCCACCGGGAATCGAACCCGGGACCTCTCAAGTCGGCGACACCATGAAACCCCGGCGTACAAACTGCTCGGAAGTCACGGGAGAAGTCAAGGGCGGTAGCTAGTAAGAAATCTTCAAAAATATCGGACAAAGTGTATGTTTATATTTTTTAATAGTAACTTGTAACTTACTCTGTTTGTCTATGATGAGATCGTAGAGCGGCGTCTGGTACTTATCCATAGACGAAAGAGCGCACCCCCCCAACCTCACATGATGGGAAGGGCCCAGTATGAAAATGCGTTTTCTGGCAACAAAAAATAAAAAAAATAAGTATTAAACATGAAAACATAACTACAATTGCTATTTCTTCTTTCAAATGTTTAATACTTGTAAAGGTATTCATTTTAAAATTGTGGGGAAATACTGGAGAAAATTCGACACGGCGGTCAGGGCCGCGGTGGCATAATGAACAGTGCATTCGCCCGGATAGCGAAGGGTGCGGGTTAGAGTCCCGTCTGCTGTCTGGCCCGCGTGGAATTTTATCCAGTAAAATTTTCTTTACAACAATATGAATAGTTCAAATATTAAAACTTATGTATATATACACTGTGAATTTTGAGTTACCTGAGAAACTTTACCAGCCAATTCAGACAACGATTTCATCAGCCGATTAATGTCCCCACTGCTGGGGCACAGGCCTTCCCTATGGATGGAATAGGGAGATTGGGCCATGACCCACCACGCGGGCCCAGTGCGGATTGGCGGGTGCTAACAACTGCAGATGCAGCCGGTACCAACGGCTTAACGTGCATTCCGAAGCACGGAAGAGCGGGAGATAGAAGATAGATATTTGAAATAATTTTTGAACGTCATTGGCCAAAGCTTTTGAATTTAGATGAGACAGTCTCTTAAGGCTCTTAAGATGACATGACATCAAATTGTGTACAGTATGTTCATCCTAACTTGTCCTATTTGGTAGGCTTGTTGAAAATATATCGATGTATCGATATATCGATATTTTTTGTTCGATATATCGATATTTTTTGCCGATATATTTTGATTCGATATATCGATACATCGATACAAAATAACCAATATCGAAATTCGTATCAAAAACGATATTTTTTTAATTATTAGCGGCATATCACGATCTAACTAAATCTGGAAAAATCGTAACTGGATCTCAGATTAATGATATTCAACATATCTATGATCTGTGCTGTATTTAGTATTGTCTATAATTTGTAAATATGTTTCGCTGGTGAATTGGTTGTGCTGATTTCCATTATATTCTGTGAAGTGTGTGACTGTCTAGTCTTGTTAACGAAAGAGACCCTGCAATCATTTACCTGAGAGGCCCTGCAATCATTTACCTGAGAGGCCCTGCAATCATTTACCTGAGAGGCCCTGCAATCATTTTAATCATTCGAAAATAGGGTCTATTTTTAGGGAAATAATTTTCGTTCCATTATTATTCCGCGTGTCATATTTCGTGAGCTACTGTACGATATTTTTGGGAAAATTGGTCCGATATATCGATGTTTTTTTCGCGATATATCGAAGCCGATATTGATATTTTTTAAAAGATCGATGTATCAATATATCGATATTTTTTTCAACTTTCGACATCCCTACTATTTGGTAAAAAATCTTGGCACAACTTTATAACAAAATCACCCATTTAAAAATAAAATAATAACGAAGCTAATAAACTATTACAATAAATCGTTATTGAAATGAAATGAAATGAAATGAAATGTCATTTATTCAGTCTAGGCTGTTACAAGCACTTGTGAAGGTCAAGAAGCTACGCCATCGGTTCGCAAAACTACGGCGGGAGACCTTGTACTGAGAAGAACCGGCAAGAAACTCAGCAAGGGCTGTTTTTTTCTCCCTGTATTGTTATATACAGTGTCGTCAATTTGAAAAATTACTTCAGAAATACGTCTGAAGTCACTTTCCATTACATCATCTAGAATATAAATAGTTACAATTAATTTTATAGTTAACATTTTAAGTAGTATATAGGAAGCGGCATTAGATAGGTACAATATTACTGTTATGAAAAATGAGTAATACCCATTTAATATCAAATTATAAGAAACACTATGTCCATGCATTACGATCATTTAGATAATCATCAACTTTATAATAGCCCTTATTCATAAGAGTATTTTTGATCTGAGATTTAAATTTAGTCAGTGGAAGCTCAATCAGATCTTGGGGAACTTTGTTAAACAATGCAATACTACAACCCAGAAATGAACCTCTTGATTTTTGGAGTCTGAAACATGGAACGACAAGCTTGTTCTTAAATCTAGTGTTAAAGTTATGGGTTTGACTTTTTTTTGCAAATTCATCATAGTTTTTTCTTGCTAAGAAAGGATTTTGATCAATTCTACCCCCAAGGGGATAAAATAGGGAATGAAACTTTGTCAATTTTAAACCGATCGGGCTGAGACTTTGCATGCCAGGTATAAGAAGAATCATAGATGAATGACATTGTGTATAATACAAGCCTGAGAACAAAAACTGTAGTCTACACTTCAGCTCTACACCGAAGCGAAGCGAGGGCGGGCCGCTAGTGATAATATAATTCGCTTAAGATTTTTGTAAACCTTTTTTGTCATTTGCGGTGAGAAATAAAGTTATTTTATTATTGTTATCAGCGTATTAATGTCCCCACTGCTGGGCCACAGGCCTTCCCTATAGATGGAATAGGGAGACTGGGCCATGACCCACCACGCGGATACTATTGATGGGTGCTAACGACAGCAGATGCAGCCGGAGGAGTGAGAGATAGTAATTTTTTGGTCACCCATCCGATGACCGACAATGCGAGAGTTGTTTAACATTTACAATCGCAGATCGTCGTTGAATCGATCTTTATAATCTACCTATATAACTATATTTCTATTTCAAACGAAACCACACAAAATCTCCGAAGTTCTCAATTAATTAAATCCTCTTTTTTTTGGTGAACATTTGGTTCACTGGTTTGCTAGTCTCTTATCTATTAGACAAGTCCGTCCGTCCGTCCGTCTGTGGTGCTGTTTCAGCGGCCAAACCGTAAGAGATAGATAAAGAGAATGTTTAAGTTATAAGTTAAGAATAGTCTGATAAGACTACAAACCGGAATTGAGTAACGTAGCACTTCCGGTTTTCGAGAAATCACGAATTTAAAACGAAACCACACAAAATCTCCGAAGTTCTCAATTTATTAAATACAAAGGTCTTGGTGAACATATGGTTCACTGGTTTACTAGTATTAATTTATTTAAAAGGGCTGATTTCAAGTTCGTTTGTGTGATTTACCCCCGTTAATGACTTCATCGCAAAATTACTAGATATAATTTCGTCTAGATCTTTAATTCACTACATTGCAAAGGACATCGACGAAATCGGCCACAGCATGCACTATTTTCTATTATTTTTTTAATTGACAACCTCCGTGGCTGAGTGGTTTGTACGCCGGGCTTCATGGTGTCGCCGACTCGAGAGGTCCCGGGTTCAAATCCCGGTGGGGGCAGATGTTTGTGTGATGAATTCGAGCATTTGTACTCCAGTCATGGATGTTTAATATGTATTTCTTTATAAATATACTTATATATGTACTGTATATGTATTCTATCCGTTACCCTAGCATCCCATAACACAAGCCTTTTACAGTGCTTACTTTGGGGCTAGCTAGGCTAATTGGTGTGAGTGTTGGAAATATTTATTTAATTTATTAGCAATTAACCATAGTAAACGGACAGTCTGTTTAAAAAAATTTAAAATAAAAGTTCTGTTACTAGATACTACAGTCTGTTCATCCTACCTTGTCCTATTTGGTAAACAATCTTGGCACTCCTTTTTATTGAAAATACAGCATTAAAAATCAACTGATAACTGGATTCAATTGGTTTCAGTCTATAATATTATATATTAGCGGAAGCCTACGTCATAACATCTACCTGCATGCCAAATTTCAGCCCGATCCGTCCACTGGTTTGGACTGTGAGTTGATAGATCACTATGTCAGTCAGTCAGTCACCTTTGAGTTTTATATATATATATGTTACCGGCCAAACCCGATTTCAGGACAAACTAGTTTTGCCTAGGCTAAACTGGTTCTTCCTATGCGCGATAGGATTAACTAGTATAGCCTAGTCCAAACTAATTTGTCCTAAGCCCGATAGGATAAACCAGTTTAGCCTAGGCCAAACTAGTTGATTCTGATAAAAATACGCATACTCTAGGATAAACTAGTATGGCCTAGTGTAAACATTATAGTATATCTAGGAAGTCAAAATAAATAGATAAACTGAATAAAATAATCCGTAATTGGAAAAATAATATTTTTATTAAAACCATAATGATTCATCGTTACAAGTTATGGATAATTAGTAATACAAAGAAAAGTAAGAAAAGTTTAATTTTTCTAGTAAACTTTTCTTTAGATTTAAACACCTAGCAGTTAAATGCTTAAAAATAAATAAAAACACTAACTATAATTGCTATTTCTTCTTTCAAATGTTTAATACTTGAAAAAGTATTCATTTGACATTGTGGGTTGCGTGGTTGCAACCTACAATGCGAAGAGATGGCGCTGCCTTGCAGCTTAAGGCTAGGAAAATTTCGACGCGGCGAATAGGGCCGTGGTAGCATAATGGTCAGTGCATTCGCCCGGATTGCGAAGGGTGCGGGTTCGAGTCCGGTCCGCTGCCTGGTCTGCGTGGTTTTTTTTTCTAATAAACTTTTCTTAAAATATTTTGAGTTTACAGTGAGATGAATTGTAAAAGGTTCGAATGATTCGGAATTTCTTAAGCCGGGTAGTTACTCATTGGCGAGCTGTAACCATAACCGTTGCACGCACTGTAACCAAAAAGCATAGTGTGTACGTGGTTCGATAACCTGCTGCGAGAACGGTACGCGTGCGGTTTGAAGCGAGCCAACGTTCACAACTGAGCTACTAGCGTACACACTAGAACTTCGTACTGTATCACGCATGTTACGGTAACAGATCGCTAATGCGTACCCGGCTTTACAGTCTTCCGAACTCCCGGCAACAACAAAAGAGTTAAACAAAAACCAATTACAGAAAAAACACTCCCTCCACTTTCTTCCAGCGTTCTTTTTACATGACGCGCCCTGTACAAGTCCTGACATGTTTGTTCAATTACTTTCCGCTTTGCTAAATTGGTTTAGACTAGGTCGTACTAGTTTATCCTAGAGTGTGCGTATTTATATCAGGATCATCTAGTTTGGCCTAGGCTAAACTGGTTTATCCTGTCGCGCTTAGGATAAATTAGTTTGGACTAGGCTATACTAGTTAATCCTATCGCGTATAGGAAGAACCAGTTTAGCCTAGGCAAAACTAGATTGTCCTGAAATCGGGTTTGGCCGGTAACACATATATATAGATGTCGTCATTCGTGGGAGACTGGTGACGGTGTAGGTTCATAGACCCGTGTTACAGGCCACCGGGCCCCCATTTTTACAGGAAATATTACACCTAGACAATGATACTCTAAGGGTTTGTATGGTAAGCATCGAATAATTATGGAGTATATATATATACTAGCTGACCCAGCGAACTTCGTACCGCCCTAAAAAAATAGGGGTTGTCCAGCGGACAAAATTGTGAATCTAAACCATTCTCAGATCCCCTTGAACACACACAAAAAATTTCATCAAAATCGGTCCAGTCGTTTAAGAGAAGTTCAGTGACATACACACTCACAAAAGAATTATATATATAAAGATATATGTCGGAGAGCGACTATTCACTTTGTCATTAGCGTTCACGGGCTTAGTGGGCGTCATTGGGGCTTGATACAGGCACAAAACCAAACAATCACTCAATCACTGTTTGTATAATTTTAATTGCTTTCATTTAACAAAAACAAAATAAAAATGTTTCACACACACTTTACTTTACACTAAGGACACTTAAATAACGTAACAACCGAGCAGCGGGTTCAAGGTACCAATCTGACTTCACTGAACTACCGTATCACCTTTCTAGCCTTTAAACACGCGCAAAAACTACCTCCCACTTGTGAAAATCAAGATGGCGCCTCGACCCCACTCGAGGCACGTGCTCTGCTCTGATTGGACGCGACATAAGATGATTTATAAGAGACTTTTATTAAATTGTTAAGTTACTGAACAATACAAAAATTGTAATTAATTAAATCAAATTAAATTAAGATTTTAGAAAATTATTTAAAGTGTAAACAATAGCCTTTTCGCGATTGGCATTCAACAAGAAACTCAACTCGTCACATCCTCCGACATATATTATACTTTACATGTATGTGGATGTCAGTTTGTGTGTATGAAAGTGTGTGTGTGTGTGTATGTTGGTGTGCGTGTGAGTATGTGTGTGTGTGTGGGGAGTATTATTTTATCAATAATAATGATGATGATGATTGACGAATACTCACACAACCACAGGACTGACTTGGCGGTAGGCGAACGCAGCGCAAGCACCGCAGTAAGAATATCCAGCGTGTCTACAATAAATATACAAAAGGCACATATTTATTTATTTAGTACACACACAATAAAACAGATAAGAACAGGAACAAGAAATTTGTACAAGGGCACTGTTTATTTAATATTGAAATCAGGCCCGCGAAAAGAAAAAAACATAAAAAAAGGGTCGTTAGTGTGTGCCTCCTGAATATAAATAACAAAATACAATAAGAATTTATATATGACTAGCTGACCCAGCGAACTTCGTACCGCCATAAAAAAATAAGGGTTGGTGGTAGAAGAGTGAAAATTTAGGGTTGTATATATTTTTGTTTAATGTATCATAAAAAAAATAAAAAATAAAAAATTATCTAAAATTGAAAAAAAAAATTAGGAGTGGATTACCCTTAACATTTAGGGGGATGAAAAATAGATGTTGTCCGATTCTCAGACCTACCCAATATGCACACAAAATTTCATGAGAATCGGGAAAGCCGTTTCGGAGGAGTTTAACCACAAACACCGCGACACGAGAATTTTATATATAAGACTAGCTGACCCAGCGAACTTCGTACCGCCATAAAAAAGTAAGGGTTGGTGGTAGAAGGGTGAAAATTTAGGACTGTACGTATTTTTGTATGATATATCATAAAAAAATAAAAAAATATATATCTAAAATTGAAAAAAAAAAAATTAAATGTGGACAACCCTTAACATTTAGGGGGATGAAAAAAAATAAAATGGTTGCCTGTAAAGTCGGTTTTACGGGCGAAGATTTTACGTGACAACGTCTTTTTCTCGGTAGAATATTTATTGATATGAATATAATTAAATTGCACAATAGGAACAAGGAATTGAATGAAAATAAGAATTGCACAAATTTTAACTATAGAAATATATTTTGTTTACTAAAACATTGTACATGTAAACTTAAACTTAACACGAGAGACTCATCGTAACGTTACCGAGCGTTACACTTTTTCATAAGTGACTCCCAGCCGCAACCTAATTTAAGACGTTGTCACGTCAAAAGATTACATCCGATTCTCAGACCTACTGAATATGCATATAAAATTTCACGAAAATCGGTCGAGCCGTTTCGGAGGAGTTTAACCACAAACACCGCGACACGAGAATTTTATATATTAGATTTAGGGACGATTTTTCAAAACTAGAATAAAATATTTGTTTCTTACGGTTCTCACGCGAACCACTCATTCAATAAAACCAGTTTCAACGGGTGAGATGCACTGATTTTATTTATTTACTAGCGGCCGCCCACGACTTCGCACGCGTGGATTTAGTTATTTGCACATACTTTTTGATCCCTGTTCACTGCTCGTTCCCCTTAGGTGATAGCGTGATAATATGTAGCGTATATGTTGACCCGACTTCTTAATGATATTCGTGCCAAATTTGGAGTAAATCCATGCAGTACTTTTTGAGTTCATCCCAGACATACATACAGACAAACAGACAATAAATTCTAAAATCTATATTTTTGGCTTCGGTATCGATTGTAGATCGCGACCCAAGTATTCTTTTAAAAAATATTCAATGTACAGTTTTGACTTTCCTACCATTTTATTATATGTACTAGCTGACTCGGCGAACTTCGTACCGCCCAAAAGTAATAATTTGCAATAAATTAAAATTGCGACTATAATTTGAGATTTAAACTATCCTATCTCTCAAGTTGGATCGAACTGCACATGGTGTGCAAATTTTATTATAATCGGTTCAGTGGTTTAGGAGTCCATTGAGGACAAACATTGTGACACGAGATTTATATATATTAAGATAGATTGACGTTCCTGCAAAGGATGCGAAAAGTCAATAAATAAATAAAATTACAGTACCTAACCAGAGTGATGCCGTTATTCTTTGATTATTGTACGTTGATGTCCTAAATTATCTTTGAGGCTGAATTTTAATATTGTTTTTATAAGTAGACTAGCGGCCCGCCCTCGCTTCGCTTCGGTGTAGAGCTGAAGTGTAGACTACAGTTTTTGTTCTCAGGCTTGTATTATACACAATGACATTCATCCATGATTCTTCTTACACCTGCATGCAAAGTCTCAGCCCGATCGTTTTAAAATTGCCAAAGTTTCATTCTATATTTTATCCCCTTGCGGGTAGAATTGATCAAAATCCTTTCTTAGCGGATGCCAACGTCATAATATCTACCTGCATGCCAAATTTCAGCCCGATCTGTCCAGTGGTTTGGGCTGTGCGTTGATAGATCACTATGTCAGTCAGTCACCTTTGAGTTTTATATATATACAGAAGATTGAATACGTTTAAATAAAGTTATTTTTAAAGGAAAAATATGATTTATTTTGAAAACTAAATTAAACCTTCAACTTTTATTATATTGTTTTATTATAAGAAAAAAAAACCTAATGTACTTACACAAGTACAAAATATTTCCTTCTCTAGGAGGTGCTTTATATTATAAAAATACCATAAAAAGTACAGACAAAAAGACCTCACTTCATATAATAACTTGTCTGTGCGGAAATAGAATAGGCGTGGCGAAAAACGGAACTAACATTAAGATTTTTATTTGGCAATCAAACCCAGCAATCTGTAAAACGTCAAAGTTTTGTATTGATACGGATTTGTTTGTTGTTGTGATTTCTTGCGATTTTTTTGAATTTAATCATGACTGAAAGGGGTAAAACCTTACAAATACGGTAGAAAAGCACTACAGCGCCCTTAAATCTAAATGCCATTCTCTTTCCGCACAGACTCTATAACCGTAATTTATTGTCTCGGTCTTAAGTACTATTCTTGGTTTGTACTCTTAGATTAAAACAAAAAGGGTAGATACGGCACTAGCCTCACAAAAGTGATCCGCACAAATTGTGGTCCACGACCCTAATCGCTTTAGTCACAACTTGACATGCAAACGACATACATGTGAACGCCAAAAATAAATATTGCTAATATTTTGTGTTTATATATGATAAAACAATGCCTAAGTGTGTTTTTAAAAAGTGCTCATATTGCTCAAGAACTAAAAATAAAACCCACGGCATCACTTTTCATTCGTAAGTACTATAAAATATATTTTTTCTTAGAAATTGCTGTTTGTTTTGAATCTTATTCGGTAGTGACGTCGAGTACTGGTCGCGTGATTGTTCGGTAGTGCGGATCTCGCCGTCTCGTTCGCGCTGCCGTTGAAACTTAACGTGCTGTTTTGTTCGGGTCGGTAATGCAGTGACGCGGATCTCGCCGTCCCGTTCACGCTGCCGTGGGATCAGTTTTTGTTTGATGCAAGTATGAGCGTACCGTACCGTATCTACGCTTTTTGTTTTAATCTAAGTTTGTACTTGATATATTACCCCGTGGAGACCTGGAACCCTCACCGATAGAAACACAAGCCCGTCAAAAAAAAGATAGTATTGATCTTCTGTAAAGGGGAGATCACTTCCCCAGCCAGGTGCGAAAAATCCACTACGCCCTACCTCACTTAAAAAAGGCACTGATTTAAAAAGGCAGTCGTAAATAGCAGTTTGGTAAGTTAAAAATTATAAATGGCACGTTTAATAACTAGTTCAGCAGTTAAAACTAACAGTAACGTAAACAAAAACGAGTAATAAAACATAATGAAATGGATCAGTGAATATATTATTGAGCAGGAAAATAATTAAATAGACGATAGAAATTATTGAACGAGCGGTTACGTGTGGGCAGTAATAAATGGGAATTTGTCGGTAAGAAATCTCATTCTAAGCAATTCTATAGACAATATGGTGGTAAAATAAAACACTACTTAAATAGTAATGAAAAATTAAATTACTTTTGCTTTCACTGAAGGAATGAAATAAAACAAATTGTATAATAATAATAAGAACTTTTATTCGTAATTCGAAACATACTTAAGTTATATAAAATGACATAGATTTTGCTTAGGAGCAGCTAAAATAATAAGAGCAGGCCACCCGCGCTAATAAGCTCCGCCCAACTAACGAACATTTACCTCTCTTTTCAATGAATTTGAGTTCGGGTGTCACCGCTCGCTATGATATGCCGAACTATTTATCGAACCGCTCCTTCCATATTTTTTACCGCTCATTCAGTTATTGGACCGCTCAATTATTTTTAAATTTCACATTGTATGATAAAATAACCGACTAATTGATTTTTTATAACTGTCCATGTTTTACTGTCGCAATAATTAATAAACCGCCATTAAATTAAATAACTGCTCAATACGTTTTTCAACTGACCATAACACCATCTCGAATATTTAAATAACAGCTCAAAAAATTGGTACCCTTAAAAAATTACTTACGGTGCAATTATCGCTCTCGCTGGGCCATGCGTTAAGTCCGCCTTCGAGAGCCAAAGATCCAGCTGCCGCGAAAGTTCATTACCTGAGAATTAATTTTTAAAGTGCAATATGAATAAATTTAAGAATAATTAAAACAAAAAATATACTATAACAATGAACCTAAAACTAAAACCCTTTAGGCAAGGTTCCGAAGATACTGGCAGCGTTCCCCCTTTGGATAGCTAGACTAATTCTTTGTCCGAGGTAGCTGCCAGCTCTTCGGTCTCCTATGATGTCGACTAATCTTTCCGCTATTTCTTTAAAAAGCCTTATAGCGCTAGGACCCCACGGACCAAGGGTCTCGACACCGAATGGGACAAAATCATATTCGGAGCCTAGACCCCTGTATTTGCCTGCCTTAGCTTTTTCAGCCGCTTCACAAGCCGCACCAGCTCTGTTGTTTTTAGAGTTGGCCAGTTTGTGTTAAACTAAATAAGTAGCTCTTAGATTAAAAGAAGAAGGGAAGATACGGGTAAACTTATACTAGTATCAAATACAGTGGCGGCGCTAGGCGTCGGCGACGTCGGCCACCGCCGACGGCCTCGCGCCTGAGGGGGCCTCGCAAAATAATTATACAAGTTACCTATTTATCTTCGTTTCTCCTGGCCTGGCTTAGGTAGCCGACCCCGAACAACTTCGGGAAAAAGCTAAGCAGATGATAATGACTTTTATTATTTTCGAACAAGTGCGTGATGGAAGCGAGTAGTACTTTACGGGTATTCAGAATCGTCTGTCTGGCAACACTATTTTTGTAATTAAATTTCTATGTTCGTAATTATTTTTTGTCATCATTTAATTATCAACAATAAAACTCGTTTACTCATACGTTATTTTATAATTTGGCTCACTTAATTTAACGGTTTTTTACTGCGAATTAAAATAGGCCTCGCGAACTTGATGTCGCCGACGTCCACATGTGGTCTAGCGCCGCCACTGATCAAATAAAATATGACCCAACTCGACTACATAAGCAACTCCCACACACGTTTGTAAATAAATATTCAAACGAGCGAGCGAGACAGAACGGGTACTGTTCTGTCTCGCTAGCACGAACCATTATCGAATTCTAACAGTTTGCGAGTGCGAAATAGCAATGTCAAATTTTGTATCGAACCTTGAACAGCAGTGCCACAAAGTACGTAACGAGAACTATAAATAAATACACATTTGACAATGACATTCCGGACTCGCAAACGTTACGAATTTGATATTGGTACAGGGTGCAGTACCCTTAGCACGAATCAATATCAATATAGATATTTCGGACCCGCAAACGTTACGAATTCGATATTGGTTCGTGCTTAGAGTACTGTGTGCTTCAACGCAGCGCGAGCAAAACGGAGTCTACACAGCTGAGCTTTTTTCAAAACTCTGATAAAACTTAACGGTTCGATCAATTAATACTCAATCAAATAGAGAGAGATGCCATCCGTCACACAGACAGGTTAATATTTATCCAGTGTTCGAGAAATCGGCCCCTAAAGGAAATAAAGACTTAAGGTCAATTTATACTAGAGCAGAGTCGAAGCTCATCGATGCGTAAAATAGGGATGATGACGGGGTACAGTAAACGAAATTCTATTAAGTCCGTCAGTTAGATGATCAAAAAATAATGGACACATATTTTTTCTTTCGGCAATCAACCAAAAAATGACAAAGTTATAGCGCGTCAAAGTTTGGGAGTAGGGGCTCGTGACGTCACTTTTGAGTGAATTTTCTCATAAAAGTGTACTCAAACGTGACGTCATGCGACTTTTCAAATCAATATATCTCTGCAATGTTTATATTATGTGAAAAAAGAAAAAATACGTGTCCAATACTTTTTGATAATCTACCTGATAAACGAAGAAAAAAAAATTAGTCATCATCCCTATTGTCCACAACTAAAACAAAGTTGTACGAATGCGCGCGTATTCGCGAGAATACGCTTTTATCAGCAGCAGTTCTATTGCATCACTTGCCAGTTGATCTATTATCTCTTATCTATTAGACAAGTCCGTCCGTCCGTCTGTCTGTGGTGCTGTTTCAGCGGCCAAACCGTAAGAGATAGATAAAGAGAATATTTAAGTTATAAGTTAAGAATAGTCTGATAAGACTACAAACCGGATTTGAGTAACGTAGCACTTCCGGTTTTCGAGAAATCACGAATTTCAAACGAAACCACACAAAATCTCCGAAGTTCTCAATTAATTAAATACATTTTTTTTTTGGTGAACATTTGGTTCACTGGTCTGCTAGTCACAGTCTAATTTCCGCCTGATGACGCGTAAGTTCGTACTAGTCGTTAGTGAGCGCGCGGATTCGCGAGAATGCGCGCGCACCAATCAGTGTTGGTCTCGCGCAGACGCGCGAATTCCGTCGAATGAGCGCGCGTCTTTTTATATCTCTGAAGTAATATGTGCCGTCCGCTGTCGAGATAAGGTTGAATTTTTTATGTTAATAATTTGATTAACGCTTCGACTCTGCGCTAGTATAAATTGGGCGGGCGAAATTAATATGAGGGCGCGGCGAACGTGCCCGCTTCGAAGCGCTGTGCGCCCGCGCCGCTCCATGTTTTACCATGAATTTTTTAAACTTCTAATGGGGACCTACCACCTATCGGATTGCTTTGGCTGTTGCTATAGTTTATGATTTCATTTTATTATTTCTGACCGCCGAAGGTTTTCACATGCCTTGCGCTCTTTATTGCATTAGTAATAACAATATTAATGAATTTGACGCTGCTGCGCCATTGGTCTCAGCAATTTAAGTTAACATATGTGACAAAACTTATAGACAGACTCACACGTATAGTAACGCAACAAACTACCAAATCTTTATTGCTATCTCTTCTATTTTCGTTACAAATCAATATTCCCCACAGAACACAAAAAAAAAAGGGTGATCGATCAGATCGTTTGTACGGGAACCGAAGTCCCCGGTTCGCCCCCACTACACTTCCATCTAATAGATAATAGCCAATCAAACGACGCGACATCAAACAATCCAACCAATCAGGCCTCACAACCGAGAGCAACGACTCAGGCATTGTCCTAATACAACGCGATAACGCGAATGAGCGATTCAAACCTATTAATGATTATTAGGTCGAGCCCTTACCGCCAAATGATCGTAAGCGACACTCGCCAAATTATCGTAAGCGACACTTTTGTCGAAATGCGTTTTTTGTGGAAACTAATATTTTTAACCGTAACGGACCCATCTCTGTTGATATTTCCCTCTATTATATTGTAACGGTGTTCTTTTGGAGGGAAATATCAACAGAGATGGGTCCGTTACGGTTTAAAATATTAGTTTCCACAAAAAACGCATTTCGACAAAAGTGTCGCTTACGATAATTTGGCGGTAAGGGCTCGAGGTGTCCTAACTGAAGTTCGCGCGATGATCGCGTCGCGTCGATAGGAAGCGGGGAGAGGGGCAGGGCTAACCCGTTCCGTATTCGCGTTCTATTAGGACACCCAGTTCGCGATCACGCGATGGTCGCATCGTTTAATCGCGCGATGGTCGCATCGTTTAATCGCGCGATGATCGCGTTATCGCATTGTATTAGGACAATGCCTCAATCAGAACCAAGTTTTGCTCACGTTATGAGGTCACAAAGCTCTTCTAACCTCTTTCTGTGTTCTGTGATGTTCCCATCTTATGTAGCAGTTTGGTTTGCAGACCATATTTCGTTGAGCAAATCATGTATTTCAACTTCTTAATCTTGCTTGTAACCTAACCTATTACTATAATAATCATTAGTAGAGGTTGTCAAGAAAATATACAAAATAATAATAATATTAACATTTTATTACCAACAAATACATAATCAAATCTCAAAACACAACAGTAACTTAACAATCAATCATCATCATCATCTTCCATCATCTTTGCTATCTTCTCGGACGCTTCCTTCAACAGTTTCTCGTTGAATTTGGGAAACCTCTTTTCAAAGTCCGTCTTCAAAGTTTCCAAGTCAAACTTTTCTTTTTCAAACTTCTGTATACTCTCATGGGACTTATGGTACTCCTCAAACTTCGCTGTATCCAAATTGGAATGTTTCTTAATTTCATTGAGACCTTCTATTGCATCGTTCACTGCATCAAGCAGTTGCTGGTGACCGCTATCTTTATCGAAGCCGAAATCAACATTCTTCGTCACCAAGTTATCTAAACAAGCCTTTTCTGCGGTGTTCAGGTTTTGTAGCAGTTCCTGTGCATTAGAATCGTCTGTTGTGTTGAAGAACTTTGATGTGTCTGTACTTTTCAAGTCAAGCAGCCTGAAATCATTAAAATTATTTTTTTATTTATTTGTAAAGGGAGGGACTCAATCTCACAACTATGTTGCGCAAACTACTGGAAAGTCGCTAAATTACTTTTGTTATTGTTTTTTTATCGAGTATGCAGTAGTAATTAATAATTAAAACAATCGATTTCTAATTCGCAATACATGCGTATTTAATGATTACATATATTTATTTAATCATGCCGTTTTCCTGACTTGGCTCTGTCATTTTTTGGCTTCATCCACCATTGTACTTCTCATGCATTTTCCTATTTTAACTTTTTTTTTTATAATCTCTTTCAATAAAATAACATGTTTACTTTAAACTTTGGCAATGCAATTTTTAAACTTTAACAAATCATAGATGAAAAGGGTTGCCAACTTGGGAGATTTCAATAATAGTTTTTTTTTATTTAAATAAAAAACAATGTTAAGTAACGGGTTGATCGAACCCCCCTCCTGTCCCTGTAATGCATCGTAACGCTTTACAAGTAAAAATTGCGTTACGTAATACTTAAACGCTCCCAAAGAAGAAAAAAAATCAGGCATATAATCAGTAACTTAATTAACAATAGCCCTGGAACAAACTATAACCTAGAAATATAATAATAATAAATATTTCCAACACTCACACCAATTAGCCTAGCCCCAAAGTAAGCACTGTAAGGCTTGTGTTATGGGATACTAGGGTAACGGATAGAATACATATACAGTACATATATATAAGTATATTTATATAGAAATACATATTAAACATCCATGACTGGATTACAAATGCTCGTATTCATCACACAAACATCTGCCCCCACCGGGATTCGAACTCGGGACCTCTCGAGTTGGCGACACCATGAAACCCGGCGTACAAACCACTCGACCACGGAGGTCTTCAATATATATGTATCTTTAGCATGGTAAGTATGAGCAACTTATACAATGAAACAAATTACAATAAGTACTATAATTGTTGTACAGCCAGTGACAATCTGAGTACAATGTACAACTGATTGCACTTACAATATTATGTACTATGGAAAAATGCCAACTTTTGGTTCTAAAAGCTTTTATATAAGGTTCAAATACATCTATTTTATGTTTGTGCTGCATGTTGACAAATCTCGTTACTTAAGAGACACATTGGAACAATTGGATTGTAACAGGATTAGTATGCTATTGTGAAAGATCATAAGATAATAAAGACTTAAGTAGTCATGCAAATAAATTGGTTAAATAATTTTCATAGCAGCACTTTACTTGGCTAATTGTGTTTGCTATTAATTGTAAACATAACATCATCCCATTCCTTTCACTTCTTGAAAATCATCATAAGGACAGACTATTGCCAAGTTTACAAATAGCAAATAAGAATAAGGGAAGAAGTAAAGTGATAGTGTTGGGGTTGATTATTTCTACTTCTCTTGAAGAAATAATAAAAAGCTGCACTTATATATGTATCAGTATATATTTATTCTATCGGTTACCCTAGCATCCTTTAACACGAACCTACAGTGCTTACTTTTGGGCTAGGCTAATTTGTGTGTGATGGAAATATTTATTTATTACTATTATATAATATTGCCAGCTCATCAGGAGTTATCAACGCTACCTTTTCTAACATGCCTAAACTAGAACAGGTTCTGTTCATTTCATGTTCTGTTTGTGGAACTTGCAAATGCTGGAATTTCTATTTTGGTACTCCCGAGTTAGAACAGATGTTTTGAAAGAGAAAGAAAAATTTATTGACCAATAACATTGACAAATAGAAATAAAAGCATAAGTAAATACACAGATTAAGGTCAACTAGGTCCCTGCCTCAGCACAATGCCAAAAAGACACCAAGGCCGCAGCAGTGCTGTTATTCTTTCAGAGCCTTTTGGTATTATGCTTATTTTAGGAAATATATTCATCTAATATTATTACTGTGAAAGTTAGTATGTTTATTAATCGACCATGCAAAAACAAATGAATGAAATTGGATGAAATTTTATACGAACATAGTTTATGACCTGTATTGAGACATAGGATACTTTTTATTGTGAAAAACTTTTGATTTTTATGGGATTCTCAATATAAGTTAACGCGGACAAAGTCACTGGTGGCTACGAGTATATCAACCATTAGAGTAGTGGTTAAAAAATGCAACTCTACATACTGATTTCGAGCTCAAAAGTGGTAATGATTATAAATTGTCAAACCGTAGGGGTCTTTTGTTACCCTTCAGAAATTCTTAGAAATGGAGCTGACGAAGTATTCATGTTGGTGAAGTGAATACGAGCACTCAGGATGATTATTATTATTATCAACTCATGTGAACGGCGTAACCAAAGCATCCACATTTTATTCAATAGCTGACACAGATCATGGCCAAAGCAGTAGATACGGTAATAAAATTATACTTGATCATTATAGTGTATACAAATACATTCCTTGACTATCTATCCTTCAAACTGGGCTATACACAAACATATACCTTTGAACAGGCATAAACATGATTCAGTATGTTCATGGTAGCAAAATCACCAAAGCGAGCCTTGAGATTGTTCAGTAGTTCAAGAATAATGAAAAATTTTATAAATAGCACAATATATTCATTAAAAGTGATTTTAATGAAATAATTGGAGAGCATGAAAACATAAGTAAAAAAAATTTACCTCTTTTGATCCACAACAAAGGATATGTCCTTCAATCTCCTGTTGGTCATGTCCAACTGCTCCATCGTCTTCTGAAACCTTTCAGCTAATTGCGCCATTTGCAGATCCATCTGCGTTTCTTCGCGCTCTATTTTCTCATCAATTATGCATTCTTCCAACATGGAACGAAGGAATTTCCCATAAGCTATCTGCCTATCATCCGCATTGAAATCCGGCACGAGGCCTTCTTGCCTCAATATAGTCATATCACCATCGGCGATAATTGTAGTATTTTTCTTAGCAGCAAATTTAGGCTTTTCCTTGGGCGGGTTCGTTACTTTGCGCGTCGTCGACGAGGGCACGCCGACAGTTGACGGTCTTTTAGTTTTCACAGTTTTCGACGGCGCCGCAAACGATTTCACTTTATCGGACATTACGACAGCAATAGAATAAGGTTAAATAATTCAAGAACGACAAACGACCAAAACTGCAGTTGTTTGTTTGTTCACTTTGACGTTTTCAAATCGATGTCATGGTAACGAACATTTCCGGTTTCGTTTATAAATGGAAAATAATTGAAAAAAAAATGACAAGTATATAAAAAATATACCGCGAAAATTTGAAGCAAAATTATTTGCTGGTTTATTTCTTGCAAAAACTAAAATTTTAGGGCTATTAATTAAATAATTGACTTTTAGATCAAGACTAACGTCAAATTACATTCCTGAACGAAATTTTTATACTAGTCAAATGAGTTACTTTTAACGAACCACCACAACAAATTATAAATACTTTAATAGTTTAGTATTACAAAAAACATTATTGTAACCAAAAATTTAATTATAGCTATAAATCTACGTAGACAAAGCATAATTTTTAGAGAAAATTGTATATATTTTTACAATTACTATCGAAGAAAAAGGGTAGGTTAAAATCTGTTAAAATGAAGAAAAAGAAATAGAAAAATCAAATCAAATTACTCAAAGCGAGTTCAACTTTTACGTGTGCTAATAAAGGACGACTTTCGATAACTTTATTTATAGTATGGTAAACTTGCAAAAATAAAGGTCATTCACCTTAGACCTACCTTTGTGTCAGGTTCCAATCAAAGTTGAAAGAAATGTTAAAAAACGATGTAAAGTAAATTTTGTTATGGTTATGACAGACTCAATTTGCAATAATTAAGGGTTTAACTTTTACTTAAACCGATGATTTTCATGTTCAGTTGAATTTATTTATTTACAACTTACCGTTTTCAGTGTACCAACTTCCAGCATGAGAAGCTTGGCGGCAAGTCATCTTATTTGCGTAGTGATATATCAAAAATAAATTATTATTATATTGTCTTAAATTTTAGAGAGAACAATTGGATTTAGAGATTTACCATCACAAAAATAATACTTTTTGACGTTGATGACCATAGACAGTAGTATCATTGAGTTTTATGTAAATAGATAGACCTGTCACAGGCACAGACTACGTAAAAGATTGGATACAGAATCACAGAGACATTAATGTCAATTAATAGATTGAATTGAACTTTTCACTGGTTTCACTCACTGAGCAAGTAATCTATGGTGCCAATTCTGGCGTGATTCTCTTATACTTAAAAGTAAATTAAACATCAGTCTCTCCTTTTCATTCAGTATATAGAATGACAAGGATATACTGCTGTCAAATTTAAGTTTAGGATAAGTGATACATATCACTATGACAAAAATACATTAAACCATTATAAAACGTATGTGCCGTTATGTTGTTTTTAGAATAATGCTTTAAAGCTGATAGCAAATTAAAACTGTTACCTGATCAGGAATTTAGATTCAGAGAACTTAAAACAAAAATGTAAATGTACAACTAAGCGAATACCTTTTTGAACTTTTCAGATTGAAAAAGTTTTCGTTTATTTACAGATAAATAACATTTTTTGTCGATATGTTCGTTCAGCCCTCTATTTTTTAATGTGACATATTAATTATTCTGAACAAGATTGTATAATTTGTGTAAGGGTGCGGCCAGAGTGCACTCAGATTCAGATTCAGATTCAGATTTCGAAAACAAGCGCGAGAAATAAACACTGTAATCGAAGGGTACTTACGGCCAGAGTGCACTCCTGATTCAGATTCAGATTCAGACTCAGAAAACAAAGCGCGAGAAAAAGCAGGCAACCTGCTTAGACTACACTGTTTATTTCTCGCGCTTGTTTTCGAAATCTGAATCTGAGTGCACTCTGGCCGCACCCTAAGGGTACGGCCAGAGTGCACTCAGATTCAGACTCAGAAAACAAGTGCGAGAAATAAACAGTGTAGTTAAAGCAGAGTGGCCATAGTGGCAGCAGGCCCGCGCAGGTTTCGGAGTCAGACACCTTACCGGAATGTTTAGGTCATTCAGATTCTGAATTCACCAGCGCCGCTCGGACTGCAGGTAGGGTTGCCAACCCTCGATAAAATATAGTATCCTAATTTAATAGAGGATCAAATACTATATTTCTAAAAAATACGTAGTACCTAGGCGAAATTACTATATTTTGCTTAAAGCATAGTTTTGACAGTAAAAACTTTCTTAAAAATATTACACATTGGTGTCGATTCTGGCGTGATTCTCTAAACTTAAAACTAAATTTGACAGCAGTATATCCTTGTCATTCTCTGTACAGAATGAAAAGGAGAGACTGATGTCCAGAGAGACCATTGTTATTATAATATTAGTAAGGCAAAGAGCAACAAAAATATATTTATTTCAAAAATAAAGTAAATATTATAACCACATACTGGTGTCAATTCTGACACGATTTTCTAAACCTTAACTTAAATTTGACAACAGTGCATACTTGCCATTCTCTATACAGAATGAAAAGGAGAGACTGATGTTAATTCTTCATCATGTGAGGTTCAATTTTTTTTAAATGTAGTAGTTAGAACGTTTCCACTTCCATCCTAAAATATTGGAAGAAACGTTTCCTATCGACTTTTAACTAGGAAAACAAATGATGGTAATCCCCATATTCTCCGATCGATCTTCATTAGAAAACTCCTCCATGTTTACAACTGCGGAAACACCCCCCAATTTAAGTTTCTGGATCAACGGCTTCGAACGCGTCGAATGAGAAAGAGAGACTGTTGAATGACTGTCGATTGCGACTTTTTACAGATTAAAAGTTTATGAAGTGGTTTTATTTTTATATAAAAATGTAATAAAGAAAACCCCCGTTTCCCTCAAAACAAAATTTCTTCCTCCATTAATCCCCCCATCGCTTTAAAAACCCCCTAAATTTGGAGTAACCTCCTCCAACCTGGCAACAATGCTCGCGTCCGCGTCTTGTATTATCTGCCTCCACTGTGGCCATCACCTGCTTTGCTCAAGCTGACATCTCACGAGACTGTTTTCTGAGTCTGAATCTGAATCTGCGCACCCTTAGGGTGCGGCCAGAGTGCACTCAGATTCAGATTCAGATTTCGAAAGCAAGCGCGAGAAATAAACACTGTAATCGAAGGGTACGGCCAGAGTGCACTCCTGATTCAGATTCAGACTCAGAAAACAAAGCACGAGAAAAAGCAGGCAACCTGCTTAGACTACACTGTTTATTTCTCGCGCTTGTTTTCAAAATCTGAATCTGATTCTGAATCTGAGTGCACTCTGGCCGCACCCTTAGGGTACGGCCAGAGTGCACTCAGATTCAGATTCAGATTTCGAAAACAAGCGCGAGAAATAAACACTGTAATCGAAGGGTACGGCCAGAGTGCACTCCTGATTCAGATTCAGATTCAGACTCAGAAAACAAAGCGCGAGAAAAAGCAGGCAACCTGCTTAGACTACACTGTTTATTTCTCGCGCTTGTTTTCCGAGTCTGAATCTGAATCTGAATCTGAGAGCGCGAGAAATATACAGTGTAGTTTAAGCAGGTTGCCTGCGGCCACTATGGCCACCCTACTTTAACTACACTGTTTATTTCTCGCGCTTGTTTTCGGAATCTGAATCTGAATCTGAATCTGAGTGCACTCTGGCCGTACCCTTAGTCACGGCACGAAACTCTAGCGCTGTTATATATATGTATTAATAACGGTTATTGCGCAGAAGTAAAAATTAAATAAAATGTCTTGGGGGGAAACGACACCATGCGCAGCTGTTCCATTCGCGTTTTGTTCAGCGCTAGAGTTACGCGCCGCGACCTGTAATAATCATTAATAATTTTAGTTTTGAATTGAATTGATTCTCTCACAGACCATTTACATGAAGATACTAATTCATAACTAATTCCTTGGAACAATTTAAATTTAAACATCTAGCCAGTTAAATGCTCAAAAAATTAAAATATGACTATTTCCTTAGTAGTTTGACGTTGGTGTCGACTCTGGTATGAATTTCTAAACTTAAAACTAAATTTAACATAAGTCTCTCCTTTTTCATTCTGTGTAGAGATTGTCGAGGATACAATTGGGTGTTAACGATGTAAAAGAAGGTTTTTTGAAGTTATACTTCTTTAGCCGCGTTATGAAAAAATTATGAGTGAAATTTTAAGATGCGCGCGCATCACTGTAACACAAAAGTAACATAATGAAGTTAGCCGCGGGCGCGTTATGAAAAAATGATGAGAGTGAAATTTTAAGATGCGCGCGCATCACTGTAACACAATAGTAACACCATGAAGTTGGCCGCGGGCGCGTTATGAATGTTAGTGTCTAATAATGGTGGATTATTAACCACTTAGTGGTAAATAATCCAAATCCAAAAAAAATTAACATAAGTCTCTCCTTTTTCATTCTGTGTAGAGATTGTCGAAGATACAATTGGGTGTTAACGATGTAAAAGAAGGTTTTTTGAAGTTATACTTCTTTAGCCGCGTTATGAAAAAATTATGAGAGTGAAATTTTAAGATGCGCGCGCATCACTGTAACACAAAAGTAACATAATGAAGTTAGCCGCGGGCGCGTTATGAAAAAATGATGAGAGTGAAATTTTAAGATGCGCGCGCATCACTGTAACACAATAGTAACACCATGAAGTTGGCCGCGGGCGCGTTATGAATGTTAATAATCCACCATTATTAGACATCTGTTCGAAAGGTACTTTCAACGATCCACGGAGCTCCATAAGATGATCGCGTTGTCAAAAACAATGTTGGCACGCTCGTCGCCTCTGATCACTGTTTTCATATTTATAATATTTATCCACATGTTTCTAGTTTCTATATAGACACAACGTGTTTTAGTTACTTACAAGTGCTAATTACATATGCACTAATAACTTAAATTCAGTAGTGATTTTAATTGAATATTTTGAATATTTATTTAATTTTTCAAATTAAAACTGAACTTAATTGACTGTGTTAACTATCCTTTTCCAGTCCTTTTATTATTTTATTGTAATTATTTGCATGCAATTAAAAAATATTTTTAATGATGCTAAAGAAGTATAACTTCTCACGCGCGTACATAAGTTACACGCATCCATTTTTTTTATGTGTGAAATGTGATAAGTCATTGGCGACGTAAGTTTGACTGTGTCAGCTTGAAAAGCAAGATCCAAATAAACTTAGTAACAGCAACATCTTTTTTGTATTTCTTATTTACCTGCAACATAATAGGTTGGGGTAAAGTCTTTTCGCATTAAAGTATGTATGAACTTGTAATAAAATAGTTTATATGAGGAGCTGGCTTAGACCATTAAACCACTGGACTAAGTACGCGCCTAATTTTACTCAGTGCAAAGTCTGTCACTTTTTGAGGGGGACTAGGTAAACCACTACATTGAAATAAACCCACACAGTCTTAGTTATTTGTATTGTTACAATCGCCTACATATATAGTTTTTCACCTACGCACACTAATGACAATCACAAAAAATCGTAACTAGGGAAAGTCCGGTATCGATATTTTATTTTTCTTTAAATAACAATATCGATAGTTTTTCTTGTTCTCAAAGATTATTTTATGCAAAATTAAGGCAACGGGAAAAATAAGTCCGGGTCTTTTAATACTCTCACTGGCACAATTACCCACTCACTTATAATTTTTGCTAAACTTAAAAAATCGCTTTCGTGGGAGAAAATCCTAAATATCATTTGTTTTAGGTATATATGTTCATTTCTTTTTATCTGTCAACCAATCGTTTCAACATAGGTACAGTCCTGTGCATAAAATGTGTGTTAAATTTAACGGTTTCGACAGTAAAAAAATATTGCTCCTGTAACTGTAGGTAAATTAAAATGAAATAAAATACTTTAAGACATTAGATTAAAACTTTTATTGAAAAAAGTACAACATGAACTCAAATAATCTTCTAAATTCATTTTTATTTAACATTAAGATTATTACAATTATTCTCAGTGGTACAAAATCTGTTGATGATTTCATATCTTTTAAGAGCTTATGTCAAACAAGTCAAAACTTATCATATTTTAGCACGCTTATATTAGCTTCACTTGTACTTAACTAGTTAAATAAATCTGGAAAGTCGAATTCAATCTACTTCTTATTCTCATAATGATTCAAAACTTGGTAAGTGTATGTAATTCGGATGACAATACAATAATCTGATATCATTGAGCCAGTCTGATAATGAAGCCAGGAGAGGTGAATAGTTAATTCTTTAATGATAACAAAAAGATTCCTCGAGTCTGGGTTTATTTAGCTTATGCCATTAGAAAGATAAGACAGCTTACTGATACAGAAACTGCCAGGACTGTATATTTTAGTTACTTTCATAGTATCTTATCATACGGCATTATACTCTGGGGAACAGCAGCTGATATTGAAAGTATATTCATTCTACAAAAAAGAGCTGTGAGATCTATTTATCAATTGAGTAGCCGAACATCTCTTAGAGAAAAATTTAAAGAAATTGGCATTTTGACTGTTGCTTCTCAATTCATTTACAATTGTATACTCCTTGTTAAAAATAATATCAATTTGTATACCAAACTCAGTAACGTGCATAATTTTAACACAAGGAATAGAAATAAGCTTGCATTGCCACCCTACAGGTTACAGAAGGTTTACCGATCTTTTATGGGTCAAGGTATACATTTTTATAATAAAATTCCTGATGCCATTCTTGAGTTACCCATAAATGAGTTCAAATGTTACATTAAAAATTGTTTACTTAAGAAAGGCTATTATACTATTAAAGAATACTTGAATGACAAAACTGCATGGCTGTAACTGCAAATTTGTTTTGTATTTGTTTGCAGTGTCGTGTCGTACAGATAAATTACCTTAATTCTAAGTAACTATTTTAGTTGGTTTGAGTGGTTATGGGTAGTCATGCTCTCTTAAAAATCTCTTCGGCGGTGTCGTGTGAGGCGGGTCATTGCGTTCCCTACAATATGGTCGAGCGAAACGATGGCTGGTTCATGCGTCATGCTCGTGAACGGGTGCTGCCAGCAGAGATGAGTCTGCTCTATACTACTTTATTATTATTATAATGATAATTAATTATTTAATTTAAATTTTATTTGTAATTGTATTTATACTGTATGGCACAGCAATCAAAATCAAAAAATTAGGTGAACATTTATTATTTCTGAGATAAAGATTTAATGGTGGTGTGGATTCTGGCATGGTTCTCTAGACCTGAACTTTGGTTTTGCAGTGGTGTATCCTTGTCCTTCTCTATACGGAGTGAAGGGGGGGCACTGATGTTGGGTTTGGTTTTGGGTTTGGAGGGTAGTGGCAGAGTCGACACTAGTGTTTAGGTAATCACATGCATGTGTCCTACAGTTGTGTTTATAGTTTTTATAGTAATGTACACTGGTACTTAATTTTTTTCCCTATTTTGCTATCTAGTATCCATATGTGGTTATGAGTAGTCATGCTCTCTTAAAAATCTCTTCGGCGGTGTCGTGTGAGGCGGGTCGTTACGTTCCCTAAAAAATGGTTGAGCGAAGCGATGGCTGGTTCATGCGTCATGCTCGTGAATGGGTGGTTTAATGGTCTAAGGGAGCTGGCGAACAAAACGGTATAGGTAATTACTTACGTAAAAAAAAATGTTACAGGATAAAACTGAATGACATACATCCAGTGAGCTTTTGCAATGGTTTTTAATTTATAATTTTAACACTGTTTTAGGTGGTTTTGATTGAACATTATTTGAGATTCAAATTCAACGGGCCGGAAACCTCCGCACTGTAAAAAAAAAGTAGTGTGACCAGATGCGTAATTATACCGTTTTGTTCGCCAGCTGCTCTTATATATAATATTATCCGGCTGGTTTTCGCATCATTAAAGAGTTAAAATTTTAAAGAATATTATTCCAAATTCGAATGTGTGTTTTTCATTTGTGTATTGTTTGACTTTTAAGATGAGTGACCCTAAAGCAGAAATTCGATACTTTTTTAAATTTTACTACAAAAAAGTAAAAGTACAACATAATGTTTATGGACCTACAGTGCCTATGAGAGTAGCACAAATATGGTTTAGACCAGTGATTCCCAAAGTGGAATCGACCCCTAGGGGTCTATGACAACCTGCAAGGGGTCTACGTCAGCGAAAAAAAATCAATATCAGGTAAGTAGGGGGTACCCAACACGTAAAAACATGGCAAGGGGTATACGACACAAAAAAGTTTGGGGAACTCTGGTTTAGACGTTTTCAAAAATCGTCAAAAATGCACGTCGCTCTGGTCGCTTTGCTACGAATATAATGGATGCCATTTTTGAAAAAGTGGACTACTTTCGGTATATTCATAGTTACGACGTAGCTGAAGAACTGGGAATTGACCACAAAACAGTTTTGACGCATTTGAAAAAAACTGGGTAAACGAAGAAGCTCGATAATTGGGTGCCTCACGAGCTAACTGAAAAAAACCTAATGAACCGTGTACTCAATTGTTATTTTTTATTACGAAGATATGAAACCATACCATTTTTGATGAAGCTGATAACTCGTGATGAAAAGTGGATCACGTAGGAGAAGAACGTGCGAAAAAGGTCGAGGTCAAGGACCGGTCAGGCTTCACAGATTCTGGCGAAACCCGTGTTAACTCGCGACAAGGTGATGCTGTGTGTATGTGGCATGGAAGGGCATTATTCATTGTGAGCTATTACCGCACGGCAGGACCATCGATTCTGAACTCTACTGCTAACAAATGAGGAGATTAGAGCAATCTACAGAAGGGGTGTGGTTTTTCAATATGATGACGTTACACCTTACACGACTTTAACCACTCAGCAACAATTAAGAGAGTTTGACTGGGAAGTGTTAATGCATCCGCCATATAGTCCTGAACTTGCACCTTCAGATTTCCACCTGTTACTGTGTCTTCAGAATTCTTTAGGCAGTGGTGTCAATTCTGGCGTGATTTTCTAAACTTAAAACTAAATTTAAGGTCAGTCTCACCCTTTCCTTCTGTATAGAGAAGGACAAGGATGCACTGTTGTCAAATTTAAGTTTAGCTTTAGAGAATCATGCCAGAATCGACATCACTGTCAGGTTTGTTGTAGAGGCAATGGTGTCGATTCTAGCATGATTCTCTAAACCTAAACTTAAATTTGACAACAGTGCATCCTTGTCATTCTCTGTACAGAATGAAAAGGAGAGACTGATGTTTAATTTAGTTTTAAGTTTAGAGAATCACGCCAGAATTGGCACCAATATCGCATCACTATTTGACATTTGCTAATCTGTGTTTTTTTCTACTACTTCTAGTTTGCGATGTCTACCTGCGAGCGACTCGGTTTTCAATGTTGAGCTGAACAATAAAATTTATGGAACCCGTCTTGTATGGTTTTACTCAAGCCCTAACGATCAATTAGGTTAACATCACGAGATGCCTTCCAAAACTACTTGTCGCGGTTTTTTGATCAGAAGCCCCAATAGCAATGGGATCATAGCCTTACCCATTTACCTACAAGATGGCAAAAACGTTATCATACTTTAGTTAGGTATATGTAGATAAACTTCATTAAAAAATGTTTTAAACTTTCATAAAGCGAAGAAAGTTATTCCCCAACCTTATTTAATTATGTGTAAAGAAAATAAGTCGTGGGAAAATTCACAAACGTTGGGTTACCTGCAATGCGAAAAGATGGCTCTGCCTCGCAGCCTAAGAAATACTAGAAGAAATTCGACATGGTCATTCATTAAGGTCGCGGTCAGAGCCTGATTTACCCACAGGCTAATAAGGCTAGAGCCTAGGGCGCAAGGACCAAGGGGCGGCCGGTGGACGCGCTGCTGCGACTTACATTACAATAATAATATTATTTCGGTAATTTTGGGAAAATATGTTCGTTAAAATAAAATTCCTGAGTGCGCTCTCACAGAGACGTAAAAACCATAGATGGATGCAACATCGTGAACAAAATCGTGGCCGAAACCTGTCCTAAAGGTAATAAAGTAACAGATTTTTTTTTTCGAGTAGACTACTCGAGTAGATCTTTCCATTAAGAAATCAGAAATCTAAGCACAAAGACCAGTGGGGATTCCATAAGCAGGCAGTTCAGCTATGAGGCCACCGTGCCAAACTTTGTCAAAGGCGTTAAAAATGTTTAGCGAGACAGCTAATGCCTCGCCATGTTTCTCAAGTTCCTCATCCCAAGGTGTGTGGCATACACAAGAAGATCCTCAGTAGAACCGCGCAGGCGAAATCCGTATGCCAATCACTGCGAAGATCATTGTCTTCCAGGAATGCCATCAGGTGTAGTTGGAACATGGTCCTTCACCTTACAGAGGATAGAGGTAATCGAAATTGGGCGATGGTTGTTAGGGACAGCACGATAGCCTTTATTGGGTACAGCCTGTACCCTGTACGTAAGCCAGCTTCCAGACTGTCAATATCGTTTCAGTCTAGAAAGACAAGCGAAACAGGCGTGCCAAAACAGGAGACAATTCGGCTGCGCAGTTCCTCAATACAATGGCAGGAATACCATCGGGCCACTGGTTTTCTTCACATCTAAATTGCGCAATATTTTAGCCACCTCCTTCTGATGAATGAAGATTTCAGCCATTTTACATTTGCAAGGAGACCAACTTTGATGTTGCTTTAATGCCTGAATCCAGATGTGAATTTGCGGCAAATATACAGAGTGTTACAAAAATATAAATAAAGCTTGAAGGGCATTGAAGTACATCATATAAGGAGTCTTCTCTAATTTTCTTAAAATATTTGCATGAAGTTTTAACTTTTTATAAAAACAGTTATTTTTAATGATACTCGAACTAGTGACGTGTCTTAAAATGAGCGATATTTTTATTAATCATTAAAAATAACTGTTTTTATAAAAAGTTAAAACTTCATGTAAATATTTTAAGAAAATTAGAGAAGACTCCTTATATGGTGTACTTCAACGCCCTTCAAGCTTTATATGTATTTTTGCAACACCTTGTAGAAGCAAATAGATTCGCCTTTTCAACTGCTGTGTGCGCCTGTGTACCATCAGGTTTCTGCAGACGAGAAAGTAAGGAGCGGCAAAAATTAGCTTCGACACAATTGGCCAGGGACCAGAATTCCTTGCTTCCTGAAGAAAACTATGTGAGTTTAGCTCTAACATTGCCGACATGATTGAAGCGGGCTTTGTGGGCGCTTCTTTAGGACTTGGCTGCTGCATTATAGGTTTTTTCTTTTTGAGCGCATCCAGAGCTTTTCGATTCTTGACATATGTCCAGGTCTCGTATGCTGACTGCTTGATCGCTTCAGCTTTTGAACAGTCAGCGTCAAACCATAGCTGAGCTCTTAGAGCTGGTCTGAGAACGAAATATAATATTCAATCGCTTGAGCAACAACCCCAACAACAGCGGACGCGGTACTAGATGTATCTTTCGGAAGAAAAGCACAACTTTAGCCATCGATGAGATTTCCGAAAATGCACGCATATTGTCCCACGAGGGACTGGGTTAGGCGGGGGCAATAATAATATGGATTTAATTAAATATATATCAGAAAAACATCGCATCTAATTGAAGCCATTAAAAATCGTTGGATATGACTAATCTATCTCCTAGAAGAAGATTGATTGATTCAGGTTCAGAACGCCGGCCATCCCTAGTCTTTATATCTTAAAAAACACAAATACATACCCTACCCTATATAATAACGTGATTAACACCTTTGAAGATATATAAATAAAACAAAAAAGCTACACATACTAATGAAAGGTCGAAATGGTGAAAACTACGGCCGTAAAACACGAATTAAAAAAAAAAGCCTGTGCCTGACCCATAGAGTAACTTTGTTTAAATGGCCTGACCTGTCAGAAATCAGAAAGCAGGGAAGGAAGGAAACGACACACAACCTCTTTCAAAAAATTTCCGTCTTGTAGATTTCATATTTACTTCGTTTTCTTCTATTTATATACATTCCGATGCTTTTCGGTTGTACCTTTTTGTTTAATGAATAAAACGTTTTAATTCAAAGCGTATCTGTGAGCAAACAGTATTTTACTTAACTAAAAGTGCATTATTTACATTGCAAATTTTAAACAAAGATGTTTTCAATAATGAGTAAGCATTGTTATCATATTGCTTGTATTAATTTTATATTAGGCAGTAACATTATACAGTTCCCATCGATAATTATTTCCGGAAACCGATAGAAATCAATTTATATATTTTATGATTAATAATAGTTTCACAGGAAATCAATTGACATGCTAATTAACCTAAATGTATGAATAAATCACTTTGAATTATGAAACTCACAAATTACAGTTGCTAAGGTTTCCACCTAAATCCTGAGTGCTGCTTAAAATCAATAATTATTGGTGAATTATAAGAGTAAACAAGTTGAGGAATCATATTACTATTCAATAAAGTTCCTATTCTTATATATAATTTGTTATAACTCAAAAAATGTTTAACAAGGCTTTGTTGGGGTGTGAGTGTATTATGTTTGGTTGTACCGCTTATAAAAAACTAGTGGCCCGCCCTCGCTTCGCTTCGGGGTAGAATTGATTAAAATCCTTTCTTAGCGGATGCCTACGTCATAACATCTACCTGCATGCCAAATTTCAGCCTGATCCGTCCAGTGGTTTGATCTGTGCGTTGATAGATCACTATGTCAGTCAGTCACCTTTGAGTTTTATATATATATAGATAGTAATAAATAAAAATTGCATTGCAACTTGAAGCAAATGCATAATACTTTCAAAAAGTTTATCAGTTATCAATATTTTCAGATCGTATGATTTCCGTGCTACCTCACCGAATGGCCTACAGCATGGCAGCAGACACAGTAATGAATCCTAAAACTGCTATTATAATGCTTAATATGGGAGGGCCACAGACTACGGATCAGGTATAATTATAGTTTTTGATTCCTGAAATACTATTGAATGCAAATAATCACTTTTTCTTTAAAAGAAAGGCTTGTCTTTCCTTACATTATACTTATAGAAATACTATTGGCTTATTCTTTAATCCAATAACACAAAAGAAAGATGTCCAATGACGATGAGACATTTGTTAACACATTTATTTGTAAGAACTCTGTTAGACACAGACATGTCAAGCATTGGGAGTAAAAAGGTGTTTATTATTAGCTAGCATATTAGCATCAACATTTTTGGTTTATTTATTAATATATTTTCTTCTTAAGATATTTATCAATTTTTCTTTTTTTTTATTCAAAATCCTAAAAAAGATGTGAAAAGTAGATTTATGTAAAAAGTATTAAAATGTATCATACATATATGGGAAAATCTATAATCTGTGGGAAACATTTATTTATGCCTCATATATATATATATATATATATATTTATATTTAACCATCTACCATTAAACAGGACATAGCTACTTTACCAGTCTTATTACATAACATAAAATATCCACCCATTGTACCAATTCTTATTTTTCTTTGTAGCTTATCAAATACTGTGATTTTTAGTAATTAGGTTACTGGAATCCTAAACTCCTTTAGGAGCCTCTTTTCTGGGATAAAACTTATCCTATGTCTTAATCCAAGTCGTAAACTATAATATATGTGCACCGAATTTCATCCAAACCTGTCAGTAGTTTTGATTTGAATGAGTAACAATTTGAGTGATGATCCCCGCAGAATGTATACATACAACATATGTTCGTCTGCACAAAGTTTATACATACTTTCACGTATTAGTAAGATCGAAGTGTATTCAATCTCTTACAGGTCGGTGACTACCTTCATAGGATCATGACAGATAGAGACATGATTCAGCTACCCGTACAAAGCAGACTGGGTCCGTGGATAGCAAGCAGACGGACGGAAGAGATAAAGAAGAAGTACATGGAGATTGGGGGTGGATCACCCATCCTGAAGTGGACCAATAAACAAGGTATGTTATACTGTCAAGGTGGACTGGGAGTCTAGGAAAACATTGAATGGAGTGTCAGGTTTTTATTTGCACTGCTGTATCGATTATAATTAGGGATGCAACAATACTGATAGCACAATCGTATATCGACGATTATCATAAGTTTTTACGTTCATTCGTTCGTAAACAGAATTTTTTTTCCTATAAAACAGCCTGTGCACAATTGGCATTTTATGGAGTTTGCAAATGGAAAACTTCTATGGAAAATATAAAACGGAAATCCGTCACTGGCGTCACACGACACGACTATATATATATATATACTAGCTGACCCAGCGAACTTCGTACCGCCCTAAAAAAATAGGGGTTGTCCAGCGGACAAAATTGTGAATCTAAACCATTCTCAGATCCCCTTGAACACACACAAAAAATTTCATCAAAATCGGTCCAGTCGTTTAAGAGAAGTTCAGTGACATACACACTCACAGAAGAATTATATATATAAAGATATGTGTGCGCAACTCTTCCCGACGAACATGAAAGTTGGAGGGTAACTCAGCGAAGGCTGAAATGCTACGAGCGTCACAGGCGACAATATATATATATATATCTTAATATATATAAATCTCGTGTCACAATGTTTGTCCTCAATGGACTCCTAAACCACTGAACCGATTATAATAGAATTCGCACACCATGTGCAGTTCGATCCAACTTGAGAGATAGGATAGTTTAAATCTCAAATTATAGTCGCAATTTTAATTTATTGCAAATTATTACTTTTGGGCGGTACGAAGTTTGCCGAGTCAGCTAGTATATATATATATATGAGTGCTGCGTGCGCTGCTCCATTCCCCTCTGCTATGCCTTATGCACCGCCTAATGTTAGCTTCCGTGCACATTAATGTTTAATAATGTCAAATACCCAATTTAACAATGTTGTTGCAGGTCAATTGTTAACCCAAGCCCTAGATCAAATGTTGCCGGAGAGCGCGCCTCATAAACATTACGTAGCGTTCAGATATGTGACCCCGTTTACTGAAGACGCTTTACAAGAAATCGAGCGGTGAGTCACATATTTTTTGAAGTGAAACTTCTTTATCGGCGTTGGAAAAAAATTTACCGTCACATTTTTATTCGGTTACGCGTCACGTTTTTTGGTTACGCGCCATCTTTTTTTTAAAAGAGCACTATTTACCTCATCCGAACAATTGCTTCTTCTGTCAACTTTAAAAAAAAAAGTATCGACAGCAAATATTCGTGTTTCACACAAGGTAAGGTAAGGTAAGGTAAGGTGTAGTTATACCCCTTAAGTGGGTGAGTTTTTGAAAAATCTTAGCGCACGCCTATATATATATTTCTGGAAAGTTGCATGTAGATCATTTTTCGATAAAAATAAGGCCATAAAGAAGTTTCACTTCTTACGTGTGTACACTAGTACACGCACACATTTTTTTGGTTTATAATCATAATCTTTATTTGCTAAAAACACGGTATATAGGTAATTACATAACAGATTGAGCACGTGTTTTGCCATTTTAAAAATAGCATGCAAATACATATTATGGAACCAATAAAAAAAAGAGATAAATTAATTATAACATTTTTCTGTAGAATTTTGAATGTCAGAGTTACCTAATATCATGTCAATAAAATATACAATGTCAACATATTAATACTACAAGATTTCTAAATGTCAGATATAAAAAAAAATAAAAACATACATTTATCATAATTATTATAGGATAAGTTAAAACATGTCATTAATTTTTATAATTGAAAGAACTTTTTATGTCATAAAAAATTGTTTTCATTTAGCCATTTATATAGTTTATTTTTAAACATGTTCATATTTAGCATTTTCATGTCATTTTTAACTTCGAAAGGGATGTTATTAAAATGCAAAAAATATGGATAAAGTTAATTAAAACGTTGTGAAAGTTATGGCGTGACTAGGGTTACTATTTGAAATTTTGAAAAATCCTGACAAAAAGCCGGACATTTCGATAAAAGTCCGGACATTTTAGCCACAAAATGCAAACATCACCCACTTAGTAATACCGGCCATACACACTACGAGAAATCGTTACGATCAGACTGTACAGTTCGAACGGTACAGTTTATACGATTTCGTTTAGTATAGGAAACTGTGCAGTTTTATAACATACACGCTACGATTTATCGGTACCGTTCGGACTGTACAGTCTAATCGTAACGATTTATCGTAGTGTGTATGGCGGGTGTTACAGTGATATTATACGCGTGGTAGCAGACGCTCGCATCGCGAGGGGGGTCTCGTTGTTGATATTTAAACATGATTTATATTTTGTTTTAAATTAATGTGAACTTAATAAAGATTATTTGACGTATTTGATATAACTTAATAAGTAGTTTTACTCATATTCCATCTAATTTAAAAAATCCGGCAGAAATTCCGGCCATGTACGGACAAATCCGGACGGATGGTAACCCTAACGCGCCGCCACTGATGACAAGCAATTCAAGGCCTGTCAGATCATAATCATAATCATTTATTTCGTAATTAAATAATTTTTTTAATTTATGAATAAAGGACACCCGGCATTTTGTGCCAAAGTTGTATACTTTTTTAATTTTTTTATCTGTGTTTCACAATTGGGTAACGTAGTCTGGCAATATTTGTCATCAGCAGCTAGCTGTCAATGTTAAATACGTAGGTTGTCAATATAACCTCTCTATGTAGCCGGGTCGTCAAGAGAAAAAACGGATTAAAAGGCAATCACAACAGAGAACATTCACAATCACAGTACGCGGGAGCGGATGCGAAATGCGAATGTTTTTTTTGTTTGTATTTTAGGATTGTCAAATTGACATTTGGTTTTTTTTATTTAGAAAAAGCAAAGGAATCATGGTTTTTACAGTCACTTGACTAATATTTTGAATTAAAATTCTGTCCCTTGAAGATTTAGGGTTTCCATATCCAAAAATATTAATCATAATATAACTTCTTTCCACGAATCACTAAAAATAAAGCAAAAGTAGTTTTATGTAGCAAATAATTTTGGCTTTATTTTGAGACCAAATTCAACTGTATACAAGTTTAGCATTTTTTCTATGAAAAGTGCCGGGTCTCCTTTAGAATAGAAATACATAGAGTATTAACTAAACTTTCAATAAATTCAAAAATGTCAAAATTCAATTCCTATGTCAAATTCAAATTATATTAAAATACAATATTTATACATAAATGTAGTTAAATGTCACATAAAAATTACAATAATAAAACAAAAAAATAATGAATGAAAAAATAGTCATTAAATATTATAGAAAAATATAATAATCAGTCTTGCTAAGGCCGCCATCGGTTGTCCTAGCGACGACATGCGTCGCTAGGTCTTTCTCTTTCACTGTGTCCAATCCAAGACCATCCTGTGACGCACCTATGTAACGGCGCATGCGTTATTTATCACAACAAGCAGCTGTCATATTTGTCTTTGACTTTTTTATATTTTCAGTGCATTTTTCAAGTTATTTTATTGTGTTTTTTAATTTTGTTTTAAGTTATTCTTTTTTGTGAATATATTTAAGTTTTGTGAATGCAGTCCGCGACCCAATCTAGTGATGGCACGTCGAACACGACCCGTAAATGTACACAGTGCCACAAATCATTCAAATCTTTGAAAGGCCTCAAAATACACACTACAAAAATACACAGGAAATGTATTAGCCAAAATAGTTCACCTTTAGACATCCATCCCATTATTCCGAGTGGGCCTACTTATGTAGCCAACGATCCAACTCCTTTCCACACATATCTTAGCCATTTGAAAAATAGTATACCCATAGTTAAAAGAATCCCTCGAGGAGCTCGAATAACTGTTGCTACACATTTATCACAATTAATTCAGAAATGCTACATAAGTAATTGTTCTCAAGACTGGCAGAACCTATTTTTATTTTCATACAGCACACTAAATATCTTAAAAACTAATGAACTGAATTTATCCTTAACACAAAAGATCAAGAATAATTGTGCTGTAAGCTCCTTGCCTTCTCCCGCACCTCTAATCAAACACAATGCCCCTCGGAATCGCATCAAACTCATTGAAAATAAAATCTGTGACGGAGATCTCAAAGGTGCCGCTCGCCTTTTGTTCTCCAACGACGTGCTATCACCAGATACCCCTGACACCCTTCAGGCCTTACGGACAAAACATCCCCCAGCTCCAGTAAACCCATATTTTTTCGATCCACCAACAGCAGGGCAAGCATGCCTTCAAATTCAAAACAAAGATGTTACGGATGCCATTTTGTCTTTTAAACCAGGTTCGGCTGCAGGTTTGGATGGAATCTCACCCCAACATTTGAAAGACTTAACGTCGCATTCTGTGGGTGATGCAGGAAAGCAACTTATAAATTCGATCACTAATTTAATCAACTTTATGTATTCCGGTAGTGTCAATCAAGAAATTGTTCCCATTCTTTTCGGCGCGAACCTCATTGCCCTCACCAAAAAGGACGGAGGGGTGAGACCAATTGCTGTTGGATCAACACTACGACGTCTGGCCTCCAAAATTGCTGTTCGACATATTTTACCAAAATTAAATTCGGAATTTGAACCCGTACAGTTAGGCTTTGGTGTAAAAGGAGGGTGTGAGGCAGCCGTCCATGCCTTACGCTCCTTCCTAACTTACGGACAGCCTGACGTGTTGCTCAAAATTGATGTCAAAAATGCATTCAATTCGGTAAATAGGGATACCCTGCTGACGGAAATAAAACAACATATACCGGAAATATACAATTATCTTCTTCTCAGTTACGCCGACCCAACAAAATTGTTATATCGTTCTAATGAACTATCCTCGGAAGTAGGTTGTCAACAGGGTGATCCCCTTGGGCCTGCAATTTTTAGTTTGGCTATAAATCCGATAATAAAAAAATTAAATTCTAAATTCAACGTTTGGTACTTGGACGACGGAACCCTAGGAGGTGATGTGGATACTGTGTTTTCGGACCTTTTTTTAATCAAAAACAAATTTGAAGCCATTGGTTTAGAGCTTAATTTTAGCAAATGCGAACTTTTTATAAATAACTGTGACTTAAATTTAAATGATGTTAAACAAAAATTTAATATTTTGGCTCCAAATATTAAAATAGTTAACAGAAATTCCCTTTACCTTTTAGGTTCTCCAATTTTTGATGAATCTATTTCTGAATATTTTAATAATTCAATTAATAAATTCCAAAATTCTGCCGACCGTCTCCTTGAAATTAGTCCACATTATGCACTTTGCATCTTAAAATTCTGTCTTTTTGTCCCAAAATTAACGTATGTCCTCCGTTGCTGCTCCTTTTGGAATCATCCAGATCTTTTGGCACAAGTAGACGGCTTAATCAAAAATAACTTAGAATCAATTCTTAATATGCAGCTTAACGAGCAATCTTGGACCCAAGCATCCCTACCCATCCGTTATGGTGGTTTAGGGATTCGCAAAATTTCCAGTGTCGCTTTACCAGCCTTCCTATCTTCTGTCCATAGTTCAGCAAATCTCATAAGTAAAATTTTAAGGGCATCCCCTTCAAACTTTGAGATTGCTGGCTTGGAAGAAGCTAGAAACGCTTTCATAATTGCATGCCCAGGTCAAAATTTTCCAGTTTCTCCAAATTCACAGAGGAGCTGGGATGACATAAACTGTAAATTGACGTATGATAACCTTTTGAGCTGTAGTACAGGTTCGGCGCGTGCTAGGCTTTTGGCCGTGGGTGCGCACGAGGCCGGCTACTGGCTTCACGCGTACCGCTCGGCAAATACAGGAACATTTCTTGAGCCTGACACGCTCCGAATCGCAACCTGTCTACGGCTTGGGGTCCCGGTCTGCGCTCCTCATAAATGTCCCTGTGGCAGTGATGTCGACAAGCTAGGACATCACGGACTGTCTTGCCAAAAAAGTGCAGGCCGCTTCTCGAGACACGCCGCACTTAACGATATCATACGCCGGTCCCTTGCCACCGTCAACGTGCCAAGTCTACTTGAGCCAACTGGTATTGCAAGAGACGATGGCAAGAGACCGGACGGTATGAGTTTGATTCCATGGAAGATGGGTCGGGTGCTAGTATGGGATGCAACCTGTTCAGACACGCTGGCCCCTTCCCATCTACATGGAACCAACAACAGAGCTGGTGCGGCTTGTGAAGCTGCTGAAAAAGCTAAGGCAGGCAAATACAGGGGTCTAGGCTCCGAATATGATTTTGTCCCATTCGGTGTCGAGACCCTTGGTCCGTGGGGTCCTAGCGCTTTAAGGCTATTTAAGGAAATAGCAAAAAGGTTAGTCGACGTCACAGGAGACCGAAGAGCTGGCAGCTACCTCGGACAAAGAATTAGTCTAGCCATTCAAAGAGGTAACGCTGCCAGTATCTTCGGTTCCTTGCCTAAAGGGACTCCTTTTAATAATATATTTTAGTTATTAATTTTTATGTTTTTAAGGTTTTTAATTTTAGTTTTAGTTTTATTATTCTAGTATTTATATTTTACTTATATATAGTAATTATGTAATTAGATAGAGACTTATTTGTTTATAGTTAGTGTATTTTATAGTTTTATGATGTGAAATTGTTAATGTTAGTTGTATTTTATTGTTATATCTTCTTAAGTTATATGCCCAATTTAATTGTAATACGATAATCAGTCTTATATAATGCATGGATTTATCATTTAAAAACTCATCGTGGTTCAAGGCTGCGTTCTATACCTACGCTTTTAGTGGAACTTTTTACCTTGACGTTCCCATTTTGACAGAAGTGTGAAACATATGTCAAATTTGACGTTTGCTGCACCTGGAGCGTAGGTTTGGAACGCAGCCCAAGTCTATCTGTCTGATTAAACCTACAGAAAATTTGGACTTGAGAAAATTTCCACGCGGTCCAGGAAGCAGACGGGACTCGAACCCGCGCCCTCTGCTATCCGGGCGGATGCACTCATCAATTATGCTACCGCGGCCTCAATTGCCCTGTCGATTTTTTTCTAGTCTTTCTTAGGCTACATGGTAGCGCCATCTATTCGCATTGTACGTAATCCCGGAGTGAGTGGGTGTTTTTTCTAGTTAAAATAAAATTAAGTTAAAAAAAACCTTTTTAAAAACAAGCTTTTATTCAAATGCGCTAAAAAGAAAAAAAGTAAATTTCAACTAAATAAGTTAAAGATATCTGTTTCTAAATAGATTTTCAAATTTTAGAAGTCCGCCATATTGGATTGAGAGTGACGTCACATTTTTTTCGAGTTACTCTCAGCAAGCCCTTTAATTTGATACCCATATTGTAGGAATGCATTAAAAATGATTGGTCCGCCATTTTGGGTATGCCACCATATTGGACTTAGAATGACGTCTCACTGTTAAATCATGCATTGTCATCCGAACTGAACGAGCATATCAAATTTCAGCTTAATCGGTTGAGAGCAAGTGCTTTAAAATTGAGTTGTAAGATTTGACCGTAACAAACATACATAGCAAGTTAAATAAAAGCTTGTAAAAAATCTTTAGTTCTTTTTGATGATGATAAAGATGTTTTATATATTTTAAATGTTGTCTTCCATAGTGATGGTGTCACCAGAGCAGTGATATTCTCCCAGTATCCTCAGTACAGTTGTGCCACAGCTGGATCTAGTTTCAACGCCATTGCCGACTTTTACAAAAACCGGTGAGTCATTAAATATAATTATTTCAAATAAAAAAAAAATATATGCCCGCTTGCAGCAAATTTTCTAAATCTCGATTCAACCAAAAGTATTGTTATCTCAATTCAATAAAAACTTAGCCTATCTCCTAAAACTGACTTTATCTTGATTAAACTAACTTTAGCTTTATTCTGATTCAATCTAAATTAGTTTTATCTCTATTCAATCAAAATTTGCTTTATATCTATTCAACCCAAAATTGGCTTTTCTTGATTCAACCAAAATTCGCTTTATTTGGGTCAACCTAAATTAGTTTTATCTCTATTCAATCAAAATTTGCTTTATATCTATTCAACCCAAAATTGGCTTTTCTTGATTCAACCAAAATTCGCTTTATTTGGGTCAACCTAAATTAGTTTTATCTCTATTCAATCAAAATTTGCTTTATATCTATTCAACCCAAAATTGGCTTTTCTTGATTCAACCAAAATTCGCTTTATTTGGGTCAACCTAAATTAGTTTTATCTCTATTCAATCAAAATTTGCTTTATATCTATTCAACCCAAAATTGGCTTTTCTTGATTCAACTAAAATTTGTTTTATCTCGATCAACCTTTCGATATAACAATACTTTTGTTACAATACCTTTAATTCGGCCCTGAGATTAATATAATCAAATAATCATGTATGTTAGATGTACCAAGTACTGTAGGCTGTAGAGCAAAAAAAAAATATCAAAGGAAAAAATGTTTACTAGTGTTTACTAGTTGGAATTTGAAAGATTTTTTTCCGAAGTCTCTATTGTGGGGGCCCCCCGTTTGTGGAGGCCCCGGGGCTTTCGCCCCGGTTGCCCTCCCCTAGTGCCGTCTTTGACCTATTGGAGGCCCTGGGCATATTAGGATAATGGGGCCCCTATGACCCCCGTTTGGTGATCTAACTAATCTAAGTCGAACTAGGGACTTTGTTTTTGTGATCTGAGGGGGGCCCCTATCGGTCGCGGGGCCCACTATCCCAAAGGGCCCACTGGGACTAACGGGTCTGGGCACAGGCCTTCCCTATGGGTGGAATAGGGAGATTGGGCCATGACCCAACACGCGGGTACTATACTAACGACTGCAGTTGCAGCCGGGAATAATAGCTTAGCGTGCCTTCCGAAGCACGGAGGAACTCGAGATAGAAGATTTTTGGGCACCCATCCAATGACTGACCACTGCGAAAGTTGCTTAACTTCAACGATCGCAGCCGAATGCTCGAACTACCCGCGTCATCACGTCATCATGTTTTATTCACGCCGGTTGGTTTGGATCGTTCCGGTTATCTTAGCTAGCACTATCGACGATTGACGTAATGTTTGTTGGTGATTTGAAGCCATATCTAATACTATATAAAATTCTCGTGTCGCGGTGTTTGTGGTTAAACTCCTCCGAAACGGCTTTCCCGATTCTCATGAAATTTTGTGTGCATATTGGGTAGGTCTGAGAATCGGACAACATCTATTTTTCATCCCCCTAAATGTTAAGGGTAATCCACACCTAAATTTTTTTTTTCAATTTTAGATATTTTTTTTTAATTTTTTTAAGATACATCATACAAAAATACATACATCCCTAAATTTTCACCCTTCTACCACCAACCCCTATTTTTTATGGCGGTACGAAGTTCGCTGGGTCAGCTAGTACTTCAATAAAATTTCGCCATCCAGCTTGCTATCACTATGTTGGTAGATGCCAAAAATTGTAATTGTATGTTAAAGCTGGGATCCTGTGTATTTGCCGATTATTGTTGTACTTTTTCTGTCTTTGCATACTGCCTCATGTTATTTGTCCTTTCTTGCTGTCAATTTCATAGTTGCTAGTTGCAAACTTATTAATAGTAATTCTACTGCCGATCCATGCCTGTGCCATGGACTTATTTATTATTAATAAGCAATTCGTTTAATTATTTCTTTGTGTGTTTTATATTTTTAATGTTTTTTTTTCTTTTGTTTTGGACCAGTCTGTAGTCTGTCCTCCCACAGATAAATCTATTTTTTTTTTTAATTTTTGTACTTTTTCTGTAAGGCTAAGGATGGTAAGAAACATTCAGCCTATGTTATTTTTTTTTATGTGTACATTGGTATGTTTGTTTATAAATAATAATCTGTATCATCAACCTTAGACTTTGCCAGAATCATCAGCGCTGCAGCAGCCCTGGTGTTGCTGTAGTATCAACCTGAGGCAGGGACCTAGTTGGCAAAAAAATATTTTTTATTGTTTTTATTTATGTTAACAATGCTGTTTATGGTCCATAAAATTTCTTTCATTTTTCTTCCATCAAGCTCCTATTTCATGTAATTTCTCATGTTTGAACCGCAGGCAAGTTCCGAGCACCATAAAGTTTAGTATGATAGAGCGTTGGTCCACGCACCCGTTACTGGCCAGAGTGTTTGCTGAACGAATACAGGAGAAACTTGAAGCGTTCGATAGAAATGTCAGGGACGACGTGCTAATATTGTTCACCGCTCACAGTCTACCTTTGAAGGTGAGTTTAGGTTCAAAGATAATTTATTTCCCATAAAGACATACAGTCCACTTAAAATGAGAATATAAATATAACATGCAGTTGTGTATTACTTATTGCTCCTTTTGGAACATCGGATATTACAGTTACAAATCTCTTATCTATTAGACAAGTCCGTCCGCCCGTCCGTCCGTGGTGCTGTTTCAGCGGCCAAACCGTAAGAGATAGATAAAGAGAATGTTTAAGTTATAAGTTGAGAATAGTCTGATAAGACTACAAACCGGATGTGAGTAACGTAGCACTTCCGGTTTTCGAGAAATCACGTGATTTCTATTTCAAACGAAACCACACAAAATCTCCGAAGTTCTCAATTAATTAAATACATTTTTTTTTTTGTGAACATTTGGTTCACTGGTTTGCTAGTTTGATACTAATACTTAAGTTCAACACCCTTGAAAAGTAGTTGTCACTTATGTCTTTCTTCTATTATGACTTAACTAGCAAACCAGTGAACCAAATGTTCACCAAAAAAAAATGTATTTACTTAATTGAGAACTTCGTAGATTTTGTGTGGTTTCGTTTGAAATTCGTGATTTCTCGAAAACCGGAAGTGCTACGTTACTCAAATCCGGTTTGTAGTCTTATCAGACTATTATTAACTTATAACTTAAACATTCTCTTTATCTATCTCTTACGGTTTGGCCGCTGAAACAGCACCACAGACGGACGGACGGACGGACTTGTCTAATAGATAAGAGATTGTTCAAAGCCCAGTGTTTAAGTTATTTCATCTTATGAGCATTCACAATGTTATTCTTATGTTAATAACAAAACAATTATATATAATATAATTTTCCATTCCAATTTAAAAGAACGCAATTCCCAGTATCGGTGTGTTATGCAATGACAATAAATAAGGCTCAAGGGCAGACTTTTCGTGTTGCTATAGTAGATCTCGGTGTCAGTTGTTTTTCACATGGTCAGTTATATGTCGCTCTTTCCCGGGTTAGCAGTTCTAGAAATTTTTATGTTCACGTGCCGGATGGGTCAACTTTCAACGTAATTTACCCGGAAGCTTTGCGCTGAAGTATTTTCATTCTATATGTACTTAAGCCTCATGTGAAAGTGATCTAAACAATATTACCAATACATTAACATAATAGCATACAAGGAGTTACACGCTGATGGTCTCGGGGCACAGTGATAATAATAATATTCTGCGGTTCCTTATTGCGATATTTTTAACAGTATTGTGGATTGACATATTATATTTCCCTACTAAAATACGAAAGTTAATCTGTCTGTCACATCAAAACCACGGAACCCTGAGGAAGGACATATGCTACTTTTTTACGAAAAACGACGAAAACGCGGACGAAGTCGCAGGCTAAAACTAGTATATAATATAATTAAAAATTAATCAAACAAAATCTACTCGACTATTCCTTAGGCGGAGTTTGATATAAACAACTAGCGGCCGCCCGCGACTTCGTACGCGTGGAGTTAGTTAGAAATAAAGGTTCACTGCTCGTTCCCCGTAGGTGATAGCGTGATAATATGTAGCTTATATGTTGACCCGACTTCTTAATAATATTCGTGCCAAATTTGAAGTAAATCCATGCAGTACTTTTTGAGTTTATCCCGGACATACATTCCGACAAAAATTCTAAAAACTATATTTTTTGCTTCGGTGTCGATTGTAGATCACACCCCAAGTGTTTTAAAAAAATATTCAATGTACAATTTTGACTTTCCTACCATTTTGTTATATGTATAATGATATTATATTGTATAGAAAATTTTACTAGAGAAAATTCTTCGCGGTCCAGGGGCTCTACTTTCTTTTATGAACTTTCGATAGCGAAGTTCAAAAAAAAAATTAATGTCGTCAATTTAAGGTTATACTTAATTTGTACGATAAACTATCAAATTGAAGCTTTCTTTGAGTAGGCTTAGAAAATCTACACCTCAATCCATATTTCGACGACGAATATTATTTGTAAAGCAAACTTTTGGTTCACTGAACCAAATGTTCACCAAAACCTGATTTCTCGAAAACCGGAAGTGCTACGTTACTCAAATCCGGTTTGTAGTCTTATCAGACTATTCTTAACTTATAACTTAAATATTCTCTTTATCTATCTCTTTCGGTTTGGCCGCTGAAACAGCACCACAGACAGACGGACTAGTCTAATAGATAAGAGATTAAAAACGAAACATAGTAAGGAAAGTGCGAAGTATCGATCGAAATTTCGTTTTTCGTTGAAGAGGGTATTTGACAGTGTTAAAAATAAAGTGCCAATTGTTAGCATCTGTGTTTAGAATTTTACAGAGGTTTTTACTATTTTTACTAAAAAAATATTCATAATTTTACTAAAAACTAACGAAAAAGATAATAGTTTTCTTATCTATATTGTCACGTGACCCAAAACGCTTGGGATTGGCGGAGCCTAAAATAACTTCATACGCAAGTAAACTTCCGGTTAAAGTGACATTACATTGTATCGTTTGACGTTTTAATAACAGTAGTCTGACGTCACACACTACTAAGACGCCATATTGTCCAGAGCAACGTTTTCGCGGCAACTTGAAAATGGAGTTTTTGAATTGGTTATTTTTACTGAAATACACAACAGAATGATGAATATCCACTTTTTACGGACTCCATAAACATTAGTCAATAACGTGAAATCGTTTTCTAAAACTTGTCAAATACCCTATTAGAGTCGGCCTCCAGGCAGCGTACGGGACTCGAACCCGCACCTTCCGCTATTCAGGCGGATGTACTGACTAATTAGTTACCGGCTGTGTTGAATTTCTTCTAGTCATTCTTAAGCTGCAAGGCAGCACCATTTCTTCGCATTGTAGGTTACCCACAATGTCAAATGAATACCTTTACAAGTATTAAACATTTGAAAGAAGAATTAGCAATTATAGTTTAATTTAAACATCTCGCAGTAAAATGTTTAAAGAATAAAAACAAACTATATCAGATAATAAAATAAATTTGAAGACCTCCGTGGCCGAGTGGTTTGTACGCCGGATTTCATGGTGTCGCCGACTCCAGAGGTCCCGGGTTCGAATCCCGGTGGGAGCAGATGTTTGTGTGATGAATACGAGCATTTGTACTTCAGTTATGGATATTTAATATGTATTTCTATATAAAATATACTTATATATGTAGAGTTTAAGTATTCTCTCCGTTACCATAGCATCCCATAACACAAGCCTTATAGTGCTTACTTTTTGTGCTAATTAAATAATATAAATAAATAAATATTTCCAACACTCACACCAATTAGCCTATCCCCAAAGTAATCACTGTAAGGCTTGTGTTATGGGATACTAGGGTAACGGATAGAATACATATACTGTACATAAATAAGTATATTTATATAGAAATACATATTAAATATCCATGACTGAAGTACAAATGCTCGTATTCATCACACAAACATCTGCCCCCACCGGGATTCGACCCGGGACCTCTCGATTCAGCGACACCATGAAACCCGGCGTACAAACCACTCGGCCACGGAGGTCGTCGAATTGGTGTGAATGTTGGAAATATTTATTTATTATCATTTATTTTTTAATTTATCAGGCCGTATCCCGCGGCGACACTTACCCCTACGAGGTGGCTGCGACAGTAGCCGCGACAATGTCGCAACTGAAAGCCCCCAACGCGCACCGACTCGTCTGGCAGTCTAAAGTGGGGCCGTTGCCATGGTTACAGCCTTACACGGATGACGCCATAAAGGTATACTTGAATAAAAATAAAACAATGATATTCTCAGACAAGTTAGGTCAGGGGCTAGGACTATTAATTAAAAATTCCAGTGATGAAAACATTATAAATATATGTACTCCTGGAAAATCATTTCATGAAATTGTAAATAACTTGACCCACCATAATGTGGATAGTTATACTAACTTACTGTTTTTGTGTGGTGACAGTTCCAGATTATCAATACGGGACATTACAAAAAGTGTTGAGCACTTATTGAAAATTCAATCTGAATCTAATTGTAAAATAATAATTAGCGCTTTCCCATATGCACATAACTTATCTAGGGAACAGAATAAGCGCATCTTTAATTTAAATTTAAGTCTTTATAATTTAATTAATAGTCATAGTGACGTATTTTTATATTTCGATATAAATAAATATATTAGATATTTTAAGTTGACTACAGATACTATGTATCTCGCAAAGAAATATAGGACCCAGATAGCTAATTTGTTAGCTTTTAATATACAAAATACGGTTATACATGGTATAACTAACTGTATTCGACAAAATAGTGTTAGTATTTCTAGTAAAAGAAATATTAATTCTATTAATAACTTAACCAGCCCAGTTTTAAACTGAGCTTAAAGACAAAAGCCAAACCTAATAAAAGAGTTATTAATATTATTCATCAAAATATACAAGGTTTGGCTGGCAAAGACCTAGAATTAGAATTGTATTCAAAAAGTGAGGACATACACATTATATGTTTAACAGAACACTGGCTCAAGCTTTGTGAAATGTCGTATCACATAAACAACTTTCAATTGTTGAGTGCTTATGTTCGTAGGACAGCCATACATGGCGGCTCATTGATTTTTGTTAACAAAAATATTAAATGTAAGGATAGAAAGGATATAGCTGGCCTTTCAATTGAACGTAGCATTGAGCTGTCTTGTGTGGAATTAAATGAGATGATAATAGTATGCGTATACAGACCCCCTCTAGGTAACTTCAACATTTTTGAATCTGTGATGGAGGATGTACTGAAAAAGTTAAAGTCGAAAAATAAGTTTTTGGTTGTTTGCGGTGACTTTAATATTAATATTCTTGAACAAAATTCAATGTCAGTACGTATAATATCATTATTTAAATGTTTTAATTTGACCCATCAATTTTTTGAGCCTACTAGGGTGACATCACATTCAGCAACTTGTTTGGATAACGTATTTACAGATAGTACTCCTGATAATAAATCCATTTTTAATAGTATTACATCTGACCATTATGGCTTAAAAATACAATATAAAATAGATGTAACAAATGAATCTAAAGTGATTGAATTGAGACCAGTAACAGAAAACCGGTTAGAAATTTTTCAAAAAAACATTGACTATAGTATTTCTCATATCCCATGGACACATGATGATCCTGATATTCTTTTTGGGGATCTTTTTAATCTAATAAGAAATGAATTTGATAAGGCTTTTCCCTTAAAAACTTCGAAACTTACTCCAAAGTTACAGTTCTGTGACTGGGCTACGACTGGTATCTATAAAAGTAGAAACAAACTTTATGAATTGTATCATCTAAGAAAATATAATCATTCACAAGGTTTTATTGATTACGTTAAATGTTATTCTAAAACCTTTAAAAAGGTATGTGCAACAGCCAAATCTAATTTTATTAAAAATAAAATATGTAAATCGAATAATAAAATCAAAACAACGTGGAATGTTATAAATCGTGAAACAGGCAAAGAAAGGTCACGTGACGATATTGTTGAACTTAAGTCGAATAACATGTTAATAAAATCTAAACAACATATCGCTAATATTTTTGATGAATATTTCGTTAATATTCCTTTGGTGGCTACATCTAATTTAAGTTCTTCATCGGTGGCTGCCAAGCCTTTGCTCGAGAAATATGTACCTAGGTGTGATAACGTGTTTCAGTTCAGACATATTAATTTTATTGATGTTATTAAGTGTTTTAAATCTCTTAAACAAAAAAATACAAGTGATTTATGGGGTATTTCTACTAAAGTTATTAAAAGTATAATACCCGTTATTGCTCCTTATCTAGTTGATATATTTAATAACTGTATTGATCAAGGAGTATTTCCGGATTTAATGAAATACAGTAAAGTTATACCTCTTTTTAAATCAGGAAATAGAAATGACCCTGGAAACTATAGGCCTATATCAATATTACCGGTTCTTAGTAAAATATTTGAAAGAATTATTCTGGAACAATTGATGCCTCATTTCAACCTTAATAAACTTTTGCATAGGAAACAATTTGGTTTTACTAGAGGTAGATCTACTACTGATGCGGGTGTTGCACTTGTAAGGAGTATATTGGAGGCTTGGGAGAGGTCGCAGAATGTCCTTGGAGTGTTCTGCGACTTATCCAAAGCTTTTGATTGCGTTGATCATCACACGCTGTTATTGAAATTGAGTCATTATGGAGTCAAAGGTACTGCATATAAATTGATACAGTCGTACCTCAGTTTCAGAATACAAACTGTAGAGGTAAATGGTGTTAGATCATCTGGATCTCATGTGGAAATGGGCGTTCCCCAGGGTTCAATTTTAGGTCCCTTCCTGTTTCTAATATATGTAAATGATTTGCCATTTTTTGTGGAAAATTTGTGTGAGATTGTATTATTTGCTGATGACACATCTTTATTATTTAACGTTGACAGGCGCAAAAACAACTATGACGATGTAAATAATGCTCTCTCTCAAGTTCTGCAATGGTTTAATGTCAATAATCTAAAGCTAAATGCTAATAAAACCAAGTGTATTCAATTTTCCTTACCTAATGTAAAAGTTGAGCATATTGGAATTAAATTAAATAATGAAAAATTAGATTTAGTAGACTCGACTACATTCTTGGGTATAACGATAGACTCAAAACTGCAATGGAGTCATCACATTACGCTTTTGGCTGGTAAACTTAGTTCAGCAGCTTATGCCGTAAGAAAGATAAGACAACTTACTGATATAGATACTGCCAGGACTGTATATTTTAGTTACTTTCATAGTATCTTATCATACGGCATTTTACTCTGGGGAACAGCAGCTGATATTGAAAGTATTTTCATTTTACAAAAAAGAGCTGTGAGATCTATTTATCAATTGAGTAGCCGAACATCTCTTAGAGAAAAATTTAAAGAAATTGGCATTTTGACTGTTGCTTCTCAATTCATTTACAATTGCATACTCCTCGTTAAAAATAATATCAATTTGTATACCAAACACAGTAACGTACACAATTTTAATACTAGGAATAGAAACAGGCTTGCATTGCCAGCCTACAGGTTACAGAAGCTTTACCGATCTTTTATGGGTCAAGGTATACATTTTTACAATAAAATTCCTGATGCTGTTCTTGAGTTACCCATAAACGAGTTCAAATGTCACATTAAAAGTTGTTTAGTTAAGAAAGGCTATTATACTATTAAAGAATACTTGAATGACAAAACTGCATGGCTGTAACTGCAAAATTGTTTTGTATTTGTTTGCAGTGTCGTACAGATAAATTACCTTAACTCTAAGTAACCATTTTGCAGATTGGTTTTAGTGGTTATGGGTAGTCATGCTCTCTTAAAAATCTCTTCGGCGGTGTCGTGTGAGGCGGGTCGTTGCGTTCCCTAAAATATGGTTGAGCGAAGCGGTGGCTGGTTCATGCGTCATACTCGTGAACGGGTGCTGCCAGCGGAGATGAGTCTGCTCTATACTACTTTATTATTGTAATGATAATTATTATTAATTTTTGATTGTATTTTACATTACACAACTTGTATTTATACTGTGTGACACAGCAATCAAAATGTAAGTGAACATATATTATTTCTCTGATAAAGATTTAATGGCGGTGTGGATTCTGGTATGTTTTTCTAGACCTGAACTTGGTTTTGCAGTGGTGTATCCTTGTCATTCTCTATACAGACTGAAAGGGGGGGACTGATGTTTGATTGGTTTTGGGTTGGGAGAGTATTGCCAGGGTCGACAACAGTGTTTAGGTAATCACATGCATGTGTCCTGCCGTTGTGTTTATAGTTTGTTATAATAATGTACACTGGTACCTATATGTATTTTTTTTTTTCTATTTTAGTAACATAGTATCCATGTGTGGTTATGAGTAGTCATGCTCTCTTAAAAATCTCTTCGGTGGTGTCGTGTGAGGCGGGTCGTTGCGTTCCCTAAAAAATGGTTGAGCGAAGCGATGGCTGGTTCATGCGTCATGCTCGTGAACGGGTGCTGCCAGCGGAGATGAGTCTGCTCTTAATTCACTGGGTACTACTATTAATCGTTGTTCTAAACTTTAATCGTTCATTATTATTATTTTCTTTTTGCCTAAGCGGTAGGACACGTCATTCCTAAACTTTGTTAAACCATTTTTTTTACATATTTTAATTTTTTATTTTATAGTCATAATTTTTATATTATTTGCATTTTTTTTTGTTTGTAATGAAAAATGACTTTATGAGTTACCTCATATTGAAGTCATTTTTCAATTTGACGACTCTGTATATAATACAGGGAGAAAAAAACAGCCCTTGCTGAGTTTCTTGCCGGTTCTTCTCAGTACAAGGTCTCCCGCCGTAGATTTGCGAACCGATGGCGTAGCTTTTCGACATTCACAAGTGCTTGTAACAGCCTAGACTGAATAAACGATATTGAATTTTGAATTTTGAATATATATTTATATATATATATATATATATATATATATACATCTTGCTGATCATGTTGCGTCTTATATGGCGATTTTTGCTATTGATCCTGCGTCCGACCGACTTGATGCGCCCGGTATACGGACGCAAGATTAACCTAGCCTCATTTTTGGTGCAAAGACGTCTTTTCATGCATAGAATGCATGGGCAAAAATTTGGCGTGGACTCAATTTCATCACCAGAATGCTTTTTAACGTATTTCATAGTGCAACCATTGACCGTGCGGAATTTGGAGGGCGCTACCGTGCAGTGTATATTTTGCAATGTATATTTCGGGTTCAATTTACAGATTTTATTGCGTCTTCCTATATATATTTAAAAAAGTTTTTATCAATTCTCTACGATGATTATCTTGCATCCAGTAGGCATCTTAATTTGCGAGATCGCGCGACACCTGAGGGGCCCGTTTTGGGTGCATGGGAGAGACGAACGAAACTGGGCGTCCTACGGGTCGCGTGTGTTTGTATACAGATCCGTGCTCCGTGGACGCAAACTTATTACCAGAGTGAAATTTATCGTATTATTTGATAGAAGTAAATAAACGTAAAACAATGAAGAGTTTTATTTTTATTTTAGCAAATTTGATATTTTATACCATTGATAACTATTAGGATATTATTGTTTTGTTTCCGTTTTCGATTTTTTATAATGTAGATACATAATGAACCTACACGATTAATCGATATTAATGATCGAGAGAACTTTAACAACGTTAATTATTAGCCCTATTTTATTAAGAATGTGATTCATTTGTTATTTTGTGGTAATGTAACCTACCTACAGAGAATTTTTGTGAGAACTGTTGGTTAATTTGTTAAGTATACAGTATTGTTCAGCCTTTGTTATGGTATTTATAATATCACATCTAGAAAACTTGTTAAATATGTCACTGAAGTTAACTCAAGCTTATTTCTATGCACCATTTGCTAATTTGTATCATTGATTTTGTTTTTGATATCCCAACTAACCTTACCTCTTCACTATCACATAGTATGTATACACGTATTCACCTTCCCTATAACTTATACAAATTCAAAATTCGAATTCAATATCAACGCAACCGTGCCCCCCACCAACACGACAAGACGAGCCAAGCAAAGTGCAAGGGCTCCACGTAACTTTTCCCGAAGGGCTTTGTCATTTTAGTGGACCTTTATAAGTAGAGTTTGGATTATCCACATAAAAAAATCTCGAGTTATATAAGTAACGGTGAAGTCCAGACGCGATACTGCTGTATCAGCTGTAACATGCTGATACAGCAGTTCACCTGCCACATCAGCCATCCTCACCCCGCCGGCCTGCATGTTGCTTCTTCACGCCTCTTTTAAAGAATCCCAGGTTGTAAGAGGGAGGGAATACGTGAGCGGTCAGCGCATTCCATCTATGGATAGTGCAACAAAAAAATGAGTCAACAAATTTCTTTGTACGCGTTGGAATTGTGGCCACAGTTAGTCGGTGACAACGTAGGTCAGCGCGCGAGGTCCAATGAAGGAAAGGGGAAGGTGGGATAAGAGAGAATAACTCCTCAGAATACTCGCCGTGGTACAGACGATAGAACGTGCTTAATGACGCCACGTCACGGCGTAATTGTAGAGGCTCTAGGTGTTTAGTCACCTCTTCATCGCCTATAATGCGGATCGAGCGCCACTGTAACCCATCCAAGGTATCGAACAAGTACTTGGTGGAGTCATCCCAGGGTTGCGAGCAAATTTCCACGCAAGACCGCACCTGCTCCTTATACAACAAGCACAGTTAAATTGGTCGGGCGTGAAAAAACGCCGAAAAAACCTTGAAATAAACCTTGTTCAGGTCTCCAAGACATGAAAGGAATGGCAACGTTTTTGCCGTGAAAGCGCAGACCTGGGTTTTATTAGCATTGAACTCAACCAAACCTGGTACCCCATTCAGAAATATGGTCCAAAGCCTGATTGAATTCAATGACAAGATTCTCCCGTTTCTCCTTGGTTACCGCCTGCCCATCGGCTGCTTGTCCGAGATACCCCGCATGCACTGTACTATCGCAATGAATATTCCCAAAAGGAATTTTAGTCATTGATATGCAGCAGAAAGATAGTGGGGGATAGGACGGAGCCCTGAGGAACGCCGTCATTCACTGACATGAACCGCGAACTGTTACCATTCGTAAGGACACGAATTCTACGTTCATGCAGGAGCTACCCAAGAACAGAACTGTGCCGGCAGACCGTATGCCGGAAGCTTGGAGAGAATGCTTTTGTGCTAGACCCTGACGAACGCCTTGGCAATGTCAAGGCTGATAGCCAACGACTTGCCCCGCTTGTCGATAGCCTCACCCCAGATATGAGTCAAGTACGCTAGAAGATCACCCGTCGATAGTTTGGGTCTAAAACCATATTGAAGATCATTAATCAAGGATTCATCCTCTAGGTCAGATGGTTGTTAAGAACCTTTTCTAGGACTTTATATAATACTGGGGTGACTGCTATTGGCCGGTAGTTTACCGGGTCTGAGGGATCCCCTTTTTTGGGCACCGGTTGCACGTTGGCATCTCTCCAAGTCTCCGGCACACGCCCCAAAGAATACGAGTATTGGTACAAGCGCGTGAGAGCCGAAGACAACTCCGCTGCACATTTTTTTGGTACTACTAATGGGATGCCATCAGGTCCACCAGCTTTCCGGATGTCGAGTGATTGCAATTCGACACGAACCTCACGCTGCCTGATTTTAATATCAGGCATCGTTGTGCCACAATGAGGTAATGATGGTGGCAGTGCATTGCAAATATCGATTCTGGAGTTAGCCGCAAAGAGTTTTGCCAGTAAATCGCCTTTCTCCCGTGGCTTATGAGCTAGTGTTCCGTCAGGGCATCTCAGAGGTGGCAGCGAGAGCTGGCAGAAGTTCTTTTGCACGGCCTTGGCCAAACGCCAATAGCTACGGGAGCCCGAAGGATGCGTTATAAGTTCGTGACCAACACGTGTAACGCGCTGGGCATCCGCTGTAATCCTTCTTACAGGTCTTGAAAGCAAAATTTTAGGCTGCTTTTAGTGAATCGACCCCGGGATCCTTAAGAGCGTGGCCTCAGATCCAAGCACGATATGCCGCTTGCTTACGCGAAACAGCTTCAGCACAGTGGTGATTGAACCAGAGGTTACGTGTGTCCTTACTGATGAGATTGGAATGAGGAATATAGTATTGCATTACTATTACTATCTCCTCAGAATTACAACGGCGCTGGCCGATAGGTTCTTGTCACTGAAGCAGCGCTGCTTCCAAGGGACGGACGCAAAGTTGTCACGCATACCGTTCGAATCTGCCGACCCATAGTGACAGATCCGGCGTTGTACCACCGTTGGACGCGCAGGCTTGGCCTGTGGCGCTTTGGTAGATAACGGGCAGTGATTCGAAGAGCCCAGAGACCGCTTACCACAACCTGACAGCTCTGTGGATGGGTCGTGAGCAGAAGGTCCAGTAATAAAGATGCTTGACTTGAAATATCTGGAATCCTGGTGGGCTGATCGACCAGTTGCTTCAAGTCATGCGTGAGCAGAGCCCTGCATGGTTGGTTTTCAAGGAACTTAACCACAACTTAAAATTGTGGTAAGCCTTAAAATCCCCCAAAAACACCAATTCTGCTTTGGGAAATTGTTCTTGCGCGTCATATGCTGCCCGACTAAGGTGTTCGATGAGTTGAGTTGTCTCAACATCGCGAGTATGGGATCTGTAGAGGCACAAGTAGACTTTGGCCTGGGGACCAGAGTCGACGTGTACCACCAGCATGGAGTAGGAGTGATCTTCCAAGCAGCGGAGACGCCGACAACAAACATTCGCCCGAACATACAGGCATACACCGGCTTTCGCTTTGAAGGACTCTTTAAACACGTAGCCGGGATAGTTAAGGTAGCCTGTGTCAGCAGGCAGAAGTATTTGTGTCTCCGTCAACAATGCTGGGCGTGCTCTTTCAAGATAGTGGTGGACAGCGTTGAGGTTAGAGTGGAGTCCGCGTATGTTGCAGAACTCTAGTTAGGAACTGGTTAGGAACGCTCGGGCCCCTATACTGTGCCACGGGCGGCCAGCGGGACAGCCGTTTCTACTGGTCTCCCTGGACGGCGGGTCGATGCAGTCCTCCCGGCATCGGTTCGACGGATGCCTCCCCTGGACTGAATCAGTCGCGACAACCTCCACTCGAGCTCTGGTTGTACGCTGGTTGACCCCGAAACACGCGAGAAGCACTTAACGGGGTTTTCACCATGCGTACGGTGGTAACAAACCAGGCGGGAGTTAGGCACCGTAGCATCAGAAGAGCGGCTCCGATATCCCTTATTCGCTTCTTACGACACCCACGCGAAGAGAAGGGGTGGTGAGTTGTATTCTTTTTCCGTCACCGCACTGATAAAATTGGTCTTAGTGTTAGGGCGTGTGGAGATAGAAGCATGGCTGTACGTGCGATCTGATAACTTTTTGTCGTGCGAGTGATACATGATCCCGTCTTGGCAACATTTTCCATGAAAATGTTTTGGAGAGATCTTTTATTCAGTTCAGACTTTCAGGCACCTTACAGATCGCCATTGGACATCTCTTGGCAGAACCAGCATCAGGCACGACACCGGAACAGACAGTATTCTAAGTTATCCTTGGTGGATCCCTTCGACTCCGTTGTCGACGATTTACACAGAGTACGACTATATTGTCGATGGGCCCGTAAATTACAGGGTCAAGGGACAACCAAGCCCGAATCCCACCGGTACTCTTGAAATTCCAGACCAGTCGAGCTAAAAAAGTTATCTTAAATATGATCATGACTTTAATAAATAAAAATATAAAGACAAAAAGGTACGGACCAATGTAAATTTAAAAATATAATAAAAAAAGAACTTCCCTGTCTACCCGACTGATCTGTGTAAAACTCAAAAATAACGATCAAGCTTTGAACATAAATAAGTAATTGTAGGTACCTACAGGTACTTCTACATAGGTATGTACTACTCCAAAGAGAAGAGTGCTGGTGTACCTGGAAGCCGGTGGACTAGCAGGATGAATATTATTGATATACAGTACCTACAGTATCCGGAAGCTAACATATCTCTTTTTAAATTTGAGGGACGTAACTTTGTAAAAATAAATCGTATTATGCAGAATCAATTTAAACATAAGTTTGGACGGAGGTAGGAGCATTTAAGCAGTGCATAGAAGGTATACGTACATATTCAGTGTGCTGTATGGTTATGGTGGTGAACGGATGCGCTAAATTACCGGGAAATATTAAAATCGAATATTGGCATTTTCTATTTTAATGCAATTCCGCGTAAACACAAGACATTATAATAATAATAGCTACTTAAATACGCATTTAAAACATTCAAAATCGCGTCGAGTACAGTGGACGCCGCAGGGTGGCAGTTTGTAAAGATGCAAGAAGTCTTTGAAGATGTAAATATATATATATATATATATATATATATTACAGATCTATATTGTAAAAAATCCTAGTTATGTGCCCCACTAATATTATAATTTGATGAATTCTTTTTGCACTACTAAGATTTTTGCTATAACAGGGATGATGACTAATTTTTTTTTCTTCGCTTATCAGGTAGATTATCAAAAACTATTGGACACGTATTTTTTCTTTTTTCACATAATATGAACATTGCAGAGATATATTGATTTGAAAAGTCGCATGACGTCACGTTTGAGTACACTTATAAGTGAAAATTCTCTCAAAAGTGACGTCACGAGCCCCTACTCCCAAACTTTGACGCGCTATAACTTAGTCATTTTTTGGTTGATTGCCCAAAGAAAAAATACGTGTCCATTATTTTTTGATCATCTAACTGACGGACTAAATAGAATTGCGTTTACTGTACCCCGTCATCACCCCTATTCTCCGGTTGACTGGTAGAGAATGCCTAATGGCATTAAGTCCGCCACTTGTACACTCAATTGTGCAATAAAGAATAAATAAATAAATACAAGTGCGAATGTGTGTCTGTAGGCTTAAAGAATTTATTCTCATAAAGGACATTGGGCAAAAATGTATGGACGCTGCACCCTCGTCCGCCACGGCTTAAACTACATTTGATTGAAAGGTATTATAGTCATGATCATATGTGCCAAAGCGCATCAAATTCCATCCCGGGGGTCTTTAGTTATTTTAAGTTAAATGTGTACAAGTACTATAACGAACAAATATTAATGAAACAAGGGAATTGATTTAGTTAGTTAGTTCGACTCTACATAGTGTGCTCAGGAATTATGGGAGTTCTTCACAAGGCGCAAGGGTGCCCCCTTATGTTATACTGCCGCGCTAGAGTAAATTCAAATATCCCCGCATGGGTTGGGTTTTTTTTAAACATTCTGTTCGTTACAGTAAATTGTCCGTTTTACATAGAAGATATATAAAACGTAGCGACCATAGATGACACAAACTTGTCCTCGCTTCGGAGAACACATAATTCCAGTTCATCCATACTAATTGACAAAACCGATAATCGTGTTCCAATATCCAAAGCGTGTTAGATAAAAATCAATTAAGTAGCAGGGAGCGCACAATTAAAACGAAGTAAGACGAGTCGACTATTGGCAACTGCAAGTCCTTCATCATCCGTAAACCGTTTTGAGATGTCTCAGTAAGAGCAAGCGTAGGATGGTCGGCAGGCTTTGTCATATATCTGGTTGTATAGTACGATATGGCATAATATTATGGTTACTAATAATATAAAATTAATGTACTATACCATAAAATGAATTTATTCAGCTACTTAAATATGCCCATGTGTCATATCTATTGACTACCAGGATATTTTTTACGGTGTCATATCTTTTGACTCCCAGGATATTTATTTTCGGTGTCATAATAAAAGAGGCTAGTTTTTCATAGATCTATCGATTCATACTAATTACATTGTTGGCGGAGCTGGGTGTGTTTTGCCCATTGTCCTTTCATTTACAATGAGAATACTTACACAGCCAGTGTTACTAGAACAAAAAAAAAACAAAAGAAAACTTCCAATATATTTCTTTTATTAATAAAAACCTCCAAAGTCCGTTATTTACACAATTTTGCTTCGAAGAATATTTTAACTTTTCAATAACCTTATGAACTTAGAATTTGTATAAAACGCCAATTCAATATTGATAAGTCCATAGATTGTCTTTGTAAACCTAATACGGATTTTCAAGTGTGTAATGTAAATGTAGAAACGGGAATTTTATAATAATTTCCGTCCGCAACAGCAGTTTTGTCCTATATTTTCTTATTATCGTATTCCAACTAGAGTTGCCAGATGGCCGGGAACTCCGAGATGGTCCCGGAATTTTGCGTCTTGTCCCGTCATCATCAGCCTATTAATGTCCCCACTGCTGGGGCACAGGCCTTCCCCATGGATGGAATAGGGAGTTTGGGCCATGACCCACCACGCGGGCCCAGTGCGGATTGGTGGATGCTAACGACTGCAGATGCAGCCGGGACCAACGGCTTAACGTTCCTTCCGAAGCACGGAGGAATTCGAGATAGTAAATTTTTGGTCACCCATCCAATGACCGACCACTGCGAAAGTTGCTTAACTTCAACGATCGCAGCCGAGCGCGCTAACCACTTGCGCCATCGAGCTTGTCCCGTAATTAGACCTTATTGTCCCGGATTCCGATAATGTCCTAGTTGCGTAACAAAATAAACTAATAATGAATGACACCGCTGGCTTGCTTGATGTTTTAATTCTGGGGGGGGGGGGGGGGGGGGGGGTTGATTTAATTCTTTATTTTATAAATGTCCCGGAATTGATAAGCCAGCATCTGGCAACCCCAATTCCAACCCGTAATCTGGGTAATCAAAATGGCCGCCAAACCCCTGTCTGTGTTAGCCCTCCATTTTGTTTTTCACGACCGTAGTTTTTTTCCGGTCGATTTTTCTCTTATTTTTCGAGTTCTACTGTACACCCAGGCTTCATTTATGTCTTAAATCAATCCTGAATAGTTACTCCACAAACTTATCTTAAAAAATACAAATTAAAAACCATTACTTAATACCTATGATAAAACGCAAAAAATGAAAAATAAAAATATATATGTGTATATATAATATTAATATAATTATAAATTGAAATTGATGAATTAATTTGTAAATTGTAGGAATGGATCTTGTGTCTGAAATAAAAGTATATTATTATAATTATTAAAAAGAATTGTATCAACTCGTGGCAGAATTGTGCCACTTCCAAAGACAGGGGTTTTTTGACGTTGGCAGAAATCTGCCATTTACACAGACTAGGGGATATTTGACTTATTATTTTGCTAATCTGATTATTCTCTTTTCAACTACTTAGTTTTCTCACTAAATGAGTTCTTAGCCTAACTTGGCAACATTGTCTAATATAACAGAACTTATGATTTTACTTATTTTTAAGCATTTAACTGCTAGATGTTTAAATCTAAAGAAAAGTTTACTAGAAAAAAATCCACGCGGACCAGGCAGCGGACGGGACTCGAACCCGCATCCTTCGCTATCCGGGCGAATGCACTGACCATTATGCTACCACGGCCCTATTAGCCGCGTCGAAATTTTCCTAGCCTTAAGCTGCAAGGCAGCGCCATCTCTTCGCATTGTAGGTAATCCAATAATAATAACAGAACTTGTTTTTAACTTGCAGGCTTACGCGAAACAGGGCAGGAAGCATTTAATTCTGGTGCCAATAGCATTCGTTAATGAACATATAGAGACATTACACGAATTGGACATTGAATACTGCGATGAAATTGCTAAAGAGGTAAGTGAGCAAACTTAATTTTTATGTCAAATTAAAAGTACACCATTAGCTACAATATGTATTGTTTCTAGTCATTTTTTCAAAATTATAAATTAAAATCTTCTAAATATAAAATTCTCGTGTCACGGTGTGCGTAATTGAACTACTCCGAAACGGCTCGATCGATTTTCGTATAATTTTATATGCATATGCAGTAGGTCTGAGAATCGGACAACATCTATTTTTCATCCCTCTAAATGTTATGGGTGATCCATCCTTAATTTTTTTTTGATTTAGACATTTTTTTTTTGTTTTTATTTTTTTATGATACGTCATGTTAAAAATACACCCCTAAATTTTCACCATTCTACACATCTATTTTTCATCCCCCTAAATGTTAAGGGTAATCCACCCCTAATTTTTTTTTTTCAATTTCAGTTTTTTTTTTATGATACATCATACAAAAATAAATATAACCCAAAATTTTCGCCCTTCTACCACCAACCCCCATTTTTTTATGGTGATACGAAGTTCGCTAGTAATTTATAAAATACTAGCTGACGCAGCGAGCTTCGTACCGCCATTAAAAATAGGGGCAGGTGGTAGAAGAGAAAATTTAGGGTTGTATGTATTTTTTAATAGCAAATTATACAAAAAAAATGTCCAAAAAAAGTTTAGAGTCGTGTAACGTAGTGTTCTATCAATTACCTGAGAAAACATTCCTCCTAACCCATATGAGAACACTGCGTTACAATACCCAATAGTTTGAATTTTGGCGCGAAGGCGCATTGTAAGTTTCAGGTGGACAACCATTATCAATTACATAATTATTAATGTATATTTAATAATTATGTAATGAAAGGTGACTTCATGAATCATTTCTGAAGTCATTTTTCAATTTGACGACTCTGTAAATAATAAAACAGGGAGAAAAAAACAGCCCTTGCTGAGTTTCTTGCCGATTCTTCTCAGTACAAGGTCTCCCGCCGTAGATTTACGAACCGATGGAGTAGCTTCTAGACATTCATGAGTGCTTGTAACAGCTTAAACTGAATAAATGATTTTGATTATGATTATAATTAAGGATATGAAAAATGGATAGTAGCCGATTCTCAGACCCACGGAATATGCATATAAAATTTCATAAAAATCGGTCAGACCGTTTCGGAGGAGTATGGTAACTAACATTGAGACACGAGAATTTTATATATAAGACTAGCTGACCCAGCGAACTTCGTACCGCTCTAAAAAAATAGGGGTTGTCCAGCGGACAAAATTGTGAATCTAAACCATTCTCAGATCCCCTTGAACACACACAAAAAATTTCATCAAAATCGGTCCAGTCGTTTAAGAGAAGTTCAGTGACATACACACTCACAGAAGAATTATATATATAACTAGCGGCCCGCCCTCGCTTCGCTTCGGTGTAGAGCTGAAGTGTAGACTACAGTTTTTGTTCTCAGGCTTGTATTATACACAATGACATTCATCTATGATTCTTCTTATACCTGCATGCAAAGTCTCAGCCCGATCGGTTTAAAATTGATAAAGTTTCATACAAACTTTCATTCCTTATTTTATCCCCTTGGGATTTTCTTTATATTTTTTTCCGTAAGAACCTTGTACAGAGTATTAGAAAACTACAAAAAAAAACAGCCAAATCGGTCAAGCCGTTTTCATGTTATGTCGTGACAACGGAAAACGGGTTTCATTTTTATATATATAGAAGATATTAAATTTCATGGTGTACAATAAAGTGATCATTGATTCATTAATTCATATCCATCTTTTGAATAGATGGAAAGGTGAAAAGTTTCACTAAATATTCAAATGATTTTTACATGACACAAAATTACCATTTTTGTTTAGGGTTTTCGCAGTGTAAAACTTAGTAGAAAGTAGGTTTAGCAATTTTCAATGGAGTTTGTATGGACTTTTGAGTTTTTGGAAACGGCGAACTGAATGCGAAGCTTTTCGACTTTCACACATGCATGTAAACGCCCAAACTAAATGAAGAAAGATTTTAATTTGAATAATCTCTTATCTATTAGACAAGTCCGTCCGTCTGTGGTGCTGTTTCAGCGGCCAAACCGTAAGAGATAGATAAAGAGAATATTTAAGTTATAAGTTAAGAATAGTCTGATAAGACTACAAACCGGATTTGAGTAACGTAGCACTTCCGGTTTTCGAGAAATCAGGTTTTGGTGTACATTTGGTTCACTGGTTTGCTAGTCTATACTAATATTATAAAGCTGCAGAGTTTGTTTGTTTGAACGCGCTAATCTCTGGAACTACTGGTCCGATTTGAATGATTCTTCCAGTGTTGGGTAGTCCATTTATCGAGGAAGGCTGTAGGCTATATATATATATATCTTTTTTTTCAAAATTAGGGATCCGTAGTAAAATTGCTATTTTGTAACACAAGGTGTAAAATCGAAAACCTATTTTTGCGTGCGTTGCAAAAACTATTGACAATAGAACAAAATGATGTACTACGGGTTTGTAGATCCCATTAAGACCTACAAAAAAGTCGGCGAGAACATATATCTAGCTATCATGGTTTAATCACAATAACCGATTTTGTGTTCAAAATAATTATTAAATCGTCTAAAGAAAAAAAAAGCTACGTTAAATATGTATCGTAATATTAATCTTTATCTAAATGAAGCATTATGTTATCAAGAGTATTTATGTGGAAGTAAAATACTTTTTGTTTCATCTCAATCGGATATTTCGTTTAAAAGTTATCACGTGTGTAAGATGTTAAGAGTTGGTACCTATATATTTTATCTCGGTATTTCCACGGAAACGAGAAAAACGCGGGTGAAACCGGGGGGCACGGCTAGTCAGAAATACGAGTCGACACCTGTATTTCTGTGTTAGTATGAAGGCCAATCAACTTTCTTATTGAAGTGAAACTTCTGTACGCAGGCTTGACTTGGGGAGTAAGCTGGCGAACGCGTTAGTCGTTACGAAAAGTGTGTTCGGGCGAGGCGAACGGGAGTTGAGTGGGGGAGATAAGTAAGAGAAAGCAGTGCGCGCGCACATTTTCTTTCTCTCTTTCTCTTATAGCTAGTAAATGAAATACGTATATGTACATACATGTATAGACATAGAGATTATTATATTGTTGGACATTGAGATTATTATATTGTTTGACAATGATAATGTGAATTTGTTTATATTATGATCAATGAATGGAATAATTGTAATAAGTTTTTTTTCTCGACATGTCAATTAATTTGCACACCCCATTGGGTAAGAATATAGGATGCTCTTTATCTCTGTATCACCATTTGTAACCATATTCTGCAAATAAAGATTATTATTATTATTATTATTACATATAGACACATATATATGTATTTTTTTTATTTAATAGGCAGGCATAGTTCAAATAGAACGAGCTTTAGCACCAAACGACCACCCCACGTTCATAGGGGCTTTAGCTGATATTGTGGCCTCACATCTCAGCAACGGACCGACCATCAACGCCCAGTTTTTGACCAGGTGAGTTCAATGGTCCAAAATATTGTTAAAAAAAACCACTTCACTTAATTTTTCACTGAATATATGGTAGTTTCCACCTAAATTGCGTAATTTGTGTAGAATTTTAAAGGTGCTTTCTACTCTTAAAGTGGGGTAAAAGTCCCTAAGATGGTAACACTGATCCAACGTAGATTACCCTCCAAAAAACCTTGCTCACTAGAATTCTCCTTAATTTAAATTAATACCCTCAATATGGTATGTAACCTTGAGCTAACTAAGTTTTATCTTCAAAATCCCCAGCTCACTAGATTTCTCCCTTAATTAGGATTAAGACTCTTAATTTGGCGACACTAAACTAAAGGAGTTTTCCTCAACTAAATCGATATCTCCCTACGAAATTGGGTAAAACCCCTTTACTGGTAACCCTGAATAGGGTATTTGACAAATTTTAGAAAAAGATCTCACGTTATTTACTAGTCCATATCCATAAAAAGTGGATATTCATCATTATGTTGTGTATTTCGGTAAAAAACTAAATCAAAAACTCTATTTTCAAGTTGCCGCGAAAAACGTATCTCTGGACAACATGGCGTCTCACTGTTGTTTGACGTCACACGACTGTCATTAAAACGTCAAAGTATACAATCTAATGTCCTGTTATAGAACCGGAAGTTTACTTGCGTGTGACGTCATTTTAGGCTCCACCAATCCCAAGCGTTTTGGGTCACGTGACAATAGATAAGAAAACTATTATCTTTATCGTGGGTTTTTAGTAAAATTATGAATAAATTTTCTGTAAAAATAGTAAAAACTCCTGCCAATATTCATTCTAAATACAGATGCTAGCAATTGGCACTTTATTTTTAATACTGTCAAATACCCTATTTCTTTTACCTACTTATAAAGTGGCGATTTAATTGAAAAATATCCCTTTTGCAGGTGTCCACATTGTGTCAGCAAAAGGTGTCAAAGTTCCAAAGAATTCTTCAGAAAGTTGTGCAGCTCTACAGACGTTCACACACAAACTGTGACTACGTCATAATTAATAATAAATATGTACTTGTAAATACTCGTCTATTAATAATCTATATATCAATACTGTATACTAATATTATGAAGAGGAAAAATTTGTAGATTTGTATGTTTGTAAGAAGTGAAACTTCTTTTCTTAAATAACCTAATCTAACCTAACATTAGGCGGTGCATAAGGCATAGAGGAATGGAGCAACGCACGCAACACTCATATCATCATTAGCTTATTAATGTCCCCACTGCTGGGGCACAGGCCTTCCCTATGGATGGAATACGGAGATTGGGCCACGGCCCACCACGCGGGCCCAGAGCGGATTGGTGGATGCTAACGACTGCAGATGCAGCCGGGACCAACGGCTTAACGTGCCTTCTGAAGCACGGAGGAACTCGAGATAGAAGATTTTTGGTCACCCATCCAATGACCGACCACTGCGAAAGTTGCTTAACTTCAACGATCGCAGTCGAACGCGCTAACCACCTGCGCCATCGAGCTCCTCATCGCTCATATATATGTGTATATATACAGGGTGAAATTGAATGTTTCAATGAAACTTCGTGGGATTATTGGGTTACGTATATAGAGTATCTCTGAATTTTTTCGGATTTTTTAAAAATGATTTAAAATAAAATTTCGTTTTTTTTTTGTTATATTTTAATCTCCTTTTGGGTACTAAATAATTATTCTTTTTAAACACTCATACAGAGTAAGTAAAAAACAACTAATTAGCACTACTAAAAAAACGTAAAAACAGAAGACGAGCGGTCGGGAGCAATGACCGCTCCCGCCGTTGAATCGGTTGAATACCTACCTATGCGCGGTGCAAAGCGCAGTGAACGAGCGCAGTGTCAAGTTTATCCACCGCGCATGCGTATCTTTTAAATTTGGGACAAGAGAAGATTTGCAAATAATGCCATGATTAGTTCTTGTTCTGTGGCCTCAATATAAGAAGTTGGATATGGTGTGTTGTTATTGTAGTGTCACGGTATACTCAGCAGAGCCACAAGGCTTTACGAAAGTAGGTTTGATGATTGATTGTGTTTACAAAGTGTATACGGGAAGTTTAAGTGAAAAAAATGAATAGGTACATCGGTCTCGTAAGTACTTTTAAATACCGGGTTATAAATTTCAGCCAAGTATTGAACTGCAATAAGTATTTCTTTTTGTTTAACATTTGCCTATTTCTAATCGTGACAAAATTATTATTAACTTTTAAAGTTTTTCTCCGCTTAAGAGAAGATGACATTTGTGCTTATTATTTCAATAAAGGCATCTAAGACGACTTTATTGTATTGTGTGGAATCAAAGGAGTCAACTGAACTCTGTGTAGAGGTACGTACTCACTCAACGGCTGGCGGGCGCGGTCGGTCGTTGACCCGCCGTGGAATTTTAATGTTTTTCCATTTTTTTGAAGTACTTATTTATTAGTTATTTTTCACTGGATATGTAAGTTTGTTTGTTTAAAATGAATAACTACTCAAAAGGAGAAAATGACATAAAAATACACAAATTATAAATAAAAACATGAAAAAAAATACTTCAAAAAAATCCGAAAAAAATCAGGCATACTCTTTTCACGTAACCCAACAATCTGACGAAGTTTCATTAAAACATTCAATTTCACCCTATATATATATATATATTGTCGCGTGTGACGCTCGTAGCATTTCAAACTTCGCCGAGTTACCCTCCAACTTTCATGCTCGTCGGGAAGAGTTGCGCACGCATCCCTCTTACATTTATATAGTCGTGTGACGCCCGTGACGCATTTCCGTTTCATATTTTCCGCAGAATTTTTCCATTTACACCCCTTCCGAAAAGAAGTTTCACTTCAATAAACTCAAAAACTATTTCAACATAGAACAAGCTATATTTTATTGACCTCTCTGAGCTCAGCTATCAGTGAGCCAGATTTCGCCGAAATTGGTTAAGTAGTTTCGGAATTTATCCAGGGCTCAAATATGGTGTTACGAGATTTATATATGTATATATTATTAGATGTAGTTTGGGAAATTAAAAAACGAAAGAATTAGTGTTTCATATTTTCTCGAATCTGGGTGGTTGTGGTCGCGTCGTTTATGTTAAGTAAAAGCTCAAAATATTATACTTAAGTTGTATGTTTGTTTTGGCTTATGGAGTGACTTTTGAGTTTTGAAATTATGTTTTTTGAAGTAAAACTTCTTTACGCACGCTTGACTTGGGGGGTAAGCTGGCGAATGCGTTACGCGTTACGAAAAGTGTGATCGGGCGAGGCGAACGGGAGTTGAGTGGGGGAATGCAAGAGAAGCAGTGCGCGCGCACATTTTCTTTCTCTCTTTCTCTTATAGCTAGTAAATGAAATATGTATATGTACATACATGTATATATTGTACTCACCCACATATAAGTATATATCGCACGTCACAAACAATAGGGTATTAAGTCGGCAAAACCATTCATTTTTTTATTTGCGTTTCGAAAACTACATTTTTTTCTCTTATAAATTGGTGAGATAATTGTATTTTAATTCGAAATGGTTTTTGAATTATAGCAACACATATGTCGTCAATTTCTAGGCAAAATTTATGATTGTGAGTATTCTAAACAGTATTAAGTTAAGTTAATACCCTATTGCCCGTTCGGATTAATACAAGTGTGAAATTTTATTTCAAATAATACCCTTTGGCCTGTTAAATTTTATTTAATATGTTATTTTCAACGAAATTATTTTAAAATGATACTAGTTGTAATTTTAACATGAGCCATTTGAACTGCTTATAGGGTATTCTCTTTACCCAGTCACATAAAAGTACTTTTAAAATAAAAACTACTATTGACACACCAACTAAACTTACTCGACACAAAGAAGGATAATGTACGTTTAAATCAAGGTATCATTTTAAACATTTGAACAAGCAGTTCCGCTTCTATGATTTTTTAAAACTTGAAAACGCGATATCTTTAAACACTGTTTTTTTTCTAAATGGCTCCGCACGGCTTGTGCATTTAGCCAATGTCAAGTGTTAAATGTAGGTATACAAATACTATAGCACTCGTGGTCAAAGTAATAAGTCAAGTCAAAGTAAGTGGCAGTCAAGTCAATCCCCCTTTCCCCATGTTTCAGTAAAAGTGTGGGGATTTACTGGAACCTCCCCGTGGACTTCTTGAGGGAACGTCGAAAGACACTTTCCGCTATTTTGTTTCACTTGCCAACACTTGTGCATGTTCCCGAACACTTGGTGGTTAATAATCCACCATTATTAGACACTAACATCCGCCACAACACATTTTTTATCAAGAAAAACAAAACTGCTAAAGTGACGCTTCCCGATCCCGCCAAAAAGTCCAAACACTGTTTTTGAAGATAATACCCTTTTGTTTGTGATGTGCTATATATATATATATATACATACAGATGGAGCTAAAGAAGTTTCACTTCAGTCGTGTGGTCATCAGTGTTGCCAGGTCTCCAGATTTCACAGGAGATTTCCTGTTTTTCTGAAATTTCTTTTGTTCTACTGTTTTTCTACATGAATCTCCTGTTTTTTTAGAATACGATTTTCTTTTTTAAATTGAATGTTGAGTTACATTTTCCGTCATTAATAATGTAGAAAACCTTCATAATTATAAAATAAATGTAATTGTCTAAAAAAATAGCTTTGAGGGGTGGCAGAAGCCACAGAAACACAACCGTTACTGGTTTTTATCTTGATTTGATTTACCAATCCTAAGAATCGTAAAAAGTACGCCTCTTTACTACGGTTTTTCTTGTAGCTCTTTCCACACATATACTGTTTTTATCTATAACGCCTCCCGATTTTTGAAAATTGGCAACACTGGTGGTCATAAGCACACTGTTTTTTTTTTAATAATTTATTTATGCGTTATCATTTTTGTGATTAGAGAAATTTATCTATCCAAAGGTATCTCTAGATCTGTTCATTGGTTTTATGGGTGCTTTAACTATGTTAATTATGACTATCCGTTTATTATGACGTAGTTACACAACGAAGTTTGGTTTTCATATAAAATTCATTGTAACAATGTCGGATATAATGACTTCGCTTACAGTGACATGTCGCTTATTATGACCCATTTTTAATCAATTTTGTGCGTTTATAGTGACCGACGTGGTTCTTTACACCTACGGTAATGTTCGTTGATTCAAATTGAACATCAAGCATTGTTTTTAGTGATATGCTATGTAAAAAAATGTCATCTCAACGTCGTAAAGCATTTACGACTGAGGAAAAAGGTGCAAAGCATATTATTATGCTGATTAGAAAATGGAGAATCAAACTCATCTCACAATCAAAAAAGTTTCACAAAAATGCTTTGTATGACGTCCGCTTAGTATGACGTGTTTGTCGATGCCCTTCGAAGTCATAATAAACGGATTGTACTGTAATGTCGTAAGATGGTTTGATAAATCGTTTTTTTTTAAACGCTGATAATAAGACAATGGAGATGACATTGCTTGATGTTAATGTTGATGATTTTGTTTTCTGGCGTTAAGTCGGCTGCTGCCGCGGCATATAAATGTGATCTCACGAATGATTCTTTACAGAGACGAAATTATGTTGTTATCAGTGTAGCCAGGTACGATTTTAAAAAATCGGGGAAAAAACAGTAATAATAATATTTGTTTGTAAAAAAATGTACATGGTAAAAATCTTATAAATATGTTGAAACTAAGGCCATTGTTTCACACAAAGTACAGATAGACATGATTTTATTTATTTTTTAAGCATTTTAAATGCTAGATGTTTAAATCTAAAGAAAAGTTTACTAGAAAAAAATCCACGCGGACCAGACAGCGGACGGGACTCGAACCCGCATCCTTCGCTATCCGGGCGAATGCACTGACCATTATGCTACCACGACCCTATTAGCCGCGTCGAAATTTTCCTAGCCTTAAGCTGCAAGGCAGCGCCATCTCTTCGCATTGTGTTTTATTTTCTAGTAAACTTTTCTACAGATAGACATTCTCAGTAGATGTAAAGAAATAGCTGCAAGAAAAAACAGCAGAAGCAGGGGCATATTTTTTTCCAATTTGCGGGAAGAATAGGAGACTTTTGAGAAAAACAGGAGATCTTTCTTAAAATTGGGAGACCTGGCAATGGCAGCACCCCGGCAAAATTCTTGAGCAACGACCAGGGGGTCAATCGCCTTGCGGAACTGCTATGACTATCGCTATCGCTTACGATTTCATTTTGTTATTTTCTGAATAAAATAAAATAGAATAATACTAGCAAACCAGTGAACCAAAATTAATTGAGAACTTCGGAGATTTTGTGTGGTTTTGTTTGAAATTCGTGATTTCTCGAAAACCGGAAGGGCTACGTTACTCAAATCCGGTTTGTAGTCTTATCAGACTATTCTTAACTTATAACTTAAACAGTCTCTTTATCTATCTCTTACGGTTTGGCCGCTGAAACAGCACCACAGACGGACGGACGGACGGACTTGTCTAATAGATAAGAGATTTTATTTACCTTTGAACAGGGTAACCAAGTTCACAAATAGTTACACATAACCATATTGTACACATCATTATATCCATCATATTGGACAGTATCATAATTATTAATCGATATTTTGCCTTAATCAACTATAGTAATAACGTATGCGGCGACATATATAAAACTCGAAAGGTGACTGACTGACTGACATAGTGATCTATCAACGCACAGCCCAAACCACTGGACGGATCGGGCTGAAATTTGGCATGCAGGTAGATGTTATGACGTAGGCATCCGCTAAGGAAGGATTTTGATCAATTCTACCCCCAAGGGGTTAAAGTAGGGAATGAAAGTTTGTATGAAACTTTGTCAATTTTAAACCGATCGGGCTGAGACTGCATGCAGGTATAAGAAGAATCATAGATGAATGTCATTGTGTATAATACAAACCTGAGAACAAAAACTGTAGTCTACACCGAAGCGAAGCGAGGGCGGGCCGCTAGTCAATACTATGTCACATAATTGAATAAAAATTATTTAACAAGTCACAGAAAAAGTCAGAAGTCGGTACCTTACGCTCATTTTCTTTAATATTGTAGTTACCAATACCAAAGAAAAAAAAACGCGAGGCATTTGAAAATCTTCGGCGGTCAAAAAAACAAAATGTTATCGTAATCGATAGCGATAGCCATAACAATCCCGTAAGGCGATTGACCTCCAGGAAGCCTGCGCAGTAGCAATTTCACATATAAAAACGTCTACTGCCCAAGATTATTTGTCTGTAGTTTTGTTAAAGTTTTCCGCCAGCATAAATATACACAATTATTTACTTATGTAGATATCTTATTTGCATTTTTCTTAATGTTTGGTTGTTTGTTTACGAGACTGGTTATTGGTTATCTTTGTTTTTTTGAACTCTATATTATCTATATAAATTGTTTATGGTATAATACAGTTTTTTTTTTATTACAACCTGCAATGTAGTTGGTCGAGCGCCATAAGGATGGTTTTAGTTTATTTGGTAAAATTATGTTTCTATCTTATTATGTGTGGCGATATACCAGGAAAACTTCTCGCACCCACTTATCTGTGGGATTGATGTCGCCGTGGCTGAGGGCACTGGCTGGTTACAGGAACAGACATTGTTTATGGTGCCTTTCGTGTAAAAATTGAACATACTCTCTTCCTTCAAAAACTGTCAAGATGTGTGTCAATACTTTTCTTTAATTATTATTAAAATATTCGGGACAATCGAAAAAACTACAATTGTGACGTGCGCTTTCTGGAATGCCGGCAAAGCAGGGTCCAGCCGCCTCACATTACGCCCGTCGGAGACCACGCAACCCATCGTCTTGGAGGTAAGTGGGCGCTTCCTTTTTCCTGGTATTGAACCACATAATTTATCATTTCGGTGTAATCCACACCAGGTGTGGGCTATTTACACGCGCCACACCAGTAGTAGTAGGGGAGTCAAAGCGGGGATTTTTGGATTTTTGGAGAATAACACATGGGGAGCAACCTTGCACCTAGTTAAGTACTCCCACTATACCTGAGCCATCTATGTAGCGCCGAACGTCTAGGGCAGCAAAAACAAATTTTCAAGAAACGGCCATGACTTTTGGTCGGATTCAAATCGTCAGTCTTTTGAATAGGAGCTACTGGAGGGTTCACGTAACATCCCTTCTCAATGCTCGGTTATTTTTTCCTATATTCTACCCCTTCTTACGGCCACCCCCATATCATGCAAACAGCGGCAGATCAATATTTTTTCCGTTCTTAGAAACGTTACATGAACCCTCTAGTAGCTTATATTCAAAGGACTGGAAATCAGAAATCAATATATCTTTATTCAAATTGGATGTATAGTACAACACTTTTGAATCGTCCAAACATTTTTTTTCCCTACCACTCGTTATTGGACATATTTTTTAGCTGCGGAGAAAAACGAGCGAAAAAAACTCCACAACATTAAAAGCATAATGTAACAACAGGGCGATTTGGGCGTGACCAAAAGTCATGACCGTTCGTTGAATTTTTGTTTTTGTTGCCCTGGACTGGTTCTCTGTCGGATTATCTCATTTCTGATGCGATCCTTCAGAGAAACGCCGAGCATAGCCCTTTCCATAGCGCGCTGAGCGACTTTGAACTTGTGGACCAGCCGTACCGTCAGTGTCCACGTCTCGGCTCCGTATATCACCACAGGCAGGACGCACTGATTGAAGACTTTCGTCTTTAGGCTCTATGGGATCGACGATGTCAGGACTTGACGTAGCTTCCCAAACGCTGCCCAACCTAGCTGAATTCTTCTATTCACCTCGTCCTCAAAGTTGTTTGTACCTAACTGCAATGTCTGCCCGAGGTATACATATTTTTGAACAACTTCGAGAACGGCGCCGTGTATTGCAATCGGTTCCGGTAGAACATGTTCATTGAATATTACCTTCGTTTTATCCAAGTTCATCCGTGGTCCGTACAATAATTTCAAATATTTTTAATATAAAACAACAAACAATAATTTCTAATGACATACGAACATGATTGGAAAATACTTATATGATCCGAAGCCACAGGTAAATATTAAAATATATTCAAACTGTCTTACTACTTCGTTAACGTTTGTATGTGTAGGGAGTATGTACACCGATCACGTAATGTTACGTAAACCCGGTCAATATGTCTGTCCATACGCGTCCTGAATATTGATGCATATGTAATGGTAGAGAAAATCAAGTAGTGTGTCAAGTGGCAGCGGCGATGACAACAATATTTAGAGTTCCGTATTTGATATTGATAAATGAAGAGAACCATACTAGCACAGAACACAGAAAATGGTAAGAAGGATCATTGACTGTTTGTTCGGGAACCGATGTCACCGGCTCGCCCCCTACCCCACACGCGACAATATATATATATATACTAGCTGACCCAGCGAACTTCGTACCGCCATAAAATTAGGGGTTGGCGGTTAAGGTTGAAAATTTAGGGTTGTATGTATTTTTTAATAGGTACCAATTTATAAAAACATAAATATTGTCCAAAAAAATTTAAGGGGTGTGTAACGTAGTCACGGAGTACCCCCACTAGAGTCCGCATCACGCAAATTTTGTTTGAAATCAAAATCGCCAAAGTCGGCGGCGTGCAGGGAGATCAGCCGCGTTGTGATTGGACACGTCAAGGTCAGATGATATACTCAGTGCAGCGAAGTGATGAGGGTAAGATCGATTTTAGAAAATATCGATATTTTCTATCGATAAATAAAGGACACCCGGCATTATGTGCCAAAGTTGTATACTTTTTTAATTTTTTTATCTGTGTTTCATTTTCAGACTAGTAACTACATACTAAATAAAATATAAGCAACACAAAAAACACGTAAAAAAAAAATCTAGATAGACAATAATATGCTGTTTATGACAACTTTTAAAACTTAAGGCGCCTTACTCATCGGCTCGGTACAGGTTCGTTTTGTTTGCGGGAGTGACTGTCAGTGGTAAAGTGACGAGAACATATGTAACTGTTTACAGTTGGAGTCCAATCTTTACGTTTAGTTGCACTTATCCAAAGTTCCTTCATCTTGGCACATTTTGGAAACCTATGAAATAAATAAAACACGTAATGTTACTGTATTTTGATTCTCGCATCAGTCTGTAAGATATCACCTTAAATATCTCTTTAAAGATTTTGCTCGTTGCTGTTCTCGTGAAAGGCACATGCGATATACAGACTTAATGAATTCAATATTAATACGGTGACGTCCGTGGCTCTTGACTTAGCACACGCAAAATAACCTAAGTATAACCAAATTATTGATTTTGAAGGAACTTGGTAAATACTTATCAAATTTTATGCTAGCTACCACCCGCGACTTCATCCACGTTAACTTTAGTTTTTTGAAAATCCTAAAGAAACCTGACATTTTTCCGTTACAAAAAGTATTCTATACAACGATATTTTATACCCTAGATACGACAACATGTACAAAATCGTGGCCGAAACGTGACTAAAAGGTACATTTGACGATTCACAGAGGTCCGTAAGATGATCGCGTGGTCAAAAACAATGTAATGCATTATTTAAAAAAAAGTCACCTTTAATGCATACGGCATAAGCTCTTAATTAAAACGCATGCATCAAAAATTTATGGCACTTCAAAATGCAAGTTCCTAAAATTTTACGACTTATTGTTATATGCGAAAGAAAATAGACCTTATTTTTTTTAACTTTTCGCGCTCAATTCTGAATGTGCTGTTAGCTATTATAGCAGGTACAGACCGCGAAGAAAAAAGACGGCTATAGGGCGACGTATAACCGACCATGCTTTTGAGTATCACAAATATGTTATATTAAATCAGTTTATAGTAAGTATTACAATAAAATTTGCTTCAAATGCGTTAAATTTATAATAATAATAAAAACGTTTATTTGGCTCAAATTATATAAATAACTTATTGTATTACATAAAGATGACTATGTACCAAATTATAAAAACATTAATTAGATACCTGTCGAAAAAACAACACTTTACGTACTATTAGTATTTTTTTCGCATTTTTACGGAGCTCTGCGGCATTTTGACTTTTCATCGGTCCGCGCGTGACTGTAAACCAAGAAGTGCTTGAATAAAGTTTAAGCACTTCTTGATTGGGACACATTTTGAGCGATCGTGGTCTATCTAGGGTATTTAATATCGTTAATTCCATGTCTTTATCTAGGTCATAAAGTATGCGCACTTAATTTCATACAAATCGGTTTAATCGTGTAATAGTAACAAACATCCATACAAATTTTCGGGTTTAAAATTTTAGTACGATATGATTAAAAACTGTTGGTTGTATACTCATGATATCTGTTATTGTATACGATGAAATAAATAGTTTTTAATTATTTTTTCTATTTCCGTAGCTGACAAACTTATCGATAAACTTACGGGTACAGACATGAGCTGCGTCAAGTCACTAGCAATACACGTGCCGGTGTGAGAGCGGAATAGCATATATGATGTAGCGCATGCGAGAAAGGGATAGTGTTAAAAGACATCAACGCGTTCACCAAAAAATAAATACAATTAAAAGCAATTTCATATAAGAGTATTTTTGTCTTTTTGTAATGCATTTAAACTTACCGGTGAAAAGTAATACCATCTTTTTGAAGACTGGAAGTTTTACTACACATTCCACATAATTTAATTGCACAGTACGGCATTTTTTCTAGTTTTTTAACGCAAAAACGAGAGAAGCACTTCTGCTAACGCTCGGCTTCGGAATGAAACGATGTATAGCGACGTCTGTGGGCGTGTCTCACGCATACGTAATATACTACTTAAGCTTGGCGTAAGCGCTTGCCCTTGCATGCGGACTCTAGTGGGGGTGCTCCATGCGCGGCCCTCACGGACCGCGTCGAAATTCCTCTAGCCATTCTTAAGCTGCAAGGCAGCGCCATCTCTTCACATTATAGGTAAGCTACAATGTCAAATGAATGAGTGACAGATAGATAATTATTATGAATAAATATTTCTTTTAATTTTATGCAACATTTTTTTTTCTTTTGTGAGAAATCTTTACCCTTCCTAAGGGCCCCCAAACAAATTTTTATACGGGGCCCCGCCAAGGCACGCTACGCCACTGCTAAAGAAGTTTCTCTTCAAAAATGTATGACAAAGACTTATTTACTAGGACTTTTTTTATTGGGGGGGGGGGGGGGGGGGGACTCCAAGGAACTATAATAGGTATTCCTGTCTATGGGGACTCGATGATAATAAACATAATATGATTTGAACGGGCTAAATGTATATTCAAATTAAACTCTTCTAACATTTTACATTATAGATCAAATTTATGTTATTTTTACACATATTTGAATTTTGCTCATTAAAATTATATTATTAAATCAAATCAAAACAAATATCAAATGGATGGAATTTGTTTACATTATGGAATGATATGAATGAACGTTGACTCACGCACGACATCTGTCTTTATAACTATAACATTCACTCACTCACAGATCATTCATTACTTGACTTCATTCACTCAGTCACGTCGCGAAGCAAGTCGAGAACGGATGTGTCGTTCATTTCGAATTTAGAATGTAAACAAACACAAGTTTATATTTCGAGTGAAATATCTCATAACTGTTTACAAGATGACGCGAATAACTACTCCATGTAACGTGCAGGTGCTATGTGTGTTTGTGTTATTGATTGTGAACGTGCGATTCGTGTATTCTCACTCCTTTATAAGCGAACATCAACATGTTCATTGCACTCACGAACATCCAACTGAAGACCAAGTAAGTTATGAAAACAGTTCAGTATTTTATAGGTACATGACTATAGAATCGAATGATAAAACCTCTTCCCTGCTTTGCAGTCCATAGAGAACACAGTCATTTGTTTTGTTTTTAATTCTGCTTTTTGGAGGTTATGTCGAAGTGTTCTAATTTTTAAATTTCGGTTACATCCGCTATTCATTTGTCTCTGACTAACTGAACGAAAACCTTAATAATTATTTGTACGTTTAAAGGTATTGTGTTTTAAAATGTATTTGAAATTACGGTATAACCTTAGCATTTGTCGATTGGTCACTTAATCGATTTTGTTATTCGCAGCTGCACAAATTAACACGGAAGTAGAAGAGTAGAAAATTATTTTTTGTTAAGATTTCGTTGCAAGCATTTCAATGTTGTTAACCATCTGTTTTTTTTAATTCAACAAATAGATCAATCTTATTGGTTTTATTGAACAGCTGTTAATGTCAATAAGAGAACTGTGAAGTCGTATGTATAAATTAATATTCCGCTTTGGATTAAATTATTTGGAGTCATATTTTGATGGTAAAACTCGATATTATTGACAATAAAATGCTATGTTTTATGTTATGTAGGTACTTTTAATCTTATTAAAATATGCAGTATCCGTATCCGTATAGTAAGTACCTAAACATAAGTACTTTTTGTAGGTTAGTACATATAGTTCATGTAAGCTAACACTTAAAGAGTACTTGATGTTATGATGATAGGTACTTTAAAAACTTACCACTTTCAAACAACACGAAAACTTGGATGTTTAAACTGATGAATAGTGAGATCCAGTTTCAAATCGTTTTGGTACAACAATGAAACTAGATTGAAGAGAAACCCTTGCCTTTGTCCACTGTTGTTGCCGCACCTGTTATTTTGTTTACTAACAACTTATTTATCTTGATTTGGCTTTATCGCGATAACGTAAATGATTTTTTTTCCTCTATAGCTTCGCACGGCTTGTGCATTTAACCAATGTCAAGTGTTAAAAATGTTTACAAATTCTGTAGCACTCGTGGTCAAAATATTATATCAAGTCAAAGTAAGTGGCCGTCAAGTCAATCCCTGTGTTTCAGTAAATGTGTGAGGATTTACTGGAACCTCCCCGTGGACTTGTTGAGGGAACGTCGAAAGACACTTTCCGCTATTTTGTTTCACTTGCCAACACTTGTGCTTGTTCCCGAACACTTAGTGGTTAATAATCCACCATTATTAGACACTAACATCCGCCACAACACAATTTTTAACAAGAAAAACAAAACTGCTGAAGTGACGCTTTCCGATCCCGCCAAAAAGTCGTAAATGGAATTGGCAACCAAACAAAAAAAACTAAAATAGCAGAACTGTCTTTGTAATTTTCGCCAGAACATACCTACCTATGTAAAGGATTTTAAATTAATACAGCCTTATTTGCATTATTATTTTGTTTTCTTTGTTTTACATTATTAATGTGCGTTACAACACTTATTTATTTATATTTTATTGCACAAATGAGTGTACAAGTGGCGGACTTAATGCAATTAGGCATTCTCTACCAGTCAACCGGAGAATTATAGCAAAAATCTTAAGAAGTTAGTGCAAAAAGAATTAATCAAATTACTTATTATACATAAAGTATGTATATGGAAACAAGCTAATATATATATATATATATATATATATCCTACTACATAAAATACATATCTATAAACATATATAAATAATACTATTATTTCTAGTTAGGCATTCTAGTTAGGAACTCGTTGGCGCAAGTGGTTAGCGCGTACGGCTGCGATCGTTAATTTAAGAAACTTTCGCAATGGTCGGTCTTTGGATGGGTGACCAAAAATCTTCTATCTCGAGTTCCTCCGTGCTTCGGAAAGCACGTTAAGCCGTTGGTCCCCGCTGCATCTGCAGTCGTTAGCACCCGCCAATCCGCATTGGGCCCGCGTGGTGGGTCATGGCCCTATCTCCCTATTCCATCCATAGGGAAGGCCTGTGCCCCAGCAGTGGGGACGTTAATAGGCTGATGATGATAATGATTTCTAGTTATTGAAGTATAATTTAATGAAGAGGCGAAACGTGATATTTAATTTTCTTTTAAAGTTTTCGTTCAATCGCTGTACAATCGTACGCTACGCTCGTACGAATCTTAGTTGCACTTAACCCGTTTTTCTAGTCCTCGTAGTCACGAGTTATACATATTTAATCTTATAAATTAGGCTTCTGGCATGTACTTTTAGTGCAAAGGCCGTTAGCTAGCTAACTTAGCTACTTCACTACAATATAACTGCGATACAAGAACAATAAAGAAATATTCGCATTAGGCATTGCCTAGATTGGTTAACGAATCTCAATCCCACTCTTTAGTACTAAGCTTAGATTAAAACAAAAAGGGTAGATACGGCACTAGCCTCACAAAAGTGATCCGCATGAATTGTGGTCCACGACCCTAATCGCCTTAGTCACAACTTGACATGCAAACGACGTACATGTGAACGCCAAAAAGAAATATTGCCAATATTTTGTGTTTATTATGATAAAAGAATGCCTAAGTGTGTTTTTAAAAAGTGCTCAAATTGCTCAAGAACTAAAAATAAAACCCACGGCATCACTTTTCATTCGTAAGTACTATAAAATATATTTGTTCATAAAAATTGCTGTTTGTTTTGAATCTTATTCGGTAGTGACGTCGAGTACTGGTCGTTTGATTGGTCGGTAGTGCAGTGACGCGGATCTCGCCGTCTCGTTCGCGCTGCCGTTGAAACTTAACGTGCTGTTTCGTTCGGGTCGGTAATGCAGTGACGCGGATCTCGCCGTCCCGTTCGCGCTGCCGTGGGATCAGTTTTTGCTTGATGCAAGTATGAGCGTACCGTATCTACCCTTTTTGTTTTAATCTAAGGCACTAAGGCCCGTATTACAGAATGGCAACTAAGTGTTGATCTTTACATGAGTACAGTTAGAAAGGGATGTCGTTATGTGCTATATATCGCGACATCCCTTTCTAACTATGCTCAAGACTAGATTCAACACTGAGAATCTTTCTATAATACGAGCCTAAGAATATCATCAGGTTGCTAGGGCACAGGCCTTCCTTATTGACGAAATCGACAGACAGAGAGTATTTATTTATTTATTTATACATTGCATATCACATTCACAAAAATAAGGTGGTACATAACAAATACAGTAACCATGTGACGCCCTGCAAGGGCACAGCAACTTTAAGAGGGTTATTATCTATTTAAAAACATTATTAAACAATAGGGATGATGACTAATTTTTTTTTTCTTCGTTTATCAGGTAGATTATCAAAAAGTATTGGAGGAGCTCGATGGCGCAGGTGGTTAGCGCGTTCGGCTGCGATCGTTCAAGTTGAGCAACTTTTGCAGTGGTCGGTCATTGGATGGGTGACCAAAAATTTACTATCTCGAGCTCCTCCGTGCTTCGGAAGGCACGTTAAGCCGTTGGTCCCGGCTGCATTTGCAGTCGTTAGCACCCACCAATCCGCACTGGGCCCGCGTGGTGGGTCATGGCCCAATCTCCCTATTCCATCCATAGGGAAGGCCTGTGCCCCAGCAGTGGGGACATTAATAGGCTGATGATGATGATTGGATACGTATTTTTTCTTTTTTCACATAATATAAACATTGCAGAGATATATTGATTTGAAAAGTCGCGTGACGTCACGTTTGAGTACACTTTTATGTGAAAATTCACTCAAAAGTGACGTCACGAGCCCCTACTCCCAAACTTTGACGCGCTATAACTTTGTCATTTTTTGGTTGATTGCCCAAAGAAAAAATACGTGTCCATTATTTTTAGATCATGTAACTGACGGACTAAATAGAATTTCGTTTACTGTACCCCGTCATCACCCCTATGGCACAATATAATTTATAAATTAAGTTTCAATCATTCTATACATACATTGGTATTTGGTGTCAACTCTAGCATGACTCTCCGTATGAATGTATGAGACACACCCGCACCTTTTTTTTATTACGCAGACAAAACCTCTTATTTACAGACGTTGGCGCCCATAAGGGTCACACCAACGAAAGGACCTCACACCTAGCCTCTAGCCTCCCACCTAGAAACGGGGAAGCCGTTTCGCTTATCCCTCCATCACCTTTTCTTCAGAGGACCACGCACGCTGGCCTACGTTGCCACCGACTTACTGTGGCCACTATTCCTACACAAACAAAGAAATTTGGTGACTCATTTCTTTGTCGTACTATTCGTAAGTGGAATTCTTTGCGCGCACGTGTTCCCTCCATCCTATAATCTGGGGTCCTTTAAGAGAGGCGTGAAGAAGCATTTTTGCAGGCCGGCAAGGTGAGGATGGTTGGTGTAGCAGTTTATAACTGCTATCTTCGCGTTTGGACTTTATCACCACTTAACATCAGGTGTGGTAGAGTCATTTGCCTACCTCGCTATAAAAAAAAACTTACGAGCGCTTATCCCCTAAAAACCCCGCGAGATTCCCGTTGAGGGATTTCAACGCGTCAGCTACACCCGCAACTAACAAAAGAGTGCGGCTACAGAAGCAGCCTGGACCAAGGGCTCAACCTGCTTTCTGTAGCACAAAAAGCTTTGGATAATAATTTTTTGGTTTACCCATCCGACGACTACCCACTTCTAAAGCGGCTCAACTTCCAAAATCGCAGACAGCGTCAAAGGCTGCGTCATGATGTTTCGTTAGCATTACACTCAACCTGTACCCCTAGCACGAACCATTATCGAATTTGAATAGTTTGCAAACCGAAATGTCAATGTCAAATTTTGTATGGAAACTTGAACAGCAGCGCCACAAAGTACGAAACGGGAACTAAAAATCAGTACACATTTGACGTTGACATTTCGTACTCGCAAACGATACGAATTCGATATTGGTTCGTGCTAGGGGTACTGAATAACATTTAAAAGCAAATTAACAAAGGCAGCTAAATGCAAGCTTTGAAAACCAGTTTTGAACTGCAGATAACATACTTTATTGAGATCTTTAACATAATATGATTATGTACAGGCTGGTGCAAAAATGATCACTTGATCGGAAGATGTTGTATGGCGTCGTACGTCAATCATATTTGACATTGTTCGCCTGCGATCGTTGAAGTTAAGCAACTTTCGCAATGGTTGGTCATTGGATGGGTGATCAAAAATTTACTATCTTGAGCTCCTCCGTGCTTCCTTTTTCATTCACAAAGATCCTAAATCCCGCATGGGACAAAAACAAATCTGGCAACGCTGGTGTAGCGGCACAAACCGCTTGTCTTCATAATACAATAAAAATACTGACTGTTATGTATCTATCCAATGCTATTATTGTTTATTGCCGATTGTTAATTAGAAATGTTGTCTTTGGTTTTACACTTCCGTTTCGACACGTCCATGAGATCAGACATTAAACAATTCGTCATCCGAACCTGCCTTTTACTTACATGAAGACTTCCCGGCCCGCTATCAAGTATCACATGGTGACAGCGTTGGTTGCAGTCTCGTTCGTCGTCATCGTCGCCGCAACAGAGTTCTCAGGCAAGCATACATACTCCATACAACACACTGAACATACTGAAGGAAAAATGGCGAACGAGCCACCATCATCGAAACTTTCTCCAAATTTTCTCCCTCCGGCAGCATTTCAGCTAGACATGAGAGCCTCCAATATGCCACTAGCTTGGAAAAATTTCAAACTATCTCTGAAAATCTATTTGAAAGCCAATAATTTAGATGAAGAGGCAGATGCTAGAAAGGTGGCCATTTTACTCAACGCCATAGGCACTGACGCCCTACATATTTTCAACTCATTTGAAGTAGATATGGAGTCTATTCCATACGATGTCCTCCTTGCTAAGTTTGAATCGTATTTTTTGCCAAAAGTAAACATCTCAATCGAAAGACACAAGTTATTTAACAGAAAACAAGGCCAACATGAAGAGATTGAGTCTTATGCTACAGATCTGAAAAACATAAGTCTACAGTGCGAGTTTGGCACTATTAGTGATGATATATTAAAGGACATATTTTCTTGGAATTTGAACTGTACATATACCAAGGAAAGAATAATAATAGAAAAACCCAGAACTTTTGATGCAGCCGTCACATTAGCAAAAATGATCAGAAACACGAAACTCGACACCCAATCATTATCTCAGACTCAAGATATTAGTGTGGTCAACACGTCAAGACCAAATACATACAATTTTAGACCAATGAGCCAGCCTAGGAGTTCTTCCAGTCAGCGGAGATACACCAGTCAAGATAGTCGACAAAACAGCAACCAAGTATGCAGCAACTGTGGTCAGGTGCACAAAATCAGATGTCCAGCATTGGGAGCTGTCTGCCGCAACTGTGGACGAAGAAACCATTTTGCTTCTGTCTGCCGTTCAAGAAAGATCAATCGTGTGGAAGAAGTCAACAATGAAACGTATGATAACAATATAATAATTAATAGCAATGAACAATATTTTTTGGGTACATTATTTTTGTCAGCCATACAAAATAATAGCAATAATTTTACTACATATCTAAACATAAATGGCCACTATACAAAATTTTTATTAGATACTGGTGCAGACACCAATATCTTGTCATTTTTCACTTTTAAGAAACATAAATTACCATTGTCTTGCATAAAAAAGAGCAGTCACAAACTATCTACATTCAGTGGTGAAATACTCCCCACTGTGGGTCAATGTGAAGTCAATGTCCTACATAATAACAAAAAGTTTTTGCTTAACTTTCACATAATAGATCTTAACTGTCAAAATGTCATAGGCCGAAAAAGTTGTGAATACTTAGAACTTGTCAAAAGAATACACAATGTCACATTTGATAACACTTCCTTACTATCAGAATATTCTCATTTGTTCGAAGGAATAGGTACTTTGACAGATTTCAAATGTCACCTTACTTTAAAACCAGATGCTGTCCCCTCTGTAGTTGCATGTCGCAGAGTTCCCTTTTCTTTACTTGATGACCTAAAACAGGAACTAGAAGTATTAGAAAAAGACAAAGTAATAACTAAAGTCAATGAACCCACTGACTGGGTCAATTCAATAGTACTTACTTCTAAAAAAAATGGAAAACTTAGACTTTGCATAGATCCCAGGAAGCTAAATGAAGGAATCATGAGAGCTCACTACCAATTCCCTACTATAGATGAAATAAAAACTAGTTTAACAGGTGCAAAATTTTTTTCTACTTTAGATGCCAATAAGGGATTTTATATGCTAAAACTAGATGAAGCTTCCTCAAAGCTATGTACCTTCATAACACCATTTGGTCGTTATCGTTTTCTTAGGCTCCCCTTTGGAATCAATGCGGCTCCTGAAATTTTTCACGCAGAGATGACCAGAAGGTTCAGTGACCTTGGTGGGGTCAAGGTCATGATGGACGATTTGCTCGTGCATGGCAAAACTAAGGAGGAACATGATGAAAGGGTAAAATGTGTATTGACGGAACGCAACAGTGCTCTGTGGAACCAGTGACATTATATGCCATTGACATTAGCAGCTTTATTTCAATCAACAAAAATGCCAATCATGACATGAGTACAAACAAACAAAATAAATACGTGATTTTACATAGTTCTACAAACAAACAAAATACGTGATTTTACATAGTTCTTACAAGTTGCATTCAAGAAACCTCAAACCCCAATTCGTCCCTCTTCGGCGCCGTCCACAACTCCCACTGCCTCGCCAAGTCCTCCTGCTTCTCCCCTGCACCTGGAAAATAAAAACACAAATATAGACATACCTGTTACACAAACACAAAACAATCAGAATAATTCACATGATAGTGTCAAATACTCATCTTGGGGTCGACAAATTAGGAAACCTCGTAGGTACAGTGAAGATTGATTTTTACATATATAGAAATGTAATGTTATCATTATTTTATTCCCGCATTCAGTTAAAATGGGCATTTCCTTTATTCATGTAAATAATATGTAAAAATCTTGAATGCAACTTGTAAGAACTATGTAAAATCACGTATTTTGTTTGTTTGTAGAACTATGTAAAATCACGTATTTTGTTTGTTTGTAGAACTATGTAAAATCACGTATTTATTTTGTTTGTTTGTACTCATGTCATGATTGGCATTTTTGTTGATTGAAATAAAGCTGCTAATGTCAATGGCATATAATGTCACTGGTTCCACAGAGCACTGTTGCGTTCCGTCAATACACATTTTACCATTTGGTTTTCATTGTTAAAATTAATTACTATTTTTGTTATATAGTTTTAATTAATTTATTGTAAAACAACAGCTTAAAAAAAAAAGGGAAGATGTTATGTATCTATCCAATGCTATTATTGTTTATTGCCGATTGTTAATTAGAAATGTTGTCTTTGGTTTTACACTTCCGTTTCGACACGTCCATGAGATCAGACATTAAACAATTCGTCATCCGAACCTGCCTTTTACTTACATGAAGACTTCCCGGCCCGCTATCAAGTATCACACTGACTGAGAGATGTAAAAGTATATTATCTAATATATAAAATTCTCGTGTCGCGGTGTTTGTGGTGAACCTCCTCCGAAACGGCTTTCCCGATTTTCATGAAATTTTGTGTGCATATTGGGTAGGTCTGAGAATCAGACAACATCTATTTTTCATCCCCCTAAATGTTAAGGGTAATCCAACCCTAAATTTTCTTTTTCAATTTTAGTTTTTTTTTTTAATTTTTAATGATCCATCACACAAAAATACATACATCCCTAAATTTTCAACTTTCTACCACCAACCCCTATTTTTTTATGGCGGTACGAAGTTCTCTGGGTCAGCTAGTAATTTTATAAGGAGACTTGTTTTTTACTTCCATAAGATAGAGCAAGCGTTTTCGATAAGAAAAAAATTTAAAGTGAAACCGTCACGGAAAGCTCACTAACTTGTTTGAAACTGAAACTGTTTAGTAGTTGTGTTGATATAGATATTGTACTTGCAACACTCTGACAGGGTCATGTACCATGCCAAATTATTTTTAAGGTTCTATATATACTGTACATGTGCAGTTAAATAAATAAATAAAGGAGGTTTCACCACAGTGAGGCTTCCAAAAGACCGTGCAACTCAGCGTTGCCAATTTATTTTATCGAAAGCGGGACAGATTAAAAAAAAAACATATATAATCAAAAGTTCGCGCTTTTTTTTTATATGATTAGGTAGGCAAATGACTCTACCCCACCTGATGTTAAGTGGTGATAAAGTCCAAACGCGAAGATAGCTGGTACAGCAGTTATAAACTGCTACACCAACCATCCTCACCTTGCCGGCCTGCAAAAATGCTTCTTCACGCCTCTCTTACAGGACCCCAGATTATAGGAAGGAGGGAACACGTGCGCGGGCAAAGAATTCCACTTTCGAATAGTACGGCTTTCTCAGTACGCTGAACGCACGGTCGAGTTATTCCCGAAAAGCGGGATGAGCGAATTTTATCGGTTTCTACAACCTTTTAGTGTGTCAAATTATCGCCAGTCAAGTTATCGTCTAGTCTAGTCAGTCTATATAGACACGCAAATTCACATGAGTATTTCAATACCTAGTTATAACAGGACCCTTAGTCTTAGATTAAAACAAAAAGGGTAGATACGGTACGCTCATACTAGAAAGAAAGAAAATATGATCCGACTCAACTATATAAGCAACTCTCGCCACGCACACGTCTGTATATAAATATCAATCGAGCGAGCGAGACAGAACTATACGCTTCAACGCAGCGTATTGTTGTCCTTTTCTTGCTTACAAAATGGCGATTACGTAAATAATATTCATGACAAACCGTGATTTTTGAGAAAAAAATGTTTTCACTGTTTCACGAATGAAAAGTATTGCCGGGGCATTTGATTTTGAACTATTTGTGTTCTTTATAAAAGCATCGAAGGCATTGTTATATCTTCATAACACAGAATATACGCAATATTGTTATATTGAGTGTACATGCAGCGTGTTTGAATGTCAAATTGTGACTAAAGGAAATTATGGTCGTGGACCACAATTTAAGCGGATCCTCCCTTTTTGTTTTAATCTAAGCCCTTAGTACGAGTTTGAGCTCACGAAAACTATCATATTTTTCGTAAATGTAAATTATGTGTGTATGTCCATTTTGGTGAAGAGTAACCAAATATACTGAAAATTTAAGAAGACGCAAATGATTTAATGATAGAATTTAAACACTGTTCATTTGTATTGAAACGATAACAATAAAATCAGTACTGTTATAGTACGAGTGCGAAGCTCACGAAAACTATCATAGCTTTCGTAATTGTAAAACTCGTACTAAGGGTACTGTTGCATACAGTATTTTATCTCATCATCAGCCTATTAATGTCCCCACTGCTGGGGCACAGGCCTTCCCCATGGATGGAATAGGGAGATTGGGCCATGACCCACCACGCGGACCCAGTGCGGATTGGTGGGTGCTAACGACTGCAGATGCAGCCGGGACCAACGGCTTAACGTGCCTTCCGAAGCACGGAGGAGCTCGAGATAGTAAATTTTTGGTCACCCATCCAATGACCGACCACTGCGAAAGTTGCTTAACTTCAACGATCGCAGCGGAACGCGCTAACCACTTGCGCCATCGAGCTCCTCATGATTTGAATACTCCTATTTTATCTACACTCATGATTTGAATACTCTATAAAAAAGATGGCGAAACCATGGGGCGTTCTTATAACTTAAAATTCATGAAAAGTTTCGGCGCTGTGGTAACGACTGAAGCGTGCGTGAATGACAATGTTCTTTTTGCCTATGACCAAAATTTTTTCCATCAAACCCATGCGTGTGTTGTATCTGTGGATAGGTCTTCAAAAATGATATTGAGGTTTCTAATATATTTTTATTCTAAGCCGAATAGTTTGCGGGAGAGACACGTAGTAAAATGTCCCCCCCCTGTAACTTATAAAATAATACATACATTACCATGCAAACTTCCACCGGAAATTGGTTTGAACGAGATCTAGTAAGTAGTTTTTTTTAATACGTCATAAATCGTAAATCTGAATTTACCTTTCATTCAATCAACTCAAATATTAAAAAAAAAACTTAATTAAAAAAACGAGCGAGCCTTACAGTAGTCGCGTATGATGTGTAACATTTGAAACCTCACCTTATATTAGTAAAAAAAAAAGAAATAAAACCTGCTACAAAATGAATAAGCCATTTGAACATTATGTTCCAAAACCAAATCAAATAGCGCGCGCTCTTGCAATCACTCGCACAAATTGCAGGAAAGCGAGAGGAAAGATGTTACACATCAAAAAATACACTATTATTTTTTTATTCCTTTATAGCCTGCACGGTTTGTGCGTCAGCCACATACAAATGTAAAGGTAGGGAAACAGGCTAAAAAAAAAGGAACGGAATTTTTAGGAAAGGATCAGGTAAGTATTTACATATTTACAGTTTAATATTATGTTTAAGGATAAAATTTGAAATACATAAATAAATATCATATTTCATAGAATATAGCAAAGTATTTATAGAAGTCGGGAGACGAGTACGAAGGTATGTTAAGGAGTCAATAAAAGAGGAACAGTCTACACTATTATTAAAACATCGATCAAAGTTACAACGAACTACAAGAACTTTTATATTATGTTACTTGTTGCTACGGAACTAACGCTTCATGCGCGAGTCCGTTTTTTTTTAAAATTCGTACTACAATGCATCCAGCAGTGAAAATTGCGGCTGTCCGATGAGCAAGCCCTTTGCGCGGAAGGGATTTAAACCCCAAAACGGTTTTATAGCTATTAACGGGATTGTTACCATGTACCTTGTTTGTTACGAGTCTCTGATATTTCGGCACTGTTGCAAGCGCCATGATCACGGAGGAGTAAGTTACCCCGCGATCAGTAGTTAGGTGATTTGTAGTTAAATATATATATATATATATATATATAACAAATATATAGAAATACATATTGCGGAGTAAGGTACTCCGTGATCATGGCGCTTGCAACAGTGCTGAAATATCGGAGACTCATAAAAAACAAGGTACATGGTAACAATCCCGTTAATAGCTATAATGTTAGTGACCATGAAAGTTTTATACAATAAACCAAAACGGTTGTTATATTGGTTTATTTAAATTATGACATTGGATGTTTTAATGTGGGCAATAAGCTAACTGTTTCGGAATCTTTAATAGCAGTTTCTAAAGCTTGGATGTAGATAGGACTGCGTCCCTCAGAATATACGCCGGGTGATCGGTGCAGGAGTATTGTCTGGTTTTTAGTGGCCCTACTCGACGACCTCCGTGGCCGAGTGGTTTGTACGCCGGGTTTCATGGTGTCGCCGTGTCGAGGGGTCCCGGGTTCGAATCCCGGTGGGGCCAATGTTTGTGTGATCAATACGAGCATTTGTACTCAAGTCATGGTTGTTTAATATGTATTTCTATATGAATATTCGTATATATGTACCAGTATATGTATTCTATCCGTTACCCTAGTATCCCATAACACAAGCCTACAGTGCTTACTTTGGGGCTAGGCTAATTGGTGTGAGTGTTGGAAATATTTATTTATTTACTCATTTCATCCGACCAAAGGACTGGCTGTAATGAGCAGTGAAGAGTCCCATATACCTTCCTCTTGCTCCTCCGGTGGCTGAAGGAAACGTAGGTAAGGTATTTCCTAGACAAAAAATAGGGGAGATGAGAAGAATAAAAAAGTTGTTTATTGTAGGCTCCCGTACATTTGAGCATGATTCTTCTGACTCATGAACATATAAAAGACGTCAAACGTTTCATATACCCTAAAAGTACATTAAATGTCTGCTTGTACAATAAACATTTGATAACAAAAACGATTCATACAAGATCGTCCCAAAATAACAAAATCTATTTTTATCAGAACTTTTTTACTTCAGATCCTTTGTCTTGAATCCAAAAATAAAACAACTATTAAGTATCAGCAAGATGGCTGCCTCATCGTCCATTGTATTTATTTTCGCAAAAATTTTCCCATTTCGCTACTTATTGTTGCTTCTCATCTCATCGTATTATCTAAGCTAGATGAAAGTGGTATTGCGTAATTCAATATCGTTACTTTAACGTGTTAAGCTAAGTTCAAAAGTTAAAGCTACGTGATGTGAAAGGTTGCGTAAATAAATAATGAATGAAGTTAATATTTTATGCTTTGATGGTTGATTAAATTATGGCTCATGTCTCCATAGTTTTTATTTACATAATGTATAATGACATGCTTATAAAATAAGGATTAATTGTTTATTATAATGACGACCTCCGTGGTCGTGTGGTTTGCACGCCGGGTTTCAAGATGTCGCCCGTTGGGGGTAGATGTTTGTGTGATGAATACGAGCATTTGTACTCCAGTCATGGATGTTTAATATGTATTTCTATAAAAATAAACTTATTTAAGTACAGTATATGTATTCTATCCGTTACCCTAGTATTCCATAACACAAGCCTTATAGTGCTTACTTTGGGGCTAGGCTAATTGATGTGAGTGTTGGAAATATTTATTTATTATTAACTGACTTATGAAAGGATGAGTTTTCAAATTCAACAGAACATTATTTTTTAAAAGATTGGCAAACAAGCTTACATTCTGCCTGATGGCAGTTTTTTTTAATTTTATGACCTGGTAACAAAGACCTTTAAGTCATAACTTATTTGGAACCTGATGGCAGAAGGCTGTCCATACCATAGACTAAAAGCCAGCTGTGGTCGTGGCCGCAGGATATACAGTTGGGCTCGGACCGGCAGAATCCCTAAACGGGGGATCCCCTAAAATGTATGAAAACTACAAGAAATATGCCGGTGGCGGCGTTTTGTGGTTGTGATCGGTGGCGACACTAAGAGTTACGGGGTCCTCAGTGGGCAGCCACTGCGGGCGCCCGTAAAGCTTGCGGGAGCCAGGTGTGAGGTCCGTTTGGCGGTATGCCTCTTAAAGACGCCGTAGTAGGTCGAAAGTTGAAAAAAATATCGATACATCGATATTTTAAAAAATATCAATATCGGCTTCGATATATCGCGAAAAAAACATCGATATATCGACATATCGGACCAATTTTCCCAAAAATATATTTAGGTCAGCCTAGCACAGTAATAATAACAATATAAATTATAATTAATGAAAGAATTAACAAAGTACCAAATTGCCGCTACACTACATGACAGTACAGTATCTCACGAAAAAGACACGCGGAATAATTATGGAACGAAAATTATCTCCCTAAAAATAGACCCTATTTTTTAATCATGAAAATGATTGCAGGGCCTCTAAGGTGCCATCTTTCGTAAACAAGACTTGACAGTCACACACTTCCACAGAATATAATGAAGTTCAGCACAACCAATTCACCAGCGAAACAGATTTACAAATCATAGACAATACTAAATACAGCACAGATCATAGAAATGTTGAATATCGTTAATCTGAGATCCAGTTACGATCTTTCCAGATACGAATTTAGTTAGATCGTGATATGCCGCTAATAATTAAAAAAAATATCGTTTTTGATACGAATTTCGATATTGGTTATTTTGTATCGATATATCGAATCAAAATATATCGGCTAAAAATATCGATATATCGATACATCGATATAATTTCAACAAGCCTACGCTGTAGTCTGTAAATAGAGGTTTTGCCTGCGTCACAAAAAAGGGCTGCACTGGGTAGGGGATTAGGCCAGGTTAGGCAACGGCGCCAATGATATTTTCAACAATACAATGGGCTATATAATCATAATCAAAATCATTTATTCAGTTTAGGCTGTTACAAGCACTCATGTATGTCTAGAAGCTACGCCATCGGTTCGTAAATCTACGGCGGGAGACCTTGTACTGAGAAGAACCGGCAAGAAACTCAGCAAGGGCGGTTTTCGTCACCCTGTTTTATCATTTACAGAGTCGTCAAGTTGAAAAATGACCTCAGAGATGATTCATGAAGTCAGCTTCCATTACTTAATGTGAAATTATACATTAATTGTTCACCTGCATTTTGATTGCTGTGTCACACAGTATAAATACGAACAGAGTTATTTATAATAGGTGTAATTAAACATTTACATCTTAAATATCAAAGTGGTTAGGGCAGACTCATCTCTGCTGGCAGCACCCGTTCACGAGCATGACGCATGAACCAGCCATCGCTTCGCTTGTTCGCCATCCATTTAGCATAAAAAAAAGCTTTTAAATAACAAGTTTGGTTGTATCTCAAGTCACATATTTCATAATAATAAATAATCTTATACCATCATTTCATTATAAGAAGTAACACTGTAGATGCGTCCGCTGTTTAATCAACAATAAGAATTAACTCGTGGGATTATTTCGTTATTCAATTGTGCAGATGTCGACAACGACAACGAGAAATTTATATATACTAGCTGTCCCATCGAACTTCGTGCCGCCATAAAAAAATAGGGGTTGGTGGTAGAATGGTGAAAATTTAGGATTGTATGTATTTTTGTATGATGTATCATAAAAAAACAAAAAAAGGACAAAAAAATTAAGATTGGACCACCCTTAACATTTCATCATCATCATCATCATATCAGCCGTACGACGCCCACTGCTGGACATAGGCCTCCCCCAAGGATCTCCACAACGATCGGTCCTGCGCTGCCCGCATCCAGCGTTTTCCCGCGACCATCACCAGATCGTCGGTCCACCTTGTAGCGGGTCTTCCCACTGAGCGTCGTCCGGCACGCGGTCGCCATTCGAGAACCTTTCCGCCCCAACGGCCATCGGTTCTCCTCGCTATGTGTCCCGCCCACTGCCACTTCAGCTGGCTATTCTTCGAGCTATGTCGGTGACTTTAGTTCTCCTACGGATCTAGTCATTTCTGACTCGATCACGCAGGGAAACACCAAGCATAGCTCTCTCCATTGCCCGCTGGGCGACCTTGAGTTTGCAGTTTTTTCTTAATTTTACTAAATTCAGAACACAGCTTTTGCTGTCTTTAATTAGCTGGCCAGCTACAAGTATGTTAAAAAAGTTTGTGTTGTGTTCCCATAGTGAGCAGTGTCTAAACTTCTAACGAAAACAACTATTTTTTGTCCCACATTGTAAGAAAATAACGTCGTGTATAGTTTATTAACAATTACGCTAGATTAAATACTAATTTTAGCTAATTTTTGTACCATAAGTAAGTTTTTGTGGTGAATTAGGGTCTTTAAATATGTGACCACCACTGTATGTATAGATAAATTGTTGTTTTGTGTGTTGGAAAGAGACAACACACGCCTGCAGAGCGGCGTTTCGCTTCAACATCTGATCTACCTAGAGTTTAAAGTTTATGATACCATACGGTCTCCAAACATCTTTTAATATCATTTGTCATTGTCGTTGCTTTAATGATGTGACATGATCTAGTTTTATTGCGTCACATGCGTGTGCGATTATTAGTACTCCGTGTATCATTTAAGCCGGGTACTCATTAGCGAGCTGTAACCGCAGAGCCGGACCGTAAGTTAAGGGGGCCCTGGGCTAATACTATTTAGGGGCCCACCTAATTCCTCAAAGTATAGAAAAAAATGAGACAGTAAAATATTTAATTTATATTATATTATGCCTTTGTATTATACTACTGTTAATATATTAACAAATTACAAAGCAACCTTTCTGCAAAGTGCAGACATGGCAAATTCTTTAATTTGCTCCTCACATTCTAGGGGTAATATAAATGGGGTTACATTCAACTATGTATTTTTTCTACATTGAATGTACGTCTAATCATTTAATGTACTGCTTTAAAGAAAATAATTTTAATTTTCTTTCTTTGGTGAATTACTAGTTCAGCTTTAGACATCTATTTTGAAAATATTATATCTGCTATTTCTTATTTAAATTCAGCGATATTTTCCTGTCTGAATTTCCGATCTGTTTACTTTAGTAAAAGTATGGATTCTTTCGCGTTATCGTCTATTTTTAGCTTTGTCTTAACATAGCTGGATTCAAGGGGCCCCCCCTTGAATGATTTTTAAATCGGACCTAGCAACACTGCGGTCTATACACACTAGAACCACGTACTGTACCACGCATGTTACGGTTACAGCTCGCTTATGAGTACCCGGCTTTAGCTATCACATAACATCATTAAATACTAGAACGTACTATGTTAGAACTTTTTAATAATGAGCGTGGGAGTCGACAGAAGTTTTTTTTTCTAATTGGCTCCGCACGGTTTGTGCATTTAGCCAATGTCAAGTGTTAATAAAATGTTTACAAATACTATAGCACTCGTGGTCAAAGTAATAAATCACGTCAAAGTAAGTGGCAGTCAAGTCAATCCCCCTTTCCCTATGTTTCAGTAAATGTGTGGGGATTTACTGGAACCTACCCGTGGACTTGTTGAGGGAACGTCGAAAGACACTTTCCGCTATTTTGTTTCACTTGCCAACACTTGTGCATGTTCCCGAACGCTTAGTGGTTAATAATCCACCATTATTGGACACTAACATCCGCCACAACACAATTTTTAACAAGAAAAACAAACTGCTAAAGTGACGCTTCCCGATCCCGCCAAAAAGTCCACGAGAGAAGTTAGCTATTGGAAGTGGCAACCGTGAAAATTCACAATACCTAATGCTTCTCCCACACCAAAATGCGCTTAAAGAAGAGTTCCAAATTGACAACAAAGTATGCTTTCCAATTACAGAGCATAATGCGACTCAGTGGCGCACAATGCCGAATTATGCTGATGCTTAACTGGAACGTGAATTAGTTTTCAAATGCACCAGCAGAGTGCGCTAAGTTCAGTGTTGAAAAAGTCAATGTTTGTACCTTCATCCATACTTATATTTATTTTTTAACAGTTTGAATGTACTTTTATTATTTAAAAAAAAACTATTTAATGAAACGAAAGCTTTAATAATTTTTCAACAATAAATAATATTACTAACGATAACATATAAATAAAACATTTCGATCAATGCCAACTTAAAGAAAAAACACTTGTTAATTTTCTGTCTCTAAGTTGGTACGATTGCACGCATCACACGAAAGCTTCACTTTTTCACTTTTGAGAGTGCTCAATTGTGCGAAGCGTTGCTGTAGTTGGAACACTCAACGTTAAGCATTATGCCGTAGTGTTGAGTAGGACTTACACGAGGCGGTACATTTGTCCCGGACATGACGTCAAAATGTAAGAGCGGCTCAAAATTTTAAAATGTACTACTTCACATTAAATGTCGCGATAGTCACGTCTCGTTACTCACTCACTCTTCGTAAGTCTGAGAGAGAGCGAGGCATGACATTTCATTTAAGTCCTCTATTCACTATCCATCTGTATCTCTATCTCTTTTACGTGTATAGCGCTGTCCTGCATGCTGGATGCAGCAAGATTGATAGTGCGTAGAGGAGGTGCTACTCGTCGAGCTTCTGCCTCGCCTCATTTGAAGTGGGACATTGTACTGGCTCAGTACAAAAAAGAGGCTACTCTTACAAACTCTTTTTCAAGTCGTGTCCTACCCAACACTATTATGCCGCATAATGCGCTATAATGCTGTAATTGGAAAGCAACCTATAACTATAAGGGTAAGCTTTCTTTTTCTTAGGTGCGATACCCTAAAAATGTCTGTGGATCGATTTCAATGATATCTGATTCGTTTGATTGGATCCGCCCCGAATAACGGTATAACTATTAAAAAATCGATTCCTTATTCCCGTCCATTGTATCGTCCATGAACTTTTTTTTTGAAAAATTAAGAATAATACAAATAAAAATCATTTCATTTTAATTTTCATTTCATTTCATTTATATTTCATTTCATTTTCTTTTCATTTTCATTTCATTTCATTTTCATTTCGTTTTCATTTCATAAAGTGTAATATAAAGTGACCCTAATAAAGTTTTTAGTAAATAAAGCTTATTATACACTAAAGGAATATTTAAGTGATGCTGAAATTTATATTATTATTATTATGTCCTTAACTTTATGAACAAGATTGATTATTGTATTGTTTAACATTGAGATTATTATATTGTTTGACAATGATAATGTGAATTTGTTTATATTATGCTCAATGAATGGAATAATTGTAATAAGTGTCAATTAATTTGCACACCCCATTGGGTAAGAATATAGGATGCTCTTTATCTCTGTATCACCATTTGTAACCATATTCTGCAAATAAAGATTATTATTATTCATTTTCAATTTCATTTCATTTTCATTTCATTGGAAACATTGTGGGGGAAAGAATATCATTATAATCAGACACAGGCCTTCCCTATGGACGGGCATAAGGAGGACGGGACATGAGCCGCCAAATAGTAAAAGATAATAGAGAAATAGCCAATGCTACGGCAATAGGGGTGATGACGGGGTACAGTAAACGAAATTCTATTTAGTCCGTCAGTTAGATGATCAAAAAATAATGGACACGTATTTTTCTTTGGGCAATCAACCAAAAAATGACAAAGTTATAGCGCGTCAAAGTTTGGGAGTAGGGGCTCGTGACGTCACTTTTTAGTGAATTTTCACTTAAAAGTGTACCAAAACGTGACGTCATGCGACTTTTCAAATCAATATATCTCTGCAATGTTTATATTATGTGAAAAAATCATCAGTTATCATCCCTATTACCGTTCTCCACGGCTTTTTGATTTAAAAAACTAGACAATCTACTCAACATATTCTACGCTAAAAGCTGTAGTAGTAAATAATGATTTCATCACAATGTTCGTGGCGTTTCAGCCTTCGCCAAGTTACCCTCCAACTTTCATGCTAGTCGGAAAGAGCTGCGCACGCATCCCACACACACACACATACAATATATAGTCGTGTGAAGTTCGTTACGCATTTCCGTTTCATTTTTAGGGTTCCGTACCTCAAAATGAAAAAACGGAACTCTTACAGGATCACTTTGTTGTCCGGTCCGTCTGTCAAGACCGTTTTTCTCAGGAACGCGTGGAGGTATCAAACTGAAATTCATATCTAATACTCAGGTCTACTGTCCCTTGGAGCTGTGAAAAAATCAAACTTCTAAGCCAAAGCAATCAAAAGATACAGCCGTTTATGTCGCTCCGCGAATTTTCGAAACTCGCACGGGAATCTAAACCTACAGTGTACTTACCGTGAACTTAGAATCTCGAAATTTGGTACGAAGTAACGTCTTATAGTACAGATAAATTTTTATTACTTAACATCATATAATTAAAAAATTTATTGAAAATTTTAAAGTCACTACCTCTTTTCTCATGTACGCGTAGAGCAGTATTTCCTAACCTTTCCAATACTGCTACCCCTGTTAAACATTAGGAAACCAGATTTTACCCCGACTTTAAAATGCTATCATCAGTTCAAGAAATTCCAATTTGGCCGCTACATCTTCGTCTCTAATAATGTCATCATCAGGAGTAAATCTCGCCCCGCTTCCCACACTCAGCACCCCGCGGGCTCGCTAGCAAGAAGGAGCGCATGCTCTATTTAGTTGTATTATTATAGTATTTTCTTATTATTTAGATTTGACCAAATAATTAGGTTCTTTGTTACCCCCGAAGTATGGCTGATTTACCCCCGGAGGGGTAATTACCCCCAGGTTCGGAACCCAGGGCGTAGAGGTATTAAATTGACTTTGTACGGAACCCACGGTGCGCGAGTCCGACACGCACTTGGCCGGTTTTTTTAATTTGAAAACGCGCTGTTGTTAAATAAAATACCTAGTCTATTGTCAAATAAACTGTCTAACCGTCGTTCTTCATCAAGTTAGTGACATCAAGGGTTTTGTGTTTCTCAGAAACAATGAAGAAATTGTAACAAGCCCGTCTCAATATTATCATTGTCAGTCACTTGTGACAGTTAATAAATGTTCTGAGTCAAATTGCAATTAAGCATTATCATTCATAATTATGGAATTTTCAACTTCTCCCAGGATTATAATAAGGTAGTGGGTTTAATAGGAAAAACCATTAAAAATTCAATATCGTTTATTCAGTCGAGGCTGTTACCAGCACTTGTTAATGTCTAGAAGCTACGCCATCGGTTCGCAAATCTACGGCGGGAGACCTTGTACTGAGAAGAACCGGCAAGAAACTCAGCAAGGGCTGTTTTTTTCTCCCTGTATTACGGCGACACTTACTGTATATAGAGTCGACAAGTAGAAAAATTCCTTCAATATGGATATTTTTTAAATAGCCAGGTATATAGATATAAAGATGTTAAGTGGTGATAAAGTCACGACAAGTCATGACAAGTACAGCAGTTATAAACTGCCACACCAACCATCCTCACCTTGCAGGCCTGCAACAATGCTTCTTCACAGGTCCAATCTCCCTATTCCATCCATAGGGAAGGCCTGTGCCCCAGTAGTGAGGATATTAATTAATGATGATGATGATTTCTTACACATATTAAAAAAAAACGACGGGTTGCACTCCGGGAGTGCCGGCAGAAGTGAAAACTTGAATATTAACGTTGTGCATTTTTGATATTTTGGAATAGTTGGAGAATAATTTTGCACGAATTGCTTTAATTATCAGTATAAAAGTACTATCATGTATGTGGTAGAATACAATATTTATTTATTGCGCTATCGTACACAAACATGACAATTTATATATTACATTAGAAAAGTTAATCTCTAAGAAAAATCAACTTACATGAATCACGTTTAAGCGCACTTAGCGACATCTATTGCAAATAAATCAACTTACGTGAATCACATTTAAGCACACCTAGCGACATCTATTGTAAAAAAAATGCATTTTCTTCGCAATAAAGCTGCCACGTGGACGTCCTAGATAGAAACTTATTATTACAATACGATAAAATAAAATATTACTATGTTTCGTCCAATATATTGAAAGTCAACAACCTTTTCAATTTTATTGTGTGTCATGATGCGATCAGCCCGCGAGTTTATCATTTTTTACCCATACAAAAAAAAGTGTACAACGCCGCTAAAGAAGTTTTCACTTCAAAAAAACACTGACTGAGTTCTGAAGTTGTGATAAAATCAAAGAACAGTGTGAAATTTAATGATTTTAACCAATTATTTTACGCGTGTCTGAATCGCGCGTAATCGGTAGAAAATTTACCTAGCCTCCTCTCTTTCAAATGGAAAAATCCAATTAGTATAACCGGCAGCTGCCTACACGTGCAAGCTATTTTGATCCGTATTTCCTATGTATTTGAGGTTGATTTAATTATGTGCCATTTGCGTGTACGGAAGCGGTTATTTATTCTACTTCCTTGCATGACGACGGCTTTACCTATAGGTGGGGTGCTAAGTTCCGCAAAACATAACTTTTATCTTCATAATAATAATAAATATTTCCAACACTCACACCAATTAGCCTAGCCCCAAAGTAAGCACTCTCTTGTGTTATGGGATGCTAGTACCCTTAATACGAGTTGGAGCTCACAAAAACTATCATAGTTTTCGTAATTGTAAAACTCGTACTATGGGTACTGATCCTTTAACTAACCAATGATAACGGTTCAAAAGTGCACGCTGAACCAATCGAAGGTCTCGCTTCAAACACAAAGACAGACTCACTGCCGGATTTAGGGGAGGGCAACCGGGGCGAAAGCCCCGGGGCCTCCACAAACGGGGGACCCCCACAATAGAGACTTTCTGAAAAAAAAAAAATCTTTCAAATTCCAACTAGTAAACATCTTTTCCAGGGCCGAATTTAAGGCAGGGCAGGTGGGGCTGTGGCCCAGGGGCCTCCACAACAGCTTAAGAAATAACAACATTTCGATGGGTCAACAAGCGTGCAAATCCTAAGTGGCCCGGGGCCTCCACAACAGGATAGAAGATAACAAAATTTCGATGGGTTAACAAGCATACAAATCCTAAGTGACCCGGGGCCTCCACAATCCTAAATCCGGCCCTGGACAGACTTACAAAACTACAGCACCACAAAGCGCAAATTACCACGTTCTTTAACTTGACATTTTATTGCGAGTCATGGCTAGGTCACACAGGCGGCCGCCATTTTGTTTCTTTTTCCCAGCAAACGGAGCAATAAGCAAGTTTTATTAGTACAGTTTAGTTCAAAGGATAAGTTAATGATCAATTTTCTTGGAATGAAAAAAGTAATATGAGTATTTTCATAACAAGTGCTTGTCTTAGCCGCGTACGAAGCGTTTCGTACCGATTTATTTATCTATACAACATAATACACTATAGGCAGCAGACGGGACTCGAACCCGCACCCTTCGCTAACCGGGCGAATGCACTGACTAATTATGCTACCGCAGCCCTAACGGACCGCGTCGAAATTCCTCTAGCCATTCTTAAGCTGCAAGGCAGCGCCATCTCTTCGCATTATAGGTAACCCACAATGTCAAATGAATACTTTTACAAGTTGAAGCGGAGAGCTAGTGGAATGAAAAATGTAGGCTAGGATTTAGGACGCAATGGGTTTATTAACACGATTTTAAACACAAACAATATTTAAGCTGATGACAAGCAAAGACTATGACACACAATAACAATTTTGATAGCAAAATCATAAAAATGTCAATACTTTAAAAACACTTCAAAAAACCATAAAAACTAAATCTATAAAAGAGGTCGGCAACATCCCCACCCCTTGTGCAAGAATGTGCACAATAATCTAGCCAAGATTAAGTTTTATTACTTTTCGGCAGGGGCGACGAAGAACGCCACCTGCTGTCGCAACGTCCACTACTCTCACAACCCCGTCCTTGCCAGGATGTAATGCCGTGACACGTCCCCGCGGCCATGTTCCTCGCGGTAGGGTCTCGTCGACGATCAGCACCAGGTCACCTAACTCAAACCCTGACGTAGGATTTCCTGGTTCACGAGGTTGTAGGGTTGGTAGGACTTGGCGTACCCAACGGTTCCAGAACATGTCTGCAAGTCTCAAAGCCTTTCGGTATTCTGAACGTCCACACAAGTCTCTGTCAGTTAAAGTGGCTGGTAGGATCTGTGGAGATGATGTGCCAATTAAAAAGTGGAATGGCGTCAGGGATTCTTCGTCATCAGGGTTGACGGATACGTGGGTTAAAGGTCGGGAATTCACGATAGCTTCCGCCTCCAGTAAGAGGGTGAACAAAACTTCCTCCTTCGGGGCTCGATCTCTAAGTGTGGTCACCAAAGCGCTCTTGACTGTTCTTACCATGCGTTCCCAGCATCCGCCAAATGTTGGGGCAGCTGGTGGAATGAAGCGCCATGTAATTCCCCTGTTCGCCGCAAAATCCTGGATCTCGCTGCTATAGAAATCTTTTAGAAGCCGATTAGCGCCCACAAATGCCGTCCCGTTGTCTGAGAATATAGTATTAGGAATTCCTCTTCGGGAGATAAATCTCCGTAGACTCATGATCGCTGAATCGGCGGACAGGCTATGGACGAGCTCAAGGTGTACGGCTCGTGCAGTGAGACAGGTGTAAAGCGCCACATATCGCTTTTCGTGTCGTCTGCCGATGGTCACAGTAAGAGGTCCGAAGTAGTCTACGCCGGTGAATGAAAAGGGTCTTTGATGGTGAGCCAATCGCTGTGGGGGTAAGTCGCTTGTCACTGGGATCTCTGGTCGACTTTTCTTGATGCGGCACAACCCACACTTGCTCGCGACGCTGCGGACAGTAGGTCTTAGGTGAACAATCCAGTATTTTTGGCGGAGTTCATTAATAACCAGCTCGTTGTTGCCATGTGCAGCGATCCGTCGATGGAAATGTTCTACCAGGAGTCTCACAATTGCATGGTTTCCATCTAGTAATATTGGACGACGAATATCTGGATTCACGTCTTTGACAGCACTTACCCTACCGGCCAGTCTGAGAAGTCGATCTTCTCCAAGACAGGGGGAGAGTTTGAGCAGGCGGCTTTTCTTAGGGATTGGTTGGCGTTGCAGGAGGCAGTTGAACTCTTCTCTAAAGCTGTCGAGTTGAGTTTGAAGCAGAACTTGCCTCTCTGCGACTTGTATAAGATCTGCTGTTAGAGGTATAAGAGCAGTGGACGCCGAACCAAGTAGAGGGGAGGACGCTGTAGCACATCGATGCGACTGTAATCGTTGCCGAGAAAGAGTGCTCTTAAAAATGTGCACCGCTTCAATAACTCGCGCAGTGGCGCGCAATAAGCGAAGCCAGTTACTGAAGCGGCTGAAATTGGCTGTTACTGGCTTAGGCCAGTCTACCACGGCTTGAGTCACAGTCAGGAGTGACACCAGTTCGGAGCCCCTAAGCTCTTCGCGAACTGGCGTAAGTCCTGCCGGCTCCACTGGCCAGTCCTCTGGGGAATTCAAAAGGAATAGGGGCCCTGTGAACCAACGTGACGACAAAGATAAGTCGATGCTACGCGGACGAGTCGCATCGTCTGCGACGTTCAAGTCAGTCGGCACCCACTTCCAATCTAAAACTCTGGTATTTTCAATTATTTCGCTAATTCTGTGGGCGACGAATGGCTTGAACGTTCTTGCATCGCTGCGTAACCATCCCAAGACAGTCATGGAATCAGTCCAAAAGAAGCTACGTGATGGCTTTTTGACATGACTGTCGTTGATAGTTAGTGCGAGGCGAGAGGCTATTAAGGCAGCTTGAAGTTCCAAGCGCGGAATTGATGTAGGTTTAAGCGGAGACACCCTTGCTTTGCTTGAAATCAAAACCAACCGAATCGATCCATCTTTGTAAACAAGACGCCAATAAGCTGCACAAGCATACGCATGTTCGCTGGCGTCGGCGAAGACGTGCAATTCACGATAAGATGGTTCCAAATTCAAGGAAAAGGCGTACCAACGTGGAATTTTAATAGAAGCTGCCTGAATTACCTCTTGGAACCATTCTATCCACTTCACTAGTTCATTAGGCGAAAATTCAATATCCCAACCGATATTAGACCTCCATGCTTGCTGAAAGAGTATGCGACCTTTGATAATGACGGGCCCTAGTAGACCTAAAGGATCGTACACACGCATTAAGTGGGAAAGAACTTTTCGTTTTGTTAGCGGTTGAGGTAGTGAACTTTCCAGACCGGTACGAAAACCTAATAAATCTGAAACTGGTTGCCATGCAATGCCTAAAGCCCTGATACTGCTGGGGGTAGAGCCGAGGTCGATTTCAGATGGTTGGGAGGCTCGTAGGTCCGTAGGTACTAGATCTAGCGCCGCCCGATCATTGGAAATCCACCCTCTCATCTCCAAGCATGCGGCATTGTGGATTGTTATTATGTCAGCCGCGATCCTCGCCGCTACCTGAACGTCGTCGTGTGACCCAAGGTAATCATCCATGTAGTGATCGTAAAGGATCGCGTTGACAGCAGAGGGATAAGTCTGTTCAAAGTCTCGAGCATTTTTATTTTTCAAATATTGCGCCATAAAGGGACTTGAACACGCACCAAAAATGACGGCAGTCATTCTGAACTCTTTAATCGGTTGCCTTTCGGTATCTGATTTCGCTTCAGGTCTCCAAAGAAAACGCATTGCATCTCGGTCTTCCTTTCGAACTCGAAACTGGGGGAACATTTCTTTGATGTCGGCAGTAAGCGCGACACGCCCCTCGCGAAACCTAAATAGAATGCCCAATAAAGATTGAAGTAAATCAGGACCGGAAAGCAACAAAGTGTTCAAACTGACACCATCATTTGCAGCAGCGGCATCATGAACAACCCGCAACTTCCGTTTTTGCGGATGGTAGACGCCAAAATGTGGCAAGTACCACCTAAGTCCGCCAGTATTATCAGACGTGTGTTTGCCATGGAAGGTACTAGAATGACACTCTTCGGCATACTCCTTGGATATCATGTTATTTATGAAAGTGTGGTACGCCTGGGAAAAATTACTTTCTTTTCGCATACGACGCTCAAGGCTCAAGAAGCGAGATAGGGCCTGAGGGTAACTGTCTGGGACACGAGCTATTTCTTCCTTCCAGGGCAAACCAATCTCAAAACGACCAGACGGTAAACGCGTGGCGGTTGACTCTAATATTTCAATCGCACGTCTGTCTTGTTTACTATGTAAAGTATCCAGTTTAGAAATCCCTAATGAGTCTAGTTTATAATGTTCTTTAATGAGATATTCTAAAGAGTCTGTTGATTCATTTGTAATGTTAACGTGATTGATAAAGTTGATAATTTTGATTTTACTCGTAGACGCCCCATATAGTACCCATCCTAATGCTGTTAAACAGGCCACTGGTTCATTTCGGCTTCCCTTCCGAACCTCCTTGTTGATTGACAGATGCCAGTGGTCAGCACCGATAAGTACCATAGGGGTCGCGTCGACATAGGATAAAACCTCAACTAAATCCGTTAGGTACGATAAACATTTAATTGATTCCTTACTTATAGTCTGAGGTTGTAAAGAAAGTGAATCAACAGATTTTGCTTTAACTGAAAATGTGTCACTTGTGAACCTACCCTTAATACGAAAATTGACGTGACGAATTTTCGTGTTCCTACTGAGCCCACTTACACAGTTTACAGTGACTGTTTCTTCAGGCCCAGTAATCCCAATTTTGGCAGCAATACAGGAGTCAATCAATGAAGCCGTACTTCCATCGTCAAGTAAGGCGTATGTGTCAATATCACCAGACGGGCCCGAAACAGTCACTGGAATAACCTTTAGTAGCGTACTACTGTGAATAGACTTTTTACTATCTGCACGCTGTGTTCCAGTTGCCGAGATTATTACTTTCGCTGCTTCACAGTTGGCGCTTGTAGAAGGCACCGATGCGCAAAAATCTGGTGTTGATGAAGTGACAACGTTACCGATCTCTGTGGCACAAACATTATTTTGTAAAGGCTGTTGTCTACCATGCAACAGCGGGTGGTGACGGGATAAACAATTATCGATACCACACGGGTTCACTTTACAAGTCTTCCATTGATGCGAGCTTTTCCGAAGACACCTATAGCAAACTTTCGTCTCACGCAACCAACGCCACCTATCTTCAACAGAGAGAAGTTTGAACTCCGAACAAGATTTTATGCTATGGTCTTTGTTACAAAAACAACACTCTTGTTTTAAAGGCGGAGTCTTTGTTTTAGTAACTGAAGCATGTGCGGCAGAGTGGACATTGACCCGCTTAACCAAAGGTATATGGATGCTCTGAGAATGCTGGATGGCTGATGATGCAGCGTTCTCAGGCGAAAGAGTGAACTTAATATGTTGGTCTAGTTCACGTTTTAAGAAATCAGACAATATTTCTAATTTAGGACGCCGTGATGTATCTTGCATTGCAAAATCGGACCATCTAGGTTTTATTGTAGGGTTCAGTTTATTCAATACGGCGTAATAAAGTTCAGGTGAATAAAGATACTCCACTTTATCAAGTAAACGTATAGCAGCAACACTATTACGTACCTGATTGGATATAATGCCTAGTTCCCTAAGGTCATTTCCTAGGCGGGGAAGGTTTTTTAGCACAGATACCTCTTTGAAGACGATCTGCTCTGGACGCGCAAAGTTATCTTCCAATGCGCGCATGATTTCCTCTGGATCTTCGGTGGAGTAGAGAATAGACGCTATGGAATCGTAGGCGGCCCCGCGGAGAGCGTTTTGTATTCTCGTTATGTTCTCTATAGAAGAAAAGGAATCGTTAGCTAAGTAATAGCATCGTTTAAATTGCAGCCATTGCAGCGGGTCTCCTGCGAATGATGGGAGCGTAGGAAGCTTAGCTTTTCCTTGGTTGGACGCCAATGCTTTCGCTGCAGCAGCTGTGTCAGCTACAGCCTGTAAAAAAGTCGAAGATTGTGATTTTCCATGATCATGATTTCTCAAAGTTTCCGCAATATTGAGCGGGGGGAATGGTCCCTCCACCTCGGGAGCTTTGATGATCAAATGAGGATTAGTTGCTAGTCTGTCTTTTACTGTAGTGTGGTTAGGAATGATAGGGGAAGCAGGGTCCCGTGTGGTCATGTGTGCCGGGGTTTGTGACACTAAGTGACCGGGGAGTGTGACGCCGTGACACTCTTCTGCCAATTGGCCTCTATCATTAACACTACTAAAAATATTATCAGTTACCCAATTTTGCGTCCTTTCTGCGCTTACTGGTAGGCTTCGACCGCTGCGACTACTGGCAATCTCTACATCGATTGCTGCTAACTCAGCCTGAAGCTCGCGCTCCTCGACTTGGCTTTGAATTTCGGCGAGTTGACGCTTTCGCTGTAACTCGCGTTCTTCTACCTCGCGTTCACGTTCGGCAAGCTCTAGCTCGCGATCCAGCTGTCGACGCAGAAGAAGGGCCTCAGCGGCGGCCTTTCTTGCACGAACTGTAGCGGAAGAATGTGAAGATCTCGATGGAGTACTAGTTGGTTGAGGAGCTGAGGTAACCTTACTTTTACTACGCGTTACCATACCAGTAGGCGATGACATTTTGCTGAAAATACTACGAGGATGGTAAAAACACTGCGATCTACAACTACGGTACGATGATATAATGACGTTAAAATGAAAATGATAGGTACGTGGAACAAATTTACGGGAGAAGGACCAAAATGAAGCGGAGAGCTGGTGGAATGAAAAATGTAGGCTAGGATTTAGGACGCAATGGGTTTATTAACACGATTTTAAACACAAACAATATTTAAGCTGATGACAAGCAAAGACTATGACACACAATAACAATTTTGATAGCAAAATCATAAAAATGTCAATACTTTAAAAACACTTCAAAAAACCATAAAAACTAAATCTATAAAAGAGGTCGGCAACACAAGTATTAAACATTTGAAAGAAGAAATAGCAATTATAGTTATAATTTTGATTTTTTAAGCATGTAACTGCTTGATGTTTAAATCTAAAGAAAATATAACTAGAAAAAAATCCACGCAGACCAGGCAGCAGACGGGACTCGAACCCGCACCCTTCGCTATCCGGGCGAATGCAGTGACCAATTATGCTACCGCAGCCCTAACCGACCGCGTCGAAATTCTTCTAGTCATTCTTAAGCTGTAAGGCTTTTTTTCCAGTTATATTTTCTTTAGATTTAAACATCAAGCAGTTACATGCTCAAAAAATCAAATATAACTATAACACACTATATTTTGATTCGAACAAAAAACGATGCAATAAAATGACGTTTGTTGTATGGAAGCCATGTTTAATATTTATTTTATTTATTAGTAAACGGAGATCCCGCGCTTTCGCACTTGGCAGCTTAGAGGGTATTCGCATGGTTTTTTTAGCGGATATTATGCCGTAAAGCGCCCGTAAGAGTTACGGGGTCCTCAGCGGGCAGCCATTGTAGCCCGGTGTGACGTCCGGCGGTGTGCCTCTTAAAGGCGCCGTAGTCTGTAAATATAGGTTTTGCCTGCGTCAAAAAAAAAAGGATTTGTTGTTATAAAGGCAACAGATAACTGTGCAAATTTCAACTGTCTAGCTATCACGACCATAAGCCTGGTGACAGACAGACAAACAGTGCAATCTTAGTAATAGGGTCCCGTTCTTAACATTTGGCTGCGGTGCCCGAAAACCATTAAAAAATCGTAGTTTTTCAATACTCACAAAATCTGTAACTAGAAACCGTACCTGAGTTTATATATATATAAAACTCAAAGGTAGTAAGTAAGGACATAGTGATCTATCAACGCACAGCCCAAACCACAGGACGGATCGGGCTGAAACTTGGCATGCAGGTAGATGTTATGACGTAGGCATCCGCTAAGAAAGTATTTTGATCAATTCTACCCCCAAGGTGATAAAATAGGGAATGAAAGTTTGTATGAAACTTTGTCAATTTTAAACCGATCGGGCTGAGACTTTGCATGCAGGTATAAGAAGAATCATAGATGAATGTCATTGTGTATAATACAAGCCTGAGAACAAAAACTGTAGTCTACACTTCAGCTCTACAGCGAAGAGAAGCGAGGGCGGGCCGCTAGTGATCTATAATTGTTCTAGAACTTTTATCGAGACATGAGTCTCGATAAAAAGCTACGTTGAATGGACTTTCACTAGCCGGTTCGCCCGCGTTCACGTGCAGTCTGTTACGTTGGCATTACGCAATGAACCGGTGAGATATCGTTTTCATTGGTCCCGCTAATGTTGTCTGCCGTCGATGTTCCAAGTTTGAAATTTGCATATTGAACTGTGACCTTACGAGTATAGATTAAAGCTTTTTTTTTTTATTAACCTTTTAAACGTGGGATAATGTTTTCTCTATACGGAATTGCATTACATATTATTGGTGCTATGAATATTTTTAGGGTTCAGTACAGGATTGCCAGGACTCGGACTCCCGATTTTACAGGAGTTGTTATTCTTAAATGTTACCTGTTCTTTTGTTTCTCTACACTTGATTTTTTGTTTTAAAATGAAATGTTAAGTAAAATGCGTCCCGTGAACCACCTGTGCTGTGCTTTTCCGGTTCCGCCATTAAGAATGTTACCTTAAATCTATATATATATAAAACTCAAAGGTGACTGACTGACATAGTAATCTATCAACGCACAGCCCAAACCACTGGACGGATCGGGCTGAAATTTGGCATGCAGGTAGATGTTATGACGTAGGCATCCGCTAAGAAAGGATTTTGATCAATTCTACCCCCAAGGGGATAAAATAGGGAATGAAAGTCTGTATGAAACTTTGTCAATTTTAAACCGATCGGGCTAAGACTTTGCATGCAGGTATAAGAAGAATCATACATGAATGTCATTGTGTAATACAAGCCTGAGAACAAAAACTGTAGTCTACACTTCAGCTCTATACCGAAGCGAAGCCAGGGCGGGCCGCTAGTATACAATAAATATGTTTTGGTTACAAACAAAAAACTAGCTTTGAGGGGTGAAAGAAGCCATAGAATATTTGATTTACCAATTCTGGGGGAGCCGGGGGTGCAAAGTATGCAAAAGAATACGTAGATATAATAATAATAATATAAATAACATATATAATTTTAGCTTTGCTAAAACAACGCAAATTTTATGAAATTTTGGAATCTATGATATTATATAAAATATAGTAGGAACCGGAACAAGTGTCTGATATAAAGTTTTTCTATAGAAAAAATAAATATTTTAATATATCAAAACGGCAGACTGCGATCACGTTTTGAAAGTAGATTTTCATGCTTTTCGACTTCTAGGCACGCCTTAAGGAACCCTCTATGGGAATAGTGAACCCCCATTTGATCTACGGCAGATGAATTAGTATAACTAGCATTAATATGGAGTTTGCTACTATACCGTAAGTCTGCGGAATACTGGCTCTCAGTCTATTCCTATTTAAAAAGATCCCGTTTCTTGGGAATGTCTGAAGATATCTAGCTGAATTCAGAATAACAATCCCTTGAGGCAGTGATAAAATCAAACTTCGAAGTCAGTACAATCAAAAGATACAGCCGTTTATGTTTATTTTATTTCCAATGCAAATTATGACATCCCGTTGTCCTTAAATCATGAAATTAGGAAGATTCACTATAGGGTATTTGACAGTGTTAAAAATAAAGTGCCAATGGTTAGCATCTGTGTTTAGAATGAATATTAACAGGGGTTTTTACTATTGTTGCAAAAAAAATATTCATAATTTTACTAAAAACTAACGAAAAAGATAATAGTTCTCTTATCTATTGTCACGTGACCCAAAACGCTTGGGATTGGCGGAGCCTAAAATGTCGTCACACGCAAGTAAACTTCCGCTTAAGAAGACATTACATTGTATCGTTTGACGTTTTAATAACAGTCGTGTGACGTCACACACTAGTAAGACGCCATATAGTACAGAGAAACGTTTTCGCGGCAACTTGAAAATGGAGTTTTTTTATTTGCTTATTTTTACTGAAATACGCAACAGAATGATGAATATCCACTTTTTACGGACTCCATAAACATTAGTCAATAACGTGAGATCGTTTTCTAAAACTTGTCAAATACCCTATTGCAAGTAAAGGAAAAATTTAAACATTTAAAGGGGTATTTTTACATAATAAAAAAATGGGTGCGTGTACTTATGTAGGCGCGTGAGAAGTTATCCTTCTTTGGCATCGTTTAAAATTAGTTTTTAATTGTATGCAAATAATTAATTACAATAAATTAATAAAAAGTCTGGAAAAGGACACAGTCAATAAAGTTCAGTTTTAATTTGAAAAAATAAATAAATAATCAAAATATTCAATTAAAATCGCTACTGAATATAATTTATTAGAACATATGTGATTTGCACTTGTATGAAACTCAAACACGTATTCCGAATATACAAACTAGAAACATGTGGATAAATATTATAAATATGAATACCTATAACTGTTACTTTATTACAAAAAATAAAGATGTGGTTTTTGGTTCTACTACACCAATGGTCAAGAGATGGCGCTGTAGTCTCCTGAATCGCGCTTTGGTTCCGTTGTTCCAGATTAATAAATACTTTTGATAGGCCTTAACAATGCAGTCTTTAGCACCCACTAAATAGAGATTCTATTTCTATTTTGTTGGTAGATTTTCTTAATGTGCGGTAAACACAAAAGTAACGCATGAAGTTGGTCGCTTTAGCGACCAACTTCATGCTGTTAATAATTTGTGTTACAGTGATGCGCGCGCATCTTAAAATTTCACTCTCATCATTTTTTCATAACGCGCCTAAAGAAGTATAACTTCAAAAAATAATAATTACAGTTTACAATATTGTACGGAACTAACGGTCCGCGAGTTCAACTCGCGATATTTCTTTTCTTTTTTAAACGAATATCGACAATGCTCTATGATGATAAAAAGTTATTTGCAATCTGTGTTTAATTGATACCAACGTAACAATAAAAATTAAAACGTGCTGCGTTCCATGTTCATTTATTTATTGTTACGATCGCGTCATGACTAAGTCGAGAGACGATATAATGTACTGTGGAATTTACTCAGTTCCTTGAATAAGGGAATTCCAATGAGCAATAAATTAGTTTGTATCTTGTTGTGTTTAATTAAGATTCATATATGTGTTTATTGCTTCACAGCTGTCTAAGAGCTGATTCCCACTTGTCGGATATCGGATCCGTATATTAAGGGGCCCATATACGGAACGATTGATCTGTACGATCCGTCGTTTCAGACCGATCGAAACGATGGATCGACTGTGTATGAGATCGTTAACGATTTACTTAATCGCAGACGATATCGGAGATCGCAACATAAACCCCGGATTGCGAAGGGTACGGGTTCGAGTCCCGTCCGCTGCCTGGTCCGCGTGGATTTTTTCTGGTAAACTTTTCTTTAGATTTAAACATCTAGCAGTTAAATGCTTAAAAATAAATAAAAACATAACTATAATTGCTATTTCTTCTTTCAAATGTTTAATAGTTGAAAAAGTATTCATTTGAAATTGTAGGTTACCTACAATGCGAAGAGATGGCGCTGCCTTGCAGCTTAAGGCTAGGAAAATTTCGACGCGGCCTATAGGGCCGTGGTAGCATAATGGTCAGTGCATTCGCCCGGATTGCGAAGGGTGCGGGTTCGAGTCCCGTCCGCTGCCTGGTCCGCGTGGATTTTTTCTGGTAAACTTTTCTTTAGATTTAGACATCTAGCAGTTAAATGCTTAAAAATAAATAAAAACATAGTTCCTATTATTGTTTAAGAAAACAATGAAAGACAGCCATGGAAATTAAATATTGGGTGCACATATTCCTGAGGGAAAGATTCGATTTTGGATAAATTTTAGAACTTAATAACAGAATTGGGAAGTGATGAAATTAAGTGTTTCAATTATTTAGGATGTCAATATCGACATTCAACGATCTACTGACTCAAATATTAGTGAACATAATCTACCACAATACAGGACTTAGAGACTGCATTTGTACTTTGTAAAAAGGGTTGCGTTAAGGACAGGACCAGGCGCTACCCCTTGGGGAGGATAGTCAGCCCCGTCACCCGACAAACATGAACAGCGCCATTCTTAATCATAGGCGAGTGAGTTCCGACCTTAGATAAAAACAAAAAGGGTAGATACGGTACGCTCATACTTGCATCAAACAAAAACTGATCCCACGGCAGCGCGAACGGGACGGCGAGATCCGCGTCACTGCATTACCGACCCGAACGAAACAGCACATCAAGTTTCAACGGCAGCGCGAACGGGGCGGCGAGATCCGCGTCACTGCATTACCGACCAATCACGCGACCAGTACTCGACGTCACTACCGAATAAGATTCAAAACAAACATAAATTTTTATGAAAAAATCTATTATATGGTACTTACGAATGAAAAGTGATGCCGTGGGTTTTATTTTTAGTTCTTGATCAATTTGAGCACTTTTTAAAAACACGCTTATGCATTGTTTTATCATATAAACATAAAATATTAGCAATATTTCTTTTTGGCGTTCACATGTACGTCGTTTGCATGTCAAGTTGTGACTAAAGCGATTAGGGTCGTGGATCACAATTTATGCGGATCACTTTTGTGAGGCTAGTGCCGTATCTACTCTTTTTGTTTTAATCTAAGGTTCCGACACGATTTTTTTCCGGGCGTAGAGGGCTGGCAAAACACCCGACACTTCTTGTCGGAGCCGACACAAAATCGGTTTCCGATAAGTGTGAATAGCTTCATATATGATTAGGGCTGCCATCCGTCTGGGTTTCCCCGGATTTGTCCTAGTTTACGGGGCGTCCGGGGAGCGCCCGGGCGGGGTTTCATTTGTAGTCCGGGTTTAAAAATTTACGGCAACGCATTGCCCTTGGTACTGCAAGTGTCCATGGGCAGTAGTGACCACTTATTATGGGTAGACCGCTAGCTCTTTTGCCTATATCAACATAAAAAAGTTGATTTGTGATATTTTTAACTATTTTTATTGGTCTGTCCGGGTACTGGGCTCCAAAATCCGGGGTTATCGCGCATCTTATCCTGGTTGCCACATTTTAGAGATGGCAGCCCTATATATGATGCTCTGACACTGAAACCTCTGATTAATATACGGATCCGACACCCGTCAAGTGGGAACGAGCTCTAATAAAGCCATTTTGTCATGCGTCCAAATTAAACTTGATTAATTTCTGTGAGTGGATGGAGAAATTGGATCGCTTTAATCACAGAACACACAAAAAGGCCTTGTGGGCGGGGCAGGCGCGCCACAGTTATGTGTGAGCAAATGCTCATAACTTGACCAAAACTTGGTTCTGATTGATGTCGTGTCGTTTGATTGGCTAGTATCTATTAGGTGGAAGTGTAGTGCATCTGAGGAGCTCGATGGCGCAAGTGTTTAGCGCGTTCGGCTGCGATCGTTGAAGTTAAGCAACTTTCGCAGTGGTCCGTCGTTGGATGGGTGACCGAAAATCTTCTATCTCGAGTTCCTCCGTGCTTCGGAAGGCACGTTAAGCCGTTGGTCCCGGCTGCATCTGCAGTCGTTAGCATCTGCCAATCCGCGCTAGGCCCGCGTGGTGGGTCATAGCCCAATATCCCTATTCCATCCATAGGGAAGGCCTGTGCCCCAGCAGTGGGGACATTAATAGGCTGATGATGATGATGATGTAGTGCATCTATTAGGTGGAAGTGTAGAGCGGGCGAGCCGGCGACCTCGGTTCCCGTACAATCGGTCTGAGATTACCCTTCTAATCAGGGTTGGTTTACCGGTTAATTTTAAAACCGAAATCAGTGTCAAGTACATTAGGAGCGTTTTATATAGGTTTGACTCTACCCTTAACCTTAAAAGAACCGGTTTTCCTTAAAAGCGAAATCAATTAGGTTTTGAATCAATTTACTTAGCGGTTTTTAAAGGGTTTCATTTCACTCTTACTGACGACTGAAACAAATACAAAATGAATAACTTGACTTACTAGACGCTAGCAATCAATAAATACACCAATCTCTCTGCATTAACAAGATGTGACTTGATTAGTTCAAACAAAACAAACTTCAAGCGATGCCGACGCGTGCACGTGTCGCTCTGGATTATACCGGTTTATTAAGGTTTTAGGTATCGTTTTCATTTCGGACGCGCTCCGAACGAAACCTTTACTAAAAACCGGTATTAACCTTTCATCATCGACCAATGCTCGTCCACTGCTGGACATAGGTCTCCCCTAATGCACGCCACTGCTCCCGATTTTCTGCCACTCTCATCCAGCCCACTCCAGCCAGCCTACGAATGTCATTATCCCATCTTGTCTCAGGGCGTCCCACACTACGTTTACCGAGTCGCGGTCTCCACTCAAGAACTTTCCGGCTCCATCGGCCGTCAGTTCTGCGGCTAATGTGACCAGCCCAGTGCCACTTCAGTTTGCTAATTCGGTGGGCTATCGGTGACTCTGGTTCTCTGTCGGATTACATCATTTCTGATGCGGTCCTTCAGGGATACTCCGAGCATAGCCCTTTCCATAGCTCTCTGAGCGACTTTAAACTGGTGGACCAGTCCAGCCGTGAGTGTCCACGTCTATTTACCGGTATTTGTGAAACCGGTTTCAAGACCTGCTTCTAACCTCTTTGGTTTGTGTTCTGTGGGTGTACCTACTTATATTAAACAATCTTCAAAGCTCCTCTCGCCGCCTACAAAGCTTTATGGAAAGCGGGCAAAGACTCCCTTATATGGGTGTACTAATAATGAGGCTTTCATCAGTAACTATTCACGCTTATTAATAAGTATCAAAAGCGTTTAAATTCTGCGAACATATTTCCTTTATTGTTTGTTTGAGAGAGGTTTATTCCAGCCTCTTTCATTGTTGGCTAAAACCTCTTTGTGAAGAAGTGTTTCTAGTAACAAGGGGGCTTTAGGAGATCTCATTGAAAATTACAGGATATTAAAATGCTGTTTTCATTTGTTTGCAACACTAAGAAAGAAAGAAAGAAAAATATTTTTATTGCTGACAGCACATAACATACACATAAAATGCAGAATACATCTATGTATATAAAACTCAAAGGTGACTGACTGACTGTCATAGTGATCTATTAACGCACAGCCCAAACCATTGGACGGATCGGGCTGAAATTTGGCATGCAGGTAGATGTTATGACGTAGGCATCCGCTAAGGAAGGATTTTGATCAATTCTACCCCCAAGGGGATAAAATAGAGGATGAAAGTTTGTATGAAACTTTGTCAATTTTAAACCGATCGGGCTGAGACTTTGCATGCAGGTATAGGAAGAATCATAGATGAATGTCATTGTGTATAATACAAGCCTGAGAACAAAAACTGTAGCCTACACTTCAGCTCTACACCGAAGCGAATCGGCGGGCCGCTAGTACAACATAAAGTTAAACAAAACGTACTAGTAAAATTAACAACAACAAAAACAGCTACAGAACAATAAATGTGTATTTTATATGATGCCAACACTGGATATGGCTCAGCATAATTTTATTTAAGTTTGTATTTGTACTATGTGTTCGGCTTTATGGACTTGTATCCTGGCTTTGTCATTAGCTATTAAAAAAAAACAGCATAAAAAGTAAAATTCCTGCTGCACTGGTATTCTGCCATACCCAGAGCAGTGACAGAAAACAGAAAAATAAAAAAAACACATCAATTACAAAATGAAAAGAAAAGAAAATGGAGTATACGACAGAAAACATACCAATATCTGTGGCAGATATTATCTATGGTCACAGTAGCTTTCAGTTTACAAAGACTAGTTTTGATAGATGGCTTACTTAAGACCTACAAAAACAACGATATCGCCAATCATTTGCCATCTATCATTAGATACCAAGAGTGTTATGAAATACTATTTGAGTTCATTATAAATACTTTCGGCAAGATATAGATGACAGTGGAGCTCGATGGCGCAAGTGGTTAGCGCGTTCGGCTGCGATCGTTGAAGTTAAACAACTTGCGCAGTGGTCGTTCATTGGATGGGTGACCAAAGATTTACTATCTCGATCTCCTCCGTGCTTCGGAAGGCACGTTAAGCCGTTGGTCCCGGCTGCATCTGCAGTCGTTAGCACCCACCAATCCGCACTGGGCCCGCGTGGTGGGTCATGGCCCAATCTCCCTATTCCATCCATAGGGAAGGGACATTAATAGGCTGATGATGATGGTGATGATGATAGATAACATACCACTAAGAACTAGCCAATATGGGAAACTCCAAGGCCGTAAAAATTATATATATAAAAAAAAATATAACAGAGGTAATCTATGGTTGTTTACAAAGAATAAAGATGGACTTTTGACCCTTAAAATAGTGACACTAATGGCCTACACAGACGAAAGACTTGTACGCGAAGAACAAAAGTCTGTGAACGAACATGTTCGCCGAGGAAGGTGTGCGAATATTTGTCACCCGAAAATTTTGCAATGAGCATGCTATGAAAGTAAATGAAAGAAATAAATAAATATAAATATTTCCAACACTCACACCAACCTAGCCCCAAAGTAAGCACTGTAAAAAAAAGGCTTGTGTTATGGGATGCTAGGAAAAACGGACGGAAAACGGATAGAATACATATACTGTACATTTATAAGTATATTTATATAGAAATACATATTAAACATCCATGACTGGATGAGATTGTGGTCTCGGCATCTCTTCAGGAAATTCAACGATGTTAGTTTCCTTGCGCGCTTTGTCTTCAGACCTTCCAATCGGCGAATCTTATTAGCGGTTTCCAGCCCCTACTGGTATATATATTTGTTTTTTAGGTTTTCACGCACATCACTCATTAAGTAAAAACTTTATTTAGTTAAATAAAAATTTGATTCTGACGACGTAGCCTGTAAAGGCTACGAAACGTCAATAAATAAATAAAGTTTCGTGCATTAACCCGTAAAAAACTAGTTTTATTTAATGAGTGATGTGCGCGGAAACCTAAGAAACAAAAATCCATGACTGGAGTACAAATGCTCGTATCCGTCTTCCCTCACCGGGATTCTGACTAAGGCCTCTCGAGTCAGCGACACCATGAAACCCGGCGTACAAACCATTCGGCCACGGAGGTTGTCAAATGACACCTATAACCACTATAACATAGACATAGTATTCTATTTTCTATGATATGAATGATTCAGAGAATATTTTAAAGGTACCTACCGCGGCCCGTCACCAAACAAAATGATTGCGCCAAAAATTCGGAAATTGTTTCGTTTCTAAGAAATGGAAAAGGTTAAGCGGTCATGCTGCCTTCATTTTAGTTTTTTTCTTATTTCTTTTTAAACTTCTTAATAATAATCTAAAAATATATTTTGTCAAAAGGAACCCATTCTCGGTATATCACTTAAGGATCTTTTAAAGGTTTTTCTGTTCGCTAATACAATAAAGTCCCAAGCAATATCCAAGAGCTTATAAAAAAGCTTCTACAAAGTATCTGATTATATTACAAACGAAAATTCTCGGGTTGGAACTGTTTCAATCATTCCAACAGGTTTTCTATATAAATAAATCATGATTGTATTGACATTGGCGTTGTAACAACATAATGATTTGTAAATGTTGTTTCATTATACTTTTAGGCTGAGCGCAAATTAGAGTCAAGACAGACTAGTTAATGCTTAACAAAAATCATGAAGATGCGCACATTCGAAATGAGACGTCTCATAGACAAAAACGTCTTATGTACACAAGAACTGCAAAGCGACAAGTCTGACTAACGACTGTCCGCTTCCCTTTGTAATGTATGCGAGGGCGCACACCAACGACAAAATTATCTAGCGATTAGGGATGATAACCGATACTGAAAGCATGTATAATACATACGATAAAATAAGTAATCTAAGGGTCCATAAATTTTGACAAATTATCAAAGATAGATTGATACATTCATTCGAAATAACTGGTAAAACTTTCTGGGCTGGTGCCTTAATTTCTATATAATAAATAATCGGTGAAATCTATTCTGATACTGATGAAAATGGTGTGTGTCGCACCGTAGACAAAACAGTTTCGTCTTGGTGTGCGCCTTGTGGTAGACACAACTGTTTCTTTTTAATTGTAAAGCTGTCTCGTCTATGTAAGACAAGATTGTCTAACAACTGTCCTGACTCTAATCTGCGCTCAGCCTTAATGTTGTGGAGTTTTCTCTCTCGTTTTTCTTAGAAGCTAAAAAATATGTCCAATAACGAGTGGTAGAGGATTTCTTTTTATGGACGATTTAAAAGAGTTTGTTTGGATGAATAAAGATATATTATTGATTTTTGATGTGTTTAATATCCAAGATGTTGCTATGGAATTGGTTTTCGCGGTATTTTTTATATATACCGTTTATGTACGCAAGTAAAGTTCATGATACTGGCAACCCTGTACACAAAAAACTAACTGCCTTGCGGCAGCGCCATTTCTTCGCATTGTAGGTAACCCACAATGTCAAATGAATACTTTTACTAGTATTAAAAATTTCAAAGAATTTTCTTTAGATTTAATAATAAAGCAGTTACATGCTAAAAAAAATAAAATTATAAGTATAATAAAATGTTTAAAATGTTTAAAAAACCAATTATCCAATAATTAAATAAATAACTCAAAGGTGACTGACTGACAGTGATCTATCAACGCACAGCCCAAACCACTGGACGAATCAGGCTGAAATTTGGCATGCAGGTAGATGTTATGACGTAGGCATCCGCTAAGAAAGGATTTTGATCAATTCTATCCCCAAGGGAATAAAATAGGGAATGAAAGTTTGTATGATACTTTGTCATTTTTAAACCGATCGGGCTGAGACTTTGCATGCAGGTATAAGAAGAATCATAGATGAATGTCATTGTGTATAATACAAGCCTGAGAACAAAAACTGTAGCCTACACTTCAGCTCTACACCGAAGCGAAGCGAGAGCGGGCCGCTAGTTTGATTATAAAATTAAATTGAAGATAATTGATGGAATTTCTCTGAAGTTTATTTGTTTTTGTGTTCCACCCATTTTTACAGTTAGTAAAATCTCAAGTTACCCCGGCCGTGGGTGGTGCTTGAGACTTCTTTAAGAGTTCCAGCGACATTTCGATCGTTTATATTTATCACGCTATTAAAAATGTTGACATTTTATCAAAGGGTCTATAAATAGCGGATATTACTTTGGAGAGAGATGAAAACTTATTTGCTTAATTTACGAATTCCTCGTATTTTATATTCATTTCATGTTTTAAGGAAAAAAGAACGGCGTTTTAACATATACAAATTAAACTATTTTCAGATTCAAATTGTTCTATTATAAATAATAATAAAAATAATATAAATATAAATATGTCCAACACTCACACCAATTAGCCTAGCCCCAAACTAAGCATTGTAAGGCTTGTGTTATGGGATACTAGGGTAACGGATAGAATACATATATTGTACATATATAAGTATGTTTATATAGAAATACATATTAAACATCCATGACAGGAGTACAAAATGCTCGTATTCATCACACAAACATCTGCCCCCACCGGGATTCGAACCTGGGACCTCTCGAGTCGGCGACACCATGAAACCCGGCGTACAAACCACTCGGCCAGGGAGGTCCTCTTATTATAATCATAATCTTCAGCCTATTAATGTCCCCACTGCTGCGGCACAGGCCTTCCCAATGGAATGGATTGGCGGGTGCTAACGAATGCAGTTGCAGCCGGGACCAACGGTTTAACGTTCCTTCCGAAGCACGGAGAAGCTCGAGATAGTAAATTTTTTTGGTCACCCATCCAATGACCGACCACTGCGAAAGTTGCTTAACTTCAACGATCGCAGTCGAACGCGCTAACCACTTGCGCCATCGAGCTCCTCGAGACATACAAACGAGAGCATAGAATGAGTAAAATTATATTTTATGTATGAAAATCAATTCTCTACTGATAAAAATCTAGGAGTAATCAGTCGAGAACGATTGAATGGAAAAAACACTTGACGGTGCCGCAGTGGAACTAACTCTGTCTGAATATTGATTCGGAAATTATAGTAATATAAGTTATTTACGGGATTGTTACCTTGTACCTTGTTTTTAGCGAGTTTCCGATATTTCGGCACTGTTGCAAGCGCCATGATCACGGAGTACCTGAAGTAATTGCGGGTAGGCTGTTATTGGCAGACATATCGGTTTACCCTCCGACGAAGTCTTTTATTGCGTTCGATACCCGTACCACTGTTCACATTCTCACTTTTCACTCGAAACTGTTCTCGACACACAACACTTACAGTATCGGAATGCGACACGACACTTTTTTGATTATTTCCGGTATGTGTAAAACATACGAACCACAGGATCCCAGACACGCGACAATTTAAACCCGTCCTCACGATTGATGTTATTTCAATCTCTTCCCTGACCAATCTTGGTATGTAGTGTAGAACGATATGTCTGCCAATAACAGCCTACACGCAATTACTTCAGTTACTCCGTGATCATGGCGCTTGCAACAGTGCCGAAATATCGGAAACTCGCTAAAAACAAGGTACATGGTAACAATCCCGTAAATAACTTATATTACTATAATGTTAGTGACCATGAAAGCTTTAAACAATATATTGATTCGGAAAGTTACGCTATTGAGCGTTTCTTTTTGTAGACAGATAAAATAGGGATGATGACAATCTTTTTGAAGGGATAACTTGTTATGGGAGGGTTAACCGCTTCGTGACGTAACCGCTTTACGGCGTCGGTCTGTCTGGCTCCCCCTTCCTCTCACGCCAGTGTTGCTATCAGCTTTGATAGAGTTGCCGCATTCGATACATCAGATCGCCGTATTTTTAAATAAAAATCATGATATTGCCGTATTAACTAATTTTATTTATTATACTAACTTTAATATAAAGGAAACAAATAAAAAATTAACCTAATCATTAATAGCACCGGCATACAATTTTTTAAAAGACGACTCTTTCGCTGTCGTGTTTATTTATACTATATTTGCCCTTGTTTTTAATTTTCAGCCACATGTCACGGGCTAAAATGTTGTACAGTTTACTTGATTTCTGATGGATTGCTTCGCCAAAAGAGTTCTATTTACAGTTTCAGAAACTAATTTAGTTATACTGCACTTGGATTCCTAGTAAGGATACATTCTCCGTGCTAAGGATGTGCCTAAACTACAATTTTATACGATGTTTTGTTGGAATCGTAACTAATTCAAAACATTATCCTTGTAAATCGGTTCAAAAAAATCGGATTGGATTGCCGTATATTATTATACGGTAATGACAAACCTGCCTTGTGCCGTATAATCTGAATTTATGAGCTCAAATTGCCGTATCAATGGCAACGCTGGCGTAAAGAGATAACAGACATATACTCTTTTGCATTTAAAATTTTATTATTGGTATGGATTCATCCGGAACCCTTGGTGTACGAGTTAAAAAAAATCAATAATGTACTTTTCCACATAAAATTACTTTTCACTTTTAACAAAACTAGAATTATTTAATTAACAATATTACAATAGCAAATAGCACAAGCCTTTCGTTATAGAAAAGAGCCTGCGAAATATTGTCTTAGTAACTTGACCATGTGACCTTCAGAAAAAGATTTCAGAATCTACGCTATGGCTACGCTCCATTGTACTGTTATTTTCTAGTTTGGCAATCCGACCTTCGCATATCTATAATAATCAAATGAACGAAACGTAAAAAAAAAATTAGACCGACAGCACGGAGGCAACGGACGCGAAGTATCTTTGTAAACAATCGAGATAATTAAAAAAAAAAACAGCGCGCGTTTTCCCGCGTTCGCGTAAACTGACGTTTGATTGACTTTGAGTTGAATTTGAAATTTACATTTCGTTCATGCCATTGTCTAATTGAATCAATTAACTTTGGCTACGGTTTAAAAATATATAATGAAAAACCAATTTTGGGCATTACTTGTCTCTTATATCTTCGCATGCATAGACTTTAAATAAACCACGTTTCAAATTACCGTTGGAGTCATGTAATGACTACGTTAACGTATAAATGAATTCTTAGCTAAACCTTGGTTGATTTTGACTTTTTAAGGCCTTTTTTGTCAGGGGAATCTTACAAGTTTCATCATCAACATCATCAGCCTGTGAATGTCCCCACTGCTAGGGCGCAGGCCTTCCCTATGGATGAAATAGGGAGATTGAGCCATGACCCAACACCCAAGCCCAGTGCGGATTGGCGGGTGCTAGCGACTGCAGATGCAGCCGGGACCAACGGCTTAACGTGCCTTCCAAAGCACGGAGGAACTCGAGATAGAAGATTTTTGGTCACCAATCCAATGACCGACCACTGCGAAAGTTGCTTAACTTCAACGATCGCAGCCGAACGCGCCAACCTCCTCTTTTAAGTTTATTTTATTTTATTCTTTTTCTTCATATTATTTTGGTCTGAACTAAGGCAGGTTTATACTGTTTTTGTATCGTTCGTACTATGGAAATTAAGTAACTAATAATTGAGGGTAGTACAAAAAAGAATGAATCTTAAACCACCCTTTCTCAAAAACAGTGCTCATTACACTTGCTTATATTATACCATTACCGGGAATGTAAATCCGCCAATATATATTTATACATATAGTAGGCGAAACTACAAAATTTTGCTGAAAACAGCCAGTAAAAGCTTTCTTAAAAATAAAAACTTAATTATTAAATCATACCTATAGCAGCAAAAATGTATTTATTTCAAACAAAGTAAATATTTCAGGCCCGGTGTTGCCTGAATTAAATTTTCCCGTACAATTGTTTACCCGTCGCAAAGGTATAATTAATTAAAAAAATACCTTTCTGTTAAAAGAGACTTTTTACCTGACTCGAAATAAGACTGCCAATTAGTGATTTAAATACAATTATGAGAAGGGGTGGGCGTGTTGGGCGACGGCGAAGGAGGGGGGAAAAACACAGAATAGGCTTGTGTCAACTAACAATAAATCGAATGGGTTACAGTTTCTAAATATGAATTATGATATACAGATAATAAAAAATATCATCATCTATTTATCATAATAATTAAAGATTATTATTATTTTTAGACAATAAATTCGAATAAAATAGGCATTAGATCACGTGACGGCAAACACCAATCAGAAAGACTGACGTCACCATGTGCAAAACATTACTTGTGGTTGCCGTTTTCATACATTTCATTGATTTCTCATTCATTTTATTGTTACTTTCATACAATTTTTCAGTTTGTTTTCAGATAATTATTGAAAGGAAGCCTAAAATATCCATAGAATTGAGATTTACCAAAGCAAATAATAATATTTTAACCAAAATAAAAAATTAAACGCAAAATTATCTACATAATTTAGCATATCATTTGGCAACTAGAACAAGAATAAGAATTGTTTATTATTATGAATAAATATACTGAACTCTCAAATAGACTCTAAATCATACCATAAAACTAAATCAACTTACCTAACCTCAACCTATTGTCATTGTTTTATCAATATAATGCAATATAATTAATCCGGCTTGTATAACATTTTGATTTCATAGATTATGTTATGCAAAATACTTACATCAAAATGTTCATCACAAAATTATTCTTGTATTTGTTGATAAACAATGAATAGGTACCATCCCTCCTTGCAAGTTCTAACCATATTTTCCGCATTTGTGGCATATAAATAATTTGTCTAGCGTTTTATGATTCTCCTTTTACACTAGGACACCTATTGCCTATTGCTCTTATACTAGTTTCTTATTGCTTAAATACGTGGGACACTCGGAAAGTTTAGACAAACTAAAAAACTAACTTCTATGAAAAAAATATTTTTATTAAATCTTTTTAAAGAACTCTCCACCGGCCTCTTTACAAAGTTTCATGCGTCTGAACCAATTTTCAATACATTTTTTTCCAGTCCTCCGCAGACACCTCTTCCACGGCCTTCTCAAACGCTGCTAGCGTTACTTCCGGCGATGAAAACTGTATCCGTTTGAGCAGATTTTTTATTTTAAGGAATAAAAGGAAGTCACATGATGCCAAATCAGGACTGTAAGGAGGGTGTCCCAAGACACTGACTGGTGTGGAGTCCAGGAAGTCCTTCGTTTTGATCGCAGAGTGCGCGGGCGCGTCGTCGTGGTGAAGAAGGGCCCCGCGGAGCCCGGTGTTCGGTCGCTTGTTGCTCATTGCAGAAAAATCTTCTGGCAGGCTTTTTGTGCTGTGGCGGCGACATCTATATGCCCCACATATATACAACGGATGGAGGAAATCATTACTCACCATCCTCAAGAGATGGCGTTACCTGCACTGCGATCTTAATAGTATGGAAGCCTACATCGCGCAAATGAAATTCGGAGGCTAACTCTTCATATATACGATGCCCGACTATTATCAGTCGGGCCGCGGCCCCCGAGCTAACATCACCCAGCTCGGAGGAAAATCTTCCTCTTTGGCCTTCCTACAGTGCTATACCATTCGGCGTTGATGCTGCTTTGGCCTCGAAGTGGAACTGAAATTAGGTACCCCGTCAAAGTGAAGAAACTAACGATCAAAACTTTCCCTGTGCTCCTCGATCGCTCCACTTTCATAGGCGTTGGTTCATTTTGAAACAGCCAAACTGTCGACTATCTATTTCTATCATTTTTTTATTTCAGACCGCTGAAGGTTTTGAAATGCCTCGCGCTCGTTTTTCTTTTGCATTAAATATATTTAAATATAAATAAATATTTCCAACACTCACACCAATTAGCCTAGCCCCAAAGTAAGCACTGTAAAGGCTTGTGTTATGGGATACTAGGGTAACGGATAGAATACATATATTGTATATATATAAGTATATTTATATGAAATACATATTAAACATCCATGACTGGAGTACAAATGCTCGTATTCATCACACAAACATCTGCCCCCACCGGGATTCGAACCCGGGACCTCGAGTCGGCGACGCCATGAAACCCGGCGTATAAACCACTCGGCCACGGAGGTCGTCAAGGTAATGAGATTGCATTGGTAATAACAATGAGAGCAAGGCATTTGAAAACCTTCGGGGGCCAGAAATAACAAAATGCTATTGTAAGCGATAGCGATAGCCATAGCAATCCCGTTATGCAATGGACTACCTTTCTTTTGTGTCTGGGAAATGCCTTACGCATCCTTCAACCTCTGGGGGAGCGAGAAGAAGGTATGTGGGATTCTTCCCTGCCCCGTTCAGCCAGCCCTGGAGCTTAACTCTCTTTCTCCGAAACGAAATTTCGGTAACGAACGAATTTTAAACGAAATTTCGCCATTGACTCTACTCTATTTCATTTTCGAACAGGCACATTAGCTTCGGAACCATAAACAGTTTTCGTGAACGAATGGAATGAGTCATGTTTTTATCTGTACTTTTAAGATTACTTGGAAACAATATATACTATATATACGGTTGACTGGTAGAGAATGCCATACTGGCATTAAGTCCGCCATTTGCATTGTAAAGGCAATAAAGATTAAATAAAAATAAATAAATAAAATAAATATAGGTAGTTTACGGCAAATTTTTTGATGACTTTAAAAGAACCTTCTTTGACAGTGTTAGCCGACTAATTTGTAGAGTTGATACAATCTACTGTATGTCAACCTAAATTTGTCGTTAAATACTTTGAAGTATCGAAATTACAACAAATAATAAAATTATGGTTTATTCGTTAATTTTACATGCTAAAAATGTTTCTCAAGCCAAGCAGCTATTATTAAAAATACACTTGCAAGTATTTTGGGCTTAATTAAAACAAAAATCACAAAACGATAATGAAAAGGTAACACTTTTCATTTCGTCAATTTGAGGTTAAAATTTCGAACAATTATCTGTCACATTCAACTTTTAGTTTGAAAGTTTTGTGAATTATAGTAGCCTTGGAGAATTTAAATGTCAAACTATTTTCGGACGAACGAATTTTCGAAATAAAATAGAAACAGAGTAAGGAACGTGCGAAATTTCGTTTGTCGTTGAAATAGAGTAGGCCTCCTGGAGCTCGCTGATGTGAACAGAGCCCTACCTACGCCCTGAACAGGGCCACTAAAAACCAGACAATACTCCTGCACCGTCACCCGAAACGCACTATGAGGACCGCGGTCCCCCTAGTGCGTGCTGAGAGGGCAGGTGTGGTTACGGCACCCGTCTCCGAATGGCCGCGTACCCGCCAGGCAAAACAATGTCAAGTACCTAATGACTTTTTCTGAGATGTTCCATTTGACAGTATTTGATTAGAAATTTAATTTTATTAACACGGTTCTAGAATTTCCATTCAGCGGTGCGGACGGCACACTAAAAAGAAAGAAAAAAATAAAAATTGTGTGTGTCAGCTCCGACGCACGACCGGAGTTTACACTCTAAAAACGATTGTCTTTGAACAGACACAAAACAAAATCAAGTCCGAAGAAGTCGGTTACAAGTAGAGATACCTCAGGAATCGTCCCATGGTTTCGACTATCATAGGTTCCATGTCACACATTTTATCATCTAACATCAGCGATATTCATCATATATTTTATTATGTATTTCTGGAAACACACAATTTCAAAAATATCACACACTAGTCATCATTTTGTAAATATGTATTATAATTCCATCACTACTGAAAATCACTATTCCAGTGTGCTGGACACTTACCGGCATTTCTCTATATTCTTTTATTTATTTGTTTTCATTATTTTTGCTCCGATTTTATCTATTTTTAGTTTATTTATTTTATTGACATTTGTGACAACTTAATGTTTTTTATCCGTTGCCATGGCTAAAAGTGAAAGGTGCACAGATGAAGTTGCGCACAAAAAAACGAGGTCATTAATGTCATTCATCGATAGATTTTACTCCTCACATTTTTCTCATACCGGGCCCCTTATATATGCAAATCGATTCTTAAGGAGTAAACTCCAAAAACGACGGCTTGCACTCCGGGAGTGCCGACAGAAGTGAAAACTTGAATATTAACGTTGTGCATTTTAGATATTTTGGAATGGTTAGGGAATAATTTTGCACGAATTGCTTTAATTATCAGTATAAAAGTGCTATCATTTATGTGGTACAATACAATATTTATTTATTGCGCTATCGTACACAACCATGATAATTTATCCTATATTACAAAATTTTATCTCTCAGAAAAATCAACTTACATGAATCACGTTTAAGCGCACTTAGCGACATCTATTGTAAAGAAATCAACTTACATAAATCACATTTAAGCGCACCTAGCGACATCTATTGTAAAAAATATGCATTTTCTTCGCAATAAAGCTGCCACGTAGATGTCCTAGATAGAGACTTATTATTATAATACGATACAATAAAATATTACTATGTTTCGTCCAATATATTGAAAGTCGACAACCTATCCAATTTTATTGTTTTTGTCAGATCCCCGAACAGGCCACGTGTCATGACGCGAGTTTATCATTTTTTACCCATACAAAAAAAAGTGTACAACGCCGCTAATAAAGTTTTCTCTTCAAAAATCGTTTATCGTTTCGTTAAAAATAGCCTGTAGATTGTGTTCGATTTTCCATTATATTACGTTAACAATACATCTATAGACGTTGTAGATCGCATGACAAACGAAAATGCTTTTCTAAATTGTTATCTAACTGTCAGTAGGTATTCACAGTGCGTCACAGCATAGCTCGCTACAAGAAGAAAGTAAGTCTAGTGAGAATCTTTTTATCAATTTAATCCGAGCATCAATCTTTACGTGCTGTGAATTTGATAATTTGTTGGCGATTTTCGTTTAGTAATTGTGTAATATATTTATACTTCCACTCTTCAGTGTTACCAGGACCGATTTTAAAAAATCGGGAGGCGTTACACAAAAAATCTGTAGATGTTTAGAAAGAACTACTAGACAAAAAACAGTAGATGCAGGAGGTGTAAATCAAGATATAGATATAGTAACGAATGTTTTTCTGTGACTTCTTCAATAGAGCACGCGTGGGATGCTCTTAAGCGAACTGTTTGGAACTGGCAGCCGCAGCTCGGGGAAGCTGCTGTTAAAGAATGGTACAGGCTACCACAAGCAATTAATTAAAAAAAATAAAAAAAAAATTATTACCAACACACACCAATTAGCCTAGCCCCAAAGTAAGCACTGTAAGGCTTGTGTTATGGGATGCTAGAGTAACGGATAAGAATACATATTTTTATAGAAATATACATATTAAACATCCATGACTCGAGTACAAATGCACGTATACATCACACAAACTACAAAACACTCGGCCACGGAGGTCGTCATCAAATGCTGGATAACTTGATCCTCAGCATGCCTAGGAGGATCTCCGCATGTGTTCGAGCCAGAGGAGGAGTTATTTTGTATCAGATAAACAACAACCAAAAAAACCGGCCAAGTGCGTGCATATATTTACCCAATATATTTGTGCAGGACTCTTTATTTTCTATATCGGAAATAAGAAAAGCCAATTAATATCAATCTATGCATCTCAACTAAAATATCTAAATTAAAGTCAAACTGCGTCTCAAACTCAAAATCAATTCGATATTATTATTTTTGTAAATACGATGATAGCCGCCGATTTATTTTTGTAGCGGGTGTGAAATCCTCATAGATACAGCCGGCTGCAAGGTTATGTCAGACTCTTACTGACTAAATGCTTCATCTGAAGCGATCATCCCCTAAAAAGGGAAAAATGCGGTTTACCGCTTTTTTTTAGTGTATATGCTGTTGGTCGCAGATAGGGTTACCATCCGTCAGTATTTGTCCGGACATGTCCGGACTTTTTGCCTTTTGTCTGGATTTTTTTAATGAGACGGAATATGAGTAAAACTACTTATTAAGCTTTATAAAATAAGTCAAATAATCCTAATTGAGTTCACATCATTTTAAAACAAAATATAAGTTATAGTTATGTTTTTATTTATTTTTTAAGCATTTAACTGCTAGATGTTTAAAGCTAAAGAAAAGTTTACTAGAAAAAAATTCACGCGGATCAGGCAGCGGACGGGACTCGAACCCGCATCCTTCGCAATCCGGGCGAATGGTGCATTCGCCCAGGTTACCCACAATGTCAAATGAATACTTTTTCAAGTATTAAACATTTGAAAGAAGAAATAGCAATTATAGTTATGTTTTTATTTATTTTCTACCTACAATGCGAAGAGATGGCACTGCCTTGCAGCTTAAGGCTAGGAAAATTTCGACACGGCGAATAGGGCCGTGGTAGCATAATGGTCAGTGCATTCGCCCGGTTTGCGAAGGATGCGGGTTCGAGTCCCGTCCGCTGCCTGATCCGCGTGGATTTTTTTTCTAGTAAAATATAAATTATCTTTAAAAATCAACAACTTGACCCCCCTCGCGATGCGAGCGTCTGCTACCACGCGTATAATGTCACTGTAACTAAGTGGGTGATGTTTGCATTTTGTGACTAAAATATCCGAACTTTTTGTCAGAACTTTTCAAATTTTTAAATAGTAACCCTATTCGCAGATGACCTTTACAGCGACACCGGGTTTGGGGACGGCGAGATCCTAAGGGGACCTCAAGCCGAGAATTGGCGAGTGCCTCTAAGGGTATTCCAGGGTCCTCAGGTGGTAGTCTCCTCTCCGTCTGGAGCCTCTAGACCACTCGAACCTGAGGGAGTCGGCTCAACTTGAGGGTCTCTGAGAGTCTAAACCTAGCTCTAGTCAGCCGTTGTCATGGGGGGCGGGGAAAAGCGCCTAGGTACGTACCTGTACCTGGTATAGCGTGTCGTGTGTAGACCGGGTCTTCGCACTCTTATCCTACGGGTGCGGTGTCTGCCTAATGCTAAGCTAGTGTGCAAGTTTGCTAGCTGTTTAGTGTTGGTGTTTGTGGCCTGTGTTGAAGGAGTTGGAGGTGGGTATAACCGCTGATTAGGCTTGTTGAAAATATATCGATGTATCGATATATCGATATTTTTTGTTCGTTATATCGATATTTTTTGCCGATATATTTTGATTTGATATATCGATACATCGATACAAAATAACCAATATCGAAATTCGTATCAAAAAGGATATTTTTTTAATTATTAGCGGCATATCATGATCTAACTAAATTCCTATCTGGAAAAATCGTAACTGGATCTCAGATTAATGATTTTCATCATTCGAAAATAGGGTCTATTTTTAGGGAGATAATTTTCGTTCCATTATTATTCCGCGTGTCATATTTCGTGAGCTACTGTACGATATTTTTGGGAAAATTGGTCCGATATATCGATGTTTTTTTCGCGGTATATCGAAGCCGATATTGATATTTTTTAAAAGATCGATGTATCGATATATCGATATTTTTTTCAACTTTCGACATCCCTACCGCTGATATTTTCAAGTACTTGTATACTTTTTCTAGAAACATAATGCTAGCGCGATTCAAAAGCCGTTACCGTTGGTACTCGCGGTAGCGTTGTGGAAGTAATGATTTTATATACATACATATACAGAAATCGTTAAGGCGCGTTATATGAAGGGTTACGTAATACTCTGAATAAAGACTAAACCTCGGGCCATTATTATATTTATTCGAAATTCTAATGAACACGGATTAACTTGTAACTCTCGACTCGTTCACGTTTGTTATCGTTGCGAGGGTTCTTCATAAGCCCTCCTTTGCAAAAAATGAAAATTGTGCGTATGGGTAAAAAATTGTTAAACTCGCGTCAGGTTAAACACGTGGGCTAATCGCATCTTGACACACAATAAAATAGGAAAGGTTGTTGACTTTCAATATATTGGACGAAACATAGTAATATTTTATTGTATCGTATTATAATAATAAGTCTCTATATAGAACGTCCAGGTGGCAGCTTTATTGCGAAGAAAATGCATATTTGTTACAATAGATGTCGCTAGGTGCGCTTAAATGTGATTCATGTAAGTTGATTTTTCTGAGAGATAAACTTTTGTAATGTAAGATAAATTGTCATGTTTGTGTACGATAGCGCAATAAATAAATATTGTATTGTACCACATACATGATAGTACTTTTATACTGATAATTAAAGCAAATCGTGCAAAATTATTCCCTAACCATTCCAAAATATCTAAAATGCACAACGTTAATATTCAAGTTTTCACTTCTGTCGGCACTCCCGGAGTGCAAGCCGTCGTTTTTTTTTGAGTGTGTATGCTGTTGGTCTCAGATGACCTTTACAGCGTGACCGGGTTTGGGGACGGCGAGATTCTAAGGGGACCTCAAGCCGAGAATTGGCGAGTGCCTTTATAGGTATTGCAGGCGGTTGGCATCTCCCCACGGAGGGTATCTCCTCTCCATCTGGAGCCTGTAGACCACTCGAACCTGAGGGGGTCGGGTCAACTAGAGGGCGTCTCTGAGACTCGGACCTCGGCTCTAGTTAGCCGTTGTCGTGGGGTTAATTGGTTGTGAAAACTATTATTACACTCAAATTGAGCTAGATTGTGACATTCTCACACTATTCGATGGTCTGAGAATTGTCATCTGAAGTAAAAATTCTTTTCTTCAATAACCTTGCATTATGCGGTGCATAAGGCATAGGGGAATGGAGCAGCGCTCACATCACTCATATATATATCTAATATATAAAATTCTCGTGTCGCGGTGTTTGTGGTTAAACTCCTCCGAAACGGCTCGACCGATTTTCGTGAAATTTTGTGCGCATATTGGGTAGGTCTGAGAATCGGATGTAATCTATTTTTCATCCCCCTAAATGTTAAGGGTAATCCACCCCCCATTTTTTTTTTTAATTTTAGATAAAAAATACTTTTTAATTTTTTTATGATACATCATACAAAAATACATACAACCCTTAATTTTCACCCTTCTACCACCAACCCCTATTTTTTTATGGCGGTACGAAGTTCGCTGGGACAGCTAGTATGTTTATATTATTGTCGCGTCTGACACTAGTGACGCGCTTCTGCATTCGCCGAGTTACCCTCCAACATTTCCTGCTCGACGGGAAGACCTGCGCATGCACACATATATATATATATATCAAAAAAAGTCATAAAAGTTTATTACTATACCACACTTTTTGTACACCAAACCAGGGTGGGTTCCTTCTATTAAGTGTTTAACACCTGTACCAGAAGGAACCACTCTTCCATAGCATCATTATTATATCTTATGGTAAGGTCTTATAGTCATATATATATATATATATATATATATATATGTTTACCGAAAGCAAGTTTCAATAGGCTAGTTAACCTTTTTTTGGAAAAAGGTTTTAAATGGTAAATAAATGTTCTATTGGACCGAAAAAAATGTATTATATTTTTTTGAGACATAGAAAGCTACAAATTTTTAATTTTAAAATAGACTTTTTATGGACATACAAAAACGCTGTCTGCCATTTTGATCTATAGATTATCTATGCTATGACGTCAACCGGTAGTAAACAAAAACTCGTAAGCACGTAGAAAATAACCTATCTGAGTTTATAATAAAAAAAACATGATTTCTAATAAATACCACGAAAAATATAGTAATTCTCATTATTTCATTGTACGAGAATGTAAAAACACATCCTTGAAGACTCCAGGAAAGTTGTGGATTAAAGTGCCGAAAGAAATTAACCCACGCAATACCTGGTTAGAACTTGCTAAAAGGGATCCTGCAACTTTATCGACTAGTATAGTAAAATTTATTTTTGCGAAGATCACTTTGATGTAAGTACTCATTGAATTGTCTCTTCATTTATTATCAGTTTTAAGGTTATGTATGAATGACATTTAGTTGTTTACTACCAAATGAGACGTCACAATCATGGCGGATGTGGCGAACAGCGTTTTTAGTGTTTAAAAAGTATAGACTAAAAAATATTTTATTAAAATTAAATTTCCACAGCAATCTTCTGCTTTTATGAAGTGAAATCGATATATTTAGGTTCCTTAGACCAAATACTTTAAGAAATAAACATTTATTTATTACAATTCGACATGAGTCAACTAGCCTATTCAATAAGTTCAATATGTTGTCACTTATCACTTTCCCCGTTTCTAGCTAAGCTTAGATCACCGACCTCGCTCGCTTTCGATAAATAATTATTCTCCTTGATACGCGACATCTGTAGGACCTCCGGTTACGACGTGACCACAGACTGCAGATTGTTTTTTTTTTAAGATTCTCCTAATTAGTAAGGCGAACGATTGCTCTATTTGTCTGCTTAGCATTTGACTTTTTAATTTAAAGTATTCCTGACTACAATAATAATACAATTTGTTTTCTTGAAGTGAAACTTCTTTTTGGAGGGGTTGTAAATGGAAAAATCGTATGGAAAAGATGAAATGGAAATGCGTCACGAGTATCATCTTAATATATACAAATCTCGTGTCACAATGTTTGTCCTCAATGGACTCCTAAACCACTGAACCGATTATAATAAAATTCGCACACCATGTGCAGTTCGATCCAACTTGAGAGATAGGATAGTTTAAATCTCAAATTATAGTCGCAAATTTAATTTATTGCAAATTATTACTTTTGGGCGGTACGAAGTTCGCCGAGTCAGCTAGTACGACTATATATATGAGGAGCTGGCGAACAAAACGGTATAATTACATCAAAAGAAAATATATAACTAGAAAAAAATCCAGGCAGCAGACGAGACTCGAACCCGCACCCTTCGCTATCCGGGCGAATGCACTGACCAATTATGCTACCGCGGCCCTGACGGCCGCGACGAAATTCTTCTAGCCATTCTTAAGCTGCAAGGCAGCGCCATTTTCGGCAGCGTGGAATTTTTTCTAGTTATATTTTCTTTAGATTAAAACATCAAGCGGTTACATGCTTAAAAATTAAATTTATAACTAATTACAACATAATTAAATTTTACAGGAGCTGTGAAATACTGAATGACATACCTACAGTGAGCTTTTGGATTTTTAATTTGAGGCAGTTTTGATTGACATGAGTTGAAATTCAAATTCAGCTGGCCCAAAACCTCCGGGCTGTAAAAATTAAGTATTATATTATGGTCAAAAATATATTATGCGTTATTATACCGTTTTGTTCGCCAGCTCCTCATATATAGGGTAACCATTAGTCCGGACATGTCCGGACTTTTTGCCTTTTGTCCGGATCTTGTCCTTTTTGATTTGTCCGGTTTTTTTTAATTAGATGGAACATGAGTAAAACTACTTATTAAGTTATATCAAATAAGTCAAATAATCTTTATTAAGTTTTCATGACTTTTTGGCGGGATCGGGAAGCGTCACTTTAGCAGTTTTGTTTTTCTTGTTAAAAAATGTGTTGTGGTGGATGTTAGTGTCTAATAATGGTGGATTATTAACCACTAAGTATTCGGGAACATGCACAAGTGTTGGCAAGTGAAACAAAATAGCGGAAAGTGTCTTTCGACGTTCCCTCATGCAGTCCACGGGGAGGTTCCAGTAAATCCCCACACATTTACTGAAACATAGGGAAAGGGGGATTGACTTGACTGCCACTTACTTTGACTTGATTTATTACTTTGACCACGAGTGCTATAGAATTTGTAAACATTTTAACACTTGACATTGGCTAAATGCACAAGCCGTGCGTAGCCATTTAGAAAAAAAAAAGTTTTCATTAATTTAAAGCAAAATATAAATCATCTTTAAAATCAACAACGAGACCCCCTTCGATGCGAGCGTCTGCTACCACGCGTATAATATCACTGTAACTAAGTGGGTGATGTTTGCATTTTCTGACTAAAATGTCCGGACTTTATTTCTCGAAATGTCCGGCTTTTTGTCAGGACTTTACAAATATTTAAATAGTAACCCTACTCATATGTACATGTGTGTGTGTGAGTGAATGAAAAAAGACTGAGGTACTTTCAATAAAGTCACAATCTTGAAAACTATGAAAAAATCTACTTCGTCATTACCTTGCTACATTTTATAAAAGATGTTGGTGTTTTATTATTTACAGAGCCATCAATTTCGCATTTTCTTGGAATCTTTCCTCTCATTTCTCTGATTTACGCTTCAAAACAAGTATTTTTGTAGTAAAAGTAAATACAAATAATTTATAATTTTTATTATTTTTAAAGCATGTAACTGCTTGATGTTTAAATCTAAAGAAAATATAACTAGAAAAAATTCCACGCGGACCACAAATAATTTGTTTTTGTCGACCCGGCAGGAAAACTGTTAATGTTATTTTGTTCATTTGCAAAAATCCAAGGATTAATTACCATACAGCCTTGCCTCAAGGTTAGACCTTCAGTGATTTGTTAATGTCATAGTTTTAAGAAGTAAACACAAATAATTTGTTGTCGTCGGCCCGGCAGGATATCTGTGAATGTTATTTTGTTCATTTCGAAAAATCCAAGGATTAATTATCATACAGCCTTGTCTCAAGGTTAGGCCTTCAGTGATTTGTTAATCATAGTTTTAAGGAGTTTGCAATTAATAATGTTTTAATTTCGATATACTTGCACAAATATATGTTTTGTGTACATTTATTGTTCATTTATTTTTTGTAAAACGGAACATTTTCCTTCTGAAACAGCCATGAAAAAAAATTGTATACTTTTTAATATTTGATTATTTCACGAAAGCTATATGATAAAAACTAGCGGCCCGCCCTCGCTTCGCTTCGGTGTAGAGCTGAAGTGTAGACTACAGTTTTTGTTCTCAGGCTTGTATTATACACAATGTCATTCATCTATGATTCTTCTTATACCTGCATGCAAAGTCACAGCCCGATCGGTTTAAAATTGACAGTTTCATACAAACTTCCATTCCCTATTTTATCCCCTTGGGGGTAGAATTGATCAAAATCCTTTCTTGGCGGATGCCTACGTCATAACATCTACCTGCATGCCAAATTTCAGCCCGATCCGTCCAGTGGTTTGGGCTGTGCGTTGATAGATCACTATGTCAGTCACCTTTGAGTTTTATAAATATAGATAAATTAATAAATATATATTAAGCGCTCTCGCTTGCGAGCGTGCAAGCGAGAGCGCGGAACAAGCGATAGAGAGGCACGATCAGCCCAAGCCGAGGCGCCTACACACTTATCTCTCTTCTCCCTTCACGTCAGAGCTAGCAATTTATGCAATTTTTCATCAATGTTCCTTTATGACGTTATCACGTAAAATTATCGTCCGCGAACCGACTTCACATTTCTTAATGAGGGCGGGCTACCGTTTTCTGCCTCACCAGATGGCGCCACTGTTGAGTGAGGTCCTAAATTGTAACTTTTAAAGTTTATTAATACGCTCATGAAATCAAAGGTTACATTTAGATCGTATTTTAACACAAAAGAACCATATCCTAAACATAATAGGCCATGAGGAGCTCGATGGCGCAAGTGGTTAGCGCGTTCGGCTGCGATCGTTGAACTTAAGCAACTTTCGCAGTGGTCGGTCATTGGATGGGTGACCAAAAATTTACTATCTCGAGCTTCTCCGTGCTTCGGAAGGCACGTTAAGCCGTTGGTCCCGGCTGCATCTGCAGTCGTTAGCACCCACCAATCCGCACTGGGCCCGCGTGGTGGGTCATGGCCCAATCTCCCTATTCCATCCATAGGAAAGGCCTGTGCCCCAGCAGTGGGGACATCAATAGGCTGATGATGATGATGATGATGATTTCGATTGCTGGTGGCTATGTCATACAGTATAAATACAAATAGCATTATTTATATTAAGTGTAACTAAATATCTATACTTATAAATCTATATAAATCTGTAGAGATGTCAATTCTGTACATGAAATATATTTTTAAAATAACTAACAGGGGGTGATTAGTGATCGATACTAATGCCAAAAATGCAATCAGTAAAATTTTTGTCTGTCTGTCTGTGTGTATGTTCCTTATAGAAACAAAAACTACTCAACGGATTTTAACGAAACTTGGCACAATTATTCTTCATACTCCTGGGCAGGTTATAGTATACTTTTCATCACGCTACAATCAATAGCAACAGAGTAGTAAAGGGAAATGTTGGGAAAACGGGAGAAGTTACTCCATTTTTTAAGCTTCCGTCGCGTGTGCAGCCTTAATGGTTAAAGTTACATAGAAATCATGTATGACGGAAATATTCTACATAAAATTATCTAAAAAATATCCCGCAACAGCATATGTCTATCTTTTATGGTTGACTCACAATAACACGTGTAATTATATAAATAAAGTTATTCTTTATAGCACAAGCCTGAGAACAAAAACTATAGTTTACACTACAGCTCTACACCGAAGCGAAGCGAGGGCGGGCCACTAGTCTTCAATATCAAGGAAGTTAGGGCAGACTCATCTCCGTTGGCATTAAATAAAGCCTGCAGCTCTCGAGTGAACATTTGAAAAGTATGCGCTCCATTAGCGTCATAACTGGACTGCACGCATGGTTGGACCCCAGTTATTTCATATAGCGCGCTTCTTTCACGCTACACGGAGTACCAAGATGAAAATTATTGTGATAAATACGCCATTCCGGTATTCCTGTAAATCTTTAATTCTGTTCTACTAAAATTATAAATCAGCACATGCTTGTAGAATGTACTAAGTATAACAATAACACAATGTCATTATTGCAAAAACATAATATAAATGTGTTCGGTGTAGGTATATTCGCAACAATATTGGCAGATTCGCAGTCGGAAATATTCAAAAGCCTTATCTTTATATATATAATTCTTCTGCGAGTGTGTATGTCACTGAACTTCTCTTAAACGACTGGACCGATTTTGATGAAATTTTTTGTGTGTGTTCAAGGGGATCTGAGAATGGTTTAGATTCACAATTTTGTCCGCTGGACAGCCCCTATTTTTTTAGGGCGGTACGAAGTTTGCTGGGTCAGCTAGTATATATACTTATATATATTTTGCAAAATTTTGTAATTTATAATGTTAGGATATGATGGGGCTGGCATATCTTTATAAGGTAAAAGCCTCTAAATAAAGAAGATTATAAAAATATATATATATATATATATATATATAAATGTGAAAGTTTGTATGTTCCTTATTCATTCACACAAATACTACTGATCTGAAGAAAAGTTTAATAGAAAAAAATTCACGCGGTCAAGACAGCAGACGGGACTCGAACCCGCACCCTTCACTATCCGGGCTAATGCACTGACCATTATGCTACCGCGGCCCTGACGGCCGTGTCGAATTTTCTCTAGCCTTGGGCTGCAAGGCAGCGCCATCTCTTCGCATTGTAGGTAACCCACAATATCAAATAAATACATTTTCAATTATTTACTTTTATTTTTTCAATAATATATTCTTTAGATTTAAACATCTAGCAGTTAAATGCTTAAAAATAAAAAAAAAAACAGCTGAACTGATTTGGATGAAAGGATATAGCTTGAGCTGCGATCGTTGAAGTTAAGTAACTTTCGCAGTGGTCGGTCATTGGATGGGTAATCAAATATCTTCTATCTCGACTTCCTCCGTACTTCGGAAGGCACGTTAAGCCGTTGGTCCCGGCTGCATCTGCAGTCGTTAGCACTCGTCAACCCGCACTGGGCCCGCGTGGGACATGGCCCAGTCTCCTTATTCCATCCATAGGGAAGGCCTGTGCCCCAGCAGTGGGGACATTAATAGGCTGATGATGATGATGATGTTGCGTATCTTCAAATTTGTATAAATCTTCCGTTGGGCGAGACCGTTTCACACTTGTTCAGTTTTTTCATGTAAATAGTTACCTATTAATTAGACAGCAGACACACATCTATCTATCTTCTATATATATATATATAAAACTCAAAGGTGACTGACTGACATAGTGATCTATCAACGCACAGCCCAAACCACTGGACGGATCGGGCTGAAATTTGGCATGCAGGTAGATGTTATGACGTAGGCATCCGCTAAGAAAGGATTTTGATCAATTCCACATCCAAGGGGATAAAATAAGGAATGAAAGTTTTTATGAAACTTTGTCAATTTTAAACCGATCGGGCTGAGACTTTGCATGCAGGTATAAGAAGAATCAAAGATGAATGTCATTGTGTATAATACAAGCCTGAGAACAAAAACTGTAGTCTACACTTCAGCTCTACACCGAAGCGAAGCGAGGGCGGGCCGCTAGTCATTTATCAACTAATTAGGCTGGTATATTTTCCGTTTATGGTGGCAGCCTTGATTGAACCCTTTTTCACTTAATCGGGTTAAATGAAAGGGCTCCTTTGTCTAAATAATTTAATCATTTGAAATTAAATCTGTTTGTTAGACCGTTGACCCTAGGGTATTTAAGGACATTTTCATTGTGAAAATTCTCTTTTGCCCTCCGACATAATTTGATAGGTTTGATTTCTGGAACACTGGATACAATGTATCTGTCTGATATCGTATTGTTTTACGGACAAAGACAAAATAAAGAGTTAAGAGTTAGTTACCTTGTGTTCATTGGAGTATTAATTTATTGAACTGTACCCCTAGCACGAACCAATATCGAATTCGTATCGTTTGCGAGTCCGAAATGTAATTGTCGAATGTGTACTGATTTTTAGTTCCCGTTACGTACTTTGTGCCGCTGCTGTTCAAGTTTCCATACGAAATTTTACATCGACATTTCGGTTTGCAAACTATTCGAATTCGATAATGGTTCGCGCTAGTGGTACAGCACCCCTAGCACGAACCATTCGTGATCGAATCGAAATGATCGAATTTGAATAGTTTGCGAGTGCGAAATGTCATTGTCAAATTTTGTATGGAAACTTGAACAGCAGCGCCACAAAGTACGTAACGAGAACTAAAAATCAGTACACATTTGACAATGACTTTCGGACTCGCAAACTATTCTAATTCGATATTAGTTCGTGCTAAGGGTTACAGTTCAGTTTTATCCGAGTTTTGAAAAACCTTAATTAGATCTAAAGAAAATATAACTAAAAAAATTCCACGCGGACCAGGCAGCAGACGGGACTCGAACCCGCACCCTTCGCAATCCGGGCGAATGCACTGACCAATTATGCTACCGCGGTTCTCACAGACCGCATCGAAATTCTTCTAGCCATTCTTAAGCTACGTACCATTATAACCTTAATTAGATTATATTTTTATTCTTTAAGCATTTAACTGCTAGATGTTTAATGTACCATCAGGGCTGTGGTAGCATAATTGGTCAGTGCATTCGCCCGGATTGCGAAGGGTGCGGGTTCGAGTCCCGTCTGCTGCCTGGTCCGCGTGGATTAGACCTTAATTAGATGTTTAAATTAAGTAGTAAAGAGAGATTAAAAGACTAACCTTTGTCTTTGGTCATTTTAAGCTTGTTTAATATAGAAGGTTATTATTATAACAGCCGTGAGGCTTTGTAAGTGCAATCCCAGAATCAGCACCAATAAAAAAGGTATTTTAGAGTTAAAAAAATATGTCTTATCTTCCTTGGTGTCTTTGACCTTGCGTAGTACCACAGAATAACTGCAGAATCTCAGAATTCACGAAGTACGTGTACTGTCGCGTAGACAATTTTTGTTTTTCTTTTGTGTACTAACTTATTCTTAGGAGCTCGATGGCGCAAGTGGTTAGCGCGTTCGGCTGCGATCGTTGAAGTTAAGCAACTTTCGCAGTGGTCGGTCATTGGATGGGTGACCAAAAATTTACTATCTCGAGCACCTCCGTGTTTCGGAAAGCACTTTAAGCCGTTGGTCCCGGCTGCATCTGCAGTCGTTAGCACCCACCAATCCGCACTGGGCCCGCGTGGTGGGTCATGGCCTAATCTCCCTATTCCATCCATAGGGAAGGCCTGTGCCCTAGCAGTGGGGACATTAATATGCTGATGATGATAATGATGAACTTATTCTAAAGAGTCGGTGGCCGGAGCGCCATATTTATGGTTTGACATTTAATATTAAAACAAGTTTCAACGGTATAGATGCCCTGATTTATTTATTTATTGATGTTTCGTATCCTTTTCAAGATTCGTCGTTATTAATTTTTTTATAATAAAAGTCTTTGTTGGATAACTGCGGTTGTTAGTATAAGCACTGGTTTTATTTTAATACAATCACAGAATCACAGACACAGCAAGAGAGCAAAGCGCAAACGGAAACAGGAAGTTAAAACGTTCAGTATTGCCAGCATCATAGGGATGCCATTACATTATTTTAAAAATTACAACAGTCGTCTGAATAGGGTATTTGACAGTATTAAAAATTAAGTGCCAATTGTTAGTATCTTTGTTTAGAATGAATATTGGCAGGGGATTTTGTTATTTTTACAAAAAAAATATTTATAATTTCACAAATAACCCACGAAAAAGATAACAGTTTTCTTAACTATTGTCACGTGAACCAAAACGCTTGGGATTGGCGGAGCCTAAAATGACGTCACACGCAAGTAAACTTCCGGTCAAAGTGACATTAAATTGTATCATTTGACTTTTTAATAACAGTCGTGTGACGTCACACACTAGTAAGATACCATATTGCTCAGAAAAAAATGGTGAAGCAAATATGGTGACTCACATGGTCTCATGTTTAATTAGAAAAACATCATGTGATCTTGATGTGTAAAAGATGATGAAATACTAAAGTAAGAGTTACGTATTTATGGTATATAACAACGGCAATCGCAATCTTACCAAAGCCACAAAAACGAGACTTGTCCGGGTACTGATATTCCCCATTTTTCTGTACGCTGCCGAGACGTGGACGCTGAAAGAAATTGAGAAAAAGAAAATAGATGCACTAGAGATGTGGTGCTGGAGAAAAATGCTTGGAGTGAAGCGGACAGTTTCGCACCAATGCATCTATTCTCCAAGAACTCAGTGTCAAACAGCGTCTAACAAACGTAGTCCAGACTCGAATACTACAGTTCTTTGGGCACGTTTCACGACGGGACAACACGTCCATAGAGCGTCTTGTAGTACAGGGGAAGGTCGAAGGCACGAGGGCACGTGGCAGGTCGCCCATGCGCTGGACCGACCAGATCAAATCGGCAGTAGGCGGCCCCTTGCACGAGTGCACACGTAGCACAACCGACAGGGAAGGATGGCGTCGCATCGTGAAGAGGATTATGGCTGCCCGGAACCTGACCGCTACCTGATGACCACGACCGCTCTGTCAACAGTCAATCGGCAAAGAAGAAAGAAGAACAACGGGCGGCCGATGTGTACAAACGTTGGGTACAAGCAACCCATTACAATGTCAGATAATATGAAAATTGATTAATTAACATAATTTGACTGAATGTTTTATATTATTTTATTAATTTTAAATCATTGTTCACTTTTAATTTATTTTAACATATGTGTTTTTTTAAATGTAAGTATATTATTCATTTTTTATTTGATATTGCTTTGCTTTTATATTGATGTGTTATAAAAATGTATTATTCTATTATTATTTATTTTAATGTAAGTTTTGTATTGCCCTCACAAAATTTTGATATGATTCTCGTGTCTAAAATAAATGCTTTTATTATTATTATTAACGCGGAAAAAGTCGCGGGCGGTGGTTAGTAGGACATAAATAAGAAAATAAGATCACATTTCTCTACTTAATAAAAAAAGTCCTTTAAAAATAATTATAAGCTACATCGCGTTGCAAATTGCGATGTTTATCTTTAAACTAGTCCTGGCACTTTTATTCTTGACTGTATTCTAACCGGTCTTAGCTTAAAGTGCTCTTTCACAGTGTAGACAGAAGATAAAATCAAATGGGCAACATGAAAAAGATATTTTTCCAAATCAACTTTATTTTTTTGAATTACTTTAAAAGCGGCTGTTAAAAAAACGACGGGTTGCACTCCAGGAGTGCCGGCAGAAGTGAAAACTTGAATATTAACGTTGTGCATTTTTGATATTTTGGAATGGTTAGGGAGTAATTTTGCACGAATTGCTTTAATTATCAGTAGAAAAGTACTATCATTTATGTGGTAGAATACAATATTTATTTATTGCGCTATCGTACACAAACATGACAATTTATATAACATTAAAAAAGTTTATCTCTCAGAAAAATCAACTTACATGAATCACGTTTAAGCGCACCTAGCGACATCTATTGTAGAAAAATGCATTTTCTTCGCAATAAAGCTGCCACGTGGACGTCCTAGATAGAGACTTATTATTATAATACGAACAAAATAAAATATTACTGTTTATAGTTCCGTCTGCTGCCTGGTCCGCGTGGAATTTTTTCTACTTATATTTTCTTTAGATTTAAACATCAAGCAGTTACATGCTTTAAAATAAAAAAAATTATAACTATAATTGCTATTTCTTCTTTCAAATGTTTAATACTTGTAAAAGTATTCATTTGACATTGTAGGTTACCTATAATGCGAAGAGATGGCGCTGCCTTGCAGCTTAAGAATAGCTAGAAGAATTTAGACGCGGTCCGCGTGGAATTTTTTCTAGTTATATTTTCTGAAAATAATTTTCTCAACTCGTGGCAGAAATCATCCATTTACACAGACGAGGAATAAATGGATTTGAAATGAAATGAAATGAAATGTCATTTATTCAGTCTAGGCTGTTACAAGCACTTGTGAAGGTCAAGAAGCTACGCCATCGGTTCGCAAAACTACGGCGGGAGACCTTGTACTGAGAAGAACCGGCAAGAAACTCAGCAAGGGCTGTTTTTTTCTCCCTGTATTGTTATATACAGTGTCGTCAAGTTGAAAAATTACTTCAGAAATACGTCTGAAGTCACTTTCCATTACATAGAATATAAATATATAGTTACAATTAATTTTATAGTTAACATTTTAAGTAGTATATAGGAAGCGGCATTAGATAGGTACAATATTACTGTTATGAAAAATGACTAATACCCATTTAATATCAAATTATAAGAAACACTATGTCCATGCATTACGATCATTTAGATAATCAACAACTTTATAATAGCCCTTATTCATAAGAGTATTTTTGATCTGAGATTTAAATTTAGTCAGTGAAAGCTCAATCACTTACAGCTGTAGAGATAAAAAAAATGTCTACATCAAACAAAAGTATACTACAATATCGCAAAAGCTCGCTGCCTGTGAAAGGTATGATATTAAAATTAATGTTATCTTTCAAAACTTCACCTCCCTCCGGAACAGAAACTCCAGGAATAATTAACAATGTTTTTGTTCGTCTAACCCAAAGTTTAATTTAGTTGATGAATCAGAATAAACAGTTTATTATCGGAAACTAATGAAATTATGTATCCATACAACCATGTTTTTATGTAAGTCGTAAATAGGGTATAGATAAAACGTTTGCCAAAGGGAGGCAAACTTTTCAGGCGGTAGCGAGACTATTATGCGATTCAAATAAGAATAGGAAAGCCAATGACACGGTAATAATATCATACAGTATTCTATCTTCATACAAACGGTCGGAAAGCGAGTCATACCTACGCCACTCGAGTTCGATGTGCTCTCGGCGGGCACCCAGTCGCGAATGCGCCGCCGCGCCGCAACGACGACCGATCGGTGTGAATTGTTTTTATGCAGTTAGCCGTGCTTAAACGTGCGTTTTGTATTGTAAATATTTGATTTAATTAAGTAGATACCTACATAATTTAGTATGGAAAAGAACAAACGACGATCAATATCGTACAACAGCACAATTGCTGTTTTTGGTTGCTTGAACTCTTCAATAACACACCCAGAGATATCATTTTTTAAATTACCTGAAATATTGGAAAGGTGTCTTACCTTTATAGAACATTTTTATGTACCTATCTACTAGTACGTAATTTGTTTCTAATATTTAGGTATTTCGATTTTTCCATCGGGCATTATATCTGGAATAATATATAAATAAGTGGTTAGGATGAAAAAAGAGACAAACGAGTAATCTACCTACACTCGCGTTAAAAACAAAACTACATAAAATACTGTAGGCGGGCGGCCCTGCCGCGTGTTAACGCAGCGCTCGGCCGTAGGCATTTATTTCAAGGACAGGGCGGAGTCACAATACTGTATAGATAATATTACCGTGCCAATGACCTCCATCTGTCAAATGTCGCTTGAAAAGTACGGTTTGCAAAAAAATCTTGAAACCCTTTCTTAACACTCAGCTAATTCTAGAATAAAAACCAAACATTTGTAAGCAAACAATAATAAATATTGATAAATAATATTGGTTGATATTTTTTTTCTTAAATTGAGCTTTGGTTATGAATGT